>JAPTHN010000023.1:3252824-3947363 GCA_026936325.1 Platynereis dumerilii | reverse complement strand
AGGGGGTAAGTCCCCATGTCTGAGGGGGTAAGTCCCCATGTCCTAGGGGTAAGTCCCCATGTCCGCGGGGGTAAGTCCACATGTCCGAGGGGGTAAGTCCCCATCGTCGGCGGGGGTAAGTCCCCATGTCCGCGGGGTAAGTCCCCATGTCCGAGGGGGTAAGTCCCCATGTCCGAGGGGGTAAGTCCCCATGTCCGAGGGGGTAAGTCCCCATGTCCGAGGGGGTAAGTCCCCATGTCCGAGGGGGTAAGTCCCCATGTCCGAGGGGGTAAGTCCCCATGTCCGAGGGGGTAAGTCCCCATGTCCGCGGGGGTTAGTAGATATTAAATGGTTGCCCCCTTGGTTCATTCATGCATGTACTTTTTTTATCTTAGCAACTTAGTAGATATTAAATGGTTGCCCCCTTATTCTTAGTAATATTAAATGGTCGCCCCTCCTTAGTAGATATTAAATGGTCGCCCCCTTATCCTATCTATCTATCTATGTATCTATGTATGTATCTATCATCATTGCTTAGTAGATATTAAATGGTTGCCCCCTTGGTTCATTCATGCATGTGTTCCGCTTGCGACACAAGTTCTAGTTGTGTTTTCAATATGCTGCATCAAGGTCACATGGTGCAGTCCCCCCCCCCTGTCCTCAGCCACTCTGACCATTATTTGTAATGTTGGAGAAACTTTTCTTGGACAAGAGGAGTGACCAGTGGTCAGGCTGTCATTGCACATGCCACATTAACAACAACCACGTAGAAATGCAACCATTGGTTAGGCAAGATCCTTGTGACTAAATTGACAGCAGTTCAATAGTCCAAATAGGTATGTAGTGCAAGTTTACTTGACTAGAAAACAACCTGTCAATTTCAGTGCGATCATGATGGTAGAGCGATCGCTCTCCCAATAAAAAGTCTGTAGTAAAATTCTTGTAAAGTGTGAAGGCCTAAAGGGTCCTTATACTTACTGTCACGTGATGACTAAATAAATCACTCTTGCTTCAAACAGGAAAGGGTTACATATATATATATCACATGTGTACAGGCAACAATTCATGAAATGAAAAGAAGTGGCCTTAGCTTTAGATATATCTAGATGCAGAGGGGAGAATAAAAATATTTCGAAAAGATGAATATTTCATTTATCATTGGTGTTATAGTTGTATTTGTAAAGAATTAGAGATGGCCTGACCTTTTTTACATGAATCATTTAAATTAATTTATACCATTTTTTTAATGGTTATTTTACTCAGCTGCCCTAGCAAATGCAAGGTTTGCAATTAAGTTCCTTTTGGGCAAAGAATTGCAGCTGCCAATTGCAAACAATTTAGGAATGGGAAGGTCCAATGTGGTCTGCTAAGCTGTGAGGGGATGGCATGTATTGGTTATGGAGATCTGTTTCAATACTATTTCGTAAAAACTTCATTATTTACAATTAGTTTTGAATATCATTGTTGTAGACTATGTTAAACTGAAATTATGTATGTATAATTGTTTATATACTTACATGTTTCTTTTTTGACTGGGAGTGCTCCCTGCCGCACTAAAATAACAAAACTGAATAAAAATAGAGGCCAGAGCACCTCCAAGAATAATGTTATCTGAAAAAAAAAAAAAAGATTTACATATAAATATGCCCATATAACATGATCAAATATATCACATATAGTTCAAATACAAATTATCCTGTCAAATCAATCATTATGGCCTATCTATTTCAACAGAAAACCCTGTATTTGAAGTTTAGCCAATTGAGCAAATATGTTATCAAACAACAAGGTCAACAATGGTTTACCAATAATCAATCAAATACAAAATCAAACTGAACTTTCACCAAAAAAGTTTCGTAATGTTGTTGTCAGAAAGTTAAATTCATCTGAAGCAGTTATTTGGTTAAATTAGGAAAAATAAAACCCCTGAAAAAGATTCAGTCAATTCAACATTAAATCATAATCAAGCAAAACGTTGAATGAAATTACGAAGATATCCAATATACTCAATCAAAATATAATCTAAAAAAATCATTTTAACTTACTATCAGAATTTTAGACTATTGTAAGTTTAAATGATTATTACATTATTTATCAATTGAATAAAATTTAGAATTTCACCAAAAGAGTTAAATTGCAGCTATCTGACGCGATATTACAGCGAGTAAACTTGATATATAAAAAGTGAGGACTGTTGCACTGTGACAATGGCACTTGGTGAATAATCATACTGGTGATTTGTCATGATCATACCCAATACATGTACTTTCAATGTTAATTTACAGTCTGTCACTTTGGTACAGAAACAGAGAGGACTATTGCACAAGACTTTCAATGTTAATTTGATTTTCAAAATGAGACTTATCCCGCTTGTTGGTGACAGCCAAACGAAAGGATCACGCATCTTATTTTCATTCCAAAATCAGTTATGACAATGGCCTCCTCTTGATCATGACTAATCAAGCCACCTCTATGTTTCCCATGTTGAATGAAGAGAAGATGACACTTCATAGGCTAACATGACTCACAGAGTGTCAATATGTGACATTCTGTGTGAAGCAACACTAAGTTTTGCATATCAAGTTTACAGGCTGTAACGAATTATATATATTCTATATATAATTGACAACTTACAGGTTTTCTTTGGCGACGTAAAATATCCCGCCACAATAGCAGACGAAGTTCGGCTATTGCTTCAGACATTTTTGAATGCTGCTAGTTCCCCTCCTCTCCTGAAATAAACAGAAAGAAAACGTCAGTTGGAATAATAAACACCAAAAGAATGCGGGAATCATGTGTCATGAGGATTGTTTCAAACTGTACTTTTCCTTAATATTTGATAGATTTTCAGCACCTTTTAAGGGGGATCAAGAAAATTCCGGTGGGAGCACTGGGAGGTCTATTGGGTTAATTATTACATCGCGGAAAGTGTAACCAGCCACTTTGCACATATATTATTTTGACAGTGTCAACCACAGAATGCTTTGTGAAAAACTAAAACTTGCTGGCATTGATAACACCTAGTTTAAGTCCTATCTTGAAGGCCGCAAGCAAGTCGTGTGTGTTAACAGTTGTGTATCAAGTGAAAAAGAGATTATTTTGGGTGTACTGCAAGGCAGTATTCTAGGCTCGTGGTGCTCTTTGATGTTTTGCAATGACATGTCTACATGTGTCTCATGTCAGCTTATATTTCATGCAGATGATACTATTTTATTGACTAGTCACTGAGATATCAACTTTGTAACAAGCGAGCTGAGCAAAGAAGTTTCCAACTGTCATCACTGGTTAACAAACAATAATTTATCAATGCATATGGGCAAGACAGAAGCCATTATTCTCTGCTCTAAACAGAAGTGAGGGTTGATTAATAACATTTCCATCGATTGTGAAGGTCGTTCTATAAAACCAAGCAAAGAAGTTAAATATCTTGGCCTAAAAATGGATAACACCTTGTCTGGGGAAACTATACTGTTCCTCAAATTATTGGCCAATGTTCAGCCAAATTAAAATTTCTCTACAGAAATGCAGACGTTCTTGACTTTCAGTTAAGAAAACTACTTGTCTTTGCCCTTCTACAATGTCACTTTGACTATGCCGTCTCTGCTTGGTTTTGGAGCTTGACCAAAGGTGCCCAAAAATGATAACAAGTAAAAAGATTACAAGTATTACAGTAGTTCCCCCGTGGCCTAATGGTCAAGACTGCTTGTCCACTGGCTTTGAGGGCGTGGGTTCAAATCTCACCCCGGGAACTCACATTAGTCCGAGCCCATGGGACATTAAATGGAGGCGGGTTGTATCCAGTGTTCTGCTGTGCTGGGGCAACTGAAAGACCTCAAGTGGGCATCCCTGAATTAATAGGGTATGTTCAAGACTCTAAGTCTTCTCATCTCATCATCATATGGCGGTCACAAAAAAATAAAAGTGCAGCTCCTTCCACAAAGATGGTGGTTGAGCTGCCCCGGCTGATCCGGGGTATACCAGCACAACATAAGTCAAATCAGAAGAAAATTGTACGATTTATTCTTGATTTAGGACCTAGGTCACATGTTGGTCAAAATGAATTAGATAGAGCCGGAATGCTGAGAACTAAAGATCGAGCAAAACAACTAATGCTAAACGACATGTACAATGTTTACCCTCATTTGCACCTAGCTACATATGTCAGAAATTTAATAGAATATCGCACCGTTTTAATACTGGACACATGGAAAGTAATTGTTTCTTACAAGAACCACATGGAATAGACGATCAGAATTTTAGCTATCAAGGTGTGTTAGCGTTGAACAATCTACCAAACGTTGTTAAACCTGTATATAGTAAAGATTTATTCAAAGTAAAGGTAAAACAATTCCTTAAAGCAAAAGCACACTTAAATGAAATTTCTGCTACTGTTACTCATTATACAAATACGGCATGATATGAGTGCAATATGAAAATTTATTTGCACGAGGAAATTCATATTGAACGAGGGCGCAGCCCGAGTTCAATATGAATTTACGAGTGCAAATAAATTTTCATATTGCACGATAATAAGTGCCGTATTTGTTTTATTACATGACCACTATGCTTCCAATATAATGTTCCATTACGAAAAAAAAAAAATTTTCGGAAATTTTTTTTTTTCAGTCAAAAAACAAAAATGAAAAAAAAAATTTTTTTGGAAATTTTTTTTTTTAAATAAAAACTCATATTGCACTCTAACCATGCAATATGAAAAAATCTGGAAAAAAAAAAATTGCAAAAAATTTTTTTTTGAAAAATCTCATATTGCACCCGAACCATGCAATATGAGTTTTTATATGATGTCGTCATGTGACTGATTTAGGCCAATCAGCATCGCTCTAGCATAGTGGTCATGTAATAATAATCAATATTGTATTGTATATATGTTTTCAACAGTGTGGATAGCCTTTATTGCATCTTGACATAATTTTGTTGTCCGAACCACACTGGAAATAAGTTTTTTAACTTTCGTCTGCAATCCAAACCGCATCACAACAGTGTACTGCTTACTATTATATATATATATATGTCTGTACCCTCTTTAATGTGGCTAAATAAAGTCTATCTATCTAATCAATATTGTATTGTATATATGTTTTCAACAGTTTGGATAGCCTTTATTGCATCTTGACATCATTTTCTTGTCCGGACACACTGGAAATAAGTTTTTAACTTTCGTCTGCAATCCAAACCGCATCACAACAGTGTACTGCTTACTATTATATATATATATATGTCTGTACCCTCCTTTAATGTGGCTAAATAAAGTCTATCTATCTATCTATCTATCTATCTATCGATTTAATTAGTATGTAAATATATTTTTAAAATTCATCTGGCATCACTTGCGTCGCCCCTGCACCTTTTACTCAGAGAGCAGCCTATAATATCATACTTAAATCTTAATTTTGTTCCCCCTATGTTACCAAAATAGATCATTCATGGCATATTTCTGATAAGATTTTAAAAGATTTGTTTAAAATGTAAACGAAAATTGGCCTATTTTCTTACATTGAGCCATTATAAAGGAAACTTCATACTTCAATTGTACCCTCTTGAACTAATATTTTTCCAACCATGAATTTCACTTCCCCCTTGAAAACTTGAAAACTACTGCGACATTGCAAAGAATGAAAAATGAAAAAAAAAATCCTGTTAATATATATATAGTCTATGTATCTTCTATGTATATCTTCTATGCGACTTCTATCAATTTCCAGATCATATCTATCTATCTATCTATCTATCTATCTATCTATCTATCTATCTATCTATCTATCTATCTATCTATCTATCTATCTATCTATCTATCTTTCTGTCTATCTGTCTAGCTGTCTATCTGTCTATCTATCTATCTGTCTAGCTGTCAATCTGTCTAGCTATCTATCTATCTGTCTTTCTATCTGTCAGCAGAGTATCAGTGTATCTATCCAGAATCTAGAAAAAATCTGTCTATGTAAAGATTATCTGAGTTCCAACTTATTTGATTAAGTCGGATTGGTTCCAACATTTCTGTTTGGAGGAATATATATATACGAGGGGCGTTCAGAAAGTTCGAGGCTTTTTTTCATATGAATACTTATTTTCAATCTAGAACTATGATTTTTTCACAGGATAAAATTCAGCATATGTGGAATGGGTTCCCAAAATTTTGGACAATTTGGACATTTTTAAGTCATTCTGTTGTTGCCATGGAAACTGAAAGTTGTGCTTGTTGGGGCAGGTAACACTGAAACCAAGAATGCCAAGAAATTGTGACTGTGAGAGACTTCTCTCTGTCACTTGTGTTAGCGAGATTGGCAATATTTGACACAAGAAATTAGGCATTAGCTTCTTAATATGCTTTCAAGCACACCAAATGTGTGTATTCTTATAACACTGAACCATGTAGGAAAGCACTCCTGCATGCCAGATTTGGCGAGGGAAATTCAGGAGGCAAAGGTGTGTTTCCCTCACTACATAAGGACTTGTGAAAGCATGGATTCACTAGTATGAACAAGAGACCAAAATGGACAGCATTATCCATCCTAGCTATTCCCGTGACATGCTGCTTTACATAAGTCCTGGTTTTCCCTTACTTTAGTCCACGGGGGCTATAGTTTCAGGCACTGGAGGAGAAAAGGTTTTGGGATGACCGAAATTCTTTCACAGAACTTTGTTTGGAGAACTTCAAGGAACATTTACTTCAATAGGTCAGGTGTATGAATCAATGCTTTTGGTGAGCTTGGGAGTATTTTTTAAGGCTAATATTATATTTCTTGTGTCAAATATTGTCAATCTCACCAATGCAAGTGATAGAGAGAGGTCTCTCACAGCCAAAATTCATTGGCTTTAGTGGTTTCAGTAATATCTGCCCCAAGAAGCACAACTTTCAGTTTCCATGGCAACAACAGAATGACTTAAAAATGTCCAAATTGTCCAAAATTTTGGAAATCCATTCCAAATATGCTGAATTTTATCTGTGAAAAATTCATAAGTGTCCATATAAAAAAAAGCCTCGAACTTTCTGAAAGCCCCTCGTATAGTGTTTAAACATACACTCTAAAAAATGTGGGGACAAAATTGTTTTTTTAGATTCAAAAATGGTTTTTTGAAAAACCAAATTTCAATGCAAAACCAACATGGATTTTTGACAAAATCCATGTTGGTTTTTTGCATTGAAATTTGGTTTTTCAAAAAACCATTTTGAATCTAAAAAACCAATTTTGTCTGAATTTTTTAGAGTGTATTGGTGGATTTTTCTATATACTGGACAAAATAGAGAATAGATTTCCTATTTGCTCAATGAGTGCAGTGTTTGAGTTTAATTCTTATCCTTTCTTGAAAGTTCTACATTCATAGAAACGAAATAGCAGAGTTTTAATGTTTGTTTTGAAGGGTCACTTCAGTTCCAACCAGGTAATGTTGTTTTTGCCTGAAGTTTTCAAGTATAGATGTTTCCAAAAATGCAGCTCTGAGCTGTAAATGATTCAAAGGAAGAAATGAAATTACGAGAAAAGTAAAACAATTTTGTAATTGAATTATTCAGTCTGATGACTTAAACGTAACGTTGCTTTAACACTGAGGTAATTTAAAATGTTGACATTTGTGTGTTTAAGAGCCAAAGTAAATTATAATACCGAATTGTGATTTTTTTTAAAAGATGGCAAAGTCAAGACAACAAATTGCTAATTTGCTGGCAACACACTTTAAAATTAAGCTCTGGACTGTATATAGGTATGTAATAGGTATTAATTAACTTTGTAATTCAGACTGGTATCTGGTGACATAAGAAATGATGATTTAAAAACATGTGGGTTACAGTGTGTTTTTTTTAAATAATTTATCAAGAGACCATGGTAGCTATCAATGTGTACGAGGGGTTTTCCAAAAGTTCTGTCCAACTAGTCATAACTTTTGCTCGATTTGATGCAGAAACATGATATTTGGGTCAGACAATACTGACGTAATTTGCAAACAACACCCAAAAAATCAGATCATACAGATACAAATAAATGCTTAATCTGTTGCCATGGAAACCAGAAGTCATGAAATGCGGCCCAGATTTTGTTGTGCTCACTCAAAACGAATTGAACACCTGCTTGCATTTTCTGTGACTTGCCTTATTAAATTAAAGTATATTCATAATTTTTTTAATGAAATACAAACAGTTAAATGTAAACTCATTAATAACAATGGAAACTGATATTATTGTCACATCTAAGTTACTTTACCATCACTCATGCAGTTTCTCAGTTTTTTATGAGTAGAACATTTTTTTAGATATTGATCATCATATATATACCTGTTGTATTTCTTCACTTTAATTGGATAAAAGCTAGCAGAGAGAGTAAGAACCTTTTATCATACATACAAGGAAGACAGCATGATTGACAGAACCAAATGTAGATTGTGCAAACTTCTTCTGAAGAAGGGAACAGAGTGGGTCGGGGCAAGAAGCCCAGGTTAGGTGAGAGGCCCCCCCCCCCAGGGTTATATCTAAACTTACATTTTTGGTGCTTTTTCTTATTGATGGGATTGAAGCTAGAGGCTTTTTAGGTGACGTCACCAATTTTCAGGGCAAACAGCATCAAACCATAGTAGTAATTAAATAAACAAAAAAAGATGCATGGTTCATGTGATTAATTCTTTGGAAGTGGTTGACAGAAATAACTTTGGAAATTTTTAAAAGTATAATGGATATCTGCATTGCTTTACTTTATGACCATCAGAGATAAATATGATTTGGATCATGTTTTTTTACATTTTGGCTCAAAATATAGAGGTCAAATTAAAATATGTGGGTTTGGGGCGAGAGGCCCCACATGGTATGGGGCATGGGGCCCCCTTCACTGAGGCCTCGAAGCTGCTCCAGGAACCATTTAATAATGTGTACTTTACCTTAAATCTTGATCGAATAGCTAATTGAAATGAAAAAAAATTTGACCGAAATTGAAACAGGGCAAAAAATATTAAAAAATAAATGTATGAACAGAAAAATTATGAAATTCAGAAAAAGTGAATAGAATGCCTTAAAATGAAAGAAGAACCCCAACAAGTGACTTTCAAGCTGAATGCGCTCGCAAAAAAAATTGCAATAGGATTATAATAGGGGGGTTTCTTGTCCGATGGGTGGTGTAAGAAGGCCATTTTAAATTTTTTACAAAAAGGGCCGTAACTCCTTTAGTAAAATTGGTAGACACTTGATTCACTAGTTATAAGTAGAGTCAAGTGATCCTTCCTGACAGCATGAGCATTCAAATAATCGACAACAAAAAGTAGGTCAAATCGCACCTCGAAGTTAAGGGGGCTGCATGCCCCGCGCTACTGCACACATTCGAAAACCCGAAAAAATAAGACTGCACTATACCAAAACCGACCTAAACATGAAGACTGAGGTATCTTATCTAGACATGGTTAGAAAGTTTGAGAAAATGCATTTACAGGGTCCCAGGCATTAGTTAAGGACGTTTTGAAATGGCTATGAATGTTCTATATCTCTTGTAATAATTACATATTTTGACAAGATATATCAAGTATGTGTGTGTTAACAAGCTCTCGGCTGCATTTCATGACTTTGGTTTCCATAGGAACAAATCAACAATTTATTTTTAATTTTATGATCAGATTTTTTGGGAATCATTTGAAAATTACCTCAATGTCAACTGACCCAAATAACATTTTTCTGTATGAAATCTAGCAAAAGTTATGGCGAGTTGGACAGAACTTTTGGAAAATCAATTATAAAGCACAAAAAATCTGCAAAACACCAACAGTGGTCAAAATTCGAGGACCTTGAGGTATTGATTTCTTGAGGGTCATAAGGCTAGAGGAAATGTACTAAGTGTCAAGTTTATTGATTTCAGAGTTTTTGAAATTATAGGGATTATTTTTCATAGGTTATTTGGTCTGTATCCTTGGTAAAAATTACATTTTTGACAAGATATAATGAATCTGTGGCTCAAAAAGTGCCCTTTTGGTTTCCATGGTAACAAATGAACCATTTATTTTTGTTTCTATGATCTGATTTTTTGAGGATCATTTGCGAATTACTTTAGTATCACCTGATCCAAATATCATGTTTCTGCATTAAACATTGCAAAAGTTACGGCAAGTTGGACAGAACTTTTGGAAAACCCCTTGTATATGGCAAAACCATGAAATTCGCGCAGCACTGATAGTTTTCATTGGACTATTTACTCAAATTTTACTGTAACTTATGTTTTTATTTTCTATGTCGTAAAACATAAGAAAGATGGGCGAATGGAGAGACAGTGAGATTGATAAAATATGTAGGAAAGATAGATAGATGGATAGATAGACAGACAACACTTAAAGTTGGTCAAATTTCGGTCTACATTAGAATTTTGATATCACATAATAATAACATGATTGTCATGAAGACAAATTGCTCACTAATAAATAATCTGCGCCCTCGAGCAATATTAGTCAGACCGGTGCTATAAAAACTGATATTGCACTCGGTGCTGTGGATAACTGTAAAATATTGACATTTTCAGACACTTTTCCAGGTAAATAGAGTAGGTCGGGGCATGCGGCCCCCCTTAACTTCGAGGTGCGATTTGACCTACTTTTTATGAGCGATTATTTGAATGCTTATGCTGTCAGGAAGGGATCAATTGACTCTACTAATAACTAGGGAAAACAAATGTCTACCAATTTTAATAAAGGAGTAACGGCCACTTTTGTAAAAAAATTAAAATGGCCTTCTTACCCCACCCATCGGGCAAGAAGCCCCCTATTGTACTCCTATGGCAATTTTTTTTGTGAGCGCATTCAGCCTAAAAGTTATTTCTTGGGGTTCCTCTATCATCTTTAAGGCATTCTATTCACTTACTCTGAATTTCAGAATTTTTCTGTTCATACTTTTATTTTTAAATATTTTTTGCCCAGTTTCAATTTCATGCCAAATTTTTTTTATGTTAATTAGCTATTCTATCAAGATTTAGGTAAAGTACACATTGTTAAATGGTCCCAGAAGCAGATTCGACCCCCCAGTGAAGGGGGCCTAATGCCCCATATCATGTGGGGCCTCTCGCCCCAAACCCACATATTTTAATTTGACCTCTATATTTTGAACTAAAATGCAAAAAACATGATCCAAATCATATTTATGTGATGGTCATAAAGTGAAGCAATGCAGATATCCATTTTACTTTTAAATATTTCCAAAGTTATTTCTGACAACCCCTTTCAAGAATTAGTCAAAGTTACAAAAACCATGCACATTTTTTTGTTTCTTTAATTTCTACAATGGCTAGGTGCTGTTTGCCCCAAAAATTTGTGATGTTACCTAAAACGCCTCTAGCTTCAATCCTATCGATAGATAAATGCACCAAAAATGTAAGTTTAGATATAACTCAGGGGGCCTCTCACCTAACCCCCTGTGAAAGGAATAATTGTCCTCCAGTAACCAGTGTCCTGGGACACTTTAAACTAAGGAATGAGTGTCCAGTGGACATACATTCCTTGGTTTATAATGTCCTCTCTGGGTTCAAATGTCCTGGACATTTTTTTGCATGGACCAGTAATGATTGTCCAGGACATTTGAACCTGGATTCAAATGTCCAGGACATTTATACCTGGTGTCAGATGTCCAGGTGGACATTATAAACTAGTATGCTTTGCCAGGTCATCTGATCCTAGATCTAGCTGTCTGGTCATCTGATCCTGGATCTATTCGTCCAGGACATTTTATCCTGGTTCCATTTGTCCAGGACAGATCATCCCAGGTCCATTTGTCCCAGACATCTTATACTAGTTCTATTTGTCCTGGACATTTCTACCTAGGACATTCAAAACTGTCCACCCTGTATTTATGACCGTAGCTATTAATAGAACTGATGTACTGTAATCAAAAGACCAAGCTTGGGATCACCAACTTGGGCAGCCTTCCCCCATAGCATAGTGGTCTAGTGATCAGACTTCAATTCAGAACATTGCAGGTTCAAGTCCCATCTGCGACATTTTTTATGTAATTGATATAGCAATGATTATGGTCATGCTACAATGAATATTTGGGTTGCTAATCTTGGATTTCAGTCTGAGTCTTAGTTCCAGTCATTATTGACTTGGCATACGATGGATCTTCTCCATGTCATACAATATCTGTCTACAAAGACATACCCTGAAGGGTTGTCACTGAATGTGAAAATAAACATTAGGAGAGCATGCTTTAATAATTACAAGGTATGAATATGTTGTATTTATTTGTCAGATATTCATAAAGTTGAAATGTGGCGATGAATGCAAAAATACTTATCACTTCAAATAACTAGCTGGATATGGATGGCTCCACCCTACGGTAGGGACATCAACTTTTCGATAATCATATAATGATGTTTTTTGGAGGGCCTTACTGGTGATTAATGACTGGCAACCGAGGGACATTTATCCCTAAAGTGGACAATGATAACTAAGGAACAAATGTCCACTGGCCATTGTCAAGGCCTACCAGTTATCGGAAAAAAGGTTCTGTAAATGATTTATTTTACAAGGATAGTTTGCTCAGGACTTGTAAAACTGGAAAATAATGTCCGGGACATATAAAACCAGGAAATATTGATCCTATGAAGGACCTGATTATTACCAGGATATAGCGTCCTGGACATCCATAGCTAGGATATTTTGGCCAGGACCAGCCAAAACTAGGAATATTTGTCCAGCAAAGGACATTTTGTTATATCCAGAACCAGGATTAAGTGTCCAGGACTACAAACACCAGGAATATTTGTCCTTCATTGGACAATTATTACTGGTAAATTATGTCCAGGACTGCTTAACCTAGGATATAATGTCCAGGACTTCCACACCTAGGATATATCATCCAGGACATTTTGGTGGGACATCAGAAACCAGGACATAGAAATTATTTTCCTTTTTCCATGGGACATTAATCCCTAAGGCGGACAACCATTACTAAGGAACCAATGTCCACTGGACAGAATTTCCTGGGACAAACGGTCCAGTGACACTCCTTTCTAGGAAATTGTGTCTAGAGGACAGTCTTTCCTGGGAAAATGTGTCCAAAGGACACTCTGTACTGGGACACTCTCAACTACCACACCGGGCTTCTTGCCCCGACCTACTCTATGATAAGTTTATTTATAAAAATACGACACTAAATCATTGATAAGAACCTGGGTCCATTTGACCTAGTTTCTTACTTCGGACCCTTGGTGTTGAGACCATCACTGCACGGATTGGGATAGTTCTTGTGCTCAATTCGCTCACAAAATTGCCTCTGGCTGATAAAATTGTGTTTTATTTTGGAATATGCTGAAATGGGGAGAACAAATATTTAAAAGCTCCAATTTCCTCTTCTCTGAAGTGAGATTATTATTAAGCATATTTCAAATACATGGTCAGAAAGTCACAAGTCGAGAAGTTTTGTAAACGAAGAGTTATCTTGTTTTCCTATCCTAATTATGAAGGATCAAGTAAAAACCTTCCCCAAGCCCCATTCCTAAGGAATTACTGCGTCTGCATGGTGATAAACATTGATTTTACATGTGAGTAAAAAATAAAGCCCTGCTGAGATATTTTAGTTTTAACGCAGTATGGCAAAGCATCTGCCACACATTTTCATTAACCTTTTAAGATCTAATAAAGATAATTATGAAAAGAATACTACAATCATCCAGACTAATCAGTGGCGGGTCCAGGGGGGGCCTATAGATCACTGAGATGGAAATAAAATTCTGCAGGAAACATGAACGACACAGGCCCGCGAATGCTGAAACGGTGCCCGACTACCCTGTCTGGATCCGCTACTGGACTTACTCTCAAATATTAGAATGTCAGAAAACTTGTAATGTCAATAGTTCAAAATATGTTTCCCCTTTTCCTATGTACCACTCCTTCAGTGTAATATGACTTGTAAATAATTAATTTCACAGTAAAGTGTTCCACTTGAGTAATATAAATAATCCAAGCGAGAAGTCATGATAAAAAAGCGACTTATTAATAATTAATAATTATATACGTTTTCAAAAGAGATTGAATTTTAACTATTGCAATTTTCACCTTGGGAAAGAATGCTCAAACTCAGACGGGGGAGGTTGGTCTAGTGGTAGCATGCTGGGCTGCCAATCGCTGGGTCCAGGGTTCGAATCCAGCTCTTGCTGGGTCACCTGGGTCTTGCCGGGTTACCTGGGCCTAGGTGAGACGGCTGTTTCAATTATCCATTGCCTCATTGCCATATCCTAATTAGCATACCAAGTGCATAAATACAGGATGTAAAGCCCAAATCAATCATCAATACAATGCCCAAACTGAGTGGCAATAGTCAAGGCCTCAGACTGCTCCACTGAAGGTCTTCCGGGGTGGTGAAATATTTTGGTGGATCTTTGAAATCCCACGTGGACGTCCTTTCGGATGGTGAGACCTTATATTGGTGGCCACTTTTTGCTTGGCAGGTAAAAGATCCCTCACATGGGTAGGCCTAAATGTCACTCAAAATGGGTATTAAACATGTTGCACACATGTTGGGGACTAGTGCTCTCCCAACCCTTGTGAGTACTCAGAACCTAGCTTAGAGGGATGCACTTACCATATCTATCTCTAATCTGTCATTTCCATGAAAGCCAAACGTATAAAATTGCTTGTACCATCATTGATTCTATATCCAATCACTCGAATGTTAATTCTATCCAGTCACTTGAAATCAAAAACCAAATTTGTCTATTTTAGAATAGCTCCAACTCCTGAGTCCATCCCTTATACTTTTTGCATTCCACCAATAAACTGAGACATTGGGTATTTCACTTAACCCAATTCAAATGTTTTGTGTTTATGTATGCAGGCTGCAATGGAGCGAGTCCAAATTTCTTGGGGGCAAATAAAATCGAGAAAAAGTTTTATCCAGGGCACACAGAAAACAACATTACATTTGTCTCAAATGTGCAATTTTGCCTTTTTGAAATCATGGAATATCTGAATCTGAGGTTATCAATTTCTGAGCACATCCCCTATTCAACATCCGGTGGGGGGGGGCTTGGAGTTTTCCTTGGAAATTATTTATTTCATGGTAAACCGTGCCTGTCCAAAAAGAATTGATTTATTTCACTAAAACTGAGCTAGATTTTTTTTTTGGTTAAACCTAGGATATTAAATGGCTTCCCCGTAACACTGATATCATAGGCCTAATAAATGTAATTGTTTAACTGCAAAAGTATTTGATAGCAAGTCATACAATTAAACCCATAAGGTCATTCATGCACACATGGATGGTGCCATTCAAGAGGGGCACCTGCCACAAATGGTGGTATGCAGAGTTTTTCAAAATTTAAAAGTCTATGCAACTTTTGAGACTTATCCCGCTTGCTGGTGACAGCCAAACGAAAGGATTATGCATCTGATTTTCACTAGAAATCAGTTATGACAAGTCAAATGGCCTTCTCTTGATCATGACTAATCAAACAGCCTCTATGTTTCCAATGTTGAAAGTAGAGAAGATGACACTTCATCAGCTGTCATGAGTCACGAAGTGCATTTTTCACAGTGAACTGGTCCTAATTTTTTTCGATGTCAAAGTGACAGACAGTAATATATTTCTCTTTCAGCTTTGCCCTATTTTACCTGAAATCAAAACCCAGGACCTGCAGGAGAGTTTGGGTCATGAAACAACTGAAACTGAAATTTTGGAAGAAAAAAAATAACAAAAGACGTGAGAAGACAGGACTTCAACTTTGTAGACTTAAACATATAACTAGACTAAATGTATAACAATTTCAAATATTCAGCAATGCCTGATAAGTTTGGAACAAAGTGTACATTGTTGTACGAGCAATGAAATTTTATGTCGAAAAGTCTTCTATCGGCAATGTTGCATGTTGAGCGAGTTAAGATCACTTTTTTGCTGAGATATTTTGCCTTTTAAGAGCAAGCTGTCACACTTTTGTGTTGATGTGGTGGACAAGAAGGGACTAGGTTATACATAATACCCTGTTTGTATTGGCTTCTATTGTGTACCTTTCCCAAATAACCATATATATTATATATACGTAGTATTACACTGAAGTCTGATTTTATGTCTATATATATATAAAACCTTCAATGCTGAGTTACACAAGCAAACTTTATTCTGACTTCTTGATCGTAAGTATTTAATACATGTTAATTTTCCTGAGAAATTTGCTACTTAAACAACTTCTGCTAGGGCAAATGATGGTTGATTGATTGATTGATAGATAGATTGATTGATTTAGATGGTCCAATCCAATAAATTATAAAAACTCATTAACATTACAGCATTGACTCAAGCCACATAAGCGCCAGAAATTTTTTTAAAAATGGTCTGTCTTTATGCTTATCTTTGCGAAAAAGCATCCAAACAATTTCAAAATGAACATTCAAACTAGGCCTTGTGATGACAAGTGCCTGCTCAAACATGTTGTTTTAGCAGAACAGCTGCTCTTACCCCAAAGATTTCAAGCAATCTCGTTAGCACTCTGGAGGTCACTCTCTTTCACCAATCTCATTCAAATTTACTCTACATTCTCTGTAGGTTTTTAACTTTCGGCCAGTCACTTTTGTGGCCTTCTGTGATGGAAAAAATTATAAAGAAACTAAAATGGACTGGCTTCCATGGGTCATAGGTCAACCATGCCTCTTCTTCTTCTCCTCCTTGGTACATTAAAGTCAGTGATGGAAATGGAAAATTTTCGTCGGGGGAGCTCACGGCTCGTGCGAAAACGGCTCGCCTTTCCAAATTCTTAAAACGGAAAGAATTCTTCCACCAGAGCATCGTTTTGGATAAAACTATCATAAGTACTGAAAAAGTAACATGATAATTGTTATTTCACCACTGACCATTGGGGGAGCTGTAGCAGGGTACAGCTCCCCCTGTTTTTTTGCCAAGGGAGCTCAGCTCCCCGAGCACCCCCCATTTCCATCACTGATTAAAGTGCTTGGACGTTATTTTTATGATTTGTTTGTGTCAGTTTCACCGTTCTGTCAGTTGATTCAGCGTAAATCACATCTTGCACCCAGAAAAGAAGAATAGAAACCAACAGGCAACTGTCAATTATGTGGCAAAGCCAGTTTTCAAATTAAAAAGAAGAAAATCAATTTTTCGAATAGATCGCCAATCTGTAAAAAGCTCTAAAACAATGTAGAGTGTATATACTTTTAGTGTAACGTTTTCTGTTGGTTGTGTCAATACATTGTCTTTGTGGAGTCGTTGAAATTACATGGCAGCCCATGGATAGCCAAATAGAACTCGATTTTGAAACCTGGGATAGCCTGTAATAACCTATATATGAAAGCACTTGAAGTTCGTCTACTGTAAGGAGACTTATTCCTCTTGTTGGTGACAGCCAAACAAAAGGATTATGCATCTGATTTTCTATCCAAAATCAGTTATGACAAGTCAAATGGCCTTCTCCTGATCATGAATAATAAAACAACATCTATGTTTCCCATGTTGAAAGTATTTTCTATTTCAAAGTGACAGACTGTAAAGACAAATGTATCAAAATATAGAGACTTTTTTCTTTATCAAAGTGAATGGCTGTAAAGAGGGCTACTTTGAGAAGCACTGTTCAATCAGCTCAGCATAATTTTAAATCAATCAGGCCTTCTTCAAATTAAAGTCAGTCGACTCAACACCTTAACTGTAATATGAACTGTTTTTACAAGAAAAGTGTGAAAACTGAAAACATGAGCCTCTGCATACATTATAATGGATCAAGTATAGGATATTGTTTTTAGTGATTATAGGTCTGATTAATTCAGGTCATAGTATTTGTCGGTGCCCTATACAAAATATACCCCGATCTATTAAGGAAGTTTGCAAAATAGTGCAATGCAGTGAAAGACATATTTACTAAGCGTGAAGTTGCTAAGGTGCGGTTTGCTTAAGTTAATGTTGAATATTTCATGCATGTTGTATGACAAATTTACTTTTTATTTGTCAAGAGGTAACAGTTTCATTCATGTAGACACACACCCTAGCAGTGTGTACAATGCATAACTAATTCATCAATTGGTTGTTTTCTCATTAAAATGGCTTTATATAAGGTATCTATATTACTATCTAATATCTGCATTAAAATAGTACGGAAATAGTACAGAGATCTAATTTTAAGAGACATATGTCATAAGTGTGACTTTCTCTAAAATAAGCAGTCTCAGTTGAGTGATTGAAGAACAACTGTCGCAATATATTTCTTAAAATTGAGTCTATGGTGAGACAGATCAAATCAACAGGGGGAGATGTAGAGGTCAGGTCAAAAGAACCTTGCGTATTTTGATTTTGTGCAACAACCACCCATCCAAATTTGACTGATGGTGTCCTCAGATAGTTCTCTTTTAAATTTAAAACTGATAACAAGATTTCAAAAGCTTGGCTATAGTTATGACAATAACTGCTAAATGTTGTTTTGGCCTTCCAGATAGTTTTCTGCAATAAGTTCAATATTTCTGTGTATATTTTCACAAAGGAAATCAAATGACGACTCCAGAAAGGGCAACCTTGATAATTCAAGCAATTAGGCATACATAATTTTTATAAGATTACGTCCAAAGGGCACAACAAATCAGCAACCCCGGTCTGGATCCTTACCACCCTATCATTTGATATTTTCCCCACCAGCCTTTCCCCTAGGCCTATTCCATATTTCTCAACTACTGAATAAGCTCATTGTTTGGTAAGAATTGCTTGGCACAGTTCAGTTTCTTCATTTTTTATTTATTTACTTGTATTGAAAAAATGTCAACTCCAAAATGCCAAACTAACTATACAGAAACATTCATTGCAGTGTCGTTACACCAAAGAAAATGTTTTTGCTGAAGGTTGATTAGCCTGGGGAAAAAATAGTTGAGGAAAGCTTGAGGAAAATATGTTTGGCTCATTGGCTTGGGATAATTGGTGCACACATGGACTCCTTGATCAAAAGAGGAAAATTATAACATACACTAAATGTAATTGACATGAACTGGCTGCATAACATGTATAATTGTGGTTATTCTCAATATGGTAAACAGTGATTAACACTGAACGTGAGATTAGATAAATAAATAGATATATAAATAGATATATAGATAGATATATAGATAGATATATAGATAGATATGTAGATAGATATGTAGATAGATATGTAGATAGATATGTAGATAGATAGATAGATAGATAGATAGATAGATAGATAGATAGATAGATAGATAGATAATATTTCTAATTATATTTAATTTTCTATAGACTACGTGTATATGATGTAATGATTTATTTGTAGACAATAATTCAGGTGGCCCTTGTTGGCAGCTTCTATTTAGCGTTTAAGAGGTCTCCTGACTCTATGTAGGCCTTATAGGCCTATTTAATTTTAGACTCAAAGAAATACATTCTTAGTCTGAGTCTGATAGATAGACAGATATATAGCCAGATATAGCTAGCTAGCTAGCTAGTTAGATAGATAGATAGATAGAGATAGATAGATAGATAAATAGATAGATAGATAGATAGATAGATTGATTGATTGATAAATATTCAGATAGATTATTAGATTCATAATATGGCCAGATACTTGATAAGATTAAATCGGGAAAGTCACTAGTCAACCATTTTCTTTTCATTTAGGAAATAAGGACACCACATAAGCTATTGGCATTGCATAACCTTAAGTAATTTAATGATTGGAGGTCATCAATCCATTGATCTTAAAAACGGAAATTCTTATGAATTTTCCATAACTTCATCTAATCACTATTTTTAAGTTATGAAAATATGTATTCAATTTATTTCCTATAAGCCTATATTTTATATCAAAGGCCCTTGCTTGTGGTTCCTGATTTGCCAAGAGGCTATTTCTTCTGTATGATTAAGTCTGATTGGGACTTACTTGTGTTTTGTCACCATGTTTTATTGTAATTTTGATGAATTATTCATTGCTTGGATGATCTAATTTCAATCACTATTTTAAGTAATGGACATTTTGTATTCAACTAAAAGGACATGAAGGCTTTTGCACTTGGTTGGTCTTTAACTAATAGGTCGATTTCTATGATTGGGACCTACTTGTGTTTTGTCACGATGTTTTATTCTAATTTTGGTGAATTATCCATTGTTTGGATGATCTAATTCTAATCACTATTTTAACTCAAAGGCCCTTTGCTTGTGGTTACTGCCTTGCCAATAGGTCTATTTCTATGATTGAGACCTACTTGTGTTTTGTCACGATATTTTATTCTAGACAGTTCCTGTACTTGTTTAATTTCCTGAAGGAGGTCACATTTGTTTGGATGGTCACCCAGTCACACTTGAATGATTGTCTGACCTCCCCAGTGAATTGAAAGGTGACTTATGGATGAATGACCAAAGGCAACATGGTACTCATTACACCAAAACACATGAAGAAATCACAGCATGGACGAAGCTTATGCAGTTCTATACATGGGTGACAAATAAACTCGTCCTGCCTTGTAAATTTTTAATAAATTTCTTATATTAATTTGAGCTTCTGTGTGCTTAGAGAATTTCAACCAACTTTTTCCCTTCATTTTCCTCAAGTGACAAGTTTGTGTTTACTTTAGGGGTGGCTTCACTTTCTGTTGCTTTTCATCAAGAATAATTATATCTAAAACTTCTATATAACTTTAAAACACATCTACTGTCAAGTTAATACCATTATAATAAAGTTATAGACTATATTAAAGTTATTCAGGGCGTAGTCAAGTTGTATGTCATGGCTTATGGAGCATAACTTTTACATATAATATATTTACAAATATAATTGCTAAAATCCCTTACCTTTCTGTTTGGTTGGACTAGATACGGTACATCCTTTTGAATTTTTCTTCTCTCCTTAATCTCTTATCCTAATGGTGTAGTTTATCCTTTTTTTAGACGTCCAGATTTATCAGTACATGGCTGTTACAATGGTAGAATATTTCTGCTTTAAGTTGAACACAGACTTGGCGAAGGAACAGGGTAGCACCAATGGAGGCCTAATGCTTCACTGAGGATGGTAGTTAATGCTTCAGTGGAGCAGAACTCTTCAAACTGCACCCCAATGGCCCTACGTCACTCTTACACACTGCCATCTCCCTCTTTATTCTAATAACATGAAAGTGCATATGCTCTTACAGCATGCACTCTAAAAAATTTCAGACAAAATTGGTTTTTTGAAAATGGTTGTTTGAAAAACCAAATTTCAATGCAAAAAACCAACATGGATTTTTTTAAAAATCCATGTTGGTTTTGCATTGAAATTTGGTTTTTCAAAAAACCATTTTGAATCTAAAAAACCAATTTTGTCCCGACATTTTTCAGAGTGCGTACCCAGTTGACATAAGGAAATTATATGCACAAGAGTCTTGAATTTTTATTATTTCGTATTTTAGATTGGGCACGAATAAATGACTTGTATTTGTTTGCATCGCATGTTCCAGAAACAGTATTCAATAATAAGGTTACCCTTTTTAAGATGAAGTATTAATGTCGTGATTTGTTATCTAACACCCAAAAGGTAACTAACCGTAGCTCATTGGACATGTGCAATAATTAGGCCTGCATCAATACTCAACATCACACAACTTATACTTTTTTGCAATAATGGGCATATTTAAAAGAGAAATGCTTCAGAATTCCTATATATTATATAGATAGTGGATGGTGAGGAGACCAATATTGAGTTTTATTGGCCGAAGCAGTAATATTGGTCGAGGCGTAGGCCGAGACCAATATTACCTGCTAAGGCCAATAAAACTCAATATTGGTTGACTCAACATCCACTATTTCTTATATTCTGCAATAAAAATTTCAAACTTATACATGCTTGTAAAATACTGATTTTTCTAAAGATATTTAATTTTTTTATATGACATATACTTAATTTTTCCCATTATTTACAATGAGCATATTTATAAAATGATAGAACGACATTTCAAGAAGTTAGATTTCCTCCTACCCAGGCCCTCCCTTAAGTAATAGGCAATTAAGTGCACTGTTGCTGCTAAGAGCATAGGGGCACGCCAATATCACTCTCCACACACCAATAACACTTTTAAGACACCAATATCATTATTTATTGGCTTGTCATGTGACTGATCTCCTGGTACATTGGCCTTAAATTTTTGATGCAGAATATTCTCTATTATTAACTTAGACACCAATATCTCGTTAGATAATATTCAATTATTATGGAATTGTTTGATTCTTAGTTTCGAACTGTTCTAGGAATAACCTAGCTCATATAATTTCACAGAATAATTAGAACTTTTTGAAGGGTAATTATAATTATACAATCTGAATTAGCCTAAGGGTCTTTGGTGAAATGCTGTACAGTTATTTTTATTTTCGTTAATAATGATATTTTAAAAAGGAAATTCTCTAAATGTCACAGGAAAATAAAATTTGATTGCATAGTTTCAAATATTTACACAGAATGACTTGCAGTTCCAAAATATTCACCCCTGTTCTGTTTGTCATTAAGTGATCCAACCACAAACCCAGCAATTAGAGTGCTGCTTTTGTGTACCTTAAAATAGATTCTACATTTGCTATTTTAAGGTTTTTAAAGTCATGATTCCACATTGAGAAATGGCGTTGGTTTCCAAGGCTCAAGTTGAGTCAGGGGTCAACCCTGCAGTCAAAGGGTCATTCGCACACTAAAAGACTTGGGTCACTGAATTTTCATTAAATTGGGACATCCACATTGCTTCATTTATCATATATAGGATGACATAAATGAGGTTGATTGACTAAGTTTATTGCATAGGATACATTTGCATATCAGGTCCGTGTTCATACCAATACTTTCATTGTTAATTTGACTTGAGGAGACTAATCCCACTTGTTTTTGACAGGCAATTGAAAGGACTATGGATCTGATTTCTACTCGAAAATCAGTTATGACAAATCAAAATCAAACAGCCTCTATGTTTCCCATGCATGTTGAATGTAGAGAAGATGACACTTCATCGGCTATCATGAGTCACAAAGTTTATTTTTCACAGTGAGCTGGCTCTCTTTTCGCATAACTAATGGATAGGTTGTAATTGGTCTTTCTGTTATCAGACATGTCACTCCAATGTTCCAAATACTGAAGATTCAACCTGAATTTCTTCCTGCATCTGACACATTCTGCAGGAAATTCTGCATTATTACATTTACAAAGATTCTGGGGTATTGTGGGGTAAGGTACTTCTGCAGGAAATTCACACTTCTGCAGAACAAAATAGCTAACAAATGCGGGAACGCTTCACTTATGCAGGGATGCCGAGTCACAGTTGGATTCCAGAAATCTTATTTCAGGATTTGGAAGTCCGGTTTCTGGAGAGGAAGGAAGTCAAGAGACAGAGTGGAAGCACTTCTGTGGGAATTCAGTTTGTCCGCAGGAATTAGCGCTTCTACTCTACAAGAATCCTGCACTTCTGCAGGAATTAACGCAGGAATTACTACAGGGGAACAAGAAGTGCAACGAAATGACAATGTGTTTGGTGCTCAAGTAGCTTTGCCACGTCACATATTTTCATGCTCCTCTGAGCACAGACAGTGTATCACACCTGACAATTATTTTCATTCTGTGATACAACACCCAGGAAAAAGCATAATACCTGAAATTGCACTGTACAAAGTGCGTGGAGACAGAGCCTGACTCTGAGGGTCCACAAATGCAGAAAAACTTTGCAGCCCCCCCCCCCCAGACCACCCTGTCTGGATCCGCCACAGCTTTCTATCTATCTATATATCTCTCTGTTTGTCTATCCATCTAACTAACTTTTTCTCAATATCTATCTCTCTGTCTGCCTCTCTATCTCTCTGTCTGCTTCTCTATCTCTCTGTATCGCTATAAAGTATGATAGAATTGTATCTCCCAAAATTAAAATTGAGATGATTGAAGATAAATGCATTACCCTCTCTGTCAGCAACAAGAGCAAAGAACACAATCAATTCATTTGTGTGTTGATAGATTCATAGGATTCAGTAATTTCAGTTGACATGTTGAGGCATATTGTTGCATTTTTCTTCAATATGATAGGCCTACATTAAATCTCAGCGGTTTAGGGGGGGGGAACCGACCCCCCTAGGACCTCCCTGGAACTGCCACTGGTCGAAGATAGATAGACAGATATAACAAGGTGAAGAGATAATGATTGATGGATTCATGGATTCATTCACATGTATGTATATATTTTGTCAGTTGATGAAGCTGATCAGGCTACAATAGCCTGCTGTAGTTGCGAGCCCTGCTTTTAGGCCTACAGGACTGTTGTCAGTCAGGATGCTGATGACAACTATATGTACCAGAGAAAAAACACTTATAAATTGAATACCATTTCAAAATAATTATTAGTAATTTTTACTTGACTGGATACAGTGCACTGTCTGACGTGGGACTGGTACATTCTCCTAACTGTGATCAACTATGTCATTTTTGCTTTGTTGAACTTGATCACCTCTTTATCTTCAAATGAAAAGTACTAATTGTTTGTTGTCTTCACCTTGGCAAATATTTACACTGTGTGGTCAATGGTGCATAGAAAAATCACTCGTCACAAGACCACTTTGGCCACTAATCACATGATCCTTTCATTGCACTTCTTGTTCCCCTGTAGTAACATAGTTCTGCAAGAATTTCATTATTCTGTAGGAATCATGCACTTCTGCAAAGTTCCTGCAAGAATTCTTCAATCCTGCTCGTACATATAGTATGAAACCTGATATGATGCAACCATTGTTTCAATGATTTCTGCAAAATAAGTGATATCATGTGCACAGTCATTACCATGAGACAACTTTAACATAGTTTTCAATGGCAAATCATTGAAGGGTGTACTTAATTTCAAGATCAACTGTAAATTGGTGACAAAATGGCAAAGATTTCTGTGATCGTATTGGAAGAGGAAATTAATTCTTATATCATCCCGGTTTGAAGAACATCAGTAATGTTAATATTCCATCAATACGTTCAGTATACATTGTAAGCTGTCAAACATGGGATAGGCCCCCAGGGATAGGCCTCACTCGAAAGCTCATCCATGGAGAGAAACTTCCTCAAAATTATAAGATTCCTCCCTATTTCAAGTCATATGACCATGCATCAGCAACTGTTTTCTTCTGTTTTCTTTAGCAGCCATGATCCTATAGCCAGTCTCCGACAAAACATATCGACCTAATCTACACAATCATTCTGAGTTTAAAATATTACTGAGTATATTATTTGCTTTAATAAGGAGATTTTACACAACCATAATTTGCATGGAAATTAAGAATTTCATTGGCAAATACACTGAAGGTGTGGTGCGAAAAACATTGCCTTATTGAAAAGCTCTGATATGTCCTGAACAAATCTAATCTAGAATTTGACAAAAATGTCATCTAGAATTTGACAAATATCACAACGAATTTTAATGAATGTAATATTAGTTATAGCCAGAAGGAGTAGGCCTATAATGTGGTAATAATATACAGCTATTGCACAGTGCTGAGTGCAATATAATACAATTGGGCTGCTTGAGAGTATTTGCACTCATCTAAAATTTTCAATTAAAAATACGTTTTGGGGCGACCAGTTTTCCTTGACGGGAAATTATTAATTTTACTGCAACGGCGGCCAAAATTATTTATTTCAAGCACGCAAAATCCCCAAATGTCAATTCATTCCTAAAACAAGCAACACCTTCTAAAGAAATGCCCCGGGTTCCTGAGAGTGTTGCACTTTTCCCATGTCCTTATAAATCAATAGGTACTGTAAAAATGATTATTGCAATCTTTAGGCCAGACTTTTTTCATTTTTAGCTTCTCGGATCGATCGACCCAACAGATTTTCTGCCTACGGAAAAAAAATTGAGCATAACCAGAATTTTTAAGAAGATGCGAGAAGCTAAAGATCAATTACGTCTGGCCTTACTTGTGGAAGGAATTTATTTCATGAGTTTTATCCTAATTCCTATGCTTGTTGAACATCCAGGCTCATATCCAGCGTCATCTTAAATTGTCACCATGGATACAAACAAGATTGTCCGAACAACTGAATTTTTGCTCAACTAGAGCACGATTATACATGTATAATTAGAGCTCTTTGCAGATTGGCGGTCCACATGAAAAATTAACTTTCTTATTTTAAATGTGCAAACCGGTTTTGCCACTTCATTAGCAGTTTTCTGTTAGCTTCTTATTTGATGAAGTGCCTTAAGTCATTTAATTGGTTTGTTTATTGTCACCTATACTACAAGATATGATCAGTAGTACTGTACTGAATAAAGTGATTAACCATAACTGACACAAACAAAACATTTTTAAGCCAGGGACATCACACAACCAAGTTGATTTCCACCGCCAATCTGCAAACAGCTATAATCATGTGATCACTGCACCCTAACCTGGCTTTCATGCTCAGCTGAAGAAATTTGGCTTTATATTGACCTTGTTACGTCAAAGATGAAATTGAGGCCATGCATGTTAATAGCCTGGGGTTGAGTCCCACTTGTAAGATGATTCATTAGTTGATAGGCAAATGCTGGTGAACTATAGTAGAGTAATGTCATTCAATGGCATTCATTTATATCCAGACTGCTATCACGACAAGACATAAAAGACCTAAAGTTTCATATGACCACATTGTCCTATCAATTGCACCAGTGGCTATTTCCAATATAGGCCTATGTCCCAGCATGTCCTGTCAAGTCCCTATAAAATGACCTTAAAGCTTTTATCAAAATGAGTTGCTCCGTGGCCTATATCAGATTCCTGTTCGCAAGCGGACTGCTGTTTCATTGCCACTACTTTTTCTTGGCAGAACATATGCAGCATATGATGTCATGTGTTTCCACTAGCAAGCGGTCCACATCAACCAAGTATGGAGAACTCACAAAATTTTGTCTGGAAGAAACCAGGGCTGTTTCTGAGTATGCTTATGGCCTTGTCTACTTCCTTAGAGCATGTGATTGGGGAGTCTTACTCTGGTTTACCTCAATATTGAATAGAAACTTTGTGAATGTGCCATGAAATTGGAACTATTTCTTTGGTGCTGCAATGCTGAAGCATACAAAACTAACTTTTGTGCAAGGTGGCAGCAGCATGCAGTTCTCATTTTCACCAGACTGAGTTGATTCTAAATCCACTGGCTTGAGAGGACGTGGGTGCAAAATGAAAAACGCTGCTCCTGGAACTCAAATTCAACAAAACAAAATGAACACGAAGAAAGAAACCTGGGAACAAGTACCAGAAAAGAAACCAGTGCCAAAACAAAAAGACCCCGTGATTGAAAAGGGAAATTTTTTGGCAGGGGACCTCTTGGCTGGTCCGCAGCGCTGCGACATTCTGAGTTTTTCAAAGGGAAAAAATGGTATTGCACTTGGTGGACTGTTAAAAAAATTGAGAAATCTAAAATAAGTGTGAGTGAATCGTAGTGACTGCTTGTGATTGGCCTAAATTGTTTTTATTAGAGAGTTTATGGTTGTGTATATATGTCTATAGGGGAGGGTTGGTCTAGTGGTAGCGTGCTCGACTACCAATCGCTGGGCCCGGGGTTCGAATTCAGCTCTTGCCGGGTCACTTGGGCCTATGTTGGTTGGCTGTTTCAATCAACCTTCACCTCATTGCTGTGTCCTCCTCCAGACTCAGATTAATTTATTTTCCCAAAATATTTAAGTTACATCTCATAATTAGTCTACCAAGGCACAAATGCAGGACGTAAAGGCCCAAACATCCAAACATCCATCCATCCATATGGTTGTAATAATATTTGCTCTTTTCTCATTTCTGTCTTTTCTTATTATTTTGCATGTTCAGCATACATACGATGTTTCCATTCCATTAAATTGGTGTGCGTTCTTTTTAATAATGCAGAATCATGAAAAATTTGCTGGGGCACATGCATTAAAATCCCCTCATAAAATCAAACATTCAAGCTTTGCATTGGATTTTCCTCTGTATTTGCATAAAGACAGTTTTACCTGAACCGCTGACTTTATGCCTATAGTATTTTCACTGTTTTCAGTCATAAAAAATTGTTCCCTTTCATGAAATTTAGATGAATACTCTCAAAGATTTGATGATTTCATATTTGTAGGCATTCAGTTCAGACTAAATGCGAATTTTTGTACAGGACGCGTATTCTACGGGAAAAGGTGACATAAAAAAACTTATGACATCATTTTCCCCTATCATTTGTAAACATCATACATTGGTATCTAAAAAAATAGTTTTCAAGCACTGTAGAAATTCTATAAATTTTCCTGCTTGCTTAAGGTCCAGACCGTCCAGCATTCAAATCAAATTGACAGTCGCGAAAGACAAACAACAAGAAATTATAGCACTCCTTTGAGGGCACAGGACTGCAACCAGGAAGATAGGAGATTTGGGTATCTGTCAATACTTTTTTGTACCTGTTGCAATTTTAGTTATGGTTGAATACGAATCTCAAAATATACGAAATCTCTACACTCCCTCAGTATTTCAAGGGTAAAATTGAAGCGATATAGATAATATTTTTATAGAACACACGAGACTTGGCAATACTGCTAAGAGTCAATAAATCAGCCAGTGTCTCAAACACACAGAATGAGGAAACCAAGTCTGATGGCAAGGAAAGTTATACATAACAAAACCACCTACCTTCCTAAGCTTTCCTAGTTCCATGGAGAGGGTTTTGTTTGTAGTCCTTAAGGAGACATTTGACAAGGTTGAAATCAAACCACACAAATGCAGTTGATCAACTGGTGCATGCTTAAGAATGTTCACCTTTTTTCCAAATCAATATTGTGTTACACCCAATCCAATACTTGGCTCGGATCAATATAAATGTCTCAATATTAATTGTTGATAATTTCCCAAATTAAATCAGTATTGGTGTGAAATTTAACTTATGACTACAAAGCTGTGATTTGTTTAACTTTTGCAACAAATGTTACAAACTTTCCCCTTCTATAGCCCTCTAAATCAATAGCCTTTTAACAGGGTTAATCACCCTTTTCACCAATTATTAAAATGATTAAAGTATTGACTTGGATAAACACAACCCACGTGTTGCAAGCATGCATGTCAGGGCTTGTTTTTGTTTTCTTTATTTTTGACCTGAGGAGGGTGAGGCTCACTGAGCACTGAGCAGTTATCAGATCATTATTGAATAAAATAATCTTTATCTTACGTGTAGTTTACCAACTAACCAGGACCACCCATTTATATCTAAAATATTCAGACCAGGCCATCCTCACCTCTCAATGCAGTCCAATGGTAATCTGCCCTGATAACACTGGATTTTTGTGAAGTTTTAACGAAAAGATTACTCCAATTTCAAGAATTATGAGTTTCTTCTAATGAATAGATGGATGGATGATTGGTGCATTACACAATGTCCTTTATTTATGCACTTGGTAGCTAATTAGGGCAGGAGAGGGACACAGTAATGATGTGAAGGATGATTGAAACATCCGTCCAACATAGGCCCGGGAGCCCCGGCAAGAGCTGGATTTGAACCCTGGAGCCTGCGATTGGCAGCCCAGCACACTGGCCTACCACTGTTCAACTTAAGGATTTGGAGAAATGGTGGATGTTTTATTTGCTAATGGACCAATCAGGCAAGCTGAAAAAGCAGTGAGAAAATTAGCCACAGAAACTCACACTGATTTGCTGTAACAATCCACTGGCTTAAAAACATCAGTCACAGTGCGTGATCATCCAAAGCAATTGGACATATGTTTGAAACTTCTAACTCTGAATGTTTTATTATTGTCTGTTTGTTGGGTCAAATATTTCTTTGTAGAAAACTACAAACAATTATACTTGTGAAAGGATTAAACTAATATGTAAATGGCGCAGCCATGAAATTCGTGCAACACTTAAATGTTTTTGTAGGACGTAAAGTGTACCATAACTTTCATGTTTGCTTCATATTCGATATATGAAAGGCAATTATGTTACTTTTTCAAAAAATATGAAAGACAAATATATAGGAAAATAGAGAGAAATTTAACACTACAAAAGATAAAATAGATCAAAAACAGAATAAATAGATAGAGAGAGAGATAGATAGATAGATAGATAGATAGGATAGGATAACAAATAAATATGATTTTAATAGATAAATAGAATTGATAGATAATCAGCTAAACAGTAAAAAGGTAGACAACACTGAAAGCTACCAAATTTAAGTCTATGTTAGATTGTTGATATTACATAATAGTAATAAAAAAACAATAACATGATCTGCATGCAGATAAATTGCTCACTGTTACATAATCATCAGTTTACAAAGATTATGTAACCTTAATTTTGTTATGTTTTCTTGTCTGTTTTGAACTGAAATGAATCACATGTTGATAATTTAATTTTGCTTGTCAAGGCTTATAATTTACTATTCATTAATTATAGGTACAGGGAATACTCCTGGAGAAAATTGAATATTTAAGACACTTTTGAATATGAATATGTCATGTCTTGTTAAATTCGAAACTAAATCGTTGATAAGAATCTGGACCCACTTGACCTAATTTCCTGCTGTCGACCATTGATGTTGAGACCAAAACTGCACAAAATTTTGAAAACTCTCCTATGCTCAATTCACTGTGTGACTATAATTTTATTCATTTAGTATACAGTGTATATCTATCTACCTATCTATCCGTCCGTCTATCTATCTATATATCTATCTATCTATTTATCTGTTTACCTGTTTATCTATTTATCTATCTATCATATTTTGTATCTGTTTTATCTTTCATTTCTGCGTTTCTCTCTGTCTTTCTATAATAACTAGGCCTATATATCTGCCTTTCTAATTTTTTGATACAGTCACTTAACTGCCTTTCATACATCGAATATGAAACAACCATGAAAATTATGGTAACACTATACGTCATACGAAAACTTTGAAAGTGTTGCTCGAATTTCATAGAGCTGCCATCTACATATTAATAGATGAATAAGATTATAAGATTGATTGAAAATCAGCTAAACAGTAAAAAGGCAGACAACACTTAAAGCTGGCAAATATCAGTTAATGCTAGATTGTTGATATTACATAACTGGTCAACAAAAAAAATGTTTCCGTCTGCCACCTGAGGAAAAGTGAAGGTTATTCACCACGGGAGAGGGAATAAGTGATTTATCACCCGAGGCCTTTAGGCCTAGGCCGAGGTGTGATAAACACATATTCCTGATCCTAAGGTGAATAACTGGCTTATACCAGGAGACAAACGCTCAAACAGTAAAACATGAGAGGATAACTGGACAACAAAGAATATGTGAATTATTTCCCTGCAATACTGGCTTGTGATTGGCTGACAGAGGTGTCGAATGGTATAAAGACCTATATAAACCTAATTCGAAAGATTTGGAATCAGCACGCTCGAATTAGGTTTATAGAGGTATTTTTCCTCAGGTAGCAAAATCATCGTTGACCAGTGTAATTCAATAATCACTAAGATTGTCGAGGCTAATGATTTAAAACTATTCCATAAAAATGATAGGTACAGGGACTATTACTAGAGAAATGTGGATTTTTAAGACACTTTTGAAGATGAATATGTTATGTTTTGTTAAATTTAAAACTAATCATTGATAAAAAGCCCGGCCCACTTGACCTAATTTCCTGTTCTGGACTGTTGATGTTGAGACCATCACTGCCCAGATTTTTAATCCGCTCCTGTGCTCAATTTGCTTTGCGAATATTAAGGTGTTGAGTGCATCTTCTGGAATTTCTTTAGAAGTGCTTTCAGGGATTAAATCCTGCCAATTTGCCGTTTTAAACACCAGGGGACCTCAAAATCACCTACACTTCTACATTGGTTTGCATTATCCTCAGTTCTCAGGGTCATCTTGCATGTGAAAGCCTACCTTGATCTCATCCACCGTGTTTTCATGAAGTGATTGATTGATTGATTTATTCAGAAATTCATACAGGTTACAAAATTAAATAACAAAAAGATTACCTCCAGTGTGACAAATAAACTTCACTGTTTGAGAGCATTCAAAGCAATTGAACAAGTCTCTGAATGTTTAGTTATCTGTTTGTTTCAAATATTTTCTCCACAGAAAGCAACGAACAATTATTCTGACTACGATGGCGCAAAATCTGTTAAAAGACTAGAATACTTCAGCATTTTATAACACTTCCCAGCTGACAAAAACTGGTGGTCAACTGACAGTTATCACATGAAATTGCCCCTCAGTTATCATGTGGAAAACTGGATATTGCAAACGCTAACCACGTGATTTTGTCACCAGTTAACCACATGATTTTCTGGGGGCAATCCTCACCAGTTAACCACGTGATTTTCTGGTGAATATCTTCACCAGTTAATTACGTGATTTTCTGGGGGCAATCTTCACCAGTTAAAATTATTTGAGAAGAGGCGAAATCTGGTTAACTTGGCTCTTCATCAAGCCAGTCAACTTAGGCTGTTTCAAGCATTATCTTGGGCTTTCAATAGCTGTGGGGCTGATAAAGGCCACAAGAACTTGCTGAAAATTTGTCACAACCAGCGTGATGCAGTGAGTCTCTTTTCAGTCTTCTTAAGGGTTACCAAAACAAGGATTGTAGTCATACATGATTCACATTTTGGATAACTAGTCTTTTGTAATAATGTCCAATATGTGCTCCTTTTTGGGCTAATAAGCATCATTCCAACATTTACTGTGCATTAATTCAGATTTATAAATCATGATCATTTGTTTAATTAGTTTAAACTCACTTAAAAGTAAATTTAGTACGGAACTCGGTGCACAGCTGTGTTTCTAGTACAGGTGGCTCCATCTATATTTCTGGGGGCAATCTTCACCAGTTAACCACATGAAGAAAAACACGTGATAACTCTCAGTTATGTCATGAAGATGGTCAAGTGTTAATCTGGTGACATTCATCATGTGGTTATCCCGTGAAAATGTTAGGGAGTTTTCTCAAGTGAAGAAAAACACATGATAACTCTCAGTTATGTGGTGAAGATGGTCAAGCATTAATCTGGTGACATTCATCACGTGGTTATCCCGTGATAAAGTTGGGGAGTTTTTTCACGTGAAGAATAACATGTGATAACTCTCAGTTATATGGTGAAGATAGTCAAGCGTTAATCTGGTGACATTCATTACGTGGTTATCCCGTGAAAATGTGGGAGTTTTTCTCATGTGAACAAAAACACGTGATAACTGTAATGAAGATGGTCAAGCTTCTGGCAGCTTGGCAAGTGGGGTTATACAAAAAATAACACCAGATTTGAATTGCCCTCCCAAAACATACTCAGGAACTGTGGATTGAGAAAAAAATATTGATTTCTTCATTGGTTTTTGTAATATCTTGAGGATTTGCATGTTCGCCAATGGGGAATTACATTACAAACTTCAAAGGCATTTTACAAGTGACTTTTATTACTATAATATAAACTGCAATACCAGACCAAGGTCAAGCTGGATCGGAAAATATTGGGGGCACCTGAAACACCCTACTAGATATGAAAATGCCAGTTGGAGAAACGGTGACCAAAATAGATCCATTAATTCCTTAAACAGTGACGAAGGAAAGGTTGTCTCTGATACCCGCTCCTTTTTTGTGTCCGAGTTGCGTAGTATGATACTTTGTTATGCCCAGGGCTTTGGAGTCGGAGTGGGGAGTCGGAGGTTTTTGGGTGGAGTCGGAGTCGGAGTCGAATTTTGATTTTCAGGTGGAGTCGGAGTCGAAAATTAAAGTGGTGACTCCAACTCCTAAAAATGTAATTTACAAAAACACAGTTACGAAAATGTGAATTGAATCCCAAATTTTACATATAGCTTCCTAAGCAAGTATTCATAAAAAATCCAATGATCAACTTTGTAGAATGTCTTTTTCTTCTCTGTTAACCATGTAATAATATTTATTTGCAAAAAATTAATGCCGATAAGTGGAGTCGGGAGTCGGAGTCTGAGTCTGAGTCTTAATTCAGGAGACCTAGGGAGTCGGAGTCGGAGTCGCTTTTCAGAAGGCCAAAGGAGTCGGGAGTCGGAGTCGGTTCACTTATCACCCGACTCCAAAGCCCTGGTTATGCCTCATCTTCCCAGCAACTGGAGAGAGCTATTCTGCAGACGCTCTTCCAAAGTGCGTGCAAGTAATGGAGGGTTAGCCTCACAACTATTTAAATTATGTTGATAAGAAGCAGACGGCAACGCAAGGTCATACTGTAATCCTTTAAAGGAGCATTTAAATGGTTGCAGAAACATTTCATTTTGTGTAGTGCTCAATCATTGGCATTCATTGCTCGGCCAAGTGTTACTGCACTTGTTGTGATCATCCCCATCCCGCCAAATTAGTAAAAATAAAATATCTATTTAATTAAAATCTGTTATTTTTGTAACAATTTTGGGGATCATACATGTACTTGTTAATTCACTTATATAAGACCTTAATTGCCCTCCAGAACAGGAAGTAGAAACCACAAGAATTTCAACTATATATATGAATATAGCATCCTATAACACAGCGCTCCTATTTTTTGTTTATCACACTCATGTTTTCTCGCTGATAAGGGGGCGTAGAAAGTTGTTTGAGTCATTTATCATGTTTAGAGAGACAAGTGTTGATGGTAAGACATCATTGTTCAATTTACATGATAATTGTATAATGTATATGTGTTAGATATGTATTGGTTAAAAATAGTGTGTAGAGTGTTAAAAACACATGCAGATGCATATTTACCAAAGAAATGAATTTGTATTCCCAGTAAATTGATTCATTCGTTTTTTGTTAATATTTCACCTGCTTTTAGCTTGATTTGAATTTAATTTAGCCTTTCTTTTGAATTTTTGCAATGTTTTTCATCAAAATATGACATTTCAAACGAGATAAATTTGTGGATTATTCTTACTAAGACTGAATGTGATTTATATAAATTGCCCCAATATATCATATAAACATTGGATAAATGTTGCAGTGTGGCTTTTGGTGATCCAGAAAGTGAGTTAATAAATGTTACTGACGGCATTTTTTTATTTGCAATAATTTCAGGACAAAAAAACTCATTTAATGGACTAACTTATTCAGCCAAGCCATCATAATATGAACGTGAGATGCTAAATAGCTTGACAATTGATACTGAAACACAACATGACATTGAAAGAGAGTCACTCATGTGCAAACAACAGCAAAGGCAGACAATTGAGCAATGATGGGTCAAATAATCACTTTAAAAGATATCTTGTAGAGGCTAAAGCTGATTATACTACTCATTGTAATATCATTGAATGGTTATCTGGAGGCATACCAATTCATGCACAGTTAGAAATGCGATTTATTAAATTTATTAAAACTTGTCTAACCTCAGAAAATAGTATTCTTAAAAGTGTAGCTGCTCTGTGTACTAGCAACCCTGTGTCAATTGCAGGGAATAATTTAAAAAATGTTATATATGAGAATGGTGATGTCATGAATGATATAAATATTATACGTTCCAGACACAAGATGTCATATTGTGATGAAAATCTGATCTTTACCATCAGAGAACTAATTAATATACGTGATGGTAATTTTGTCTGTGATACTCTATCCTGTGATGATGTGAATGACATTTTAAAATGCCTATGTACAAATTGATTATGGTGCTAAAACTATGGTGCAGAGGCTGTTTGTATTTTTTACCTTTGTTACTGTATATATTTTTTAACTGTTTTTAAACCTGTAGATTGTCTCAATCTGAATAAAGATATTATATATTAAATGATTATTATGCTAAGGTATTGTTATTTTAACTTCTGCATCTGCTGACATTTGAAGATATTGATAAGTAAAATCTCACAGACATATATGATAATAAATAACACACAATTCTGCAATGAGAAAATGCATGAAGTATTCATATATCATGTAATATACATTTAATTTTGCTAAAACTGGCCTCAATACAATAATTCATTCAAAATTTTCTCTATGGAATTTTTTGGTTTTTGTCTTGAAATATACCCCTGACCCTGCTCTAGAGCGTGTCCTTTCGGTTTTCTTGTTGAATTTTTTAAATTTTGAAATTTATTCAGGAGCGCTGTGATAAGATGGTGGAGGCAAGTAAACTGATAGCTCCAAAAAGCAAAAGAGAGAAATGTGGGAAAATCAACTGGAAAGGGAAAGATGACAGTCCACAAATTTGGTTTAAACAGCAGCGATATTAACAGTTGAATTGTTTATAATCCTTATTAATTGTTTACGGTTAAGGCTGTTTTCAGTAACTAAGATCAATAATGTCTGTTGACTATAAAATTTCGTTAAAATAAAAAATCGTTCATTTTTAAGCGTATAAAATTTATTTCAAAATCATTAAAAGTTAAAAAAATCATGGGAGAGAAAGACAGGTTATGGCATGGCTTGGACTGTGTAGGTATTGCCTTGCTATTTCCCTGTCGACCCTGTATTTTTCTTGACCTTACGAGTCTAATAAGGAAATACAGAGTCTTCGTTGTCGAGTAGTCTAAATTATAAATGCAAACCTTCACTGAGCGAGGGAAAATTATGTGGGCCGTGGGTGAATGACATCAAATATAAATCTTAACTGAGAATTACGCCATTCATAACTTAGGTCTGCAAAAAAATGCCCACATTTTAAGTAAGGATGGGCATGTAGATGAAACTGAAAATTAGTCACTCGTTTCTTCTGACTGTAATAGACACCATCTATAGGCGTACCGGACGTGCGATTTTTGGGGGGGGGCGAGCGACATTTGCCCAAATTTAAAGATTTAAATTTAATGCCATTTCAAATGAAATTGCGTGGAAATCATTAATTTTCAATAGTTTTTATTTAATCATCTGCCCGAATTTTTTAACCTTTTTGCCCGAATCTAACTGTTTCCCAAACTTTTGGGGACCCCCCTTGCCCCCCCCCCCCTCCGGTACGCCTATGATAGACACCTAAAATATTATGATGTTTAGTGCATCTTCTTGACTTTCTTTGAAGAAGATGTTTTCAGGGTGACACGTCTACCCACTGCAGATTCATAAAAGCTTTCGAAAGGCTGTTTTATCAAATATGATGAAGTTTGAGGTGTCAACAGCCTTTCAGCAGACTTCGCTCTACTGAGACATCATTTACAGGTCTTTAGATCTTCTTTATCTGCCTGCTGCTATCCTTGCAACAATTCCAGGATCTATCCTTGATCCATGGCCTATGACATCTAGCTATTACAAAAGACAAGTTAACTTCATAAAACTTCAACTTTGTCAATAGGCTTTACCATAGCCTCACCATAAGCCAGTACGAGGGGCGTCCCAAAAGTTCTGACCAATTTTTTTGGCAGACCTTTCTATTTAAAGTATCAGTATGAAATTTTCACAAAATTAATTTCAGGTATATCACTATCTATTTTGAAAATTTGGTACCTGTTGGAAGAATTTAAATTACTTTCCTGTTGCCATGGAAACAAAAGGTCAGTGCACCCAGAGCAGCTCAATTTTTTTGCACAAGTCCAAGTGTCTAGGTGAGTAAATAATCATGGAATTTACTGTAAATATGCAATTGATAATCTTGAAAAATACTTTTTGGCAGATTGACAGTATCTCAAAGTTGTTCTCTGACAGTTAAAGTCACTAAGAATCAATTTAACCCCTGTGCTGAGGCAATTTCAAAGATCCTCATAACTGAGCTGTTCCTAAATTGTGGAATATCATTGTATTTGGCCACAGCTTCATTTCTCATTATGTGTACGATCTCCTTAATTTGTGAACTGGTATATATGTTTTAGTATCACCAAAAGTAACAGAAGACCAAATCTGGTAAATAAGGCCGATGAGATTGAGTTTGGATCCAAACGTTCTTGAGCACTGCCTCTTGGCAGTATATTGTTTCAGCCAAACCATTTAAAGAGCTGTGGGGCAACTGATGGAGAAAGTATTTTTTAAATGCCTCAGCTGATCACGTTGAAATATAAATATATGTTAATAATGTAATGGAGGATATCTTGAAACACTAACTGCTAGCCTATCAAGAAATACACTTTCTTGCAATCATTTGTTCTATTACTGTGAATTCTCTCACTATAAACAAAGCTAATTTGTTGAATTTTGTTAAAGAAATTGAGCTGCGCGGGTGCACTGTCCTTCCGTATCGATGGTAACAGAAAAATAACTTAAACATTTCTAACAGTCTTGGTTTTTTTCAAATTAGATAGTAAAATACCTGAAATTAATTCTGTGAAAATTTCGTTCAGCTACTTCAAGTAGAAAGGTCTGCCAAAAAAAATTGGTGAAAACTTTTGGGACACCCCTCGTATATACAAACTGTTGATGAAGTAATGTTCAGGGTTCTTAGCTAATAAATCGTTCAAATTGTGATACAGCTACCAAACTTGGTACAATGAAAGAATACACATTTGCGATCAATTTCTGATGTGGACCCAACTTCAATCACTCCCAGATTTAAAATTTGGTTGCCACGGAAACCAAAATTAGTTTTTTTTTTACCATTATGACAAAAATACTTCATAACTTTGCTAGATTAGTCCAAATAATCAATATAAGGACCCATATTGAGCAAATAAGACTCGGGGTGGTCATGACATGATGACCTTTGAGGTCAAAGGTCAAGGTCATGGCATAAAATGATGATGAATATGCTAATTAGTTTAATTTTCAGCCTAGTTTTGAGAGAGAAACTGTTTCCATGACACATATACATTAGATTTTCATGTACTGGTCAGGGATGTTATATATCACATGAAAGCCCATAAAAACAGCTTTCTCATGATATTAAATATGCAATCCCAATGTTGACAGACATCAAGCTATTGATACTTAGTCACCAATAGGTAAGACTGCATCCAGTGTCAGCAGTCTGAATACTATATGAAGCCTATATCTGAAGCCAAGTCATTTCAATTATATTATCTGTCTTGGATAATTATTCCCTGCTGTGTTTATGGATCATTTAGAAAATGTTTGGTTTTGACTTCGTTTCCATGGCAACAATATGCAAATGATAGGTTTTTTTCTTCAGGTGCTTCTTATGAATTATGTTCTTAGTCAAATAGTGTAACATCAATGCAAAACCTGTTTCTTTGTGGAGAGGGTGAAACTGTAAAAGCCATGGCATCTTTACCAAAGAAAGTCTACTCATTTCAGTCAGTCAGTTGGTCACATGACCAATCAGGTCAAGTTTTAGTATATATGGTCTATATAAATGTATAAAATATTCATAGTTAAGGTTTCCTGAGTGTCAAATAATAGAAATGGTAGAAATTCCCTGTCTCAGCAATTTTACGCAAAAATGGCTGTGCAAGAGATAATGATGTCACAATCCTATTATGATGGAAACAATGGGATTGGGCTGTAACAATGCCATTGTTTAAGACAATGCCAATGACATCATCAACAATAGCAGACAGTTACAGAAACCATATTGATCTCTCAAAATGGTCAAACCTTGAGAAATTGCCAAAATTTCTCAAAATGAAGAGAAGAAAGGTAGATTTGGGAGACCAGAAGGAGAATTCTCCTCCAAAGAATTGGAAAAAATGTTTTCTCTGCCAAGAAGACACAAAAGAAAACATTGTGAGACCCACCTCGAACACACGGAAGTCTGATGTTGGTCAGAGCTACAAGACGCTGTGCAAGAACATTGCGGGATTTTCGCAACTACAGTTTGTCATGTCAAGCAGAGGACAGACGTTTGCCCAAATATCTCAGCAACCACAAGCCCCACAGGAGAAATACACATACCTGTGTATAGCTTAGCTCATTTGTAATATGAATTTATCATTTTCACGATGTTTCAGTGCTGTTTTTGTCCGATATTTAACAATTTATGGAAATGGCAGTCAAATTTCGCAAAATGTTGACATTTGTGATGCTGCCAATCTCGCACACAATGGGTGGTGACTAGTCCGTGCGCACTGACTTCTTGCTGAGCGGGGCACGCGCGAAGTCAGTGTTCATTGTATTGAAAGAATAACAACGTCTTCTGAATCTCCGACAGCATTTAGTGTCGCGGGGGTTTACAGGCACTTTCAGCAGCAAGCGATGGCTCTAATCAAAGCTAAACAACTCAATAAACAAGTTACCTCAGTTTAGTGATCATCCATCAAGTGGAAACAACATTAATCCACGTCCGAAATTCTCGAGCGAGCCATTCCAGCTCATTAAATATGCGAAAATAAGCACGTGACGTCACACGGTGCGTCGTAAAATGCGGGGCCTGCAGACCGTGTGGACTGGCCCTGAGAAGGCCTGAAAGCACTTGCAGAGCTTTGCAGGGCTGCTGTCATGACTCTGTGCCTGTTCTAATTGCAATAAATCAATTTGATAACCATTCAGAGCAACCAAAAAAAGTGCTAATTGACTTCAAGAATCCAATTCAGTGATGTTGGCTAATAGCACTTGAGCCACTGTATCAGTCTGGGATTTTCTCTAGCGCTGGTAATGAAGTAGCATTCCCACTACTCAGTAATGCTTCTTCTATGGTTACCCCAGTAGGTCACAGTGGATTTATTTTCAGAGGCAATTTTGGACTTTGACAGTCTCTCAAAAAATAACTAAGAGGGTCACAGTTGATCTAAAACCATTTTTGGGAGGTTCAGATTGTCTAGTATCTATGGATTTTTTTTCATGGTCAATTACCCCTAATTAATCAATTGGCCCCGAGGGTCCGTTTTTAAAGTCAGGGTAAAATTCTTATCAGTTACCAATCATAGGGAATGACAAGAGCATTTTACCCCAATTTTACCCCTCACATTTCAGTCAGTTTGAGAATTTCTCAACAGAGGACAGCTCAGAGAAGCTGTCAAATAGGGTAACTAATTGCACCATATGTGGCTTTTGACCCTGGAATGACAGCAGCAGAAGCTACCACCAAATCAAGATAAATGGCACCCTCCTGCATGGTGGAGGATGGCCAAAAGGGGTAAAAGTTTTACCCTTCAGAAATGAACAACAGATACATGTATATATGCAAGCATCTTGGAACCATGCTTAGAGGAAATATTCACTCACCTCAGTTACTTATAGCTCATATTTTTCATAATATCATTTGGTATATTGGCTCCTTTTCAATGAATCTGTTTGGCACTTCACTATTCAAATCCAAAGCAGAACTGCCAAGTTTTTAATAATTGGGTAACATCACGGGTAAATTTTAAAGTGCTCACTGTTTCATAAAATGTATAATTGACACTAATCAATGTAATAATAATATTTGTACAGTGTATCCTGTAATTTAAGAGTTTCATGGAATCTCCATTAATTTGCATTAAACTACTCCATTGTTGAAACAAATAAAAACTTGGGTTTGTAGCCTGTAAATCCATGCAGAAATCCATGTGTCCAGTACACAATTTAATGTATTCATCCTGATTGACAACTTGTTCTGGCCCTGGTAGACATAGGCCTACCTGTACCTTTGTGCCCAGTTTCCTAATTCCAACACCCCCCCCTCCCTTTCTCCCCAGCCACTACCCCACATATATTGTCTGCCCTGATTGGTCAAGATGGCTCAGGTCAACTCCCCCAATAGCTCCCAATATCCATTATGTATGTATTTGATAGCTTGAAGTTTGAATAAGTAAATTCTCCTGTGAAAAATAAATTGTGTGAATGAAACACTCTAAGATGACTACCTCCTAAAAAGTATTAATTCACTTTTCAGCTCAAGAATGAAATTGCCCAATTTCTTACATATGTTCTCTCTTTAAAAATAAAGAGTCAAAATGTATTTCTAGAAGAATTTTGTAACCTTTTATTAAATAGAATTATGACTATTGACAATAAGCCCAACTTATCCAGGGTTAGGTATCTGTCAATTCTATTCGACAGGTAACTGATGCTATCTATCTATCTATCTATCTAACTATCTAACTATCTATCTCTCTAGCTATCTATCCAGCTATCTATCTATCTATATCTATATCTATCTATCTGTCTATCTATCTAATAGATAGATAGATAGATAGATAGATAGTATCTATCCAGCTATCTATATATCTAATTATCTATTTATCTCCACCTGTCTATCTGTCTTACTATCAATCTATCTATTCTATCTGGCAGCATTTGTCTATCCATGTGTCCATAGATATATCTGTCATTCTGTATTTCTATATCCACCTGTCTATCTATCTTACTATCTTACTGTCTTACTATCTTACTATCAATCTATCTATCTATCTCTCTATCTATCTATTCTATCTGGCTGCTTTTTTCTATCCATGTGTCCATAGATCTATCTGTCAGTCTGTATTTCTATCAAGAATGGAAATTTCCACCAGCTATTGAATATTCATTGAATGTGAACACAAATCAACCACTTAACCACTGCTAACATGAGAAACATTCCAATGTCAAGTTAATTAAGTCCAGTGACCCCCTGGCAGCACCTCACTTTGACCAATTTAAAGGCAAAGCTGATCACAGGATTCTTGTATGAAGATACCAGCAAAATGATAAGGCCCTAGATTGATAGCAACCTTTGATATTTAAGTTAACAGATAGACAAAAGGAACCAGGGCAGAGCAAATTTCAGAAGTATTCTAACTAAACACCCAGTTGCAGAAAGCTCCCTTTTATTTCAGGAAAGTATAAAATTTTACCTTCTCCATGTTAACAAATCACTTATTGTCAATTTGTAATTATTGTGGGAATCATGGTTCTGTATCTTCAGATTAAATTAACAGGGAATAGATAATTACTTGGGGGTACAGACTACATGTACAGATATAGATAACCAATATTATATATGATAGATGGCTGGATAGATACTATCTATCTATCTATCTTTTAGATAGATAGACAGATAGATAGATATAGATATAGATAGATAGATAGATAGATAGCTGGATAGATAGCTAGAGAGATAGCTAGAGAGATAGATAGTTAGATAGATAGTTAGATAGATAGTTAGATAGATAGTTAGATAGATAGTTAGATAGATAGATAGATAGATAGATAGATAGATAGATAGATAGATAGATAGATAGATAGATAGATAGGAAACTTCTTAAAAACTTTATGTCAATAGAAACTTCTTGAAAACGTTATGTCAATAGAAACTAATTCTACATGCAGGTTATATAGTTACTCATGTTGGTATTTTAAATTAAATAAAATTTAAATGAAATAAAATTTCAATCTCTGTGTCATCATATAATCTTACCTTCATAACATTAAACCATTCAATCTTGTGTCTAATTATTTGTATATCTATCAAACAAATTATTCATTTATCTGTCCAAATTTTATGACAAGTACCGCTCTTCTTCATGCAACTGCCACACTTTTACAGTTTGGGAGATGTTGAAAAATTAAGTTATAAAGCAATTTAAAGCTATACATTGTGTTCCATTTTAAAAGTTGCTTGAAAGAAAGATCGAGTCCCATGTATTCCTAACTAAATAAATCATGTATTGCCATTATAAGCCCAACATAAGAAGATGAATTGATGGATGCTTGGGGCTTTACATCCTGTAATAGGCTGTATTTACGCTCTTGGTAGGCTAATTATTACCGGCCTATGCATATTATTACCGGCCATGCTATGCATAGGCCGGTAATGCAGTGATATCCATCAAGTGTGAATCACGAGGCTCCAGGCCCAACCAGACCATTCCAAGGGTTTATTTTATATGTATTTCTCAGTTATAACATCGTAGATTGTCCAAATACAAGTGTGTCTTTTTTTAGTTAAATGCAATATTATTATTAGATTTATAATAATCCCTTCTAATACCCAGCGCTGGGTCAGTCAGGCTGATTTTGCGCCTCCATTTTCTTGTGTATTGGGGCTGTCACTACACTGAGTGCTGTATATTTGAGATGTCACAGTACTTAATAGGGTGTTGATATCTTTTATTGTATTTCCTCTTTTCCAATTAATAATTGTTGTTCACTGCTGAATTGCTCTTCACCATTTAGGGCTAAAGTGCAATTCACTTTCACACCTCCCTGACATCTGTCTGCTTAATTGTACCCAATATTTTCAATCAGCTTCATACTTATTTAATTCCTATTTAAACTCCATGCTTAAAATTATATTGTTATTGGGAAACAATAAAGTGTTGAAATATCTTACAAAAGAGAAAAAACTAGACTGTGAATATTTATGCATAGGATATTAAAACAATTTTGTAATGTACCTGAAATTGGAGGCAAAATGAAAACAAACAGTTTTTATGAGCAAGTCATTTCTGGTATTAATTTAAATACAACCACGTCTACCAGGTAATGGAAAAAAAATCAATTAAATATCTTTTTATTTTTCCATCCACATGTATATATATCGATTCCACTGATAAAGCATGTGCAGCATGGCCGGTGCTGTGCTCTAAGAGTGCTTGTTGGGATAGGAGGAGGACACAGCGATCTGGCAAAAGATGATTGAAACAGGCTTCTAAAATAGGCCCAAATGGCCCGGAAAGAGCTGGAATAATGCTGGATTCAAACCCTGGACTGGGGAAGTTGTGGGGGAACAAAATGTGAAAATGGAGAGAAACTAATAAATAGAAAGTTTTTGTTTGACCACCCTGTATATGCAAAGGTTGATGACTAGTCATCAACCTATGCTATATATGTCAGTGCTCCACAAATCAATTGTTAATCTGTCCACCAAGCATCAATCTAGATCCATCAATCAATCTGTCTACCAATATTATGTGGATCGTAGGGCTCTCACGATTAACTGATTACCCAGCTGACAAAAACTGGTGGTTAACTGAGAGTTATCACGTGAAATTGTCCCTCAGTTATCACGTGGGAAACTGATAGGTTATTGCAAACGCTAACCACGTGATTTTCTCACCAGTTAACCACGTGATTTTCTGGGGCAATCTTCACCAGTTAACCATGTGATTTTCTGTTGAATATCTTCACCAGTTAACCACGTGATTTTCTGGTGAATATCTTCACCAGTTAACCACATGATTTTCTGGTGAATATCTTCACCAGTTAACCACGTGATTTTCTTGGGGGCAATCTTCAACTGTTAGAATTATTTGAGAAGAGGCAAAATCTCCCACCGGTTAACTAAGCTCCTCATCAAGCCAGTCAACTCAGACTGTTTCAAGCATTATCTGCGCTTTCAATAGCCAGGGCTGAAGTAAAAGCCACAAGAACTTGCTGAAAATTTATCACAACCAGTGTGATGCAGTGAGGCTCTTTTCAGTCTTCTTTAGGGTTACCAGAATCAAGGATTGTAGTCATACTTGATTAACATTTTGGATGACTAGTCTTTAGTGATAACATCCAATATGTGCTCCTTTTTGAGCTAAGAAGCATCATTCCACCAAATACTGTGTATTAATCAAGATTTAGAAATCATAATCTTTTGTTTAAATAGTTTAAACTCAGTTAAAGTAAACTTGGTGTGGAACTCGGAGCACAGCTGTGTTTCTAGTACGGGTGGCTCCATCTATATTTCTTGGGGGCAATCTTCACCAGTTAACCACGAGAAGAAAAACATGTGATAAGTCTCAGTTATGTCATGAAGATGGTCAAGCATTAATCTGGTGACATTCATCACGTGGTTATCCCGTGAAAATGTTGGGGATAGACCCCGAAGTCGACTCTATAAAGTTGACTAGTGAAGTCATAGTTAGGTTCCCAAGTTAATGTTCAGTCTGGTCAAGTCAGATTTGAGTCAGCTAAAGTCAAGCCATAGTTGCATAACTTAGTCAATTTTCATCTCACAGAAATGGTTTTGGTACCATTCAAAAGGGCATAAATAGCACAAGTATTTCTAACTAGTATAGTACTTTTGTAAAGTCTATAAAACATAAAAACTCCCTAAAAATTTACACATTTGTGTATTACACAATAATCTGTGTCCGAAAATTTTGAAATTTCCGAAGTTAAAAGTACTGTTGAAAAATATCTAACAGATTGGCCCTGGGATATTGCACAAAGCAGAGACAATTAGAGTCAGCTGAAGTTTGTTGAAGTCAAGTGAAGTCAGGGTTCAACAACTTAGCTGACTAGTCAGTTGAAGTTCTTGTAAAGCAAGTCAGAGTTTTAACTCTGACTGACTTCGGGGTTTAGTTGGGGAGTTTTTTCACGTGAAGAAAAACACGTGATAACTCCCAGTTATGTGGTGAAGATGGTCAAGCGTTAATCTGGTGACATTCATCACGTGGTTATCCCGTGAAAATGTGGGAGTTTTTCTCACGTGAACAAAAACAAGTGATAACTCTCAGTTATGTCATGTTCACCAGTTTCCCCCGTGTTTATCACGTGAAGTTCACGTGCATTGTCAGCTGGGTAATCACCACTGATTCGATTTTAGTTAAAAATCAATTCCAGTTTGCAAAATCGATTAATCTGTTATTTCTTATTTGTATATTCACTATATTGTACCTGGAAGACCCTGTAACGCTGCCAATTTCCTGATGTTGAAAGTGAATTGCAACTGGATTGGTCAAACGTGGATTAGCTATTTGGATTGATTGTACCTGATTAAAGCAGATTAGTGAGAAAGGAGTGTCTAGTCTTTAATTGCTATTAACAATTTCAATGGAATATCAGAGGCTCTCTGCTCTTAGAAGACATGCATGTAAAACAGATCAGAACTTTACCTACTCTTTAGAATGGCGGAAAAATGGATATTACAGATAATTTCATATTTGTAGACATAAGTGGTAGAAAATACAAAATTTTTCCTGCATATTTCATTGGTTGAGAGAAGATATGATATACCCATTCTCTCCTGAAAAGTGACTTAGCATTGTACATGGGTGACCATGGCATTCTAATCCATCGATCTCCTCAATGGACTGACTCTGACTCTAGCTGTTTCAAGTGAGAGTTTCTGTTATAGCCTGTCACTTTGATGCAGAAAAAATGAGGACCAGTTCACTGTGAAAAATGCACTTCGTGACTCATGATAGCCGATGAAGTGTCATCTTCTACTTCAACATGGGAATATAAAGGCTGTTTGATAGTCATGATCAAAAGAAGGCCACTAGACTGGTCATAACAGATTTTAGAGTGAAAATCAGAAGAATAATCCTTTCGTTTGACTGTCACCAACAAGCGTGATAAGTCTCCTTAAATCAAATTAACATCGAAAGTATTGGGTATGATCATGACAAATCATCAGCATTATGACACACGAAGTGCCATTTTCACAGTCCAACTGTCCACTTATTTTCTATTGAAACAGTTGTGCAACATAAGCCCAGGTGACCAGGCAAGAGCTGGATTCAAACCCTGGACCAAACGATTGGCAGCCCAGCATGTCATGTGTTGGTATTTACATTTATAAACGGAAGTATGTATACTTCCGTGTTTACATATTAACTTTAAATTACTTGGGGAGAGCACTGCAATGCATGATTTGTAAACCAAACAAGGGTTTTTTCACAAAATGATAAACAATTTATTTTTTACATTTTAAAAGGAATTATCTTCCCATGTTGGGTGGGGGGAGGGTTGGTCTAGTGGTAGAGATGGCACCATCTGGACCCAAAAGATAAATTTTAAAGACAATCAAATGTTACATTCTAAATATTAATCCTCGTATATCATGCATACAAAATATTTTTAAAAGTTTTTGAAAAAACTAATTTGAGAAAAAAGATCAATTAGGAAAAAAATATACATGTATATATTTGAGGGGGGGACTTTTGGGAAGCAAAATTTGAATTTTTTGTCACCTTTTGTTGGGTTATTTTGCTTTATAACACTCAAGTTAATCACTCTCAGTGACAAATTGTTGTTCTTATTTGTTTGACAGTGATTAGAACAAGTCAAAGAGTAAAAGTTACCAATTACCCAAGTCTCAAACTCCTCAGCAATCAGGGGTTCACTTACATTTTTCAAAATCCACAGTTATCTTTTTCTTCACAAATTAGAGTGGAATAGACTTGGTTTCAGTCACACATCATGCAGTAGCTTTCTGCTGCCATACATCACGTACAACAAAATTACTTGATTCACAAGTCTGCCAACAGTGCCAAGTCAACTTCAAATCGAAAATCTGTAATTAGATTGCATTTCTGATACAGTCAGAGCACTGGCAAGCCCATGAAGTGGTGAGATGGAATGATCATGATTTGATGGAATATATATGATGAAATTGTCTAGAGCTCTGACAAAATTGTATGAATGCGAAGTGGTTTAGATAAGCAAAGGGTTGAATAATATACAATTATGGACTTCAGTTGAGGTCAATATCACATGATCATGCAGGTTTTACGGACCTGACCGGTGATATTCACCGAGGCCGAATTCCTAAACAGAAAAAATTTCCAAAATTTTTTAGGAATATTGTTTTGGAAATTTTTTTTTAATTATTATTTTTTTTGGAAGTTTTTTTTTGGGGGAATTTTTTTTTTTTCGGAATTTTATTTTGTCCACAATTGTTTTTTTCCATGACAATTTTTTTTTTTGTGGAATGATATTTTTTTTAGAAATTTTTCTTTATGATTTTTTTTTTGAATTTTTTCTTACTTTTTTTTTGGCTTCTTTTTTTTATATATATATGGAGAATTTTTTCTTTTTGGAAATTTTTTCTGTTTAGGAATTTTGTTTTTGGACACTTTTTTGTTTTTGGGGAATTTTTTTTTGGATTTTTTTTTTTCGAAAATTTGTTTTTGGGAATTTTATTTTTTTAAAGAATTTTTTCTTTTTTTCGGAAATTTTTTTTTTTTGCTGGAAATTTTCCCCCAGTGTCAATAACACATGTGATATGCAGGAGGCTTGTCACACTGGGGTCATTGAACAACAGGTTTTACAGACCTGATCTAGTGATATCCACTCGGCCGAAGTTCCATGACAATTTTTTTTTTTTTTTTGGAATAATTTTTTTAGATATTTTATTTTTGATTGAATTTTTTTTTTGGAATTAAAAATTAATTTTTTTTTCGGATTTTTTTTAAAATTTTATATTTTTAATTTTTTTTTTTTTTCAGACATTGTAAAATTTTATTGAAACTTTTTTTTTTAGGGAGGTCTATTATAACATGCACATGTGATATTCACTGATCAGTCAATAACGTTTCCATATTGACCTGCCTGGTCACACACAGGGGAACATCACAATATGCAGGTGGCTTGTTGGCCAGTCAGGAGGTTTGTTACACTGATGTCATGGAACAAATATTTATATGCAAGATGCATATTAAAACTCATTTAAGAAAACAATAACTGTTTTAGGATGCCCTATACTTATATTAGAAGCTGTTGGCATATTTGCAGTTGGGGAATTTTTGCTAGAGTTGGTGTGTTTTCTAAAAAAAAAAGTTCATCATCTCGTCCCACTCTACCACAAGGTTTCTGCTCACAGTAACGCTTTCCTTCCCAGTTCCTTAATAATGATACACATCTAGAGAATAATATCTGGGGGGGCGACATTTGTCCGAATTTCATGATCCAACTTTTATATATCCTGTTTGTCCGTTGTTCAGTAACTGTTAGTAACTGTTAGTAAGTCAGTTATCACTAACTTTTAGTTAGTCACTAACTGTTAGTTACTCACTAACTTTTAGTCACCAACTGTTGGTAAGTGAATCACTAATTGTTTGTTTGTCACTAACAGTTGGTTATATTAGTTAGTTACTAACTGTCAGTAGGTTAGTCACTAACTGTGAGTAGGTTAGTCACTAACTGTGAGTTAGTTTGTCACTAACTTGTAGTTAGTCAGTTAGTCACTTAGTCTTAGTATGTTAATCGCTAACTGAGTAACTGTTAGTCAGTCACAAATTGTCACTTACTCTTAGTCACTGTAAGTTACTGTTAGTTAGTCATTTACCATTAGGTAGTCACTAACTGTTGGTATGTTTTAACTTACTGAGAGTACATGACTACAGTTAAGTCTGTTAGTCACAAACAATTAGTCTGTTAGTAATAGTTAGTCAGTCAATGAAAGTTAGACATTTACAGTCACTAAGTCAGTCACTAACTGTGTTTTAATGAGACAGCAAATGAGTTGGTCGCTAACTGTCAGTTAGTCATTAACAGCTACATTCTACTAAAACTGAGCAAGAATTAGGAAAAGAAATATCATTCCATCATTATTCTATCTATAAATAAAACTTACAGCTCGCAATACTATTCACCCCAATTGTTTCAAACCCTGCAACAATAGCATCTTCAACAATAACATTGAACGGGTGGAAGGTGTACTTTTTCACCAATTAATATGCTGGTTGTAGAGATAACGTGCTTTTACGAATCTTGACCTAAAGCTGGCATAAAAAAAGTTAAAATCTTTCGAACACAAGTCTGCAACAGAAATTAAGAGTGACACAAATTCTCACAATGGCCAGCTGTTATCTGTGTTCATGCTTTGATTACCACTTTAAAATAAATAATTTGCAGTGCTTGTCCTGCACTCAAATATTGAGCGGCTGAGTAGTGCAGTAGCACTTAAAGTTTTACTTTTTTAGAACCGATCATTAGGCATCACAGGGTAAGCTTCTGCAAACTTGCCTTTTATAATGAAGAGCTTTTGAAAAGTAAGTAAAAGTAATCTTACTGAGTAAACTGATAATGATTCATATATGTTCAGTAACTTCACCCAAGCAGCATTGTGTGCAGTGATGAGATTACTTTTCTTGTTATTTCATTACCCAATTGACATGAGTAAATGGATTTTATGATCTTTATTTGATGTAAATTCATCTATCTATCCATCTATCTTTCTATCTATCTATCTATCTAATCACCTTGGGCCTGCTTGATAATGATACCTGATAAAGATACACCTCTGTTGCATTGATTTAAAAGTGTGTTCCTAATTAGTGAGATGATAAATTAATGATATATATGATAGCCTGGCTCCTGTCTGGAGCAACAAAATTATATATATAGTCAGCAAGTTTTATTCTTGGGAATTTGCACATGAGACTGTTGAGATATTCTAAAATGATATTTTCCATGCTGGTGATACAGCTTTAGATATATATGTTTTTTTTTTAATTGAATGAGTTGAAATGATTGATCTTTTTTCATAAAAATAGACATACACATGTTACCATTGTTTATTCTAACAGCGAGTACAATTTGTAGGAAAAAATTAATTTTGTAATTGAATTGAAGACTTAGCCTGTGCAGTACAGGGATGAAAGAGTCAATCTCAACATTTGAAAGTTCACATTCCATCAGTCCAAATCTACAATTTAAAAGTTCAATGATAGCTCTTGCTGTGGTACTAGATGTCGTTGTAGTGCATGATTCATTGCATTGGATCTTGATCTTCGAGCACAATGAACTGCCATGAAAGTCGAGGTTACATTTACCTCTGGTATAATTACAGTTCAGGGCAAATGGTGGCCTCTTCTCGTTTAGGGAATTTCTCAGAATGTACCCTACGACTGGAAAGTCATGGTCGAACCCAAACATTCAAATTTGGCAAAGTGGCTGATGTCAGTCAATGATATATAGTCAAATTAACTTTTCAGTCAATGTGTATAGTCAAATTAACTTTTGGTGTCGGAATACCTGTATGCTGTTTTTTTTTAATCACATCAACTAAAGCAATGACCCTTTGACAAAATTGCACCCCAGCTGTGGTTTTATATCTCCATCAGTAGCAGATTGAAATAGAACATCTTTACTACACAAACAAGGCAGTATTTTGGATGCTTCAGTCCCTCTTACGAGGTGTCTGGGTGACTCAAGCGGCCAAATTCGCACAGTGTACTTATATTGTTGTCCTGAAAAAAGTGGCCAACTTTTTTTTCCAATTTCAAATTTTTCTTTACAAGATTTAAAAAAATATATCACTTTTATTTCAATAATTCTTTCAAAAGACTCAATTGGGCAACTTCTTTTTTTCAATTTCAAATTTTTTTTTCACGTTTTAAAAAAATTATTAAACTTTTCTCATCCTTCTTTTTCAAACATTTTATTCCAATTTTTTTTTTCAAATTTCTTCCCGAAATCTTACTATATATACACAGGCCCCATTTAAGCATGTAACTCCCGAACAGAGCCTCCATTTGGGACTTCAGGGAGTTATGGGAGTTAGCAGGAGTTGGTGGGAGTTACGGGAGTTACGGGAGTTAGTGGGAGTTAGTGGGAGTTACAGGAGTTAGTGGGAGTTACAGGAGTTAGTGGGAGTTATGGGAGTTAGTGGGAGTTAGCAGGAGTTAGTGGGAGTCACAGGAGTTAGCAGGAGTTACGGGAGTTAGTGGGAGTTATGGGAGTTAGTGGGAGTTAGCAGGAGTTAGCGGGAGTTAGTGGGACATAGCGGGAGTTGCAGGACGTCAAGGAGTTCTGGGAGTTACATGCTTAAATGGGGCCTATACACTGCATTCGCCATTATCATGCAACTATGCCTTTTCATAATATCTAAAAAGGAAATAACAGTAGGCCTATCTTCCGATATCATTTACACAAATATCCTGTCACTTTCATACTGCTTTAATATCCAATTGCAAAAATTCTTTTTTCCTAAAGTTTTTTTCCCCAATTTTTTTTTTGCAGATTTATATTTCAAAATGTTTTCCCAAGACCTCCGAATTCACCAACATTTTTGCTAAACTACAATTTTGCCATTTTGCCATAATGGGCATTTCTAGTCTATCTGTAGATCTATCTATCTATCTATCTATCTATCTATCTATCTATCTATCTATCTATCTATCTATCTATCTATCTATTCTATAAATATGTATCTATTTAAATTAACCCATTAAGCCTGTCAAGAGAGTCAGAAAATGTAAAGATGGAAAAGAAGCAAAATTAACAGAAGGGCCTATTCTGGCAAAATCAAGAAGAACCTTTGACCATGGCCATGAAATCAACCATGCCTTTCATGTAAAATTTACCCATATGGCCTTCGAAGCTATGGGAGTGAAATGTAGCTATATGAAGGTCCATATCTCTATAGCCATGCCTCATCAGAATACAGGGGTGAATTAGTTCTATGAACATGATGAAGGAGAGGGGACTAAGTCAGTCGCACCTGGGCTTTACATTCTGTTAAACTGACACCCCAACCCCTTTCAATGATACTTTCAATCCCTGATTGTTGTCTATAGGTCTTGGGTTATCTCCTTGTTAAAATTGCCACATGTATGCTCCTGATGTGCTGATATGTTCTGATATTAAAGAGCTCCCCCTGCTACCCCCCCACCACCGAAGTACCCCCAAAATCTACTTATAACTTTTATGTCTCTCTGGCAGTTGCTCATAAACCTGAAATAACTTAGGAGCAAGTGGCATTGAGATAAGCGAATTTCTAATTGTGAAATGATAATATGACAGTGATGGAGATTATAGAGAAACAGAGATGGAAAAACAGTGATAGTCAGATAGAGATAGACTAATTTTTAATTTGTTATTTTATAGCTTGAAGGGACAATGAGCTATCAATTAAAGAGAGATTGAAGTATAAACTCTGATGTATAAATGAATCAGTGATAAGCATGTGATGACACACACAGAAGGTGGTCTCTTAATAGATTGCGATCTGCCTGGTATGCTATTAGGCCTATCACCAGCATAGGTTAACATAAATAGTGTACAGACAGAAACAAGAAATAAGTAAGTAACATAGACAGGAAAAAAAAAAAAAGTATCCATTAGGGAATACACATTTTTTCATCTCTGTTTCTCTATCATCTCTATCACTGTCATATTATCAAACATGGAAAGAAAGATAGTAGACACTGGAAGAAAGATAGAAAGACAGATATATGGTAGACGGAAAGATAGAAAAATGGAAAAAAAGAAGAAAAAATAGATAGAAGAAAGATGGACAGAAAGATAGACTGAAAATGGAAAGAAAGAATGATAGATCAAAGGGGGGAAGAGAGATAGATCAAGGGGGGGGGGAGAAAGATAGAATGAAGATGGAAAGACAAAGAAGGAAAGAAAGATGGAAAGAAAGGTGGAAGATGAAAAGACAGATAGAATGAAGATGGGAAGAAAAAAAAGAAGGGAAGAAAGAAGAAAGGATAGCAAGAAAGAAGGAAAGAATGAAGAGAGAAATAAAAGAAAGAAGATAAAAAGATAGATTGAAGATGGAAAGAGAGAAGGACAGAAAAAATGGAAAGAATGAAGGAAGATTGTAGAAATGAGGAAGATGAAAAGAAATATGGAATGAAGATAGAAAGAAAGAAGGAAAGAAAGAAAGAATTAAGGACAGAAAAAAGGAAAGGAGTATTGAAGGAATGAAGGAAGGCTTGAAAGGAGAAAGAAAGAAGGATTGAAAGATAGAAAGACAGAGGGAAGAATTGAAAGAAGCAAAGTAGGATTGAAAGAAGAAACAAAGAAATAAAACAAATGTGTATTCCCTGATTGGAACAGGTTATAGGCCTAGACCTTCTTGAGCTTTGGAGTTAATAATTATGTCTACATAAAATATGAAATAAAGTTGTAAGCTCATATTTGGAGGGGGTGCAGTTGACATGTGGCTGGATGGGGTGAACTGGACAGTCCCTTTTAGAGAGAGCAACCCTGACTCCACAATTTAACCCCTGCAGTGACCTGCACAGATGATTGACAGGCTGGGCTGCAGGAGCTGAGGGCCTTTCTTTTGATGTTGCTCACTGCCTGGTGGCGACCTCTGTTGATTAAGGGTATGGTCACCAAGGATAGGTAATGGACAAGCATTACCAAGGCTAGAAAAAATCCCAGACTGTGTATGGGCCCAAGCACAGTTAAGTATACATGTTCAGCAATCTACATACAGGAGTGCAATTTAGGTAATTAAATTCCTGTATTGTGCATAAACAGAAAACTACACATTTAATTTAAAAATATGATATATACTATTGGCTTGCCTGATCAAGTTACCTTACACAAATTAATTTTATTCATCTTACTCTTAAAACTCTATCTCTTCAACTGTGATGTGACCTCTTCTCCTCCATTCCCACTCCAGCCACATCCACAACATTTTGCATGATGATTCCTATTGACATTGCCTTTGAGTGTGGCTAATAAAATGCCTTGAAGTCCTCCATTATTTCTTATTAGTCATATTTTTCTACAGCCCTTTTCACGCAATTCCTTCATGCACCTCTAAGACGCCATTAAATGCACACTCACTTCACTTGCACCAACTCCCCCTGCTCTTCTCAGTGAGGCAATGTATTTCGGAGGGAGGGACAGCTATAAAAACAACAGCCTCAGATGTCCTGGGTAGACACCTAGCATTTTCGCGGGCATTCCTCAGCATATTTCTCCCACCCATTCATCTTCACTACGCCTTCACGTGTAACCTCACAATCACATCCCAATACACACATTGTACAAACAATCTGAACAGCCACGAGTTCATAATTTTCTCAGTTCTGGCATTCATTTGCCCTCACTTAATGTTACAGTCTACGCATGACAGTTGCCATACACTATATGGTAACTGTCATGGTCTAAGTGTCAAAATAATGTTCTTCCGAATCCCAGCACAATTGCCACTGTCTCTAACATTTCATACAAACTCTCAATGGTATATAACATGTTTGTAGCTAGGGTCATACATCAAAGGATACATAGATAGACAGATACATACATAGATAGATTACCACTCAACCTTTTCCAATCTTTGCCAACTCACTTTAATTCTTTAATATGTCAAAACTAGCACGCATGCATGCCTAATACAATGAGTATTTCCCTTTCAGAAATCCTTCACAAGTATGTCATATCACAAATGAATGCACTTCACCAAACATCACATGAAATGCATTTTCACGCCACCTATCTCTCCAACGGGCATTCTAGTACTACTAATTCACAGACCCCTTACTCCAGCCAAACTACAGATTGTCCAGCTATGAAAACTTGCAAGCTGCTTTTCTATACTACCTACAGTGTCTTTAGACATGTTTCATGTTGAAATTACAGTCAAAGAAACTGAAGTGATGTTTTCTAAAAATCTAACCACATATGTATGCTATTGTATAGGCTATTGGAAAGCTCCCTTTATTTCTCCCTTCCCTGTCATGCATGTCTTCACGGATCTAATTCTAGTACATGTAAATGTGAAGACTTCAAGCCCGACAAAATTGTTGATTTATATATATATATTTAGCTTTTTACCAGTCCTGAGCAATTTATGTAAAAGTAATCGATCCTATTGGCTAGAAAAAAAATTTCATGGAAAAACAATGTTTAGCTGTTTATCCTTAGACATTTAATAGCAATCTAGGCCTATCCTTTAGGCTTAGAAAAAAAATAGTGAAGCAACTCTGACTTCTAGCAAACTCACTTTTATAATTCTGACAATTTCCTTTAAAAATGAAGCCAAGTTACTGTTGTTGGAGTTCTTGAACCTCAAATTATGGAAAACTTTCTAGTAACTTTTTTGTGTGAACCTGAATCCAAAGGTTTCATCTCCCATTTTCTGAATGCTGTTGCATCTCCTCACTTCCTTCATCTCCCCCTCCTATTTCATACCCTGGTTTCTTTACCTCCCCAGTCCTTTCATCTTCCCATGTTCTTTCATTCCCCTCTTCAGTTTCTTCAGCTCCCCAGTTCCACCATCCTTTTCCTTAGTCTCTCCCAGTTCCTTCAGCACCCCAGTTCCTTCGGCTCCTCATTTTCCCCTATCTATTGTTATTTCATCTCCTCACTTTTCTTCCATCTCCCCAGTTCGTCATCTTCCTATTCTTTCATCTCCCCCTGTTCCCTAATCTCCTCAGTTCCAAATCATCATTTGCTCATGTTCCAAATTTTTTCATCTCCTTTTGTCTCCCAAATTCCTTCATATCCCCTGTTCTATCATCTCCCCCGTTCCTCAATCTCCCTGGAGTTGTGCAGCAACCATTTCTGCAACAGTTCTGCAGCAATTCTGCAGCAATTCTGCAGCAATTCTGCAGCAATTCTGCAGCAATTGGTCTGTAGCAGTTTTCAACAGTACTACAGCAGTACTACAGCAGTTCTACTGCAGAACAATTGCGGAACAATTGCAGAACTATCACAGAACAATTGCAGAATTACAGTAGTACTACTGCAGAACTACAACAGAACTACTACATGGTTGCTGTAGAACTGCAGAATGACTGTCGAATGGTTTCAGAATTCTAGATACGCCTTCTAGATACGCCTTCTAGATACGCCTTCTAGATACGCCTCTGTCTAAATGTAAATATTAGCCATCAGCAGCAGAATACATTTTAAATTCAACCAAAATAGTGAAGGCTGTGCAATTTCTCTCAGAGGTTCCCTCATCATTTTGCAGCAATTCGGAAGTATTTTTGCAGCGTACCCCCCTAGAGCTTTTGGCCTTGTGCCCATGATTGTTTTAAGTTAGGGATGTCATGTCTGCCGGGATTACTCAACTAATTGATCCGCAAGATTTTTTTGACCCCCGATGACCTTGACCCACTTTTCAAGGTCAATGGGCTCTAGGCCTAACACCAAAAAAACTTGTCTGTGATATAATTTTTGATTGCTTTAGATTAGGGGCCAACCAGATGATCTTGGGGGGGGGGGTGGCTATGGATATTTGGTGAAACAAAAAGATTGTTTCCCACTTGACACTGAAAAAAAAAGTTTGTTCAGCACATGGAAACAAAAAAAAAGTTTGTTTCCACCTGTAGCTAGGGTACCGTAATGTTAAAATTCCGATAAAAAAGTTTGTTGCGAGTGGGCATGCGAAAAAATTGTTCGTCTACGCGTCGCGAACGAAAAAAAAAGTTTGTCCCGGGGGTAAGTCCATAGCCCTCCCCCCCCCCAACTATCGTCTGGTCGGCCCCTTAGGAATGGAGTGTTTGCAGTAATTATTCAACAAATTGACCCCAAAAACATATTTAACTCCACTCTTTGTTTCAAAGGGTTTTTTTGAAAATTTTGTCTTTTTACTGCCTTATTGAAGTTTTTCAGCATGAATTTGCCATAAAAGGAAATGAGCTATTTACACAAATCTAAGAGTAATTGTTGCCCCAATACCCTTGAATAATTTCACAAAATTTGAAGATCCCCTGACTCACCATAACCACGAAGTGAAGGTCAAACTGTCAAAGGATGAATCCCTAAATTTAATGCTATGTAAAAAAATTCACAATATCATGTTTTTTCAACTGACCATATCTCCCGTTCTAATTAAGTTACAGAAAGCATAAAAATATGTCTGGAGAGCTTAGATTCTCCCCTATCTAATGGATTATAATACATTCTGGTCAGATTAATACCGCTAAAGTTCGCCCGGTCCTGAAATATTCATAATTTGGGTCATGAATGATATTATTCTATAAAAGGAAAACAACAGTTTGTGCAAAAATATTTTAGGGGATAATATCTATGATATGTATGCACACATTGATGTTGTTCCTGATGAAATCCAAAGATGTTCATTTTTGGACAAAAGTGACGACCAAATTGTACACTCGATTGTGTTGAAGCCGTATGCATGAATGCAGCAAGAATTGTGTACATTTCTGCAGGAAACATAACTATTCTTCTGCAGTTATGTAAGAATTATGCAGTTCTGCACTTTTCCGCAGAAATAGTGCACTTCTGCAGAAACTTAGCATTTTTGTATTTTTCTGCAGTTCTGCCAAATTTCTGCTGAATTCAGACCTCTCTGACCATGCTCTTGCCACTATGCTCATGGAGTTTGAGGAATATGTAAATTCCATGTATTGGCACCAAAACCATCACCAGCACATAAAACAGCACCAGCACAAGAGGAAACGGCACACAACAACTGTTTTCATGGGTTTTGATGGCAATGCCCAACTTTCACAGGGACTTGCACTAGAGCATTTCTGAAAAGTTTCTGCAGCAAAATCTGTTCTCCTTGAGGCGACGGTCCGTGCACAGATGCTGGTGGGTCGTTGTAGGACCCAAAGCCTATCTGCTAAATTTAAGACGACGGAGGACGGAAGATGCAAAATCTGCAGTACAGGAGAAGAGGAAAACATCGTGCACCTGCTGATAGACTGCCCTATCCTGCAAGTATCCAGAGGGACCAAAATTAGGGCAATACAGGATATCTACAGTGATTTGCGTCTACCTCCCCCGACAACTAGATACGAACTTTGTTCGGCCATCCTCAATAGAAACAAATATATCAAATCAGGAAAAGGAGCCATATCGACCTCGGCCCAAATCATCGAAATCCTTGAGGAAAGGAGCTCATTAAGAATAAATCTTCTGTGCAACCTGCTCTGCGGCAAACTTGCCAGAGAACAAGAAGTCCTGCTGAACCAGTGATTTTATATCTAATCATAATAATACTCATAGCAGGAATCTCATCTCACTCGTAAGGCTTTTTTCTCTCAACCCATAAGACCTTAAATTACACTCCTTAGACTGTCAATTCATCTGAAGTTCCCGATAGGGCAACTTTTACCTATCAACATTCATTATTTCCATAGTTACACAAGTTTTTCTAGGGAATTTGGCAAAAAAACACGTTCTTTCACTTGAATATATCCCACCTGTATATTTATCTGCCACAGCAGGGGCTGTAATGCATTTAATATTATAGGCCATTCAATTCCCCATCTTTCGATATGCTGACTGACCTTCTATGCCCAATATAACTACCCAGTTACCACATATTCACAAAAACCACTTTTTCCACATACAAATCTGGAACCTATATATTTCTCTACCACATCAAGGCCAGTAATGCATATCATATTGCAGGCCACTAAATTCCGCATCTTTTGCCACACTCATTCAACTTCTATGTCCAATATAACTACCCAGCTCCCACAAATTAAGTTGCGTCATGCATTTCGAAAACATTTTATTTCCGAACAACTCTCTCAGTGTTTGTAATGCTGTAGAACCCGTTGTAGTAGTTCCAAATAATCCACATTACTTCATCTAATTGAAAGCTGACTGGAACCTGCAAATAACAGATGGCTTCACATTACTCGAACCTGGGAAGAACCGGGTCTCAGTGAATTTTTGAAAAGCAAGAAACCCTAACGGGTGAACAGCTAGTATATATATATAGCTGTAGCTGTAGACTGTAGTTTTTTAGAGTGTTTTTAAGTGGAGTTGCTTTTAGTAGATGTAACTGGGCTATTAAGTTACAATCTCTTTTAACTCACCAAGACTTTTAATGAACTTTTATCTACTTATGTTATTAACAATTATGACTCCAGGCTACTGGAGGTTCACCTGACAGAGAGGTGGGAACTCATCAGAGAAGAAGAAGAAGAAGAAGCAGGAATTATGCAACCTGGGAGGTTTAATACTCTTCTGCAGGAAACTGTAGAATTCTGCAGTTCTACAGTTTCATACAGAATTGAATTGGTGGTCCTCTACCCCCCCCCCCCCAGTTAACCACATGATTTTCTGGTGAATATCTTCACCAGTTAACCATGTGATTTTCTAGAGGGCAATCTTCACCAGTTAACCGATCTGAAGCCCTTCCCCCAGTTCTGCAGAAATTCTGGTTCTACAACAATTCTACAGCAATTCTTCAACAATTCTACAGCAATTCTGTCATTGTGCAGGCAGAACTGCCACAGAAAAGGTCGCTGAAATGTTGCAGAACTTCTGCAGAATTGCAGCAGGGTTGCAGCAGAATGACTGCAGAACTACAGCATGGTTGCTGCAGAGTTGCAGAAGAACTGCAGAAGAATAGGCCTACTGCAGAATTACTGCGGAACTACTGCAGAATTGCTGCCGCAAAATTGCTTAAAAAAATACTTAAAAAACTGAAAGTGCTGCAGAATGTCTGCAGAGCTGCTGCAGAACTATAGCAGAGTTGCAGGAGAGTTGCAGCAGAGTTGCAGCCGAGTTGCAGCAGAGTTGCAGCCGAGTTGCAGCAGAGTTGCAGCAGAGTTGCAGCAGCGTTGCAGCAGAGTTGCAGCAGAGTTGCAATAGCGTTACAGCAGCCTTGCAGCAGAGTTGCAGCAGAGTTGCAGCAGAGTTGCAGCAGAGTTGCAGCAGAGTTGCAGCAGAGTTGCAGCAGAGTTGCAGCTGAATTACTGCATGGTTGTTGCAGAACTGCAGAATCGCTGCTGAATGACTGCAGAAATACTGCAGAACTGTTGCAGAATTGCTGCAGAATTGCTGCAGAATTGCTGCAGAATTGCTGCAGAATTGCTGCAGAATTGCTGAGGAACTTGGTGGAAGTGTTGCAGAATGACGGTAAAATGGTTGTAGAACTGCTGTAGAACTAATTCAGAACTGAAAAAATTTGGGCAGAATAACTGCAGAATGAATGTAGAATTGCTGCGGAATGGCTGCAGTTATGCTGCAGTTATGCTGCAATTATGCTGCATAATTGCTGCGGAATGGCTGCAGTTATGCTGCAGTTATGCTGCATAATTGCTACAGAATGGCAATGTTCAGAACTGCCGCCGAATTACTGAAGAACTGCTGCAGAATGGCTGCAGTACTGCTGCAAAGCTTGGGGGAAGTGCTGCTGAACTACTAGTTGCAGTAGAATTGCTGCACAATTTCTGAAGAATTGCTACAGAATTGCTACGGGATTACTGCGGAATTACTGTAGCACTGCATGAGTACTGTTGCAGAACTGTTGCAGAACTGTTACGAAACTGTTGCAGAACTGTTGCAGAACTGTTGCAGAACTGTTGCAGAACTGTTGCAGAACTGTTGCAGAACTGTTGCAGAACTGTTGCAGAATTGCTGCAGAAATGCTGCAGAATTGCTGCAGAATTGCTGCAGCACTGCAGAATTACTGCAGAAGTTGCGACAGAAATTCAGAATGACAGCGGCATTTGTCTGTGACACTGCGGCAGAATTGCTGCAGAATTGCAGCAGAATTGCAGCAGAATTGCTGCAGAATTGCTGCAGAATTGCTGCAGAATTGCTGCAGAATTGCTGCTGCAAAATAGCTGCTGCAGAATGGATGCAGAATGGCTGCAAAATTGCTACAGAACTTGGGGGGAAGTGCTGCAGAATTACAACAGAACTGGGGGGGGGGGTGCTGCTGAATGGCTGCTGAAATGCAGAACTACAGCACAATTGCAGCGTAATGACTGCAGAACTACTGCATGGTTGCCTCATGATTGCCTAATTGCTGAAGAACTGCTGATAAACTGCTGCAAAATTGTAATAAAACTGCGGCAGAACTGCCGCAGAACTGATGCAGAATTGCTTGAGAATAGCTACGTTACTGCTGCAAAACTACCACAGAACTGGGGGGGAAGTGCTGCAGAATATCTGCAGAACTGCTGCAGAATTGCTGCAGCATGACCTCACAATTGCTGCAGAATTACTGCAGAATTGCTGCATAGTTGCTGCAAAATGACTGCGGAACTGCTGCAAAACTACCACAGGAGTGCATAATTCTACAGTTCTGCAGCCAGCTACACGATTTATGCACCTCTGGGAATGTCGGTTTTGGGGTCAGGTTAGGGATTCGGGGGTTTTGGTGCTCATCCGTCACTGCAGCATTTCTGAAAAGTTTCTGCAGCTGAATCTTTAATTCTGTGGGTTAATGCAGCTTGGGAGGTTTTATGCACTTCTGCAGTTAGTTGCAGAATTCTGCAGTTTCGCAGAAGTTCCAGAAGTTCTTGGCCAATTCTCCATAAGTCCAGCAGTTCTCCATCAGTTCCCAAGCAGTTCCCCAGCAGTTCTCCATCTTCACCTATTCTAAACCAGTTCTCAACCAGTTCTACAGCAGTTCTCCATCAGTTCTCCGTCAGTTCTGCAGCAGATCTCCAGCAGTTCTCCAACATTTCTCCATCAGTTCTTCAGCAGTACTCCATTAGTTCTCCATCAGTTCTTCAGCTATTCTCCAGAAATTTCCAGCTGTTCTCCATCAGTTCTCAACCAGTTCTCCATCAGTTTTCCATCAGTTCTCCAACAGTTCTCCATCAGTTCTTCAACAGTTCTCCATAAATTCTCCAACAGTTTTCCATCAGTTCTCCATAAATTGTCCAACAGTTCTCCATCAGTTCTCCAACAGTTCTCGCACAGTTCTCCATCAGTTCTCAACGAGTTCTCCAGCAGTTCTGTAGCAGTTTTCAAACAGTTTTCCATCAGTTCTCCAACGGTCCTCAAGCAGTTTTCCATCAGTTCTCCAATAGTTCCCAAGCAGCTCTCATTCAGTTTTCAACCAGTTCTCCATCAGTTCTCCATCAGCTCCATCAGACCTCAACCAGTTCTCAACCAGTTCTCCAACGATTCTCTAGCAGTTCTTCAACAGTTCTTCAACAATTCTCCATCAGTGCTCAACTAGTTCTCCAGCAGTTCTCCCTCAGTTCTCCACCAGTCCTCCAGCAGTTCTCCAACAGTTCTCCAGCAGATCACCAGCAGTTCTTCAACTGTTACAGTTCTCCAGCAGATTTTCAACAGTTCTTCAGCAGTTCTCCATCAGTTCTCCATCAGTTCTCTATCAGTTCTCCACCAGTTCTCTATAAATTCTGTAGCATTTCTCCAGCAGTTTTCCAGCAGTTCTTCTGCAGACCTCCAGCAGTTTTACAATAGTTCTCCTACAGTTCTTCAGCAGTTCTCCATAAATTCTCCATCAGTTCTCCGGCAGACCTCCATCAGTTCTCCAGCAGTTCTCCATCAGTTTTCCAACAGATCTCCAATATTTCTTCTGCAGTTCTCCATCAGTTCTCCACCAGTTCTTCGCCAGTTCTCCAGCAGATCTTCAACAGTTCTTCAGCAGTTCTCCATCAGTTCTCCAACAGTTCTCCATCAGTTCTCCAACAGTTCTCCCATTAGTTATCCAGCAGTTCTTCATCAGTTCTCCAGCAGTTCTTCATCAGTTTTCCATCAGTTCTCCATCAGTTCCCCAGCAGTTCTCTGACAGTTCTCTATCAGTTCTCCGTCAGTTCTCCATCAGTTCTTCAACAGTTCTCCAACAGTTCTCCATCAGTTCTCCATCTTTTCAACCATTTTTCCAAAAGTTCTCCAGCAGTTATCCAACAGTTCTGCAGCAATTCTCCATCACTGCTTCAACAGTTCTCCAGTAAGTCCAGCAGTTCTCCATCTGTGTATCTATTCCCCAAGTTCTGTAGCAGTTCTGTGGCAACCCCCCCCCCCCCCCTAATTCTGTAGCAGTACTGCAGCAATACTCCCGCAGTTCTGCAGCAGTTCCGCAGCAGTTCTGCAGCAGTTCTACAGCAATTATGCAGCAGCAATTCTGTTGTAATTCTACAGTTTTGCTATCATACTGTTAAAATTTAATAGATCTGCAACAATTATGCGGATCTGCAGCAATTCGGCAAAAATTCAATAGATCTGAAACAATTAGTGCTGATTCAACTGCCACATAACTGCCGCATAACTGCTGCAGAACTGCTGCAGAACTGCAACAGAATTATTGCCGAACATCAGAATTGCCAGCAAAAATTCAATAGATCTTCAACAATTCTGCAGCAGTTCTGCAGTTATTCTGCAGTTCAGCAACAATTCAATAGATCTGCAACAATTCTGAACTGTAGCAGAACGGCAAAATTAGTACAGAATTGCTGCAGAACTGTTTAAGAATTGCTACAGAATTACTGCAGAATTACTATAGAACTAGGGGAACTGCTGTAGAACTGCTGTGGAATTGCTGGAGGAGAACTGAGGGAGAAGTGGTGGAGAACTGATAGAAAACTGGTGGTGAACTGTTGGAGAACTGATGGAGAACTGTTGGAGAACTGGCTTCGGACTGGTGGAGAACTGATATGGGAACTGCTGGAGAACTGATAAGGAACTGCTGGAGAACTGCTGGAGAATTGTCGGAGAACTGATGGATAACTGCTAGAGAACTGATGGAAAACTGCTGGAAAACTGCTAGAGAGGTTACGGAGAACTGGTGGAGAACTGGTGGAGAACTGATAGAGAACTGATGGAGAACTGATGGGAAAATGCTGGAGAACTGATAGAGAACTGATAGAGAACTGATGGAGAACTTACGGAGAACTGATGGAGAACTGATGGAGAACTGTTGGAGAACTGATGGAGAACTGCTGAAGAACTGTTGAAAATCTGCTGGAGAACTGTTGGAGAACTGATGGAGAACTGCTGAAGAACTGCTGGATAACTGATGGAGATCTGCTGGAGAACTGTTTAAGCACTGGCAGAGAACTGATGGAAAACTATTGGAGATCTGATGGAGAACTGTTGGAGAACTGCTGGAGAACTGGCGGAGATCTGCTGGAGAAGTGGTGGAGAACTGATGCAGAACCGCGATGGAGAACTGATGGAGATCTGCTGGAGAACTGATGGATAACTGCTGAGAAATTGTTTGGGAACTAATGAAGAACTTCTGAAGAACTGTTGGAGAACTGATGGGAAACTGCTGAAGAACTGATGGAGAACTGATGGAGAACTGCAGAAGAACTGTTGGAGAACTAATGGAGAACAACTGGAAAACTGCTGGAGAACTACAGCAGAACTGCTGGAAAACTGCTGAAGAAATACTGCAGAACTGAAACAGAACTGGTGGAGAACTAATAGAGAACTGGTGGATGGAGAACTGTTGGAGAACTGATGGAGAATTAATGGAGAACTGTTACAGAACTGTTGGAGAACTGATGAACAACTGCTGAAGAACTAATGGAGATCTGCTGGAGAACTGGTGGACAGAGAACTGATGGAGAACTGTTGGAGAACTGTTGGAGAACTGACTGAGAACGGCTGGAGAACTGATGGAGAACTGCTGGAGAACTGTTGGAGTGAGTGAGTTTGTGTTTTACGCCCCATCAGCACCGGTGTGAGCTATTTAGAGGCAAGAAGAACTGTTGGATAACTGCTGGAGAACTGCTGGAGAACTGCTGAAGAACTGATGGAGATCTGATGGAGAACTGGTGGAGAACTGATGGAGAACGGAGATCTGCTGGAGAACTGATGGAGATCTGATGGAGATCTGATGGAGAACTGACAGAGAACTGTAGGAGAACTTATGGAGAACTGTTTGATAATTGGTGAAGAACTGATGCAGAACTGTTGGAGAACTAATAGAGAACTGATGGAGAACTGTTGGAGAGCTGGTGGAGAACTTATGGAAAACTGCTGGAGAACTACAGCAGAACTGCTAGAAAACTGCTGGAGAAATGCTGGAGAAATGCTGCAGAAATGCTGCAGAAATGCTGCAGAACTGATAGAGAACTGGTGGAGAACTGATACAGAACTGATACAGAACTGATGGAGAACTTATGGAGAACTGTTAAAAATCTGCTGGAGAACTGCTGAAGAACTGTTGAAAATCTGCTGGAGAACTGGTGGAGAACTGATGGAGAACTGCTGGAGAACTGATGGAGATCTGATGGAGAACTGTCGGAGAACTGGTACAGAACTGATGGAGAACTATTGGAGATATGATGGAGAACTGTCGCAGAACTGATGGAGAACTGCTGGAGAACTGGCGGAGAAATGCTGAAGAACTCTCAGAGATCTGCTGGAGAAGTGGTGGAGAACTGCTGAAGAACTGTTGGAGAACTGCTGAAGAACTGTTGGGGAACTAATGGAGAACTTCAGAAGAACTGCTGAGGAACTGCTGAAGAACTGATGGAGAACTGATGGAGAACTGCAGAAGAACTGTAGGAGAACTGATGGAGAACTGATGAAGAACTGCTGGAAAACTGCTGGAGAACTACAGCAGAACTGCTGGAAAACTGCTGAAGAAATGCAGCAGAACTGATAGAGAATTGGTGGAGAACTGATAGAGAACTTGTGGATGGAGAACTGGTGGAGAACTGATGGAGAACTGCTAGAGAACTGTTGGAGATCTGCTGGAGAACTGGTGGAGAACATATAGAGAACTGGTGGAGAACTGATGGAGAACTTGTGGATGGAGAACTGGTGGAGAACTGATGGAGAACTGCTAGAGAACTGTTGGAGATCTGCTGGAGAACTGGTGGAGAACATATAGAGAACTGGTGGAGAACTGATGGAGAGCTGGTGAACTGTTGGATAACTGGTGGAGAACTGATGGAGAACTGTTGGAGAACTAATGGAGAACTGGTGGAGAATTGATCGAGAATTGATGGGGAACTATGGATTCCAGCAGAATTCTGCAGATTTTTACAGAAGTGTATAATTCCTCCAGAATTGCATACTTCCTCCAGAAGTAGAGATATTGCTCCATATTTCTTTTTAAACAAGGCAGTGACAGTACAACCAAAAAATTCTGTCCACCTTACCATCACACCCCTAAACCAAGGTTTCCTGAGTGGCAAACCTTGGTCGAAGAGGTCTAAACTTTGCAGCTATATCATGTATATTGCAGACAGCTGCAGGAAACAACAGAAGTTCCGAAATCCTGCAGGAGTACAGAAGTCCGACAAATTTCAGAACTGCAGATTTTCTATAGAAGTACATCTATTTATAATACGATTTTGCTGCAGGAACGTTTCGGAAATGCAGAAGCGACAGAGGACCACCAAAGCAAAGCCCTCGACCACCACATCCATGGATAGTGGCAATTCCTTGCTTTAAGAGGTCTGAACTTTGCAGCTACATTGCAGAAAGCTGCAGGAAACAACGGAAGCGCAGTGGTCTTGCAGGAGTACAGATCGAACTCCTGCAGAAATTTCAGAACCGCATATTTCTACAGACATGAGATTTTGCCGTAGAAACTTTTCCGGAACGCAACTCAGCGACAGAGGAATTATGCACATTTGTAAAAAGATCTTTGGTTCTTCGCACAATTCTGCTGGAAGTTGCAGAAGTCGCAGAAAAAAGTGACATATCTAATCAATGGGACACCAATACAACGAGCAGATAGAAGGACAACCATTGGATACCTCCGGTTCTGGAGCAGAGCTGCATTTCTGCAGTTTTGCTTAAGCTAGGTTCTGCATCAGTTCTGCAGCAGCTCTACAGCAGTTCTTTAGCAGTTCTGCAGCAAGTCGCAAACATGTCTGCAGTTCTGCAGTTATTCTGTAGCAACTAAGTAGCGATTCTGCGGTCATTCTGCAGCAACAATGCGACAGTTCTGCTGTCATTATGCAGCAACGATGCAGTTTTAATTATGTAGCTAGAATTTGTTCAATACTGCAAAAGAAAAAAAAGAAAATTATACAGTATACTTCTCGAACTGAGGGGAATGAACGCACTTATGAGATGTTAGAAATAGGGAGATTATATAATTAAACTACTGGGGGAGATGAAGGAATTTGGGAGATAAAGGAATAGGAAAGATGGAGGAACTGGGTAGTTGAAGAAATTGGGGGCATGAAGGAAATGATGATTTGGAACTGATCGAGGAGATGATGAAACAGGGAGATGAAAGAAATGGGAAGATGAAGGAATTGAGGAGACGAACGAAATGAGGATATGAAGCTACAGGGGAGCTGAATGAAATCCTAGGAATGAAATGGGAGACAAGAAGGAATGGGGAGGTGAAGGAATGAAGAGGTGAAGGAACTGAGGAGATGAGGGAATTGAGGAATGAAGCAACTGAGGAATGAAGTAACTGAGGAATGAAGCAACTGAGGAATGAAGCAACTGGGGAGATGATTGACAGAGGAGGTGGAACGGGGAGATGAAGAAATTGAGGGCGGTGAAAAAACTGGGAAATGAAATAACATGGGGAGAGAAGGTACTGGAGAAATGAAGGAAGTGAGGACATGTAACAGCATTCAGAAAATGGGAGATGGACAAATTAAAGAGAATTAAGGATTCAGGTTTACACAAGAATTTCCTAGAAAAACTAAGTTTTCCATTATTTGAGTGTCTGTGTGTCTACCAGAACTACCAACAACAGTAAACTGGCTTCACTTTGAAAGGAAACGGTCAGAATTATAAAAGTGAGTTTTCTAGATATCAGTAGGCCTATCATCAAATTATTTCACCAATTTGTTTCACTTTTTCCCTAAGCCTTTAGGATTGATTGCTTTTAAATTTCTCAACAAAAACAGCTAAACATTGTTTCACCATAAAAAATTTAGCCCTCAGGATTGATTACTTTTACATAAATTGATAAAAAAAGTTACAATATAATTATAGTCATGACATGTCAATCAATCAATAATTTGCTGGCCTTGAATCATTTACATGTATAAATTTGTAGGGCAAGCAAGTCAATAATATATTTTACTGTAAAATTAAATGTGTACTACTTATTCATCTATGCACAATAGGCCTTCAGTATAATTAAACTTCACTAATCTACAGATTGCTGATTACTTCAAGAAATTCAATTGTGTGACCAGGGCCTACACTGACAGTCAATTGCTATTAGCCAACATCAGTAAATGGCTTTTTTCTTAATTGCTATTATCCAACATTAGTGAATGGCTTTGTTCTTAAAGGCAATTAGTACTTCTATGGGTCTTTTCTAAGCTCCTCTTTGGTTAAAAAATTGGTTTATTGCAATTAGAACCGCTACAGAGTCATGATAACAGCCATGACAGTGCTTTCAGGCTAGTTCTGCGTCCCGTCCCGCATATGACGCATGGCCCGCATTTTACGTCGTCCACATTGCCGACGCGCCACCTGCGAAAATGGCTGGATAAACAACAGAAAGTTATGAAAATGTCATCTTCGTGACGTTTCTGGGCATTGACAGGGCACGAAAACTAGGTAAGGTTATACATAAGTTAGTTAGGGACCCCTTTGAGTCCACATGAAGCACGGGAACGTCGTATTTACTGCTGGAACAGCGATTGTTGCCACACCCCCCTGCCACTTGGAATTCTGCCAATGCAATGACGGCTGACCGACAGCGTGCCACTGCCGCTGCTCGGTCAGCCTCAGTCGGACTAGGTGGGGACGTCACAAAAGTGCACTGCAGCACCAACCCAGACTTACTAATTATTAGTTCTTGTCAATTTGGTATTTTCTGAACCTCCTATATCATTGTGGTGATTTTTATGGCCTGTACAAACTATGCTAAATTTCTGTCTCAATGTTTAACGTGACAAACTGTTTTTTTTTGTACAGGTGTCATCAAAATCATCGCAAACTCACGTTTTGGTCGTTTTCACGGCAACCAGGCCGGCTAGACAAAAATCTCTTCACTTACATGCTTCTCAGGGCTGTTTATAAGTTCGTATCACATTTTCACGATGTTTCGCGATGTTTTTTTTGCCGATTTTCGGCGATATTTGACACGTTTTGTTGACAATTTCTTGACGTCCAGCCATTTGCTTCGTGACGTAAACAGAGAATCTGATTGTGCGTAGCTATGACGTCACGATAATGTACAGTGGCGCCCCTAGTGTTTCAAGTCTGTTCACGACGTACATGAATCAGGCTGTAGGAGCACTTCCATTTGATGTAGAAGCTATTGAGGAAGACAATGGTTCCATGGAAAAAAACACTACTGGAGAATGGTGCTGTGTATCATAAGTCCTGTTCTCTAAAATTCAGTTCAATGAAACAGGAACGAGAAAGGAAAAGGAGGTCAACAGAAAATGATGAAAGTGAGATGGTGGAGACAAGGGCACAAGCAAAACAGGATAAACCGACATGTTCTGTTGCAGACTGTTGCTTCTTTTGTGGCGAAGAAGAAAACCCAGACTCCACACCATCCAAATTATGCTACAACTAGTTATGGCAAAAAGAGTTTCAGATACTATGGCGCAAAGTTATGGTCGCTTATTCCCATAGAAATAAAGAATTTGGAGAACCTCAAAAGCTTCAAATCTGCTGTCAATGCCTGGTTACTGAACTTAGACAATGCAAGCAATTTTGAATTTCTGTAAACTTTTGAAGTTGGATTTGCTGTTTTTAATTGAATAATCCGAACATGTAATCATATTTCAAACTTTTAAAGATCATTAGTACATGCGGATCAAAGGGAATACCGAATATGTTGCATGGGCATTGAGCGGTTACTGCTGGTCCATGCATAGACTTGAAGACTGACTCAGGCCTAGGTGACGTCATGTTATTTTATCATGCGACCTCACCGGTCATGGTGAACATCAGTGACGTCATGGCAACAGCATTGAGACTCGCTCTGATAATATTGACCTAACGTCACAACAATTGCCGTGCCATGACCGGTGGAGGCGCTGACCTAAATCAACATTGATGACGTCACATATAGTAAAATACTCAGAGTCCAACATCCATTTATTGTATCTGGGGTCCATGCTTCATACTTTCTGTTTTCCTTTTCCGTTGTGTACGAGTAAATGACATTTTATGCAAATTTTGTATAAAAGCATTGGTATGGACACTAATTAATGGTGATTAATGACATTGAACACTTAACGTTTGAACCAACTGTATGTATATATGTGTGAAAGTGACAATTTGTTTACCATACTAGGTGCTAAAGATTATGAATTGCTATGTACCTGACTATGGTGCTGCTCTTTATGGTGCCTTGAGATCTATACTCTTAAACAGGTAGAAATTGAATTAGTTATTTAGTAATAGGTAGTTGTAGATATTACTCATCATCAACTTGTTAAAATAGTATCATAATTGTATTATAATACTGTTTTTCTGTGATTCATTTCAATTGTTGTTTTGTCGTTCAGAAGCTTTGGTACTGCGTTACCACTTGATATTAAAACGACGTTAAATAAAATTTTACCATACCATACCAAGTATTGAGAAGTGCCACCATGTGCACGTCTGAGCTTGATGCTCATGTAAGAAGTTGTGCTGAAAGACTTTGTGACAAACCTTTACTGCGCAAATTGGCCTCTGGAGATATGGTGACCCTCAAAGCGAAAATATCATGCAAAATGTCTGACTGCCTTGTACAACAAATGTCGCCTGCTTGACCTGGCCTTTGAAGATATAAGTACAGACTCCGAGAATCAGGCATTCACAGAACTTGTGTCATACGTTGAAAGGCAACGGGAAACCAGCGCAGATACATCTCCAGAAATAATGAAAATGTCAGACCTTAGCTACATTTTTGCCAATCGTCTGGAACAACTAGGTTGCAAACGAAACACACGGGAGAACAACACCAGACTGAAAGAAAAACTGTTGAGTTCCATACCAGATTTGCACTGTGTGAACGAAGGGAGAGAGGTATACCTCGCCTTCAACTAATGCCTAGTTCTCATGGAGACGTAACAGGGGGTTAAGCGACGGCGTTTCTAATATTTCCAGGAAAGGGCAAAGATTTGAGCATGTTCGCCGTCAATTTTGGCTTTACGGCGCGACAGGAACAGCATGCGCCGTTTTAAGAGGTCTTTCTACGCAATTCCTAGAAATTTGACGATGCAGGAAAAAAAGATTCAACCGTTGAATCTTTGCGAGGAAAGAAGTGGTGATGCAAGAAGAAGCGTAAAAAGAAATCAGTGCGCGCCGCAGGTTTTTAAAGTTGCGGCGCTCAAAGAAGAGCTTCGACGCAGAAACAGCAGTGTAGCAGAAAGCTCTTGCCTCATGTCACATGTTTCAGACACGCGTCGCGGGAAGTCACATGTGCGACGCACGTGTGAGGGTGCGCGCCGCGTCTTATGGACCCCCAACGCCGCAGACAGAGTGGCGCCTGAGTGCATGCGTTGTTCTATTTTTAGCATCAACCCTTTGTCTGCGTGTCACACTCTTTTTCCTCGCAGCGGCTGGGGCAGCAGCAGCGAAGAAGGGGGGGCGAAGGAAGGGAAAAGAGGCGGTCCGCACCCTGCATATATATAGAGGGGGCCAGTTTAGAGCACCATACCCACTCAGACCTTCGACCAGAACACACCTAGAATCCACGACACTCAACTGCAACATTTGCTGCTACTTTTGTTGCTACAATTGTTAGTACTTTTGCTGCTACAACATGGGACCAAAGAGGAGAAAGGGGACCGTCGTCACCAGGGCACCAACCAAGCTCAGCACGAGGTCTACACTGCACACTCCTGGAAGCACTCCTGCTGCAACTCCAGTGACAACTCCAGCTGCAACTCCTCTCCATGACCCTTCAGATGCTGCAGTGACTGCCTTCTTCACAACAGCCATGGCAGACATCTCTCTACCTGGGCTCTACACCTCCACTACAGCCAAAGATGCCAGCCAGACGAAGACTACCACTTCAACCAGCAAAGCCACTGTCGTCAGCGAGACCATCTTCGAGGGCCAGCCAGAAGACAGCACAGACGAAGATTCATCATGTGAATTATTTGAAGCTGATGAAGGAGACAAGCCTGCTGACAAGCCTTCCGAGCCTGCTGACAAGCCTTCCAAGTCTGCTGACAAGCCTGCTGCCAAGTCTGCTGACAAGCCTGCTGACAAGCCTGCTCCCAAGTCTGCTGACAAGCCTGCCACCAAGTCTGCTGACAAGTCTGCTCCCAAGGGTCTTCCAGAGCCTACTGCCAAGTCTACTCCAAAGAAGACTCCAAAGAAGACTGATCAGAAGAAGAAGACTCCGAAGAAGACTCCCAAGAAGACACAAGAGAGCCAGCCTGTTGTTGCTCTTGAAGATGTCATGCATGACGACACCTTCGAGGAGGAAGACCACCATTCCTCTGCTGATGAGGCCCCTGCAGCTACTGAAGCCAAGTCCAAGGGCAAGAAGGGCAAAGGGAAGGCCCCCAAGAAAAACATCTCACACACCATGGGCATCACACCGGAGCAAGAAGACGACCTCATCAACTGGTACAAAGAGCATCCTGTGCTGTACATGAAGGGCTCCAGAGGATACAAGGGCAACGAGAAGCTGCTGCTGGACACCGAAAAAGCCAAGGAGCTGGGACCCAAGTACACCTCCCAGGACATCTTCAACTGGAGGAAGACAGTCCGCACCCACTACTCCAGACTCGTCAGGCCTGAAGCTTCAGGAGCCGGCAGGAAGGAGACGCTCACAGAGAGGGACCAGTACATCCTAGCCAACTGTCGGTTCCTGAAGGACTCCATCGTCCACAAGCCAGGGAAGGAGCTGTCCGCCATCTCCCAACTGTCATCAGCCAACAGACCAGCCTCAGACTCCGGGGACAGCTACAACCCTGAAGATTCCCTGCCAGCTTCCTATGACCTGCAGGACCTGCCACCTGAACAGCCATCACAGGACAGACCTGACAGCCAGCAGTCCCAAGTCTTCCCTGGAGCGCCAAAGCCTGGAGCCGTGTCCAAGGGAACCAAGAGAAAGGCCACAACAGATGAAACCATGCACTCCGCCATGAATGTCATCGCAGGCAGCATGCACGCTATGTCCTCCTCCAAGAAGATCCTCAAAGGCTCTGGCTGCAGGCTGTGCCCCGACTACCAGGAGTTGAAAGACGATGAGGAGTACTGGAGGATCAAGTGTCAAGACCTCTATCACGTCGGATTTCGAGCCAGCCCTGAAATCAGAAAGCGAATGGTGAGGGCCATTGCAGAGGCCGCCTTCTACTTGGACAAGGAGAGGGAGATGGATGAGGCCAGCCGCCAGTCAAGACCTCAGGAGGAAACCTTCCAGCCTCCTCATCCTCCTCATCAGCGCCTGCAGATGTCACCTCCTCCTCCTCCTCCTGCGACGTATGTGCCATCTCAGCACACCACCAGCAGCACCACCAGCAGCACCACCAGCAGCACCACCAGCAGCACCACCAGCAGCACCACCAGCAGCACCACCAGCAGCACCACCAGCAGCACCACCAGCAGCACCACCACGCTTCCAGCAGCCATCACTTCCACCACCAGCAGCCCAGGGAAGGAGGATCCAGGCAGACTCCCAGCTACACCTTGATGCAGCCCAGCCCATCCTCCCTGACACTGATGATGGATGCTCAGGAGAGCCCCGAGAAGTACGGCTACCCTGGACCCAGCTATGGTCAACCGATTGCCCAGCAGCCGCACCAGCCTTCCCCTTCACCCAGTTGGACTGAGAGTGTCCTTTCTCCACACAAGTAGAAGAGAAGATGTGCAGCAAAGACAACAACAAAAACCTTGGCCCTTTTAAGGGCCACCAAATCCTCCCAAAAGGGCAGGCCACGTACACATCCTATGTTGACAAAAAAAAAAGAGCTTGTGTTGACCGAAAAGAGCCAAAAAAGAGCAAAAAAAACGTTGACAATCCCCCAAAAAAAAAGTCCGGTCCTGGCCTTCATTAAAAGTAATCACCTTCATAAAAGCAAGGTGCTAGTTCCCCCTTTCTTTGCCCAAAAACATACCAAGTGCTGCACTAGTACAAGTGCTGCATTCTTTGGTATAAACATATTTTTATTGCACTAGTACAAGTGCATGAATTTCTTAATTAAAATGTAAAGCACTAGTACAAGTGCTTTGGTTTTAAAACTTGTGTTGGTTGCACTAGTACAAGTGCATCACTTTGTAATTTCACTTGTCTAGGGCAAGTGGCAGATAGATAGCTAGATAGATAGATAGATAGATAGATAGCTCGATAGATAGATAGATAGATAGATAGATAGATAGCTCGATAGATAGATAGATAGATAGCTTGATAGATGGAACACAATGCTCGTTACATATATACACTGCAGCAAAAGAAAAGCAGTTGTCGTCACTTTGTAGGGATTGGACTTGGATAGATAGATAGATAGATAGATAGATAGATAGCTCGATAGATAGATAGATAGATAGATAGCTTGATAGATGGAACACAATGCTCGTTACATATATACACTGCAGCAAAAGAAAAGCAGTTGTCGTCACTTTGCAGGGATTGGACTTGGATAGATAGATAGATAGATAGATAGATAGATAGATAGCTTGATAGATGGAACACAATGCTCGTAGATGGATGGAGGGATTGATAGATGGATTGATTGATTTATTTATTTTTGGGCTTGTTTTGTCAACATAGGATGTGTACATGGCCAGCTCAATTGGGAGGATTTGGTGGCCCTTAAAAGGGCCTGGGGTTTGTTGTTTTGAATAGATAGTCTGCATCTTCTTCAGATTTTCTCCAACTGCCAAGGGACACTTCCTGCCGGACTGTTGACCCAGTCACGTAGGTAGTCTCGAGCAGCCTTGGCATCTCTGGAGGCATTTCCGTGTCGAAGTGGTTCTCCTAGGTCATGCAATTGACGGTCTCCCCTCCAAACTCCTTCAGTGACGTCATGTGTCTGTTGATCTTCTCTGTCCATAACTTCAATGTCGGGGGCATGGTGGACGCCTACTCTGTCTCGCAGAATGTTGTGTAGAACACAAGCAGCCATTGTGATGTATGTCACTCTTGTAGGTCGTTGGGGCATGGTGGTCAGGAAGCATCTGAACCTGTGTGACAGCAGACCGAAGGCATTCTCCACCACTCTCCTGGCTCTTGAAATCCTGTAATTGTAGACTCTGGAAGCAATGTCAAGGTTCCTTCTTGGCACTGGTTTGAGCAGCCATGTCTTCAGGGGAAATGCCTCGTCACCCACGATGTAATATGGGAAAGGATTGTCTTCTGTGCCAGGTAGAGGTTCTGGAGGTGGTAGGCCTAGATCTTCCTCGTCCAGGAGTTGTCGAAGTATTGTGTCCTTGAAGACGCCGCCATCAGATGCACTTCCTTGACAGCCAGCCTGCGCATAGATGAACTTGTAGTCGGCATTAACGAGGGCCATCAGGACAATGGAATGAAATCCCTTTTAGTTGTAGAACAAGGAGCCTGCTGCCTTGGGACATCGGATTGCGACGTGCTTGCCATCCAGAGCTCCAATGCAGTTGGGCAAGTTCCATTTCGTCTCAAAGGCCTTGGCTATCTCCTTCCATCTTTCAGGCTGTGTGGGTAGTGCCAGCTGTCTTTCGAAGGCATGAACGATGGCAAGGCAGACCTCAGGGATGAAGTTGCAGATGGTGTTGGGTGCCACACGGAAAGCATAAGCTAGGGACTTGTAGCTGTTTCCTGTTGCCATGTACCGCAGGGTGATAGCCAACTTCAGACCAGGTTCCAAAGCCTTCCTCATGTTGGTGTCTTGCTTAGTGATGAGTGGTCCAACAGCTTCCAGGAGTTCAGCAAAGATGTCAGGGGGCATTCTAGTGTAGTTGTAGTAGCCAGACACGTCATTGACTTGCAGTTCAGGCAGCAGTTGATGGTAGTGACCATGTTGTTCCCTCTGCAGCAACCAGTTGCGAATCCACCACCTTTTCTGTCTCCTGGCCCTCCTCCTCCTGTGTCTCAAATAGACAGCTCCCAAAGCAGCAGCAGCAGCACCAGCCACAAAAATAATTTCTTCTTCATTCATCATGCATATGTACAGTAGGCAGACTGTATTGTGTTCTCATTGAAGGGCAATCAGCAAATGAAGCAAGGAGGTCCTCTGTGTCCCTTTTTATAATGACCACAAGTGACTCCTGCATCAGCGAAACACACTTTGCCGCAGCGCTGCAACAAGAGACCTTCGTCGATGCTTAAGAGACCTTCGTCGATGCTTAAGGCAAGGACGACGAAGAAGGTCAGCATCGACGCGCCTGTAATGTCCTCGGCGCTGTATGAATGCATGTGCGACGATGAACCATCAAGTTACGCAGTAACAAGTACCTAAATGCGGCATTGCATCGTTACAGTCGTCGGCGAGGCTGTCCTTTTCAGCGGTGCATCTTACCTCGGGTGTACGCCGAAGGTTTCTTGATGCGTCGCAGGTCGCCAATTTCAGACGTAGCTGCCTCACAACCATCAGCGGCGTAAGAGGAAACAACATTGGGCGAAGTAAAAGCAGCCTCGCCGAATTCCAAAACAAAGTGCGACGAGTCTGTTTGGAACTGCGCTGAGGCAAGAGAGGCGGAACGCGGCGAAGAAAGCTTAAGCAGCGCCGCGGACACCTCAAGACTCACCGAGGCTACAAACTTTAAGCGCCGCACATGACACTAATTGATTACGTAACGTGCCTCATCCAACGTTCTACGCCACAACTTTCCAAGAAATGACTTCTCTTGACGCGCCGCTCTCAAATCGCCGTCGTGAGAACCAGGCATAAGAAGTCGGTAAGCATGTTTTCTAATCTATGGTGTTGAAATATGAATATCATTGTGTTTCCTTTGGACAGACCGTGATCTCCGAAAATCAGGCATTATAGATACAGCTATCAAAAAGCCTTCCTGCTTTTCTAAAAGGCTGTAGTTTTCGAATTGATGGTTCTTTACATTTGATTGCAACAGATACGAATTAGCAGTAAAAATGGGTTTCATTTGCAGGGAGAACAATGAGAAAGATGTATCAAGAAAATAATGATGAATTAAGGGCAATGATGTGCACAGCGGAAGCAATCCGTGATGAAATTTTCGAAAATTCTTACAGTTTCAATGGCTCCTTCAATTCAAGTTGTAATAATGTTCCTCAAAAGTTGCTGTCAGTCATCAACATGATCTTGGAAGGACCAGATGCACACAAGCAGTCAGCTCAAAGCTCCAAAGCAGCAAATTCAATATCGCAGCTGATAGTGTACAATATTGTCAAACACACAAGAGACAAATCTGTGCTATCAGTACGCCACAGTGCTGATCGAGAAACAGCATTGCCCATTTATTTGGGGATAAAGGTACACAGTCAAACAAAAAAGAAAGGTTTGATTGACACCCTTCATCAAGCAGGGCTCAGCATTCCCTACAAGAGAGTCATGACTATTTCCACTGCGTTGGCAAACAGTGTCTGCGCCTTCTATGAAGAGCAAAACATCGTGTGTCCACCCAAGTTATGCAAGGATATTTTCACTACCGCCGCAGTCGATAACATCGACCATAACTGCAGCTCCACCACTTCGAATCAGTCATTCCATGGAACCGCAATTTCCATCACTCAGCATTGTGACAGAAATGTAGAAGATATGGATAAACAACGTCCTTCTCTCCAATTTGATGCTGCCGCCAATGCTAACATGGTAGTCAAAAACCTCCCAGAAAACTACACAAATGTACCGAAGGCAGAAATCCAAATTAAAAACCATAACTATGCTACCAAGTCTCAACATCAGTACTGAGCATGACAGCAGTGCCGTCAACTTCAATAATGATAGCAAAGAGTGGCTGGATCACGCTAAACAGTTTGTGTCTTCAAGTAAAACCATGGAGAAGTCTAATTGGATCTCTTGGGCTGGCTGCCATGCATAGAAAGCAGAGAACAGCACCTGCTTGAAGTCTTCCGATGTCCTCTTGCCACTTTTCTCAGAAAACTCAAATTCAGTGGCATAGTCCGGCAGTAAAATGCCCTTTTTGGGCCTAACCCAAAAGTTCCGGTTAAAGTTTTTTTCACTCTTGATCCTGTATCTATATGGTCCAAGGAACATTTTCAGGGGGGGTGTGAAACTCTCACCCTTGAGCATTCCGAGAAATCCAAGATGGCGTCCAAAATGGCCGCCGGACCCGGAATTGGTCATAAATTGGCTCCTAATTCAGCTAGGATGATAAATAAAACATCAAAATAGGGGTTTTGAGGGTCAAGGATTTCAGAAATAGATAAATCAAACTCATAAGATTGCAATTTCCAGCTTAAATGGCATAAATTATGCATTAAAACTGTAAAATTAGGGTTGAAAATCAAGGTTAGGCATATGTGACCGGCTCCACCAAAATGTGCTTAAATAATAAGCAAAGTATCTATTACTGTGGCTTCCCCTGAATCTACTTGAGAGGTGCTTTCAAATGAAGGGTCATATGTGGGTAGTACCCACTGGGTACATGTCAATTGCATCCAAAGTAAAAACATGTCAAAAACCGTGAACAATGTAAATAATGAAGCTGCAGAATTTGAGAAAGTGGCCTTTACATTTCAAGCCAAACAATGTCAAACAACCAGAGGTTGGTTGATTGTTTTCTGAAGAATATGGATTAAAATGCACTAAGATAATGCCTCTTACAATAGTAAAAATACCATGCAAAGCATGTAAAACTATGGCTGGGGAATTAACAGACCTCAAAAGACATTAATTTAATGTTTTAAAATAATATCAGTCTATAATTAAAACCAAAGATGCACACATACACACAGAAAGGTGCTTGGTACACTGAGGATGGAACACGAGGGCAGGGATCAATTTTGTGGATCTGGCGCCCAAGTCTGTTTTTTTAGAACCTTGTTGATAAGAAAAGGTGCAGTAATTGTTTTTGAATTTTGAAATAAAACAGCTTTATTGTGTCAACAATTCGCCATCTTCAGTTTTAGATTCTGGCTGATGATTTCGTACGAAATTCTAAATAATGAACATTCTGTGTTCGAAAAATGTAAGTGTTTTAAATGTCCCTCCAAAAATATATCTTATGTGTACCCACACAATATTCGACAAGGCAACTTCAAAAAGAAAACGTCAACATTGGCAATAATACACTTCCAATCTTTTATTAATTCACAAATGTAATTTCAGAAATTTCACATTCTTTCAACAGTGAAAATCGGTACTTTTCCGGCGTATAAAATTGTTGCTATGGCAATCATTATGGCAAAAATGCAAAATAGTCTGAAATTATCCAATTGGGCCAAAACCTATCTTTTGATACCAAACATGGGCCCATATTCCAAAAATTACAGTAAAGTGCCCTTCTCTCCCTACAATTCCCCTTAACTGTGTACTATTTTGCATATAGCATGATACAGGCCTACAGTATAGTCCTTATGACACGCCCACATTCCAACCAACTTGATCATGAATAAAAGGAAAAAGCAATTGTATCATTTCACTTTAAACCTTATAAACTTCAACAATATCTAATTTACATGCAGAGTGAGGTGAACAGAAATTCTAAGTAATAAATTGAGTGATAACATATCCTTTTAATCTGACAACCACGGATCAAATGAAACCCTTAACAACACAAGCTCTCGAATTTGAGTGCCAATTCTTAAATCAACTCCATATAAGAATATATACATCGTAGCTTGAAATATATAATCATTGTAATTTGCATTGTAATTTGCAGATGAACTTGTACTAAATCTCATTAACATACTTTTCTTTACAGTTAAATAATATGATAATGCCACAACACAGTAGTGGGGCTATTTCAATAAAGAATTCCCAGGCATAGAAATCGCCCCTGGCTGATCATACTAGTTCCACTCAACCATATAGAGGCAAGTTGCTATCCATTATAGCTTTCAACCAGAGGCCTTCACATGAAGTGCCATTACCATCCAGAATTAATACAGCTATACAACATTTAAAACGTGAATCAAGAAATTCGAACAATTCAAAATTCATTGAAAAATTGTGGAAGTGTCATGCCAACTTGCAAAAGATAACCTCAAATCTACCACTTCAACTTTTATGAGAGTCACATGCCAGGTCGGACATTTTCTCAAACAAACCCAGCCTTGCACATAATCCCATGTATACCCGAGAAAGAGAGTGGCAGACACCAGGTCAATTGTGACCAAACTTGTTTCTTCAATATGTTGAATGGAAAAACGGTTAAATTATGGATCCATCATTGCCCAGCAACCTTGACAAAACCTTGACAACTTCAATATTCAAACCAAAATTTTCGAAAATCCAAAGCTATCTGAGGTTGGCATTTTGGTTTTGACAATAATAAAACCAATAACAAGACTATGAAAAGAAACCAAATTTGAAACTGAATCACACCCAGACACAACTGCAAGCCACGAGAAAATATATTATAGAACTTCCATGCTTTTTCACACCAGGATCTTGGCCGGTGAAATCTTTGGCTTAGGTAATTAAAACTTCAGTCAAGATATTTAGACGTTATGCTATTCTGCCCCACTTCAATGAAATTCACATACCAAATGTTAGAGGTTGACATTTTTGTTTAATTAGGTTATGCACAATTATAAACGGTTTGTCAAAAGATGGGGACTCAGAACCAGAGCAGAGATGCAAGAGATAGGGCTCCACAGAATGGCCAAATCAAACACACTGAATCAAAATCGCTGAATGAAATTCAGAGGACATATTTCAGACCTTTTCCAATTTATATAATTGACTTATATAAGCCTCTTCTATTTTGATACACACGATTGGATGAAATTCACATGCTATTGTTGTTAAACATTTTCATATCCTCACAAAAATTTTAAAAAAGCAACGTTCCTCAGACCAACATTTGATGAATTTCACATGCTTCAGCCTGAAGTTCAGGTTAAGCATTTTAATGAAGTCACAGACATTAACCACTAATTTTTTTTTCTCAAAAGCTTCACATACTCAGAGTGGCATATAAAAGAACAACTTGTCCATATATTTACATTATTTACATTAAAATTTTTCAAAAGTGTTACACAAACTTTATTGATTAATTATATTATGTATCACATTAATTACAATAATTTACCATTGAGCCATGTAAATTGCTGTGTAATTTAAGTGTAAGGGCCATTCTCAAATTTCGGGACAACGGGTATAGGAAAATTGTCCTGTAACGGAGGGGACAATGTGGTAACGGAGGGGAATTTTGATGTAAAAAACCAACTGTAGGAACAGCAACAAAAGGAAAAATGATAAAAGATTGATGTAACTATTATTTTCAGAAGGACTTCATCTCGTATCAGTAGATTTTTTGGTCCAAATGTCGATTTCTTGCTCATGATCTGGTAACGGAGTGGACGGTAACGGAGGGGAACAATTTTTTGCTTTTCACTCATTACTGCTTTTTATTTTGGAGATTAGACAAAATAATTGCGAGAATATTAAAACCTGCCACCCTCAGCAACATATACATGAAATCGCTCTGTAAAATTATCATTGGTAAGCTTGGAAATGAAGGAAACGGAGGGGACATTTTAGTGGGACCAAAAACATCTTTTATGAACATTATGCCATAATTTATTGAATACATGTTTTATGAAGTCTGCAAGGCAGTGGTACTATGGCGCACATGCGTCTGATGATATTCAGTGAAAATAGCTCATAAAAAACAATAACAAACAGAGCTATGGCAAGTAACGGAGGGGACAAAAAAATTGACATAAATTAGTGACACAACTATTGTATCAATTTAATCAATGAAATTATACAAAAAAAAAATTGAATATGAACTAAATATAAATTCAAGTCTATACTCCCATGAATCGTGCAAAGAAACTTTGAAAATAAGGTATATTAGGAGGAAAATGAACACTTGATTTTGTCATGTCAGGTCCAGTGACAGGGAAAAACCATTGATTTTGCACGGATTTCTGGACATAATGCATTAAAAAAAGTCTAATGAATGACTTTTTGCTCCAAATGCAGTGGTTCTAGGTAGAAATATGAATAACAGATGCAGAGTGACGCTTCAGATATTTATCGCATTCATATTAATGTCAGGGAGCTAGAGTGATGCAAATTGTCCCGAAATTTGAGAATGACCCGTAAACAGGATTGGTGTGTGACAGTAACATGTGCCTCATCAGCCCATCTGAGTTATGTACAGACGTCTCCATGTCACCCCAATGGCATATCTGAAAAAGATTTTTGAAATAGGCCTATTAGAAAAATAAAATTTTATGACACAACATCCATAGAATGAGCAACCTAAGGCCTATCGAATTCACTGGACACAGTAAAATCAAGGAGATATTCAAATCATGATTTTTATGCATACAAGAACCCAGGGGTTAAAAATGGAGGTGGTGTGGTGTCTGTAAGTTCACATCCCCTGAATCCAACAGATCATTTGTCCTGCACTGCCCTAACTATTCATATTCAGACAGGTATTTTCAGATTTATCAACAGATAGATAGATAGATTTATCAACAGATAGATAGATAGATCTAGATAGATATGGTATTTACCAGTGCAGCAATTTAAGAGGAGCAGGTGATCACAGGTTGATCGATGAGATGGTAGATACAGCAGGAGTCTTCTTACCCTTTTTGAAAATGATCGAAAGAGACAATGATTTAACATCTCCTATGAATGACACCCACCTTGGATTTTGATCTTAATATTTAACATTTACCATTTATATACTATATAATATAGGCTTATAGTCAACCAATTGACATTGAACAATTCTGCGAGACATAACAATATTGAGACTTGAGAGTAAACTGACAATATCCCAAATTGACTGACCCAGGTTCGAACCCATCAGTCTTCAGGGCTACTGGGTCTTACCACCACTGACAGCATGGAGGATGGCATGGGGAACCCGAAAAATTCAATCCACCTTCACCAGAAAAATGTTAATTGGTGGCCCGGTGTTTCAGTGTCTGTGCTGGGCAAGTAAAGGATTCCTTAAATGGGGTAAATGTGTAGCATGTTGAGTACTCCCACTCTCTATCCCATCTCATCAGTCAACCCTCATGAGTGCTTGTGCCCACATTCAATCATCCTAAATGCGATACCAAATGATACTGTTGGGTCAATATATTTTGCTGTTAAAATATAACTGAGGTACATCAAGCAGATACTGAGATAATGGAATTTGAAATCTGGACTTTGACACAATTCAAATTTTGGCCCGATATTTCAAAGGGCCCTCAAAAATTACCTAAAAGGCATGGAGGTCTAAAAATGCATTTTTCCCACTTTTTAGTAATCAGAAGGGAAAAAATGTTAACAACAATATCCGAGTCGGGTGAGTATCACCCCCAATGGTGAAGTGCCTGAATCTTATAAAAACTGCCTCCTTAATAAAGTCCCTGGAAAAAAAGTTGGTCTCCCAGTGACACCAATTTAGCAATTACTGGGATACCAATTCTGTCCACTGGGAGACCATTTGGTCTCCCAGTTACTGTGTTAAAAAATGCACTGCCAGTATGAGCTATTGTGACTCACTAGAGTCAATGCTGGTAAATCCGTCCAGGAGGGTAAATCCGTCCACCCCCTTCTTTGTGTGTATATATATACATATTACAGTTGTTTGGGTTTTAAAATTAAGAGAGAGTCGTTTGTAAACAAGTTTTGCCGTTTTTATTGTTTTTACAGGTATTTAAACAATACTTCCAGCCTATTTTAACAAGGTGGAATAAAAACAATCAAATCCTTTGACATCATCACAGACATTTTAAGACTTGGTGGCCATAACCTTGAAGGCCTATTCCTGTCAACAAGTATTGAATTTAAAGTAAAAAATTATTGAACATGATGTAAAATTTAATTATTTTTGGTAGGATTTGTTAAATTTCCCCATTGTGAAATTTTTAAAGGAAATACAATGGAAACAAAGGTGGACGGAATTACCATCATTATTTCAGAACTGGCCTGATTGAGGGTTTGCAAATCTGTCCACCTACATCAAATATATTTTAGAGTGCTTTTATGACTTTTAATATTCATAAACGGCATACAAAAGATTACAGAAAGTCGATTGAAGCAACTATGCCACTTTGTTTGGGTTAAAAGAGCACTTTAAATGTAATTGAGGCTGTCAATTGAAATTCTTGCACTCAAATTGATCTATACTTTTTCATTATTGTATTTCTCGTTCTGTCATTGTCCCATTACTCTAAAATCAACACAAAAGTTTGTTAAGGTGGCTCGATACTCGTGAACTTTCAAAGATAGGATTTCTTAAAAACAGTTTAGAATGGTCCAAAATATAGTTTATAGCAAGGATATGTAAACAAAAGTGGTCGCTACCAGCCTTTTAAAAAAAATATTTGAGGTTATATACCAGAAAGTCAGTCCACGCCAACCTGAAAAACTAAATTTTTTTCTTATTTTTCCTACTGTGAAGTTTGTTTAGCCATTCATTGGTCATGCATCCCATATTATGCAATGAAGCATGAAATTAAAGAAGACCTTTTCATGGAAAAGGTGATTACAATTTCAAAGAGATATATTTAGTTTAAAGGACTTTCCAAGGGGCTCGGACTATAAGTTTCGATTTTGACAATTTTAACTTTTTTTATAAACCATGGCGCTAAAAAAAAATTGACGAGATAGGATTTTTCATTTCTTTGTCATTTAGTTCCAAAAATAGTTTGGAACAACATGATGATATAGACATACCCTCCTGCCACACTTCAAATTGATATAATCATTTATTTATATCATAAAGTCATTTTTGAGAAATTAGACATGCTTGCCGAAAATCGCCTGTAAAAATTTTCTGTTATGAGTATCAAGTTGAATCTCCGGCTGTATATAGTACTCTTCATGGCGCATCTAATGCTCCAAACGAGAAGTCTCTAACCCCACTAGAAGTGGCACAAATTGCAAACGAAGCGGCCGACGCATGAAATTCGCAAAATTAAAAAAAGACCCTGAAGCAGTGTCAGCACAGTGGTGACGTCACGACAGATAGGGCCTGCCTGGCTGCGCGTGAATGTGCGTTCACAACCAATTGGCACGAGTAGCGAGCCACCTTAAAGTTAATAAATTGCAAAACTGAAAGAAATAACAAAATATGATAGGTATGGGCTGAATTATGCCCTGTGAACGGATTTAGCATCCTTGCTGAACGGATTTAGCATCCTTGCTGGACGGATTTAGCAGCACACTGGACGGATTTAGATGACCTAACCTTCAATATGTGTTGCCATGGTTTTGGATAGAATTATTTGAATATTTCACTTTCTTGGCTGCTAATGATAGTTCGGAATGTGTTCCTTCCAATGGACTAAATTCAATTTCTGAATATATTCCCATTGTCCTAGAAATACAGTTTTAGCCAAAAGTGGACGGAATTACCATCCTTGACTCTTATGACAAAAAAACATGGCGAATCTGTTGTAACTCCCTGTAGGAAATTTTGGGCAATCATTAAATTCAGTTTCCCCTCGGAAAATACAATATCATGTGATTGTGAATAATACACATTGCACTTATTTTCTTACCATAATTCACAATGAACTGGGAGATGTCCCATTATAGTTGTTGAAACCACATCCTAGAACCATACATTTGAGGATGAGACTGATTAACCCTTGGCTCCTGTCCTGAAAATTGAAAGAAATACATTGAAATAGTTTATAATTTTTCAAGTCACAATCCGTTTACCCAAGTCATTATAAATTTTGTTATCTCATTAAAGTTTTTGAAGTTTTAGGTATATTGCATGACTATCTGATTATTTGGTGAAAACAAATTAAACTATTGAGATAAGAATTACAGACAGCTCCAAGTCTTTCATATTCTACAAACCTTCAATGAAGAATTTTAAGTATATTACTGAGAGAAAATTTAGGGAGTTATAAATATTATATTCATTATTTTTCAGTCTTAAAATTATGAATATATTACAAGTCGCAGAGCCAAGGCTGCAATGTGATGGTTGCCTTTATTAAAAGTTATAAACACAATACAACAATACACATTTAGATAATTTCTTAGAAAATGTTAAGAATGGCCATTTTCATCATCCATAAGGCCACACATAATTGATCTTTAGCTTCTCAGATCTTCTCAAGGCACTTTTTCTAGGGTCGGTCGGTAGGACCAAAAAAAAGGTAAGAAAAACATTTTTTATAAAGTTATTCAAAACTTTTTTTTTCCATCGGCGGAAAAGCTATTGTGTCGGCAGGTCCGCGAAGCTAAGAATCAATTATGTGTGGCCTAAGACCATGACATCAAAATAGTAGTAGGCCTTTAAACTGCTCTTTTACCTCAAAGTTGTGCCTCATTTTAAATTTCATTCAGATCTGTTTTCTTCTGTCTGAAATTATAATAAGAACATTTTGTTTAATTACAGCAGTGATGTATCAAGAAAACGTTGTAAATTTGAAATTGGACAAAACCTGTCTGCTAACCCAAGAAAACACAGAATTCACAACAGGCCTATAAAAGGTGATTAGGTTCTCAGGCCATGTAGAAAAATCTAACACAAGGTCAAGGATGCAAGATTAATGAAGAAACCTAAATTCATGATGGGACATAAAATTGAATGAAATGTTTATTTTGGAGAAATAAAGGGGCTCCTTTTATTTACTTATCTTTTCATTGCATTTCATTTATCTAATATTAGTGTAATTTGCCAGCCCTCAATTACATGCAACATGGGAGCATCTAGTACTGAATCGAAGTGGTCCATGGGGATGAACAAAATAGAGATACCTTACTGAATGTTATAATAAAGGAATGACCCACAAGCAATTTTGAGCATTAGAAATTAGCTTAATTACTGCATCACGAACTCTTACATCATCTGTATGTACAAGTGTTATTCATGCACAACTGTTAATTGAAATAAATCTGAATGAATGACTGCAGGAGTTCACTTAATGAAAATTCTCCTGGTCTGAAATCAAGGAAAAAACTGTTAAGCCTATGTCTTATCGACTCCCACAACATACCGAACAGCTAAAGAAAGTTGTCAAAAACATAGTGTCGATTTTACATTTGATAACTTTGTACTGTTGTTCTGTGTTTGAGAAAAACGTTCTTCAGAAATCAGAATGAACAAGCTGAAAGATGTCAAACCCAAGGCCTCAACAGAAATAGGAATCATTCCTGAATTCAGTAGCTTCAAAATATCAATCAGCGGCATAAGTTCTGTATATACTCACTGATTAATCCATTGAATGTCATTAAGTGTGATGAAGATTCATAAGAGTTTCAATGACCTCTGACGAGCATGAACGTTCAACTTCAAGCTGTACAATTCCAGTTCAACGTAGCTCCTATATCCACTGTAAGACGAAAGTAATAAATAAATTATAACCATGATCACAGTGGCAAAATTAATCCTCATTCAGGATTTTTTTTAAACATTATTTGTTGTGCTCAGTTAAAAAAAATTGTAGTTTTCGATGTCAGTACAAGCTCTGGTTTGTCTGCACTCTACACGTATATCATTTGACATCATACTGGTTCTTTTTTCAATCAAATAAATTTTATTTGGCACAACAATTTTCTAAAATCCCAGAGAAGAACCATGAAATCCTTTCTGGTCCCAAGTATATGACTCTTAAATTAAATGATACCAGATGATAACATACTGACTCTTTTTTATATTAATTAAATATATATGCATGTACTGATTTATTAAACCTGCACAATGTACATGTATGCCAAAGAATTTCCCATCTGGGACAATAAAGTTTTAACTATCTTCAATCTATCCATTAGTATCCAATTCATGATTCAGTTCTAAATTCTTATCTGTGATTTGAGTCTGTGAAAATTAGTAAGGCCAAACATACTTAATTTTCAGCTTCTCAGATCAACAGACCGAAAAGACTTTCTACTCAGGAAAAAAAAGGTGCTGAACAATCAGTTTATTTTTGAGAGATTTTTACCGCCTTCCACTGACCTTGAAAGGCTTTCAGAAGATCCAAGAAGCTAAAAATCAGGCCTCACAGGAGTATATATACCTTATTAGCACTACAATTAGCTATGGGAAATACATGATATATACCAAGAATATCTGAAAATCTAATGAATTAAGTTCTCAACACAAACCTCTTAACTCACCCAGAGAGCTGTCAACTCTTTCCGTCTGGGAGCACCCAAAGAAGAATCCTAAAGGTCAAAAACATTCCATCTTGAAGCAATTGCTACAGCTGTACATGTTTCTGTGAAAGGCATATATCCATGTTTTAGTCCTTTAACTCCAAACAAAAGTCTGCTCACTGCAAGAAAAAGAAATGTTAATTAAATCAAATTATCTGAATAAAAACAAAAATCCGGAGATTCAAAGCTTGCCGTTTTGGTATTATATGGAGTGGGTGATAGTGATATCCATGTATAATAGTCATCAATACTAAGTACCTACTTACTGGATTCATGTTAAGCATAATTTTGGATAGTAGGAAAAATACAAGAAATTCACAAAAAATGTTTTTGAAAAAGATAATGCAACATGTAGGTAATGCCTTTTGTCACAGGCCCACCCCTGTATTAGTCAAAGGATATTCAGTATAATTTTAAACAGACTTAAAGTCAGTCCAGGCGACTGCCTGTGCTTTTGTAATCAAGGAAATGACAATGCTACTTGACATGCATATATTGCCAGAGTAAATGCCACAAAAACATCAAATTCTGAAAAGTCTGACAGAGTCAAGAAACATCAAGAACCTGATTCAGTGATTGTTTCAAATATATTGAAATAAAACCAGACAAGAAATTTCGTTGAGTGTAACACAGCTTCCGTAAAATTGTAAATTATGTTGTTGTCCTACTTAATAAATCTCCATAAAGTAACAGAATCAATACAAATGAGTATTTTTGATATCACAAAGCAAAAACATTGGCTTTTGTATGGACATGCGAATAAGTGAGAGAGCATTCTTTTTGGACCCTTTTCTGACTGCAATTTACCATGCGCTAAATGGCATAAGTAGATTGAATAGGTTACCATCAATCTTCTGATGAGTAAAATCATCCCTTTCACAGCCAAAAGTTTCAAAACTTTCTTTTGTCTGATGATTTCCAAACATTTTCATGTAAAGCAGTGTACTGGATCTTTGCCAGCAACCATGCTTTGTGAAAGTGGTTTGGCGTAGTAATGTGGACAGCTGTTGTGCGACCTGATCTTGTGATCTGTCCAACACAGATCGAATTGATGTTGACCCAATTCGATTTTCCGGGGACTGTCAGCATTCTGCTGCCACTTGTCAGTCTCGAACAGAGACAGAGGCCTATAAGTAACTTCCCAAAATGATTAAGTAAATATTTGTTGAAGTTTACCAATTTATTTTTTATTGTTTACCATTAATTTTTGAGAAACCAAAATTTGAGAAATACATCATAAATCCTCATTTTTCCCAGTTTTTTGGTTTTTATGAAAATGTCACAAGATAGGCCCTCCAAATGAGTTTAGTCCTTTAAAAAGGTATAACTTAGACACCTAAATGCAAAATTCCACAGTGTAACTCCAAAATTGACGGAATCATGGAGCATTGAAAAAATAACATTTTTTCACATTTTTTTGCCGAATTTACTGTTATCAATTTTTGCAAGATTTACCTTGTACTGGTCTTCAAGATGCAAAGGGGGAATCGATGCTTGAAGGCAGCATATCTATTAATGTTATTTTTACTCTCCACCTGAAACAGTGAAAGATGAATGATTGTTAATTAAATGTATGAACTTGCCTTCAACTAATTTTATGAACTATACTATAAGACAGCACAATTGCAATTGATAGAAAATGTATTGTTTATCAAGATATCAAGTAATGCAATAAAATTATCACAGAAAGTGCTATTAATTATCTTTAGATAATTTTCACTAGTTTTGACAAACAGTTCGGTCATCCTGACCACCTGAAAAAAGCTTTGGACCAGTGAAATTCTACTGAAAAATGAATAATCAACATGTTAATTAGTGTGCCATCCAAGTTCGGACAAGGGCGTTCTGAAAGCCATTCCTCATGCTGCATATAACGCTGCTAGTGCTGCTTTAAATCACTTATCATGCAGCACAACCTCAGTATAACACACGAGTAATTTTCATTTGTCTCTAACTGATCAGTACAGTACTTTAGAAATAATTTATTTCATTTACTTAAAAGATTAAAGCCTTCATGTAATTTTGTCTTGACATACCATGAAAATGTCAAGTGCAATATCTTGTAGTTAGCGTTATACATCGGTTTTAAACCTGCTTGCACATACGCATGCATGTCATCCGGCTTTACCATCGAGTTCTGCTGCTGTCTTACTGAAAAGAAAGTAAAAACGATAGGCAATTTAAATCACGGTTTAAATGATGATTTTAAGCAGGGTCCCAGATTTGTTGCCAGATTTTGGGCGTACTTCACCACATGCAGGGAGTAGAGCCCAGCTTGTCATTTTATTGTAAAATCCTGGCAAATCTTGGTCGTCCTTCTCAAGATCTGGGTGTCTCAGGCGATAGGATGACCAGGAATCCAGGACCCTGATTTCAAGGCACTGAAATCATGACGCATTTTATTTAAACAGATTTATTTGATTTAAGGAGATTCCCGAGCAACAATGAAAATATATTATATATTCCCGAGCAACAATGAAAATATATTATATAAATATTGGATGGGAAGGAGTCCAATATAGAGTATAATTGGATGAAGAAAAGTTATATTGGATGAGGCGCAGTCCTAATTAACCAGTTTCTGCCCCCCCCCCCCAGGATTCCTAGCAAGCTGGGCAGCCTGGGCTGAATCTTAGGGGGGGGGGAGGCAGAGACTGGTCAATCAGGACTGCAGCATAGCTCAGCATGTTAGAAATTACTTTGTAGCAGTAATGTGCACAAATCAATTAGATGGGAGCCCCAGACCATGACTTTGCAATTTATTTAGACACGTCACTCAAAAGAGTTGTATTATCAAACTCCACAATTTCTAGATCATGTTGTACATCTTCTGGGAAGAGATAAAATATCACATTTATGATAAATATCAAACTAGGAAATATTGGCCAAGAAAAATGGAATAACTAAGTCCCTTCTGAAAATAAATATTAATTTTGGAGGATTTGACTTCCTCCGCCATCATATCACGGAGAACTGCCTCCGCCTCGATCATATCACAGAGAGCCTGTTGGAAAATAAGGATAAATTCAAGAATTTTGGAAAGTCTGGCTTCACCTCCGTCATATCACGGAGAACAGTAAACCTTGCTTACGTCAGTAAAATAGACTGCACTATTCTGTCCCGAGTCAAGAGAATATCCAGGTTGCAAGCTGGGCTGAATCCTTGGGGGGGGGGGCATAGATGGGTCGGGAAGCATGCCCACCCCTGATAACCCCGGAATATTTGAAATTTTTGCATGTAATGCACCTTTATTGGCCAAATTCTGGGGGGAGGGGCAGCCTCCCCCTTGCCCCCCTGCAGGCCACGGCCCTGATATCAAGCCTTGACAAAGAACTCTTAGTTAAAATATGAAGCAAGTTTTCCAATGAAAATTGTCTGAGATAGGCAAAGGTCCAACTTTAATGCAAATCCGACTTTTGAGGTTCACTGTTTGCATTTAATAGCCACAGCAGATTAAGACAATTTCTTGCAGTTCATGAAGGCAATTCCAACTTAGAAATTAAAAGGTAATATAGTGCAGCCAAAGACCACATTTACTGGATTGCGAAATGGAAAGTTTGGGGTCTGAAATCAAATCAGCAATTTTTTTTTACGGTGAAAATTTAAAAAAAATGATATGCATGTAGGGTTGAGATTTTTTTTTTGGGGGGAGGGGGGTCGAAAAATGTTTGTCTTGGGAGGGGGGCGAAAAAATTCGGATTCGATGCATGTAGGGTGGGTAAAAAATTTGTATTTAGTGTATGTAGGGGCTCGAAAAGAATCAAAGTTGATGCATGGGGGGGGGCGAAATTAATTCACTTCAGACGCATTGGGGGGGGGGGTCAAAAATGTAACCTGACCATCCCCCCCCCCCAGATTTTTAAATGGAATAGCCCTGACCTGTTAATCTGAAATAATAATTTTTTGATTAGCTTCAACCAGTATCATTGAATAAGTTTTGTGTCATTTTAATTTACAGTGTGATATTTAATTAATCGTCATTAATAAGCAAACTGTCACTACAACATAGTTTGATTCTGAAAATCTTTTGTTTACTGACATAATAAGTTGCTGTGTAATATTTAATGCAATTTTGATAAATGTAAATGATATTCAATCAGTCTTGACTTTGTCTTTTAATTAATAAATTCACAATCTCTCAGTTATTCTCTAATCATTCACTTACATTCTCTCTGGCAACTTTCTTTGCTTTTGCAGTCACTTTCACTTTTCGATACAGCCAATCAAGTTTTTCATGATTGTGATCATTCCGCCCGCTGGTAAAGATGTCTTTTCTCTGAATGGCAGTTGGAGGACAAACCCGGTTCTTATTTCTAACACTGCATCGCCAGTACGTGGTGTCTCCGCTTGTATTTTTCCGAGAAAATACATAGCTGAAGCTGGAAAAAAAAAATACAATAAAGCAAATGTTAACCCAACCAACTTCATTGAAATTATATTAAACAATGATAAATTATGTTACCATATATATGGGCAATGAAAAAATAAGTTCATTAAAAATAGAATTACTTATTAACTTGAAAAAAAAATTTCATTTTCATTCTTAACACTTACCCAAGTCCATCCAACAGTTTCTCCTTTCGTTTTTGCGAACCTCCATCAACGGTCGACCATGCCGGCCGGTCAGAGGGGATGTCTTCTGTGTCGCTCAGCTCTGTTGGTTGTGGTAGAATACTGTCTTCTTCTTCATCTGACGGTGAAGGGTCGGCGATTGGCGGGAGATGTCCCCAGTCCGAATCATAATCCATAGGCATTGGCGTTGGCAGAGTCTCGAAGGAGATCTCGACACTGCAAAGAAAAGTAGAAAAACAATTATTTACAATACTAGTCCCACAACACCCAACAAGTGAATTAAAACAATATGATGTAACTACCAGTATCACCATTTATTATGTGTGCAATTACTTCTAATCATCTACAGTACTGGTATCACAAGTGTTAAGACAACAGTGTGTGCAATTACAAGTATATTTCTAATCATTTACAAGTGTTACTTGATATCATTTTATTATATCATTTAATTATCACCACCAATCATTTTGAAATACATGTAGTATGACATATAATTACCCAGGCTACAGTAGCCTGCTGTAGTAGCGAGCGTCAGCGAGCAGGCTACAACATTTCAGAATTGGTGCTGCCTTTCTGGTCCTCGCTCACATGCATTTTTGAAGGTGCTAGCACAGTTCTGCTGAGTTCTGCTGGGCGCGGACCTGACAGGCAGCATCGCGGACTTTAGAGGGAGCAGTTCTAGTGACCTAGAAGCCAATTCGATACCCAATTCGACTTGAATTTCATCAGTCTGCAGCCTTGCTCGTTCGTCTGCTTATAAATACAGCAGACTGTGCTCAGTCAGATAATTACCTGGATGGACTGCCAAAGTCTGCTTCATGGTCGATGGGCATTGGAGTAGGTTGACTATCGAATGACGTATCCTGTCTGCAAATATAAAAAAGAAAAAAAATTACTGAAGAGCCACTTATTTTAATAATTACATGTTTATTAAACCTACATGTAGTATGACATATAATTACCTGGATGGACTGCCAAAGTCTGCTTCTTGGTCGATGGGCATTGGAGTAGGTTGACTATCGAATGACGTATCCTGTCTGCAAATATAAAAAAGAAAAAAAATTTCTGAAGAGCCACTTATTTTAATAATTACATGTTTATTAAACCTAGGTGGATACAAATAAGTCTATCTCACTAAGGCATTTATATAAACATATTTATTAAACCTAGGTGGATACAAATAAGTCTATCTCACACAAGCGTTTATATAAATGTCTATTTTAACATCTCATCCAAACAACGTCTGGCTGGCATTTTTCTCATGAAGGTCGATTGAATTTTTCGGGTTCCCCATGCCATCCTCCATGTTGTCGGTGGTGGTAAGACCCAGTAGCCCTAACGATCTAGCCGGCGACAAAATTAATTTATTTCATTTACTTAAAGGATTAAAACCTTCATATAATATTGTTTAGACGTACCATGAAAATGTCATGTGCAATAGCTGTCACATATCTTGTAGTTAGGGTTATACATCGGTTTTAAAACTGCTTGTTGCTCGCATACATGTCATCCATCCAGTTCTGCTGCTGTCCTGCTGAAAAGAAAGTAAAAACGATAGGCAATTAAAATCACGGTTTAAATGATGATTTTAAGCAGGGTCCCACATTCGTTGCCAGATTTTGGGTGTCCTTCACCACATGCCAGGGTGACCAGCTTGTCATTTTATCTGGGTGTCTCAGGCGACAGGACGACCAGGAATCCAGGACCCTGATTTCAAGGCACTGAAATCATGATGCATTTGATTTAGAGAGATTTATTTGATTTAAAGAGATTTGATTAAGATCATGAAAAAAATTACCATCCTTGAGAAAAAAAGCAAAATAACATTGCCGTCATCTGTTGATATCATCATTTAAACATTTTGTCTGGCTGTCACAGTATATGATATTTTATCAGAAAATGATATGGTCTCAGGTTTTTACCGGCCTGCATGCCTAGTAAAAGGTCAGAGTGAGTTTAAAGGCTGCGCTATACGAAATTTTACCCCATTTGTCAAACAGCTTTATTTAGTGAAAATTACCTACATTTCGTCTCAGCTCCAGGTAACCTGGCGAGTTGGGGGATTGGCGGGAAATGGGTCAAGTCCACTGGTGAGTAGTCCACTGGTGAGTAGTCCACTGGCGAGCAGTCCCCTGGCGAGTAGTCCACAGGCCTAAAGGATAACAAATAGTAAGCGTGACAGTTCTAACCGAGTTGTTTCTTAAATCAATCACAGTATAAACTTTAGTTGTAAAATGTGCCCAGCCTCCAAAACAACACATTTTAACAAATTTAAATTTTGACCGAGGATATTCGCACCTCTCAGAGGTGGGAATAGGCGACTGAGTCTATTCACACAGCTGGCAGCACTATGAATAAAGGACGATAATAGGGCCGCAACAAATTTCACAATTATGACTGGTACATACATTTGTAAATTCTAAAGCGCAAAGTTTCAGTATAACTTAAAATTGTAACAGTCGTCGCCAACACACTGAAACGGCTAACTTCCAGTGATCTGACCAATCAGAGAACCGTATTTTTGACACATCGAACTGCTTGAAAATGTTGCAACGAAAACCACAGATATTTACAGTGGGCAGGAGGGGCAAATTGATTGGACCAGTCTATTCGCACCTCACTAACGGCAATTTGACAGTTGAAGAGAAGCCAAAACTGAAAAGTTATTTCTCAACTTCAAAGTTCCGACAATATATCAAATATTGATGTAGAACAATAAATTTTACATTTAAAAAATGATCAGCAGAACATCAGTTTATCAAATTTTCAAATCAAAGTGTGATTTAACCAGCCAAAACTTCACGACGAGCGAATTTTGTTGACGTAAATGACACATTTCGACTAATTTTAATTTTTGACAGTTCCAAGAAAAGCAAACACTGCAAGTCCTTCTTCAACTTCAAAGCTCCGGAAAAATATGAAATATGGACCTAGAAAAATGAATTTTATATCAAAATTACCAGCAAAACACCAATTTAACTATTTTTATACTGAATATGAGATCTGACCCACAATTTCTTCACGACGAGCGAATTTCGACGATGTAAATTGGGCGATAATCCAGCGACATAACATCTTTTCACTTTTGCAACGTCAAATCACTCCAGAATCGCTTCAATGAAGGTAGAAAAGTCCAATTTATACCAAAATGATCCTTAAGATTCCCTCTATTCAACCAATAACATTGCCAGGGCGATACAACCACTTCTGTGGTCGAGACAACCATTTTAGGCCGTTGAAACTTCGCCAGTACCTGCAGGACAATTCCAGGATATGCACGACATCCAGGGCGAACTAATTCAACCAGGTTTGAGTTAATAGGCCTATAAAGTCAAGAATGCTTTAAAATCCGGTTGAACAGATGCCAACCTGTAGTGATGACATAGTTCCAGCTCAGCTCATTTGCAAACACAAAACACAATCCAAATAATTTTCAAAATGGTGGACAGCTCATTTGCATGCAGAAAACACAATACACATCATTTTCAAAATGTGGACTTTAACACAAAAAAAAACTCCAAACTACCAACTCATTAACAGACTACTTAGAATTATTAACAGACTACTTAGAATTATTTTAGGTCAATACAAGTAGGCTGCAATAATAGCCCTTCATCTCTAGTTGCGTGAAATTTTAAGATTTATCTAATCAGCAAAAAACAGCATGTTTCTGGGACACACAGAAGTAGAGATGATGCCTTTATTCATTTTCTAATGATTAGGTGAATTTAATCCATTAACAGGTAACATGAACAATTACCAAGTCCTAGACACAGACTTTTATTAATTTTGACAAATTGACAGTTCAACTTCAAGATAGGCCAAAATTTCATTTCTCAACTTTGATGTGACCAAAATAATATGAAAACTCAACATAGAACAACAAAAATGACATCAAATTGTTCAGAAAAATGCCAGTTTTTCTATTAACATAATCACCATGATGGTTTATGGCAGATGACATGCAGAACTTGGAGCACCATCGGATCGAGTCTCTCTCTGCCCCAAATAGGGCTGCCGTCCACCATGACCATCAGTAAGTCTGTGTCCACCAGAGAAATATGAGGGTCAATCAGCAAGGACTCTTCCAAGTTGTGTCTGAAAAGATAGAGACATTTGTTAAAATGAAAATGTACTTTGATAGTACTGGTCACTTTCACTGGGTGTAATGCTTAGGAAGGGGACTGGATGGTCCCCGAAACAGTTAGACTTAACATTATGTCCAAAGAAAGTGATATATACATTAATATATTGGATTTTAGTAAAATCATTTTAACATGAGTCATACATGACTTCAAAACACATGAATGAATGAACAAGCCATTTAAGGCAGCTGATCTGATACTTTCAGTCTAGCTGTCAAACTGGCTGTCAAACTAGAGGTCAAAGTAGCTGTCAGTTGAGCTGTCAGTTCAAGTTGAGCTGTCAAAGTAGCTGTCATTGAGCTGTCAAAGTAGCTGTCATAGTAGAGGAACGTGCCATAGGTTCCGTGACCAATTTCTCCGACTCAATAACATTGCCAGAGCGAAACAACCACTTCTGTGATCAAGACAACCATTTTCGGCAAGCACAGCACAGTTGACTTGGTGTACGGTCAACTAGGCGACAAACCAACTAGGCGACACCAATCAGTGCCAACTAGGTGACAATAAATTTGGAAATTTTATACCAGTGCAAACTAGGTGACAAGAAGTTCCAACTAGGTGACACAAATTTACACAGCACTTCCAACTAGGTGACACAAGTTCACAAAACACTTCCAACTAGGTGACAATACATTTCCTAATTGACCTCTATTGAAGGTGATCTGTCACCTGGTTGGTATCTCCAATAAAATATGTGTCACCTGGATGGTATCTGGGGGGTTTCTGCTGTCTCCTAGTTGTCCAAAAAGTGTAGCCTAGTTGGAAGTGGTATGTCACCTAGTTGGTTGTCGCCTAGTTGGTAGTGTTGTAGCCTAGTTGTCTGTCGCCTAGTTGACCGGCAATCAGTTGACTTGCAGTGATTTTACCCAGCCTCAGTCAAAAAAAATGACAACCGGAAGTTAATTTCCGCATATAAATTCCGACACATTTCGGACGATTCAACAGCCTACAGAGCAGTTAGAAACCTTCGAATTAGTGCAAAAGTCTTCTGAAATTATTTGCAAGACGATTAAATAGGTAACAGACAGTAAAACCACCAAAAACAGTCCGAAAAAAGCCATTTTGTGCACGAAAAAAAACCTCGCGATTTGGCAACTTTTCAACAAATTGTACATTTTGACAGTTCAAAATGACAATTTGACTTCACAACTTCAATGTGGCAGAAAATGGTGAAATCTTGACGGAAATGAACGTCACTGGTACCAAAATGATCAGGAAAATGCCAATTTACCTATTAGAAGCATTAAAAATGAGTTTAGACCAACCTTTTCATGAAAACGAGCGTGTTTTTGTGAGCGATAATGTGCGCCGATTCAGTCTGCATTTTGCGAGTGTCAAATCGGCGCATTTTGCGCTTAAATAGTGATAAAATCCAGTGTGTTTAGTGCATAAACACTTGTAGAACAAATAATCCATGTGATAACGTTCGTATTTTGCTTAAATAGCAGAAAATCGAGCCGTAATTAGCCTGGGCTTTCCAAAATTGTTCCACGTGGTCAAATGACAAGGTTGCGCGGTCACGTGATCAACTTTTCTGTGACGTCACGATTGTGATTCTGAGCTTGAGGACGCTCGTACATGTCGTATCGGTTTTTGTTTCTGGAAACATGACGGCGGCCGACAGTTTCTTGAATTAGGACAAAGAGGCATCTACGATGGACGATATATAACCGGGCATATTTGTCGGGTAAAAATAAAAGGTTAGGTCAAATTTTGAAGGTATGTTTGGCAGATTAAAAGAGATATGTCGAGCGATAGGATTACGGGAATTCATTTTGGATTGCAAGAAACTAGGGCTGTACAGCCATAGTTTAAAAATATCCTTAAAGTATGACTTTTGAGATATATGAGCAATGCACATTGCTCTTATCTAGACCATTTCCGCATTCTTGAGAACTTCACTTACTTTTGTTTCTTTTAGCGGACCAGCCAATGTACATGATTCTTTACTGTTAGAGGCTCTATTGTTAATGGAAGGTATCTATGCCAGTTAGATAGATAATAGGTTTGACAAAAGGATAAGGGTTGATACCACTTATGGATTTGAATTTTAAGGTTAATTTGTGGTCGTTAAGGTCAACAAGACAAGGGTGCTTTTTCAGCAAAATTGAAAATAAAATAAAAAAAGTGACAAAATTGTACATGCTTAGGCTAGAACTACACCTCAAAGTACATAATGAACTTCACTATTTTGATACTTGTAATTGCAGTTCTCCCTTCATGATGTATTTTACAAGGACAAAATGATTGCCGGGCGTACTCCAAAGAGCATCCTTTTTTTCCATTTCAAATCTCCTCCGAAATTTATCTTGCCAAATGCTTGCTTAAACACCTTTGTACATAAGTCTTTTCCTGGAGTAAGGCTTTTCCAGGAGTAAGGCTATCTAAACCAATTAGTTAGTACTCTAATTAATTGACTCATTCACATGAAACTAACTCTGCCCTCACAAAAGTTGCCAAAGACAACAATTGAAGCAGGTCAGAGGGGCCCCTCTGTATCCATGTATTTCATGGGACCAAGTTTTTTATACCCTTTAAAATAATTAAATGTCATTTGAACAAAAAAAAACATTTTTGACAGGACTGTCAATATCCACAGCCATTTTGGTTGGTTAGGAATGAATTGTCCAGTGATTGGGATTGGTGCAATTGAGAATATCAGGAGGATTTTGTGTTTTTCAGTGGATATTTTCGACACTGACAGCAAGATGCATTTAACTTATGGACGGTTGACTGTTGTAGAAAAAAGAAAACCAAGGAGCCAAATAAAAGCTGACATCAAGGGCTGTCCATCCACATCCATTTTGGTTGGTTAGAAATTAGTTATCCAGTGATTAGGACCGGCAAAATTGAAAATATATGGGCAGATTTTGTGTTTCCGAGGAGATTTTTGACACAGACAGCAACATTTATTTAGCTTTAGGAGGGTTAACAATTGTAGTAACAAGGAAAACAAGTTGCAAACTGAAAGATGACATCAAGGGCTATCCATCCCCATCCATTTTGGTTAGTTAGGAAGGATTTATCTAGTGATTAGGACAAGTGGAATTGAAAATACATGGGAGGATTTTCTGTTTCCGAGGAGATTTTTGACACTGACAGCAACATTTAGTAAGCTTTTGGAGGGTTGACAATTGTATTAACAAGGAAACCAAGGTGCCAAATGACAGCTGACATCAAGGGCTATCCATCCACATCCATTTTGTTTGGTTGAGATTAAATTACCAACTGATTAGGATGGGGGGAATTGCAAATACATGGGAGTACTTTCTGTTTCCGAGGATATTTTTGACACTGACAGCAACATTTAGTAAGCTTTTGGAGGTTTGACAATTGTATTAACAAGGAAACCAATGTGCCAAATGACAGCTGACATCAAGGGCTATCCATCCACATCCATTTTGTTTGGTTGAGATTAAATTACCAACTGATTAGGATGGGGGAATTGAAAATACATGGGAGTACTTTTTGTTTCCGAGGATATTTTTGACACTTACAGCAATATTTATTCAGCCTTTGGAGGGTTGACAGTTTTACTAGCATGGAAACCAAGGTGCCAAATGAAAGCTCACATCAAGGGCTATCCATCCACATCCATTTTGGTTGGTTAGAAATTAGTTATCCAGTGATTAGGACAGGCAGAATTGACAATCCATGGGAGGATTTTGTGTTTCCAAGGAGATTTTTGACACTGACAGCAAAATTTATTAAGCTTTTGGAGGGTTGACAGTTGTAGTAATAAGGAAAACAAGGTACCAAATGACAGCTGACATCAAGGGCTATCCATCCTCATCCATTGTGGTTGGTTGGGATTAATTTACCAACTGATTAGGATGGGGGGAATTAAAAATACATGGGAGGATTTTGTGTTTCCGGGGAGATTTTTGACACTGACAGCAACACTTATTTATCTTTTGGAGGGTTGACAGTTGTAGTAACAAGGAAACCAAGGTGCCAACTGAAAGCTGACATCAAGGGCTATCCATCTTCATCCATTTTGGTTAGTTAGGAAGGATATATCTAGTCATTAGGATTAGGTGGAATTGAAAGTACATTTGAAGATTTTGTGTTTCCGAAGAGATTTCCGATAAGGACTGCAACATTCATTTAGCTTCTTTCAAAGGTTGAGAGTTGGAGGAACATGGAAACCAAGGTGCCAAATGACAGCTGACATCAAGGGCTATCCAGCCACATCCATTTTAGTTGGTTCAGTTAAGTTACCAAGTGATTAGGAGCAGGGTTGGGTTCAAATACAGATAAAAGTATTTAAATACAAATACAAATACTTTCAATCTTTCTAAATACAAATACAAACATACAAATACAGTTGAGCTCAAAAGTATTTAAATACAAATACAAATACTTTCAATTCTTTCAAATACAAATACAAATACAAATACTCAAATTTTGAAAGTATTTAAATACAAATACAAATATATTTGCAAATATATTTGAAAATACTTTCAATAATTTTGTCTTAGAACTTCAAACTTGTCTTTTTAAATTGTTTCCAGTCTAACTCTAGCTAATGTTTATGAACACAACAAACTGTTATGGGTCTGTAGGTTATATACAGTTTAAAAAAATAATAATTATTATTAGATTTTTCATAATATTATTATCAAGCTCCTTTGTTAAAATCTGTTCAAATTCACACAATAATTTTCACTTTCCTTGGTTATGATTGTAATCACTTTGGATAAGTTTGGAATAAAAACAACAGAATATACAGTTGCTCTTTCAGACACATTGGCTTAGTAATGTTGTCTATTCACATTTGTGCTTTGCACTTTGGTGAAGCTGACTTTAACTAAAAATGACTAAGTAAATTATTAAAGTGACTTCCTACATTATAAGTCAAAGGACTGACTATAGTCAACTTGATAAGTGAAATGACTATCTTAGTATCTAGTTAAACTTTAGTCAGATATTTTCAACAAAAAAAGGGTGAAATCCTCCACAACAACAACACTATCTGTGATTGGTTATGGGAAGGTGCACTGGTGAATATTGCTCTGTGATTGGTCGAGACAGGAGATTCTTTTGGGCCAATTTTGTTAATATTCTTTTGGGGATAGAATAATCATGTCAGATTCATTAAAATCCCGTGTTTTTGTTCTATATGCCACATTTGTTTCATTAAAATACCAATTGTCAGTACCAGGAATTCGTTGAATGCTTCAATATGAAAATTTGTGAAAAAAAAGCACAATAAAAAATTAATATAAAATAGAAAGATAGGTATTTCGTTCATTTAACAACATTTTTCGTTAGCCAAAAATAAGTCAGTATTGGAAATAGGCTTATAACCTTGCTGAAATACAGTCTCAGTCAGATTCAGGTTGGACAACATCTTATATCAAATCAAAGAAAGTTAATCAACATTTATAAATAGATATTCAGGCCTTAGTAGATTTCCACTCCACTGTTGACAGCCCTCTCAATTCCAAAATATAACTAAAATATACTTTGTTTGTATTCAACAAGAAGGTATTATAACTTAGAAGTTATTCCTTGAAGGTGATGCTATAACAATGAATATATACAAAAATATATGGAACTTTTGAATGTATTTTTTTTTAAATTAAGTCATCTTTTTTCTTGCAAATTGACCTCTCATTAAATAATTATGTAAACATTATTTATAAATGCAAAATAATATGAACTTTTTATAAATGCTAGATGTCTATTATTAATGTCCACACAACGGTACCCCTATATAATTGCAATGCACCATTACTCACAAAAGACAATTCATGGCCTGTACCTGTGTTTGAATAGCAATTAAGACAATAGCCAGGGTCAGAATAGCAGCTAATATTCAAAATGTGTGATAGTTATGTCTTTCATACTATTAGACACTATAAAATGGACATTACTATAAGATAAATGCAACCTGTTTTTATGGGCAAGTGAGATGTATACACAATTACTACTATAGGTAAATGTGTATCAAATTAATTAAACAAAATCTTCCAGTTTTTAAGAAAGAAAGAAAGAATAAGAATAAACTTAATATGCAAACAATTATGATTCATGACTTCTCATACAGGGAATATTTCATGTGTATCTTGTGTTCAACAAATATTTTCTTAAAATTGGAAGTTAAGATAGAATAGAAGCTGATTTGTAATTCACCGGTGCAGCCCATTGGATTCTTGAGTTATTGTTAACTTCTTCAAACCTAACATCACAGAGACAGTGATGATCTCTGTACATGTATGATTGTGTACAGACCACAAACAAAGTACTTCAGGGGAAACTAAGAAGGTAATCATTAAAATGCTATACCTTCAAAAATAATATTTAAACTTAATACAGTAATCCAAAATTTCCAAATGATTGTATAAAGATAGAAACATTAGTTATATCCACTTTTGAAGTTAAGGAATGCATGCTTTTTTGATCCCATTATAGACATTGTATTTGAAAAAAGTATTTGTAAATACTAAATACTTTGATGCAAATACAAATACAAATACAAATACTTTTGAAATCTGCCAAAAGTATTTAAATACAAATACAAATACTTTGCAAAGTATTTAAATACAAATACAAATACTTTCAAATTTCCGAAAAAGTATTTAAATACAAATACAAATACAGTATTTACAAATACAAATACAAATATATTTGTATTTGAACCCAACCCTGATTAGGAGCGAGGGAATTGAAAACACATGGGAGGATTTTGTGTTTCCGAGGAGATTTTTGGGACTGACAGCAACATTTATTTAGCCTTTGGAGAATTTACAGTTGTACTAACTAGGTAACCAATGTGCCAAATAAAAGTTCACATCAAGGGCTATCCATCCACATCCATTTTGGTTGATTACAAATTAACTATCCAGTGTTTAGGACAGGAAGAATTCAAAATAAATGGGAGGATTTACATGTAGTGTTTCCGAGGTGATTTTTGACACTGGCAGCTACATTTATTTATTTTAGCTTTTGGAGGGTTGACAGTTGCAGTAACAAGGACATCAAGGTACCAACTGAAAGCTGATATCAAGGGCTATCCATCCTCATCCATTATGGTTTGTTAGGACAGATTTATCTAGTGATTAGGATAGTGGAGTTGAAAATACATTGGAGGATTATGTGTTTCGGAGGAGAATTTCTATAATGACTACAACATTTATTAAGCTTTTTGGAAGGTTGACAGTTGGAGTAACAAATAAATCAAGGTTTAATTGAAAGCTGACATCAAGGACTATCCATCCACATCCATTTTGGTTAATTAGGAATGAGTTATCTATTGAATAGGATAGGTGGAATTGAAAATACATGGGAGCATTTTGTGTTTCCTATGAGATTTTCGCCACTGATAGCAACCTTTTGGAAGGTTGACAGTTATATTAGCAAGGGAATCAAGGTGTCAAATGAAAGCTGACATCAAAGGCTATCCATATTCACCAGAAAACAGATAGCATACCTGTGTTAGTTTGACATATTTTGGTGTCGAGTGCTTGAAATTTAACAGTTGTTTATTCGGTTTCCCGGGCTTCATAATTAACAGGTTTGATATGTTATTTCTTTTGATGCATTGATATGTACCCGCAATCCCACATTTGACCCATTATTTGAAAGCACCTTTCAAGTAGATTCAGGGAAAGCCACAGTAATAGATGCTTTGCTTATTCTTTCAGCACATTTTGGTGGAGCAGGTCACATATGCCTAATCTTGATTTTCAACCCTAATTTTACAGTTTTAATGCATAATTTATGCCATTTAAGCTGAAAATTGCAATCTTATGAGTTTGATTTATCTATTTCTGAAATCCTTGACCCTCAAAACCCCTATTTTGATGTTTTATTTATCATCCTAGGTGAATTAGGAGCCAATTTATGACCAATTTCGGGTCCGGCGGCCATTTTGGACGCCATCTTGGATTTCTCGGAATGCTCAAGGGTGAGAGTTTCACACCCCCCCTGAAAATGTTTCTTGGACCATATAGATACAGGATCAAGAGAGAAAAAAACTTTAACCGAAACTTTTGGGTACCACCCCTCCACTGCCGGACTAGCAATGATAAAACACGCCTTGGATGTTGTGCAGTCAAATGTCAATTACTTGAATCCAGGTCAACCATCAATTGTAATTATGGATCAACCCCTCTTTGCACTGGCGAAGATTACTCAATGGACATGGCCCCAGGTGTATGGAGAAAACAAGTTCGTGATAATCTTTGGAGGTCTCCACATTGAAATTGCTGCTTTTCGGTGCATTGGACAATTGCTTGAGAACAGTGGATGGATTTCAGCACTTGTTGAAGCTGGTGTGTCCACAGCAGGTAGAGCGGCATCTTTACTGAATTGTTCAAACCTTAGAAGAACCAGACAGATCCACGAAGTGACTGCAGTGTCACTTTATGTGCTGAAACACAAAGCCTATGGGAAGTATCTTGAAGACGCGACAAATCACAATATCCTAGGCTTTTCTGAATGGTGTTTTAAAACTTCACAAAAGCATCCCCAGTTTCAGTTTTTGGCTCTCACTTTGGAATTTGAATGGCTGATTCTGCAGTTCATTCGTTCAATTCGAGAAGGAAACTTCAAGCTGTACGTAGCTGTGCTTGAACAACTGGTTACCTGGTTCTTTGCTCTAGACCGCACCCATTATTCAAGATGGCTGCCAGTTCATATTAGGGATATGAAGGAATTGCAACAGCGCCATCCTGACGTTCATCAAAGCTTCTTGGAAGGAAAATTTGTCTCCCATAAAACTTCTCGCAAGTTTTCAGGAATGGCATTGGATCAGGCCCACGAGCAATTAAACAGTGTGATCAAATGAGATGGTGGTGCCATCGGGATCTTAGATAACCCAAATGCACTGAAACGCTGGGCTGTAGCTGGACCTGAGGTGATTGACCTCATTGATGACTTTGAAAGACAAAATTTGGTGAGGCCGGAGTCAGATGAAGAACACCATCACGAGGCAGGACCAAGCCAGCAGCATAGTTTCCTCAACCATGTCCTGTCATTAACTGAGAGCATTGACAAATTTGGAAACCCTTTCGAAGAAGCAGGCAAAGAGCTACTTGTCCTGGATTCCAAGGACTTAATACCTAGAGACCAAGGGCTCGCAGTCTACAAAATAAAAGATGTTGGGGCATCGCAGTATGCCCAATTTGTCACAGAGAGACTTTTGTCTAATGACAAAAAAAATTTCAGAACCACTGCCAAGAAATGGTTTCAAGTTCTTTTCCATTCCACCATGCACAAAAAAGAACCAAGCAACATAACTCCAGGGATTGCAGGGTGACTGCAATTTGTTTGCGAAGCTTTATATAGCTTGTCAGACAAGGGAGGGCAACCTTGCTGAATTCTTCAGCCACGAGAATCATGGTTGTCCTCCATCATTGTCCAAGGATGGCCACCTACGGTTAGGAAACAAGAGCGAAATTTTGCAATTTATTGCAAAGCAGGTTGAGCCAAATGAGGAGAGTGAAGTGTCTGAACGTCCAGCTGTTAGTTCCCTGATCATTGATGGTGCAGCAATCGTCCATTTGCTACGTCCAGGTTCATCTCTAACCTTCCAGGACTACGCTGACAAGGTATTCATACCCTACATCAAGTCGAAATCACAACACGTTCAAAGAGTGGATCTTGTCTGGGATGTTTATCGAGAGAACAGCATCAAACAGACAACCCGGGAAAGCAGAGGAACCGGTGCAAGGAGACGAGTTGAAGTAACAACCAAGGTTAGGAAGAAAGATAAATCTTATCTCTCTGTAAATATCAGAATTAATGATTAAATCAAATTCAAAACGAAGCCTTATAACCATGTTAAAATAAAATTAATGCAAGAATGATTGTGCTGCTGTGGGAGATAACAGAAACATTCACATTTCACACTCTGAAATCAGGATCAGTTTGAGAGATACTTATACTTCAATCCAGTTTTGTTCCTATCAATGTTGTTCCATTTAGTAAGGTATTATCATAAGACCAGATCACGGAAAAAAAGTAATCACAATGACATTTTTTCAATTTAATAACCTAACTTTGATTATATTTCAGATACCATGCAACCATGGGATGGCTTTTTACAAGTCGACAGCAACAAAACGGAGCTGTTCCAATATCTATCTCAGGCAGTGGTATCATACTTCGTTGAATTTGGTGAAAGTACACAGCTTGTCAGTACTTATGAAGACAAAGTCTTATGTACCGTTGAGATGTTGGAATCCAGTCGTCTGGCTCGATGTACGCAGGAGGAGGCTGATGGAAGGATGATGTTGCATGTGGAAGATCAGCTTTCTTGTGGGCACTCAAAAATCATGATAAGAACTGTGGATTTAGATGTGGTTGTTTTAGCTGTAGCGACATACAATGAGTTAAAACAAAACCTCTCAGAACTTTGGTTGGCATATGGATCAGGCAAGCATTTCCGGATCATTCCTGCTCACTTGATTAGCAATGCCTTGGGACCTGACAAGTCTTCGGTGTTGCCATTATTCCATGCATTCAGTGGCTGCGATGTTGTTTCCTCCTTCCTGGGCAAGGGCAAGAAATCATTTTGGGAAACATGGGAGTCTAACGGCGAGATCACTGGCACATTCCTGAAGTTGATGCAGAAGCCTGAGGAAGTTATTCCTGATGAATGCTTGGATGTCCTTGAGAGATTTGTAGTCCAGCTATACGACAAGACACTTCAAGTAAGCTCTGTCAATGAAGCCCGCATGCTTCTCTTCACCCAGAGCTCCCGAACAGTTGACAGAATTCCCCCAACAAGAGATGCTTTGGTACAACACTGCAGAAGGGCAATACTTCAGGCAGTTCACATCTGGGGCCAGGCACGAGTGTCTTGTCCTGAATGGCCCTGCCCAAGCAACTTTGGATGGAAAATGGATGGTAAATGGAAACCACGGTGGATAACAACTGGTGATGCAGCTTCCGTGTGCAGAGAACTAGTGAAGTGTATGTGCAAAAAAGGTTGTTCTGGCAGGTGTAAATGCAAGAAGTCTGGTTTGAAATGCTCAGCACTGTGCTTTTGCAGGGGTGCATGCTCTTCACTGCCTTTGAATTCATAAACTGTGTCAAGATAACTGCTTTAACTGTTCAAGGAATATCGAAAATTGATGTAGAGGCCAATGCAGGATTTTACAACATTTGTAAAACTTGATGAAACAAAGATATATAGAACATTATGAATTTTACCCCTTAACCTTTTCCTCATAACCTTTGACCTTAGTGGTAACATTGCAACATTGAATAGGAGTGGGCTTATGTATGACTTGCATGTGTGTATGACTAAATAACGAGCATATTTCAAAATGCTAATTTAAGCATTCATGTCTAGGCTATTGGTCTCTGGTGGGCTTTGGCAGCTTTGGTAATTGAAATGCAACATTTTTGATTATTTATGTTACCATGGATAAATTATTTTGAATGGATTTTTAAAGCTTCGTTATAATATAATGCATAATTGAATTTAACTTGTTGACACATGTAATACTGCGAATAGTAAACTGCTTTGTCATCATTAACTTCTTGCTTGCTTGCAAAATGTGTTGAACTATATCTTTTCAGTCTTGACCTTGAGCTTTCCGGTGACTTTAAATTCTACCTTACATGTCATGTATATATGCGTCATCCAAGGTCATCCATATCTATAAATACAAAATGCGACCTTAAAAGCAGGTGTTTTTGTGATTTTTGTTCAGTTCCATGGTTTTTACTGGAACTGGCAGGTTTTGTTGCTAAGCAGAGATTAATAGAGCTTTGGGGAAACAAATTTTGACTCTCTTATCTCTGCATTTTGTCCAAATCTGCTGACTAAAGCATATATATATAGACACTTCTTCGTGGGGTTTCACAAGATTTAGCAATTTCACCAAACAAAAACCATTGTCTGAAAACAAGAAAAACCCAGTCTTTCATTGTGCTCAATGTCACAATGTGCATGTACCCCGGGCCTGCAGAATTTTGGCAAAAATCCAGTCAATGTTTTAAGATGTTCAAGCATTACATGTAATGGTGGAGATATATAATTATATATATATATAAAAAGATTTGTCAAGAATAATGAAAATTCTGTGATTTACTTATAAGGAATATCAAATATGCAAATGAGGTTGACCCCTACAAATATGGAAGTAGCTCTGTAATATCTGGCATACTGCAAAAAATATATTTTGACACTTACGTGAACTTTCTAATGGACATACGGGAAAAGATATTGAAATTTAAAGGCTTTAAAAGTTGTAATTTCATTCAAACCTGTTTCCGTGGAAATTGTTCTATTTCCATTTGCCAAACGGGATTTTCAAGTTCCCTAACTCCTAGGATTATAGGCATTCATTTTGTAACAAAACTGGCTTGTCATCTGGGATATCTTGGTATGCTAAAAGTTAGATATATTTCCACTGGCCAGAATGCAGTGTAACCAGTTGTTTGCAAAGTAGCTGTAACTGGCATCCGTTGCCATGGATACGGAATATCTTATATCACATGAAAGCTATATTTGTGGGCTCCAATTTGACATATATAACAGCCCTGGCCATCCACTGTATATTTATATGGAAATACAACTTTTTATCTAAGGCGTAAGAAATTTATTAAAAAATTGACTAATTAGCATATTCATCATCATTTTGTGCCATGACCTTGACCTTTGACCTCAAAGGTCATCATGTCATGACCACCCCGGAGTCTTATTTGCTCAATATGGGTCCTTATTTTGATTATTTGGATTAATCTTGCAAAGTTATGAAGCATTTTTGCTAAAATGGTTAAAAAAACAAATTTCGGTTTCCATGGTAACCAAATTTTAAATCTGGGAGTGATTGAATTTTGGTCCACATCGGAAATTAATCAAAATGGTGTATTCTTTCATTGTGCAAGTTTGGTAGCTGTATCACGATTTGAACAATTCTCCTGAATTCCAGAGCTAAGAACCCTGACTACACTGAGTTTCAAGCAAGACAAAGTCAGTAAGTTAAGCCCCACTCTTAAGGGCTCAAAACATAGAATGCAGTTTATTCCAAAGACCAGGCCTAACATCAATTCAGCAAATTGTCCAGCCCCTGAGGGCTACACCAATCAAATTCAATATATGTTAATTATCCCAATTTTACTCCATTTGTCTTATCCTTCATTCTTGTATAACCTGTATAAGACAAGGTTCTAGATTTGAGTCAGACATTCAGGACATTTGACTGAAAAAAATCCTGAAGACTCATTTTTCATTTTTTGAACAAGGTTTTAAAATTACCTTCTGGCAAAAATTGTCTACTCTCCAATAAAGGCATCAGAAATGAAGAGATCTCATCCCTCTGTCTTGTTTTTGGCAAAATATGTTTGAAAACAGGCAAAAATGCACATTTTAGGGTGACAAAATTTTTCACAGTGTCACATGTAAGGGGCTATAACTTGGAAAGTAACACTTCTATATAATTCATTTCACCTTGACATAATTCCCAATATTGCTTGCTTCTAACTACATGTAAATTTGAGATATTTCAGCTAAACACATACTCAGACTAACAGGATATTTGACTAAACGTCAGATGACAATTTTTTTGAGAATTTTGCAGATTGAGGTAAAGCTGCTGACTTTGATAGCACACTGTGTTGTCATTTTTTGCAACAGAAATTTGTATGATACGTCAATATCTTCCAAATTTAATATAGAATACGATAGCACCAAGAATTGGGACGCTGCTAGTATTTATTGAGTCTCAATAATGCATTTTCTAACTTATGTCTGCTAAATTTTGGAAAGCTGAAAAAATTAATGGCGTCGCAAAAAAAAACTCAGTCTCTTGCAATTTTTGTTGGAAAGTAACCAAAATTGAACTTGATGTGCCCAGATATATTGGCTACAACAAGTTTATGTTTAGAAAGTTCAATATGAGGCCAGAGGATAGCTTGAGTTTTTTTTTGTGACCAAATTTTAAAGGATTTTAGCCATCTGTGGCTCAGTCGGTAATGTAAGGGCAGTATAAAATATGCACGATTGACCTAAAATATTTTTGTAACTCTTGACAATTACCTTTGAGAGTGACTGGTCATTATTGCAGTCTTATTTTACCTCCATTCTATATTTCAGAGTCGCTGTCTTGGACAGCCGTGCCAAAAATCACTTTATTAATGCAAAATGTATAAGGGCACAGGGCGCCCATCTCATTCATGTGCCTGGTTGTTACAGGATAAAAATAAGCAGTTGTTTAGTGCTTTGGTACCGTTTTAGGCTTATTTGTTGACAAAAATTGAGTGCTACTGAGATATATGCAGTGAAAGTGAGAGATATTCCAAAAAATGCTGTAGGTTCCAATTGACAAGTTATAAAAACATCCGTAGAATGAAAATGCTGAAAGATTTTGTATTTCCGACTTCAAATTCAGATTTGATTATGAAAATATTTTACATAAGATAGGCTATTTTTAAGACCGAAATTCAAAAATAAATTTTTGGACCAAAATGTCCGAATTGTCTGACTCAAACCTTGAACCTTGTCATAAATTATCCCCAAGACTGACTGCCCCTCCCGAGCAGCAACGTAAATCAAACCTTTCACTACGTAATTATTTTGGTTAGAATCAAACGTTAGGCCAAACGACGTATGACAAAGGTAGGACAAAGGTAATTTCCAAACGTTGCACTCAGATGGAAAACCATACGTAGGTCGCAACCTCAGTAAGAGGTTGGCAGATAGTCTGTTTTATAGTTTGGCCTAACGTTCGAGTCACACGTAAGTCATACCTTTGGTTGAGAGGTTGGAAGAACGTTTGGTTGTAACATTTGGCTAAACGTGTCAGTCATACGTAAGTCTACCTTTGGTTGAGAGGTTTGAAGAACCTTTGACTATTACGTATGACCATACCTTTGATTCATAGGTTTTTTGAACATTCATTTGAGAGGTTTTTAAAACCTTAGACTATTACGTAAGTCATACCTTTGGTAAAGAGGTTTGAAGAACATTTGACTATTACGTATGACCATACCTTTGATTCATAGGTTTGTCGAACATTCATTGGAGAGGTTTTTACAACCTTAGCCTATTACGTATGACCAAACCTTTGATTCATAGGTTTATCAAAGGTATGGTCGAACATTGGGAAATACGTAAGTTTCAAGGTTTCTCCAACATCATTTTGGTATGTATGGACAACGTTTGAAAGTAATGTTCAGGGCAAACGTCTGATCATACGTATCTGCCAAAGGTTTGTTGAAGGTTTGCACAAAGTTGCAGAACCTAGGATCCTGATTCTCAGAGAGCCTTGCAGCGCCATCTATTCCATACCTATTCCAATCTTATCTGGTAACTTTGAGGTTATAAAACCTTCAACAGGATGCTTGCTGGTGATAATTGGATGAAGCCATAAAGAAATAGTTGCTGCACTAGTACAAAAATTAGCAAATAAATATCTCTTGAACTGTGTAAGATTAGATTGGGCAAAAAAAAATTCCCAAGTACTGCTCAACCACAAACGAGCAAGAGAGAATCAGTTGAGACCGGAGTTGAACTAAGCCTACTTGCAACTGAATGCCACCTATCCAGCAGGCCAATTTGGATTGGGATTTTTCCAACTCTTCAGAGTTGCAGCATTAATCCCTTACAAGGTAAGTGAATATTCTTATTTAATTTAGTCCTTAAATGGACTGTAGACTGCTTGGTAAAACAAGGAAGAAAAGTCTGCTAATTTTGGAGCCACATTCTTGCAGTGCTTGCAGCTTGGCTCTCTCTATCTCTCTCTGTTTTTCTGTTCTCTTCACTGTTTTAATGTATGTTTTCTCTTTGCAGATCTCCAACTATCAATATTGACCAACCACCCATCTGAGACCTCCAAAAAAAAAAAAAATTCTTGAAAACCCCCCCCCCCAAAAAAATCCTGCAGTAAAATCATATATGAGCATTCTTTATCAAAATAATAAGGGCCAGTCTATAAGGGCTTTATTTAATTTTTTTTTTTTCCACGGGCCATCCGAGCGCTCCGCCCCTGGCCGGCGCCTCCGGGTTGAAGGTTGACATGGCAAATTCATGTACATCGTACTCTAAAGCAATCAGTCCAGAACACCAGTATACCTCCGTAACACTTGTATACAGGTCTCTTCTCGATGTATACATGGAATCCACACTCAAACGAGTCATATTTGACAAGATATAGTCCATTTAATTCAGAAATACAAGCGCTGTCATGAAAATCCACATGTTTCATATCGCCGATTGACAGCGTGATTGTGAAGCATACACAGCAGCTAGAGTCCATCCGAAGGAGTCATTTAACCAATACACATCCTAGAATCAATCGGCCATGGTTAAATACATCGTTACGGTGGTATAAATGGTGTTCTAGACCGATATAAATCTAGTACACACAAGCGTGGACAGCCATGGCGTCCTTCTTGTCGGATGTTTGCGCATGCGCAAGACACAGCGCGCTGGGCTGGCCTCAATTTGCTCGCCAGGGGTCGTTCCTCCCATGGAAGGAGGTACGAGAGGAGGCGCTGCAAGCAGCTTGGGCTGGCCTGCCACGCCTGACGCCCCAGAGGCGTATAACGACCATTGCTTCAACGTGGGGGGTACGTAGTGAAGGGAGGTTGGAGAAATACGCATTATTTTCGATAGATACGTACGTAGTAATCTCGTAACCAGCTGTCGACAAATTACGTAGATTTCAAACGTTGGGTCCGATGTGGATGGGAGGTTTAATGCTTCCTTAGACCAACGTTCCTCAAAGGAAGTTGTCCAGAAGGGGTCCCTAGTCCAAGGTTTAAACAAAGGACTAAATTCTTCAAGGCAGCTTAATTTCTGATACAATGCAATTGCAACACTTTGTGTCAGTCTTGCATGGGGGATTTTATCCTTGGTGGCAAAAGATTAAAGTTACTTTTCTTTAAAGCTGGGCATTTGGGGTGGCCCTTAATTGCACAATAGCTTTTATATAGACAAAGGGCCAGCACAGAGACCTGGCGGGCACTAATTATCAAATAAGCACACATGTGACGGTTAGGTAAGCCCAACCTTAAGAATTTAAGTTAGCCCTTATGAAAATATGCAATACTAAAAAGAGACTTTATTCTAATGCATTTATGTTTAATTATTTTCCAGCTCACTTAAGACATATTGAAGGAACTTACATCTGCTCTTAGCTCTTCAGACAATTGAACTCCCACAAGCTTAGTTACAAGTGATTCTATAGGACCTAATAAAAAATATTTCATATAAGATCCATCTACCACTGTTAAGTATGTCCACCTTCCCCCGATTTCCCCAAGATAAAGTTAATCTTAATTACATACATTTCTAATACAATTCAATATTCATAATTCTTCAATCATAATTCATAATACTCACAATTCTCATAATTCAAATGTTAATTTGGGCCTAGGCTTTAACAAAAGGTTAAATCTTGCTAATTTGTCTTTTTAAACGCCAGGAGACCTCAAAACCAATGCATGGCCTCCAAACTGTGACCAAACAAGAGAAATGCAGCACTTGATTTTAGCTGATACAATTGCTGATATTTTTGGAAATACTTTTTTTTTCGAATCACAATTGATGTACTCAGTCAGTTATTAAACCAACTTGATAGCAATGATTCTATCGTCGACAAGCACAATTATTGTACCAAAATTATTCAACTGGGAACATTTCCCGTCTTCTTCTTGTATTTTCTAAAATTATTGTGCCTCAACATGACACACAACTTGCAGAATAAGTTATCCTGGTGTCACAAAGCTTTCCCCTCATGTTAGGCCTATTTCATATATATACAGCCATGGTCGTTAGTTTTTGCCAAGCTGCTATGCTTCTACGAGACATGCAAAAACTGGCTTTTTAAATTGCATGCGCTTCTTGTACTTAGCTTCAGTAGATTAGAATACCAGTCAAAATCTACTTTTTCCACAATCTGCTTTTGAAAAGTAGATTTTGTCAGAAGTAGATTTCGGAGAAGCAGGTTTTTGAAAAATGGAGATTTTGACTGGCCCCCCTTTAGTATACTGGTATCTTGAAGTACATGTAACTAGCTACTTCAAGATATAGTGTATCATACCAGCTCTCCATAGTCAATGTACCTTATTCTTAATTTGCATTTCATGTATAGTTCAGTTCAATGTTATCAATTTCGTCATTGGGAATTCTTTAAATTGTGCTGAATTATAAAATTAAATAGGTAGAAGTTCGCAAAGTAAATACAAAGTAAGCATGCAGGTGTTGACAGTCTTCTTTAATGGGGCAAAACTGATTGAAAGCCAGGTAGCCTTTGCGAGCTTGAGGGCCTGGGGAAAGTTTAAATTGTTTTCCTCTAAGTTAAATAAACAGAAACATAAGAATCAATTAACAACAAAACATCAGGCTACTGGTGACAGGTATAAAAAAAACACAGAGTGAAATATAGTAAACTGAAGTTCTAAGATGACTTTCTTCTTGTACACATTTTGTTTTTGAAAGAAAATTCGCATGTAAATTTATATCAGAAGTTGAGTTTTTTTATTTTTCCTTTTCCAACAGATATATAACTATACTGGATTCGCCCAGTTGCACCTATACGTAACTGGGAACCGAAATAAACTACGTCATGACTGTGACACTGTGGGGGGGGGGGGGGGCTGTCATTGTTTGCATTGGCCAGGGAGGGCCATAGCAGTGCGCATGATCACAGATTTAATGGCTATATAATGAGGAGCTCCAGGTCAACTATAAACCATTGGGTCATTCAGGATCTGCAGTATACTGATTGATCTCAGTTTGTGTCATAGATTTGCTACAGGGAGGACCGAGCCAGAGACCTCGCCATGGAAAAACCAGAAGGGGGTGCAAAGGCACTGTCCTGGTGGTCATTGGTGGTGCTGATGACCTTAGGGTTGACTGGAAGTGCTCTGGGAAAGGGCTTAAAGACGAGATGCTACGAATCCAGGATGGGACCAAATGTCCACAACTTCACCCTAATGGACATCCACCAAGAAAAGAATATCTCCCTAGGGGAGCACGCAGGCAAGGTCCTCCTTGTGATCAACACTGCGTCCTTCTGAGGGGCAACCCCCCAGTACCTCACTGTGAATGCACTCTACCACCGCTTCAGCAAACTGGAGATCATCGCCACCCCCTGCAACCAGTTTGGACTCGTAAGTTCTGAATTCATCCTTCATCTATTTGCAGCAGAAAATTGCTGAAGGCCATTTCATACAGTAAACGTATGGTAGAAAAAATTAATGGTCAGAATAGTTTTATTTTTGTATTCTGTACTAATAATTTATGGAATGTTTGTAGGTCTAACTGGACATTCTCTGTGATTTGTTCAATTTGCATATTTATTGAGATTTGTTTTAGTCTTAATGTTACAAGGTATACTATGAAACACTATAATATAATGGAAGCACTGCGTGTGACTTTCATCACGGAATGGGACGGAAATCGTAGAAATATAAATTAATTATAGAATGCAGAAAAGTGTGTGGACACAGTGTCCGAAAATGAAAAAGAATTGTTGAGATTATCAAATCTTACAGGGGGCAAGAGGGAGATCGTTTGAGTGACTGAAACTGCCTTATTTTGAAATTTAAGGGTGTTGTTTGCTGTTTGACTGGCTGAATTTGGCATATTTTGAAAATGGGTGTTGCGAATCATATTACTATGCCATTGCTATAATGCCTTGTTTTCAAAGCTTTCTGTATAAATTTATGTTCTCTTCACTTAGTGTATGCGCAGACGTGCATAACATCAAAATAATAATTATAGTAAAGTGTACTTTTTTTATTAACAAGATAACCCTATTTTTTCCACATGAAGAGCAATAACACATTTACTCAACCATGAATATTATGTTGCTCTAGACACTTCACAAGTAAACAAATTCAAATAACGGATTTAATTTGTTGTAACAAGCTTGTTTTTGGTGTCATTTTAATTGGTTCAAAATCTTGATCTCATTAGCAACAGGTTCACAATATATAATACAACAAGGTTAGCATAATCTGGTTTCCTATAGTGGTCTTCGGAATAGTTGATACGGCCAGGATGATCGGGTTTGGAGCTTGCCAAACACCTCTCAATCGTATTGCTATGGTTCAAAGAGGTGCTTCGGACAACATTGTGTGTTGGTGAGGAAAACACCATGTTTTTACTCCCGAGAAAATGGCGAGAATATGGCCTGAAAAGGTGCAAATTAATATATAAATGATATTATTTTAAAAATGTTGACTTTTGAGGATGCGCATGCCTCTCGACGAGTCTTTGCCTGCCCTTGTCCTCCCCCACAAGGATTCTGCTCACCGTATGGCCCTTCAAGCTTTGATTCGCAGTTTAAAAGTTGGAAGCATTTGCTTTACATAACCTAAGATATTTTAGTTCGATTGTTTACTGAAAGTAATTTGAATTTCACGAATGTCTAAAAGTAATATTCGCACAGCAAAACGTCTGAAGGCCATTTCGCGAATTGAGCACTGGAGAAGACTCAAAAAACTGTACAGTGATGGTCTAAACATCACAGTCCACAGCAGGGAATTAGGTCAAGTTGGTCCAGTTTCTTATTAATGATATAGTTTTGTATTTAACTAAAGATAACATATTTATCTTCAAAAGTGTCTTAAAAATTCAATTTTCTCCCGTTATATTTTCTGTACAAATATATGGCATGGTGAGTCTCTAGCCTTGACAAGCTAAAAATAAATTATTAACACATGATTCATTTAATTCCAAACAAACAACAAGAAAACATTACAAAAATAAAGTAACATAATCTACAGACTTATGATTATGTCGCAGTGAGATATATATATCTCAAATCATGTCATTGTTTTTTATTACCATTATACTATTATGTAATATCAGCAATCTAACATAGACTTGAATTTGGCAGCTTTCAATGGTGTCTGCCTTTTTACCATTAGGTGATTATCTATTTAATATATATCTATCTGTCAATTTATTTGTAAATCTATCTGTTACATCTACTTTATCTTTCTATTTACATTTCTCTCTGTCTTTCTACATATCTATCTTTCAAATTTTTTGAAATATAGTTGAATAAGTGCCCATCATACATTGAACATGAAATAAAATAACAGTTATGGTAACACTATAAGTGTCATAAAAACTTTTACACTGTAAGTGCTTCACGAATTTCATAGCTGTGCCATTTACATGTCAAGGGAATAAGTCCTCACTATCTACATTTTCACAACTGCTGCATGATATTTCAATGATGTCATCGGCAAAATTTTTGAAATTAAAATTAATTTTTCATCTACTGTTTTAGTTGCACCAAGTAAAAGCAAAGAAGTCTCCTTGAGAACTTGGTGGAACCTAATTAGGCAAAAATCATCTATTGATTTGGACAAGTCTTCTCTGCTGGCCAGAGTGGCCATGTTTACTTCGAAAATGTATCAGAAGTGGTTAGTTGCCAGTATGCTGATGACCTCATCTGCAACTATAGCCTCCATAGAAATACATATTTCTATGGTAGCCTCGTCATGTCCACTGTGGTGGTTCCTGTACTTGCACACAGTGGGAATCAAGCTCCTCTTGTAGAGTGGAAAATCGTATGAAGGAAATATACAATACACTGAATACAGTGGGCATTGTTGCCAAGAATGTAGGTATTGAGTTATGTATGTGGTACTGTGTACTTCTGAGCTGTCAATCAAATATATGGATTGGCCCTGAGTACACTTTGAAGGTATTAGGTCCAACATTTAAATTTTGGTACTTCTGTGGAGGCCCTCTTGATGCACTTGTTCCAAATGTCCCAATCGAATGCTCTTACAACCTCTTAAATTTCCAAAGTCTTCAATTTGGCAAAATGATTGTACCTACTTTCCAAGTGTCAAAGGAATGTACTGGAGTTCCAAATGAGGTTCAAGGGAATGTACTTAAGTTCCAAATAAGTGTTAAAGAAATGTGAATGTTCCAAATGATTGGAAAGACAAGTGTTAAAAGGATATTTCTCTTGCAAACAAGCAGGTTAAGCTGGTTTCATAACACAACCACCGAATTTTCATTCTATTTACGAAGCATAAATAATGTGGGAACCTAAAACCGCACACACAATAATTTACCAAAATGGACAATGAATGAACACCTACTAGCTGTCAAACACTGAGTAATTGGCAAATTGTATAACAAACATACATGTTGCATGTACATACAAGCAGTTGTTTGATCTACATAGTCATTTTTAACCGGCCAAGGCAGGTTATTAGAGGAGGGCTTAAACAGATTTTTGGTGAAATGGGACTCTTGTCCACTTGTCCATGTGTAAATGTGTCCTGTCCATGTCCATGTCCATGTCCACTTTTTCCACTTGCCTTGCCCTCTGAACACAGTGCTGCTACCCAGTGAGCAATGGGGGCCAATGTCAAATATGGACCTGCCCATTATGAATGGGGGATTCAGGTAGCTGTAAGGGGTTACCATGGTTACAGGTGCAATGAACAGCTGCTCATTGTGTCAAGATTGCTTATAATTCCAAAGCACTGTGAGAGTCAAACCATTTCAGTACTTGTGTTTTAAAATAATTGTTCATGTCTAGATGAGGCATGTTTGCTCAGTGGATCATTATGTTTGTATAACACTTGGCATTGTCTACTTCTTCACCAGCTTTCTGTACAGTGCTATGATGAAGTTATGTACCATTGCCAAGTTATTCCTGCAATCAATGTCTATCCTTGGATTAATAAGACAGGGATTGGAAACAAATGCACTTCAAAGGTACATTGTGCGTTTCGGTATTGTCCTAATGACTATTTTATTGCCCTGAAATAAGAGCAGTAATTACCTTGATTTCCCTCTCAAGATGTCAAAATTATTAATTTTTAAAAATTCATAAGCTGTTACAATTGTCACACACTTGCTAAACTATGACAAGAAAACATAATATTTTGAATGATTTCTAAAATGGGGTCTGCCATTTCTGTGGCCTCACTGGTTCTCAAGTTGTGATTTATTGACCTCTGACCAGTTTCATCTGAAATCTCAAATTTACCATATTTAAATGCTTATAACTCAATTCGAGGAAATTCGAAGATTAAGCCAGTATTACCACCAGAAAGATTTAATTCTCAGCTTTCTAATGAATGTGGTCTCATCTACGGCATTTGATGGTTTATTAAAGTTTAAAAAATCGTCATTTATACCCATTTTGTTGCCTCAGTCGGGAAATTACAGGCCTACAGTCAAAAGAAACAGATGTCTGGAAATGTTAGAACTTGGTGAATATATCAAAGTGAGTGAAAAATCCAAGGCACAAAAAATAAGAAAATACTATTAGCAGCATCTTTTTCAGAATGGGGTGAAGATGAAGATGCTCAGTGTTCACTGAAGCGCAGAGTGAACATCAAACAAAATAAGTGATTAACAATTAATTAGTGATTTTGGGCCAGCTGTGGGCGAATATGAAACTTTGTTAATGACCAGGTAATGATAATAGTTTTACAACTTAATGAAGTTTCCATTCCAGGTGCTTATTCTTCCAAGGTCTATCAACACCCATCCACTAAACTCCACCAAGAGACCAGAGCCTTCCTCAGTGCATTTCTCATTCTGACATAATATTTTGACAAACTTTATCATTACAGCCTTTAAATTTGATATGCATAAAATGAGTGTTTGCTTCCCACAGATTTTGGCACTCTGTGACTGTGAGTCATAATAACTGATGAAGTGTCATCTCCCCAAATTTAACGTCCATGAGAAACATAGAGGCTATTTGATTAGTCATGATGAAGAGAAGGCTATTTGAAGTGCCATTTTCACAGTGCAACAGCCCACTCTGTTTGGATATCAGTTTTACAGATTGTAAACTAAAGTGGTGTTTTAATTGTAGTCTGCAGAAAAGGTTGCAAAAAAACTCTTGACACCACAAAGAAACGGGCCTGTAAAAATTCTGGTGGTCCTGTAAACCAGTTTTTACCAGCCCGCATGCCTTGTGAAAGTTCAGAGCAAGTTTTAAAGGCTGCCAGTATTTGACTTGGATTTATGAAATTTGGTGTAGGGAGTCACTTTGTGGACTCCCTCAAAATTATTTGGAAAAATCCAAGATGGCTGCCAAAATGGCCACCATATTTTGAATTGCCCACTGTGACTTTAGTATTTCACTTAGATTTATGCAATTTGGTATACGGATTCACTTAGGGGACCCCCTCAGAAATGTTTGGAAAAATCCAAGATGGCTGCCAAAATGGCCACCATATTTTGAATTGTCCACTGTGACTTTAGTATTACACTTAGATTTATGCAATTTGGTATAGGGGTTCACTTAGGGGTTCCCCTAAGAATTTTTTTTAGAAAAATCCAAGATGGCTGCCCAAATGGCCACCATATTTTGAATTGCCCACGGCGACTTTATTATTTGGTTTGGGGATTTGCTCATAAATTATGAGAAAATTTCCAATATGACTTACAGTTCTGAAATATGGTCTAGGCATTTGCTAAGAGGTTCCCCACAAAGTTTTTATGGCCTGCAGCAAACACTATCAGTCTGGCAATTAGGGATGCACGGATATCCGGCACAGTATCCGGTATCCGGCCGGATAGTGGAATTTGCAGGATATCCGGTATCCGGCAAAATGAGGGTATGAGAACCGGATGTCAGAACCGGATATCTGGCATGATCAAAACTTAATGAAAGGCTAGCATTTTGATAATAACCAAAGGAACGTTACCACGACAGAGTCAACAACATTATTTCACCATCTTCAAAATCAGAATTCGGTTATAGAACAAAACGAAAAACATTCCATCGGAGGAACAGTCCTCCTGCCGGACCGATATGTCTCAGCTCTCATAAAAAGATATTCATAATCAACTACAAATGCGGAAAAATTTCCTTTTTCGCATGTTTACTATCCGGTTCCAACTATCCGGTTGCTATCCGGTATCCGGCAGTTGGTGTGGCCGATTATCTGGTATCCGGTATCCGGCTATTTTCACTATCCGTGCATCACTACTGGCAATCACTGCTCAATGCAAAAACAGTCCATGTAATAATATGTAAAATTTGTAAATCACCCTCTTCATGATTTCAATCCCGAATATACAATCGCCAAAGGCCGGTTTTGAATCCATGGATTCTTGTAACATTTTAAGTTTCTGTGTTTCATTTATAAATCATATCACTCATTCAGGATTTTAATGTCCAGTGGGGGGGGGGGGTAGGAGTTTTTTTTGGTAAATAATTTCTTGTTCAGTTTTGGTGAAATGAATTATTTTGGGGCAGTCTTGAAATAAGTAATTTCTGCCAGGGGTGCTTCTAAACAAAGAGTTGTTTGATTTAGGAATGAATATTCTGGGCTTCGGGCGCTTGAAATAAATAAATACTGCTGTAGTCGCCAAGAAAAAATTTCTCCTCAAGGGAAAACTCCAAGCTCAGTTTTACAGCCGTGGAATGAGATGTGATCACCAGACTGAACCAAAATTCCGCTCAAAAGACACGGTTTTTAAGAAGATTTCCTGATCATATAGGGTATTCATGAGGTTCCATCTAATTTGCATTGAACTTTAGAGAGTTAGGTGTCATTCTTAATTTCAATTTAGTTTTCATACCTTTTTTGTTGACTTTTTCTGTTTTATGTGAATAACATAGGTCAAAGGGCCTTTATGATAACCTGACCATAGGGTATGAAATTCCGCATCTGAAAACCTGACCATAGGGTGCAAATTTCAGAACGCGTGGCACACATCCGCATTGAAATCTTGCCGAGTACCTCCCCCCCCACCCCGGGAGTAGATAGCATCTGATTATTTACTTTCTGAACAAAATATAAACTCTGTGAATTCACACAATATTTAGACCTGTTTCACTGAATGGCCTGAACATGGACCCCAAATAACATTTTTGCAATTCTACAATTCTTAGTTTGCTTTTCACACACAGGAGATATATACACTTAACACAATAAATCCAAAAGCACAACTTTCAAAATTTTAACTGATATAATGACCAAGTTATAATAATAAAGCCTTGAAGTTGTATTAAAATGCACCAAAAATACTCCAACTTGGAGACACCTTGGCTGGACCAATCAGAGGCAAGGGCGGGAAAGCTATTAGCCAATAGGATTTAAATATTCACCACTTTTCCCCTAGTGTTAATTGGGAGAACCATCCATGAAATTGGTCTATTATACTTGTCTGCCTCTCTGTCCCGGATTTCCAATGTTTCACATAGGTTATCCGTATGTGGTAACTGGTCAGGTCATTTTACTGATATTATATCAAAGCTGAACATGAATTTGATAACTGTAGTTTAATTAGCTGAACTCATGTTGCAACATGACTATAATTTATTTACAACAAAGCCTCTCTCAATAAGTGATATCAGTTAACCAGACAAGGCTAACCCATGTTGAACATGCATTGGTACAATTTGATAATAGAAGGCTAAATCCTTATCCAGTCCCTTTACCAGAATACTAGAAATACCCATTGACACACAATTGTGGTAAAGCACACCAACTCAAATATATATCTCTCCTGAAAAGAGAGATTTTATTTGTATCAGAATATTAGAATATAGAATAGGCTATCATCCCTAAGTGAAGAACTTTACAGTTCACAAAAACATTTTTGTAACATCTCAAGAAGGAACATTCGAAAGGTCCTCGCGCTAAGGGGGCAACCAGTATAAACCCACATATTGTATCTACAAGTGGACCGCTGTTACATTTCCACTTCTTTTTCCAGCCTTGGCAGATCAGAACATATGCTGTCATGTGTTGCCACCTAGTGACTAGTGTGTTATTCCGCGAGCTCCTCCGAGCAGTCCACATCATTTCAGTCTGAGGAACTCACACAATTTTGTCTGGAAGCAACCACTGCTGTTTCTGAGTGTGCTGATGGCCTTGTCTACTTCCTTAGAGAATGTGATTGCCGAGTCTGACTCTGGTATACATTAATGTTGAATAGAAATTTTGTGAATGTGCAATGAAATTGAAACTATTTCTTGGGACAGCAATGCTGTAGCATACAAAATCAACTTTTGTGCCAGGGGGCAGCAGCATGCAGTTCTCATTTTCACTACACAGCCACATATTGGTTCCTCGCAGGTGTCACTATAAGAAAATTGCGTAGAACATGCTCTGAATTACACAGTGTATTGCTATGTGCCCTCCTTGGTTTCCCCCATTTGAGGCCCCCTAGTTACACTCGTTTACTGGTAACAGTTACGAACACTGCAAAAAAATTGGAAGCTGCTCGATGAACTTAAAATTGAAAGAGAACATTTATATATATATATACATATAGGATCTTATTAGACAGCGTAATATCATCAAGATACATGTGTCGTAAAGAAGATATATACATATATAGTAATTTTATTTGGACAGTAAGCAACTTGTCAATTGACCAATTAACCTGTTTCGTTGCAGCAAGAGCCAGGAGCCAATGCCACCGAAATTCTCAACAGCTTGAAATATGTCAGACCTGGTAGTGGGTTCGAACCCAGCTTCCATCTCTTCCAGAAGTTGGATGTCAATGGTGAAAACCAACACCCACTCTACTCCTTTTTGAAGGTAAGCATACTAAGCAACAGTAATTTTCATGGGTATAGATGGAGTCATTTTCAAAGAACTGAGGATTTTCCAAATGTTCCTATTTTATTTATTTGCTTCTTACAATTGGTATGGAAGGCAGTAGTTATATCCAGTAAAGTGTAAAGAAAATTTAAAAAAGAAATTTGTTCTTTCAACCGAGCTCCTGTAAATGAAAAAAAAATTGGGAGCATAAAAAGGATTGAAGCGAAACAAATAACTCAGGCTCTACCATGCAGGGCATCAAAACTTCTGCAAAGTCTAAAAATATAGAGAAGAATACTTTGAATAGTTCTCAAAAATTCACACTTGGATAAATTGTAACTCACAGTCCAATTTTATAACTTAGATAAAAAGCAACAACACTAATTTCTTTTTTTGGTACACAATATATAATATATTTGAAACCTCCTGATTTTTTTCCTTAGACAACACTAAGGTGAATTGGTGATGCAGAGGCGTAAAACACGAACTCCTAAGACAGCAGTTTGTAAAGTTATCTGTTAATTTATTTGTTTACATAACATGATTATATGATTTAAACTTTGTCTTCCAGTCCCGCTGTCCCCCTCCGACCAAAGGTTTTTCCAAAGCAGAGAAGCTCTATTACTACCCCATGCATGCCAACGACATCCGCTGGAATTTCGAAAAGTTTCTCGTCAACTGCAAAGGTGAACCTGTGACCCGCTACTCCGCTGGGTTCTCCCCTGAAAATATGGTCGACGACATCCAATTTCTCATCAGCCAGTGTGGCAACGAATAGCTATAAACCTTGAGATATCCAAAATCTTCATGTAATCTGGCATCCGTATTTAACGTCTATCTTTATGTCTCTGTCTTTCTTATTTGCTTAGCTACTGTTTTATAAATTTGCTTTACTCTACCCTATTGATGTAAGGCCCCAAATCAGGCTGCGTACAACTGGACTTTAGATTCTTTACTTTAACATTTATATTTTAGACTTGTATTTAGCCTCGTAACTAAGTTTTGTCATTATCTTTAATGAAATGATATATTTTGCAATTGGACAATTATTATAGTTCTAAAATACACAGAACGTGGCTCTGAGTATTGAACTAGTTCAAAATAATCCAGATGGTGGCTCAATCTGGACATTTTGAAATTGTATTTTAACAATGTTTTATGGAACCTCGTTTGAATGACTTGTCAAACAATCGTAAATGAAAGTCTTGCTGTAAACCTTATGGAAGTGAGTCTTGATTATGTTGTTGCTTTGGTGGACTTGTGCATTCGTCTACCAATGGAATCTCATGCAATTGTTAGCTTGTCAGAAAATGAGTTGATTTAATAAAACATTTTTTGTATAATCTGCTGTGCTTGTCTATATTTTAACTGGCGAACTATACTTCAACTTATTATATATATTAATATAGCAGAAAGGCAAATGTGTGAATCAAAATATTGTCATTAGTTTTGTCTTCAGTTTAAACAAGTAGGGGAGACCGGGGCACGTTGGTCCACTTTTTTATTTTTTGACTCTCAATCAAAAACTTTTCTAAATATTTGAAAAATCTTTTTACTGACTGACTTCTGAACAATCTACAATACCCTTATGCCAAACCAAGTTGATCTACCTTCTATAGTTGTGGAGAAAATATGTTTGAAAATATTTTTTTTATGGTCCAACATGCCCGGACCCATTGCACGTTGGACCACCATGTAGGGCAGGTTGGACCATGGAATAAAAGTCCAGGAGAGTACGAGGGACGTTCAGAAAGTTCGAGGCTTTTTTTCATATGGACACTTATTTTCAATCCTAAACTATGAATTTTTTACAGGAAAAAATTCAGCATATTTGGAATGGATTTCCAAAATTTTGGACAATTTGGACTTTTTAAAGTCATTCTGTGGTTGCCATGGAAACTGAAAGTTCAGCTTCTTGGGGCAGATAATACTGAAACCACTAAATCCAATGAATTTTGGCTGTGAGAGACCTCTCTCTGTCACTTGCATTAGTGAGATTCACAATATTTGACACAAGAAATATAATATTAGCCTTAAAAAATACTCCCATGCTCATCAAAAGCATTGATTCATACACCTGACCCATTGAAATAAATGTTCCTTGAAGTCCTCCAAACAAAGTTCTGTGAAAGAATTTCCGTTATCCAAAGCCTTTTCTCCTTCAGTGCCTGAAACTATAGCCCCCATGGACTAAAGTAAGGGAAAACCAAGACTTATTTAAAGCAACATGTCACAGGAATAGCTAGGATGGATAATGCTGTCCATTTTGGTCTCTTGTTCATACTAGTGAATCCATGCTTTCACAAGTCCTTATGTAGTAAGGGAAACACACCTTTGCCTCCTGAATTTCCCTCGCCAAATCTGGCATGCAGGAGTGCTTTCCTACATGGGTTCAGTGTAAGAATGTACACATTTGGTGTGCTTGAAAGCATATTTAGAAGATAATATCATATTTCTTGTGTGAAATATTGTCAATCTCACTAATACAAGTGACAGAAGGATGTCTCTCAGTCACAATTTCTTGGCATTCTTGGTTTCAGTGTTAGCTGCCCCAAGAAGCTGAACTTTCAGTTTCCATGGCAACCACAAAATGACTTAAAAATGTCCAAATTGTCCAAAATTTTGGAAATCCATTCCAAATATGCTGAATTTTATCCTGTGAAAAATTCATAGTTCTTGATTGAAAATAAGTATCCATATGAAAAAAAGCCTCGAACTTTCTGAACGCCCCTCGTAGAAGAAATTAGGCAAGCACCACATTTTATTCTCACAGATCACAGCACAAACTTGTGTGTCATTGCAGAATGATTATAGGCCTATCAGAGTATTTACCCAGATAATTCTAAGAAGTCTTTTTTCAGCTAGAAGGGCTGGCAGATTAGGCTACTGAATTTATTTTACCCTGATATTGTACAGAAATGACTTAGGTGCTCTATTAATGTCAAAAATTACACAGCCGGCATTTGCAGATTGTTTTTTGCCAGTCAATCCAGTTTACAATGGTCCAACATGCCCCGTCCAAACCTCTAATGAAATGTGCATGCCTCTCTGACAAGTCTTAATGTGAACTCGGGAAACTTATATCAAACTTTACTTAAGTGGTGAAAGTTTCAATTTATGAGACTGGTCTGACTGGATCCCCCATACTTTAAGATGGGTAGCCTAACCATCGAGAGTTGGAAAAAGTCACTTTTATGCCGTAAATCAGGAAACTTGAAATAGAACTCACACTTTTCCATCAATGCTCATGAAGTTGGTTAAAAGGCATACAACTAAAGGTCTCTTCATTGGGGATTTGAAAAACTGCACGTTTTATTTTACAAAAATTGGGGATGGTCCAACGTGCCCCGAGGTCCAATGTGCCCGGTCTCCCATATGACTGCAGCATGCAGGTCTACATATCTCACTTAAAAAATACTTTATACAAGATAAATACTCCTAGTTAATCTGAGGTCATAGAACAAGAAAGAAGAATACAAGGGCCTATCCAGAAGAAACAGAGAAGAATTATATAAAATGGCCACTGCAAGTTGGACACGGTCCAAACCTGCATCTATGGTTTCATAACATTACTTTCACAGTATCCTGGTGTTGAGATCCACCCCTGAACAAGATTAAAAAACAGACACCATGGTATTGTATTTCACATTATCACCGAGTATTTAAAGGCAGGAACAAGATTGCCTTTAAACTTAATCATGGCACCCCATGGGGGAGGAAGGATGCTGCTGCTGCAAATAGCATCCTGCATCTTTGTGGCATCTCTGGACCTTGCTGCAGCAGGAGAGAAAGCCCAATGCTATCCATCCAGGCTTGGGTCACAGACAATCTACAACTTCACACTGCAAGACATCAACAACAAGCATGACATACCACTGGCCAAATTCAAGGATAAGGTGGTCCTGATTGTCAATGTGGCCTCCATGTGAGGAGCCACTCACCACTACCACAGCATGAATGCACTACAGAGCCAGTTTGCCGATTTGGAGGTCATCGGCATACCGTGCAACCAATTCGCTCTGGTAAGTTATTCTATAAAATTAACTTTCAAAAACCAAAATAGAAAGGCCAACAATTTATCATGCTATACTCCTTTGGTTTTTGTCTTGGTAATGACGAGGGGAGAACGGGGAACGTTGGTCTGCTTTTTTGTTCTTTGGCTCTCAATCATAAACTTCTCTAAAAATTTGAAAAATTCTCTTAACTGACTGACTTTTGAACATCTACAATACCCTTGTGCCAAACCAAGTTGATCTACCTTCTTTTGCTGCGGAGAAAACTAAGTTTGAATTTTTTTTTAATGGGCGAACGACCAACGTGCCCGGCCCTGTCCCAACGTCTTATGAAAATGTGCTTGCCTCGCTAACAAGGTTGATGTCAACTCAGGAAACTTATATCAAACTTTACTTTTAAAAGTAGTGATAGTATCAATTAACAAAATTGTTCATTGTTAAAAGTGGCTGTAGTTTAAGTAAAGTGAAAAATCAAACGTTGTTTAATTTATCAAGACACATGCTTAGGTCAATGTAAGTTAGCACACCGATTTCGGTGGGCTGAAAAAAACTCTTTTTTGGAAATTCAGTATGCCAGTGGTTCAGATACTAGTTGGCTATGGCCACTAGATGAAAAATAGCATGCAATGCATGCATCGGGTCCTTGGTCTATTTCAACAAGTTGGGCCTCTTCAATATTCTACCAACAATCTATCAAGTTAGGTATAAGAAAGCAGTATATTGTGACTATGCACAAGAGGGCAGCACAGTCCAACTTTTGGTGTGTATACAGAAACCAGTTTTTGTGTGAAGTGCTGACAGCTCAGAAGAAATATGTTTAATAGAAGAAAATTTGAGCACTGATAAACACAATATTGTAGCGGTGGTGCATAAGCACCATCTTGATCACAAGGGCACATCTGTTGGGGTTGTCATTTTGTCTGTGAAATGTTTTAGAGAGTACAACAACTTTGCCTGTTCACAGGAAATGAAGCTGACGACAATGGTCTTGGAATGAATTCCAAGGACCCAAAAATGGTGCAAAATAATGTGTCGTGGCCCGTTATTTGTGTCAGGCCAATCCGCCTTTTATGAAATGCATATTTCCAGCCTTTTTGCGTGCTTTTTTAATAGACTATGTAATTTTTTTATCTTAGTCAGCTTCCTGGGTTGCAGAAGGCTCAATGACACAGTACAATATAACTGGAACCATTTTTCATTCGGTCAATTTTGATGTGTTCAATGATTTTGGGCAGTTTTTAGCAAAGAAAAAACTCAACTTCAAAATCCCGCCTTCCACTCAGAAAACGAGAAATTGCTATATTTCAAATCTAAATGACCAGTTCATGGTGAAACATATCCAAAATGGCCTTCTTTGAAGATTTAAATGTGGTATCGAGCATTACGAAACTCAGGAAGACCAAAAAAAATGTCTAAAAAATCATGCAAAATGGCTGAAATTGGCATTTTCATAAAAGGCGGAGTGGCCCGACACAAATTGCGGAACATACATTTTTTTTCATTTTTTTTCATTTGATGGCCAACTATCAATGCCACTGGCCATACATATATATATCAAAATTCCAAAAAAAGTTTTCTTCAGCCCACCGTAACTCCGGTCATTGTTTTATGATACTGGTTGGTTACTAGTTGGTTGGTTACCAGTTGGTTTGGTTGCCAGTTTGCATGGTAACGAGTTGACTTGATACCATGATGCCTAATTTGAAAAGGAGATGCACAGGGAAAGTGTATTTTATTTCATTTGGATGACTTTTCGGCCAGAAGTCTTTTCATCCATTCACAAATGAGATACGACAAGATGCAAAAAAGTAAAGCCATCTCTCCTTATCCAACTATTTGCAACAAATCTAAGCAATCCTTCTTCGGAATCTAATCTGTATATATATTGTTTATTTCAAATATGTTTTACAATGAACTTCAGCAAGAACAAGGGCGCAATGGCACGGAGATTCTGAACACCTTGAAGTACGTCAGACCTGGAGGAGGCTTTGAACCTAATTTTACCATGATGGAGAAGATTGAAGTCAATGGAGAGAATGAACATCCGCTCTACACCTATTTGAAGGTTGGTATTGAGCAATATTGCAGAGAGAGTGGAAGAATATCAATAATTAGCATATCCTCAGGACTGACTGGTTACATATGCATAGTAGTATGTGACAACATCATGACTGTCAACATGGGCTCACCTGTTCCGAAAAATGCCCGCCCCCCCCCCCCGAAAACCATGTGGCGTGCATGTATATCTGGATCCGCTGTTATGTCACAAAATACCCCCCTTTAAATCAATATTATGAAGTTTCCATTCATAAGCAACAGAAGGAACAGGCCCACTTCAAACATATGGCACATTTAAGGGTTTTGCCAAGTAGTTGCTATTTACCAACCCTGGAGTATGGTATGGTAGTTTAAAGTATTGTCAAGGTCAAGTGGAAAATTCTGTTGACACAAGGCTTTTATAATTTGTTGTTGCGGGACATCTGAGGTGGATTCCATGCCACCATGTCCAACAGAAAATGTACATTATAGTTTTTGGAGGTCACCAGATAGAACCGGGCTATTGTATTTTATTAGTAAAAGGGAAGGTCTGGCATTTGTTTCTGTTATATATGTCCTTTGTTCCATCCATTTTCAAAACATCAAAGTTTCAGGAATTTTAAATTTTTTATGAAGATCCATTAGATTCCGACTTGATTTTCCACATGCATTATTTATACTTAGGGGGGAGATCATCAAATATCCTTTCTAAATAAAAAAAATTGTTGCTTAGTTCTGGTGAAATAAATAAGTTCTTTTTGGGCAGTCTTGAAACGAATAATTTCTGCCAAGGGTATTTCTTAATAAGGCATTGCTTGATACAGGAAGGAATACTCAGGGACTTTGTGCATTTGAAATACATAAATACTGCCGCCGTTTCCGTGAGATAAATAATTTCCCATCGAGGAAAACTCCCAACCCTGTCAGCATGCCTCGGCGGTCCAACATCTACCCAGCGTCAGTCCGATGTCGGTAGCATCGGACCAGCTTCGGGCCGACGTTGGACCGCCGAGGCACGCTGATAGGGAAGGCCCTTTGGAAGTAAAATGGTCGCCCTCTTACTTTACGCAATAATTTTTTAGTGGCCAGCCAAGGTGTTACGTTATATTATTCCTGAGAATACACTTCTTCTTTCAAAACTTTTGTAAATATTTGAATTGCAACTTTATTTCAGAGCCAGTGTCCTCCAGCTAAACATGAATTTGCTCCTGTACATCGCCTCCATTACAGCCCCCTGAAGGTCAGCGACGTACGCTGGAATTTCGAGAAGTTCTTGATCAACACCCAAGGGATGCCCGTGATGAGGTACGACCCTCATTTCCATCCGACAGACATCACAGACGACATAAAACATTTGCTGATGGAGCCTTGGTATACCAAAAAAGATTAACACAACAACATCTCCAAGTGAACCAACGCACCAAGGGCTCTCGCCTAGAAATTTTAATAATTGCTACACGATGAGTATGCACGGATAAAAATATGGTTTTCAATAGTCATATTAATGCATTTGTCAACCAGAATGTCATGAAATACCAGCTATGTAAGCCTATGTTGTTGAATTTTTAAAAAAATATTGATATTGCCAATGTAACGATAATCCTGACTTCTATGATCATTTAGGACTACCTGAAATGTTGAAAAATCTGTTTACTGTCAGTCGAAGGCAAAAGCGGTGGAACTACACTGGGTTGTAACAGTTTAAATTTTTTACCCATGCATACCCTGAAAATTAAATTGTATCTCATATTTATATGATTTGCTGGAAACACGACCTCAGTGAAAATGACGGTGATTCTCTCAACCACCAATAGGTGGAGATGTCACTTGACATCCTCCTGGTGGAAGAAACTTTAGTGCATTCAACTTCTTTCACTGGGAGGACCACAAGGTCTACATGATGGCAAATGTCGAAAAATAAAAACATAAAACTCACTCAATAAGTTGATTTTTTTTAACATTTTCAACATGACAATAAAGCATTAATCAAAGTGCATGAATACAAATATAAGTGAAATGAACATGAAAACATTTGTAAATAACATTTGTGACACATTACATCTAATATGCGAACAGACTTCTGATTTCGGATTCTCATTTTGCAGTCTAATAATACTGCCGAACGGTGTTCGCCATAGGGCCACTGACTCCTTCTTCGCTTTGCTTGACCTCCTCATGGAACTTTTACTGCGGAAACCAAAATTTAGGACTTAAAACTACTGTTGAAAACTTTTCTATTAATCTTAGGTATAAAACCTGGCTCCTGAAATGTGGTATTGAGTAACTTCTGTATATTCTTATATTCCCTGAAAGATAGTCTGCTTAATAAAGTCTACAGCTAATCTCTATTTTTAATTGAAATAAATGTGGTGTTGAGCAATCCTACATATTTTGAACGGCCCAAAAAATAATGTTGCAGGGCAAAGTTTGCGAAGTAATTATAATAGGCCAATGTAGATGAGAAAAAAGTACACAGGCTGAATTAATTTTCAAAAATTTGTTGTTAACACTATTTCCTAAAGGTTACATGGTATAACGCAAATGTCCTAAATATTCCGCTTTGACCAGTAAATCGTTGACTTATTATTAAGTTAGCTATTTCTTAAAGTCATCGGGCTTTCGCAAATCCCACATTGTCATATTCTGGACCTTCGGCTTGGTCATCACTAGATCCATCAATGTCAGTGTTGTCAGATCGTTTTGGTTCCAGATAATCATCACTATCACTGTCTTTTGCCTCAGACACTAGGTTGGAACTTTCACCATTTTTATAAACACGGGTTTTTAGCTTCTCGCTGAGAAACTTCTTATCACGCGTTTGCATCTCAATTTGGTGTGTTAGAATGTCAATGTATTCATTTCGACTTTTTCCAACTGCATGAAACCAGTATAGACCAATCCTGAAAGACAAAGATGTAACATTATACGTAAAAATTGGTTTCTGTTCAATGTTCATCTCTACCAAACATAGATAAAAAGCCAAAAATCGATGAAATTTATTTTAAAAACTTACGCCATTAAGATAAAGAGCGGAATGGCAAATCCAAGAGAAAACAAAAAGGAGAATATCTCTTGAAAGACGCTTGGGAAGGTCTCAATGGTCTCAGTCAGAACAGTCCATGCTTGGCTGTGCGACCGGAAAGGACCACATCCTCTAGATGGCGTAAGTCTGCAACGTCAACACCAGGAGTCAATCAAATTTAAGAAAATCCAACGAGACCGAACATTTTCAGGCTGCAATATTTGATTCCAATACTCGTTGCACTCATCTGCTGGCAGTGTTTTTGTTAACCACTAACTGATTTTAATATATAAGATAAAACTTTTTAAAATTAGAAGGCCTAAAGCTTCAATGAATTACTTCATTGGTTAGTGGAACTGTGAAATCTTGGATCCCAAAAACAAGTTGATTTACAAATTAGGTCACCTCATTTTGAATTGCTGTATAACTTTATTCCAGATGGCATTGCAATTACATTTATATTAAAATAAGAGTATTTCTGATATACTATAATTTCTACAGAACAATAAAGAAATGTTGGGCCTTACTCACATCACATGAATGTATTCGTAATATAAAAAGGACACATAAAAAAAAAACAACTTACGCCCATATGCTGTAGCCAACAGGGATACAGCACAAAACGAATGCACAGATGAGAACCACCATGAGGAAGGTATGCGACCTTGAGGAACGGTACGGTTTCTCTGAAGGTTTGTAGTTCATCAACAGAGTAAACTGAAAGACATCAGAATGATGCAAGATTATCTAGTGTACATTTAAATTGTGTACTGTGTGAATGGATTAATGGATTACTGGGGCTATACATCCTGTATTTCTGCAATCCGGTAGGCTAATTAGGACAGGTGGAGGACTAGCCATGATGGGAAGGGTGATTGAAACTGGAGTCGACGTGACTCGGTCATAGCGGAATTGAACAATGAGAATGAAAAAGGCCCTTGTATGTGTGGCATAGCAGTGATGCAGTCGAGGTCTCGGTGAGTCGGCATCCAAGGCCGAGGTCGAGACTGAGCTTCAAGACCGAGGCCATCCAAATGTGGCCTCAAGGTCGAGGCTGGTCCAGAGGCCTCCAACCCTGCATGGCCCTAAGACACCCAAGACTGAGGCAAGGCCAAGGATTTGGAATCCGAGACTGAGCCAAGGCCGAAGCCATCAAAAAATGGCCTCGAGGACGAGGCCGGCCTTGAGACCTCCAACACTGTTATGTGGCATAGGCAGCACAGTGTGATAGGAAGCAAGAATGAAAGAAGCACTTACCTTTTTGAGATAAAACAGAATGAAGAAATGACAGACAGACATTACACACGTCAGAGGCGCAAAGAAAATTCCAAGCTGAAAGGAAAGGCACGTCTTTTTCAGTTAGGCATACAATATCTTAAAAAATAATGTCATCATTAATTGGTCCGTTATGACAAAAGCATGGCATCCACTCACCAGAACAGTGTTTGGCAGTATATGAGATCAAGCACTGTTTTGGAAATGTTGAATTCAACGCGGCTTAACAGTTTTCTGCAGGAAAAATTAACACACATCGGATTAGGAAATATTAACTGAGAAATTACGGATGTATTTCTAACTTCACGACCAATACTACTGCACCTTCTGGGGAAATCCAGTAGAAAAACATTTCCAAACTCCACTGCTATTTGCAAAACGATCAGTCGATATATCTGTTGTCCCACGTATGTCTCCCAACACTGCAACGGCCAAAACCAAGAATCATGTCTATGAGGGGTGAGCCAAAAGTTCTGACCATTTTTTCTGCATACCTTTCTTTTCGAAGTACGTAACTGAATGAAATTTTCAGAGAATTACAGGTATATCACTATCTATTTTGGAAACTTTTGGGACACCCCTCGTATCAAATACAATTAACACAGTCTTAATCTCATAACAGGTCACAATCTTGATGCGATGTATTAAAAAACTGAAGTTCACAACATACCATTATTTCATTTCCAACGTGACAGTCATGGATGCCGCTTAGCTCGTGATACAAAGCAACGAAAAGAATCGCCAGGGAAGCCAATCGCAGGAATACTGTCCTGGAACAAAGATACATTCTTTCAATTTTTTTCTTCCAAATTTTCAGCCTGAAAAAATTTGAGCCTGGTGTGTTAACTGAAAAATCCGGACAACAGTGAAATATATTGCACTGACAATTTCAAAAATGTCGCTCAGATGCATAGGATCAGAAACACTTGAAGACCAGCTGAAAGTATTTAGCAAATTTATTCGAAGAGTTAAGACTGAAGCAAAACCAAGATAAGACAAACCTCCCCAGAAGCATATTGAGTTCGAAAGTTGGGCTGTACCCCTCTGCCTTGACAAGAAAACCAAACAGAATGGGGATGGCAAAGTTGAGGAAGGTGATGGTCAGGGAAGGCAAGAAGTCCATCAGGAGCTGAAGTGCATCAAGCTGGTCCTCATAGTCGTCTCTTGCTGCAAACTGAAGAGGTGAAAAAACAAAGATAGCTATAGATAGATAGATAGATAGATAGATATATAGATAGATAGGATAGCTAGCTAGCAGTGGCGTCCCTATGAGGGGCACAGGAGGCATGTGCCCCCCCCCATATTGGAACTGTGCCCCCTGGTGCCTCCCATATGAACTTTCCAACTCTGGCTAAAATATACAGTGAGTATAAACTATGGAGGGTGCCCCCCCCCCCCGACAGGCGCGAGGCCCCCAGGTGGCCCCCAAGTCAAGACCGCCTAGTTACGCCACTGATAGATTGATAGATTCATAGATTCATAGATAGAAAAATAGATAGATAGACACATAGATTGATAGCAAATCAATATAGGCCATATATAGGTAATTAATTAGATAAGCAATTGGGCAGGTAAATAGACATTTAATTAAATAGATCTTGATATTTTGTAACAGGACCCATTTAAACACTCTCAAAACATAAGAGTATGTGGCAGAGCCAGGGACTAATTGCCTAAGAACTAATATTATAATTGGAGCAATTGAGTATCTATTTATCTACATGGAATTGTTCATGGACTATAACCTTATTGCATGAGATATCTCTTAAATGGAATGACTAACAAGACAAGAAGGAAGACACTAATTTACAAGACAAGGTTAGACAAATTCTACAATGGCCATGTCAACAACAAATTTTTTGAGTTAGACTTAGAGTTATTTTATTTTGCCAACTCACACCGAAACTGTGGAGGCAGTTAATCAAATATCAAAAATGTAACAAGGTTAAACTTTGCATAGGTTTGGTCCACAATGACTACATTCATAGTTCTTAGTGGTTTTCTGTAGCCGACAGCAATTCAATTTTTAATGGAGGTGTTTACACACCGCCATTTATGTAGTCCGTGCAAAGCGGATGAAAGAGAGTGAGAGAGAGAGTGAGAGAGTGAGTGAGAGAGTGTAAACTTTAGGCGGGAAATTCAAAATTTTAGAAGAAAATCTGAAATTACTCTTTGCATGTTTCAAAATATCTCCTAATTTTAAAATTGCATGCAACTATAGACGGAGGATTATTATTTAAGCCTACTTGTATTGACTTAAAATAATTCCAAGTGGTCTGTTAATGAGTTGATTGTTTGGATTTTTTTTTTTGGTTTTTTTGGTGTTACTGTCCACCATTTTGAAAATTATGTGTATTGGGTCGTGTGTATGCAAATGATCTGTCCACCATTTTGAAAATTATGTGTATTGTCATTTGTCTATGCAAATGAGCTGAGCTGGAACTATGTCATGGTGGCACTAGGATGTGTATTGCTCAGTTTTCTGATCTGGAAATTTATGTCATCATAATACTAGGTCTCAATAATTATATAAATCTCCCTACTATTTCAGTCAGATATATGGATGGGTAAATTGCTGCATATAGATAGATATATATATATATAGATATGTATATAGATAGATAGATAAGTAGATGTGGATTTTTAATGGAGCAGTGCACACATCTCCATTTATGTAATCACAGTGACAGAATGGAATGTTTTGGGGGAAAATAGAGTATTTTCAGTATGTCTTTTTTGCCCTGAATTGGCAATTTTGTTTGGAGATGTTTGGAGTAAAAGAAGCGAGGCCAACTTGGTTATAGAGCATGCATATACCTGTGGGAATGAAGATCTACCATAATATGCGTTAAATATCCTAAATGTCCTTTTGGGGGTCTAAATGCTCTTACAAAAATTAATAACAGCAAATTCAGAAAAAAATGTGAAAAAAAAAATTATTTTTACAATGCTCCATGACTCTGGAGTAAGATCTCTCAAATTTTGCATTTCCATGTCTACATTATGCCTCTTTATACTCCACTAAGCCACTTTTCTATTGTCTTTTGCCGTGGTATAACCAACATATTTGTTAGTTATACCACTGTTGGGGCTTAAGGTTTTAAGCGTGTCGTACGACTTTTTCTGCAAACAATCCACTTGAAGATGACAACAAAGCAACAAACTTCAGCTATTAATCTTTGTCAAACAATAATTTAAGGATTTACACCAGTGAACTAGTCTAATTAAAGTTTCATAAAATTCGAGTGAACAAATAATGTACTGATTACTGAATGACACATTTATATAATGCCATTTCATTTATGTGAAAAAAAAGTAATACAAAAATGTGAAGAATATATTCACTTTTAAAACAAATAGAATAGATAGATGGATGGCAAAGAATAGTCTATAGACTAGAATCTTCATTCAGATAAGATAAAGAGGTAGAGATAAATAGATAGATAGATAGATAGATCGATAGAGAGATAAAGAGATAGAGAGATAGAGAAATAGAGAGAAGGAGAGGAGAGATCGATAGATAGATAGATCGATAGATCGATAGATCGATAGATCGATAGATCGATAGATAGATAGATAGATAGATAGATGGATAGACAGATGGATGGACAGATGGATGGACAGATAGATGGACAGATAGAGAGACAGATAGAGAGACAGCTAGACAGATAGAGAGACAGATAGAGAGACAGATAGATAGACAGATAGGTAGACAGACAGATAGACAGATAGACAGATTGATAGATTGATAGATTGATAGATTGATAGATTGATAGATTGATAGATTGACAGATAGACAGCTAGACGAATAGACGGATAGATAGACAGATAGCTTGAAGGGACGAATGAATGGATCAATGATTGTGGTAGTATGTCCTGTTTTTATGCAATTAGGACAGGAGGGGAACACGACAATAAGGATAAATATGATTGAAACTTAAGTGGCAGGGCAGATATATGTACACAGATGAATAGACTGATAGATAGATAAATGACAACGCATAGGCTATAGGTAGTCAGTAATGCAAAAATGACTTAAAGTTACATTGCAGCTAGGATAGGAAGAAAATACTCACAGACACGACTTAATTGTACATCCATCCATCTATTCTGACATTCAGTGCTTAAGTGACTTTAATCCGTTTGTGCTAAATTTTATAATCCTATCAACAAGTCAACTGAAGCAAACTAAAATTGATCCGGCAACAAAACAAAACAAAACAATTGTACTGTGAAAGCTGTGAAGCATTATCAGAGTTAATTTAAATATATTCATGAACCCAAAACAAAGCATCCCTTTTAAAATGTCTTGAATTTCTTCGTTATTTAAGAATATTGTTGCCCTATCTCAAATGGAAAATTTTCAAGAGACACCATATGGAGTATAAGTCGCTTATACAACTCGTTTTTCGGTGTATAACTAACATTTCAGGGGTTATTTACCTCGGGCTAAAGCCCTCGGTAAATAACCACCTGAAATGTTAGTTATACACCTCAAACTCGTTGTATAACCTATACTTAAATGACTTAACTCAGTTGGAGGGCCAATGTTATGAAATTTTCATAAAAAACAAAAAACTGGTAAAAATGAGGATTTCTGATATTTTTCTCAAATTTTGGATTCTCGCAACAGCTGGTTCTGGGCACAAAGGGAAATAGTCTTTTTCAGGGGATATGAACTTACAACTAGGGCTTGGTAATATATCGCATGCAATGTTTAACATAAATAAAATGCACCTTTATATGTTGTTGAAAATCAAGAAAATTATATTCTCTCCAGGTACTTTGCCCTTCAGTGAGTAGGTGGGTCCCAAATTTAAAGGAAATTATGCCCTTGATGGCTTGAGCAGATTTTGTGTTGCTGAAGATGGGTTGTCAGTCAATATTGATGTAGCAATAATTATTGATATCTCATTCAATGTCGATATCTCATTTAATATCGCTATCGCAACAAATTATTGCAACTATTTTTCGCAGTATCGCATATCGCAACTTTTCTCAATATTGCCAAGCCCTACTTAGGACACTACACCACCTCCATTTTGAACCCCTGGGTTCTTGTATATCAATTGACTGTTTCTGAAACATGTGCTTTCTCCAAGCCAATGTTTTGATCAAACCGGAAGTCATGCACTGTGCTGCCACATTGTTGCAGCATGTTCTTGCACATCTTCTGAGAGCAACGGCGTTGCCTCTAAATAGCCCACACCGGCGCTGATGGGACGTAAAACACAAACTCACTCACTGAGAGCAACGGTGAATAGCGAGGGACTTACCACCTCAGCAAGTTACATACCACTGCTGAAGCCCTGGTGCTGTAGTAGATGAGAAAGGCAGCTCCGCCAAGGACACCGAGGATGATTATGTTGACGACGCATCTTACCACAACTATTCCAAAGAGCAACAAAGATGTCCTCTCTTCTCTGCGAAGTACAAGCCTCTCCTCTTCCATAGTGGCCTGAAAATTAAGGAAGTTGCAATTCAACTATAACATCAGCACCTCCGTGAAAATTCACTGAGTCGAAGATTCTTCAAGCATCCGATGGATATCCGTCAATTAATTATCATCGTTGTCATTAGCCCTGGACCTGCATGGGTCCCAAGGCTAGATTTTCATATACTTTTAAAATTGTGTCATATCAAATATCTTAATCGAAATTTATTATCACTATTGAGCAAATAATTATCTTAAAAGTAGACATGCCAACTCTCACCATTAACTCCATATAAATGGTCCTCTTTCTCAGTTCCACAGGTTTGGGATTGGTTAGTGCATAGTCCCATGAACTGAACACCATGCTGCTCATTCCACTGGTGTTCTTGACCCTCTTCCTTTCGTTGTTCAGTCTCATCGTTTTTCTGGCCCTAAACAACAAGGTAAAGACACGCGCATGCATACCAATAATACCCTAGAAGCGATAAGACAATACAAGCATATGCAATTCGAATTTGGAGATTTCAGAAGCAGGGTCATTTTGCAAATAACATACAGATATGATGCAAATGCAATAGCTGACCTTGTACATCTCACTTATTTTGATAATGTTGGGGCATGCAAGTAATTTTTTCCTTGATAGTATTTGCATATTTTGAAGAAATGCATGACTAGTGGGAGCCTATGTCAAAATCACATGGAAAATTCTAATCAACAGGAGCGATCACAAACTGTTATACATTGTTTTTTACTATTAGTGCTTTTAGCAGTTAGACATAAGATAGAAGCAGATAAGAAACTACAACTTATAGAATCAACAACACCCAACAATAACTGTGAATTTTGAGAAAATGTTTTTCCTAATCAACTATCAAATTGGATGGACAATATGTCAAAACACTCATGTCTTGGGCATTTCTTTGATTTGTCATATGTATAGGTGCACTGAAGCAATTTGCTAGCCCTGATACCTTTTGTCTCTCAATGATTAGTATGGCCGCCCATGCCTGGTGTCCACTACAAACTAATGTAAAGCTGTCATGCCTTATGTTGACCAAAATTAACAGTTAGTCAGTTTCTTTTGTTGTTTTGCATCTTCCAGAAGGATGGATATTTAATAAATAGAAATTTTAAAAGAAACTAAAATAGGACATACCTCCATAGCATAAGCACCAAACTCATGGCGAAGCAAAGTACGACCACCAGCAAATAAGCCAAAGGAAGGTTGTATTTGTAAGTTGTGGGTTGCAAAGAGAGATTCTTGTTGGAGTAGAAGCCGTAGAACAAAAGCGTTTCCTCCATCCACCCCTGAATAATAAAATATTATCGGCTAATCATCAAATCGGTAAATTAAAAATAAAATAATACATACATTTTCAACTACTGGGATGGATGGATGAGGCTTATTAGGACCGGAGGAGGACACGGCAATGAGTTAAAGGATGATTGAAATAGCCGTCCAACATAGGCCCAGGTGACCCGGAAAGACCTGGATTCGAACCCTGGACACAGCGATTGGCAGCCCAGCACGCTACCGCTAGACAATACTTCCAAGGGGGGAAAGAAATTTTAACAAAGAAAAAATGTTAAAAATCACGCATAAACTCATTTTATTTGGACTTTATTACGGGCAAAACTCCGCGAATCTGTGCGCTTGGCCATGTATAACAATATATATGTGTGTATTGCTTTTTATGTCAAGAGGGGGGTACTAAAAATACGCGTGAAACCTAAGGGTGGGGTACTAAAAATCCGCATGAAACTCAAGGGGGGTATCAATTTTTGACGGGAAGTTCCAGCAAAACTCCCACCCCCCCCCCCCCCCCAGTCATAAATTCTGAACGGTCCCTAAGGAATTGGGGAAGGCCAGATAAATTAATAGTGAAATGATTACTTTATAACTTGCTTGAATTAATACAGCTGATATATCGTTCTGTTTAGATTAAATAGATAAGGACATTGACTGATTTAACAGAAAATGAAACCTTCTGTGGTATTCGTAATCCTTAACCGCTATTAATGGAAGACTCTGAGAAAGACAAACAAAACACAACTTTATGACAGCAGAACATAGAGTCTTCCATCACAGGATTTCCAATTGGAAAGAGACTGTACCTGGGCAGGGACCGTGCAACAGCCCTGAGGGACCCCCCCCCCTTAAATTACCAAATAAAACAAAGTATAAAATAAGTGTGTATAATGATGCAAAAATAGGCAGCGATCAATCTGAAATATGTGATGATCATCATGATTTCGTTTTGTGACCATATTTCAAGGCATATCTATATTCTATTCTAATATGAGCGCAGCTCATGGCTGCCGAAGGCAGCCATGGGCGAAGCTCACTTAGCACAAGGACAGCTCATTCTGTGTGGTGCTCCTGTCTATAGCGACTGCCTGGACAGGAAGTGCCTGTAGGCCTAGTTGCCATAAAAGTGAGCTAGTAGTTAAGTCAGAGTTTAGTTTGGTAAATATTTAAAATACCTCAAATATCTTCCAAAATAGCTTTAAAATTTCAGTCTTGTAGTATAACAACCTCCAATGACATATTTCAGGGATTTAAATCAACATGTATATCAACATTGGAAATAATTATTTCCATACCCCTGATTGTAAGAAGTGACTGAAAATTGAAATTCAAAACAAAAGTTACTGACTTAAAAGGCTCACCAAGTGAGAATTCATAACAACACTTAAGGTTATATAATCTTCATTAACTATCAACAAATTATGTAACAGTCTAATAGTAAACATTCATCTCTGAATAGCTATGGTTTTATTGATCTCAGTTATGTAACATAAACAATTTTACATAATAGATCCAAATTTAACACAGATTTGAATTACACAGCTGTCAGTGCAATCTATCTATCTATCTATCTATCTATCTATCTATAGATCTGATCTATTCTATCTATCTGCCCATTTGCCCAGTCCTTTAAAAAGATAAATTGGCCTTCTGCATGAAAAGTTGAAGATAATGCAGTAGTTAGAACTTTGTCAATGCTGCGCGAATTTCATGGCAGTGCCATTTACATATTATTTTTTTCTGAATCGTGCAAAAATTATTGAAACTTTTCCAAGGTCTTGGCACTTTGGATGATAAGCAAGTTGGAAAGGACAAACTTCAGTCAAAGGCTCTAAACTTTCAACACTACAAGTTCTGGGGGAGAGGGAAGCCGGCAAGCCGGACAGTGCATCTATATCTATATAATATTTATTATAATAGGCAGCCAATGACTTAGCTAATCAGCACATGGATTTTGTTTTAAATGTGTGGTAATGCTGAGCTGGTCTCTAACGAGAACATTTATTGGCACAGCTGGATTGAAACATGACAGAAGAAAAATTTAGTCTGCAACTTGCATGCAGGAAGATAAATCCCACACCTCCAGGCAGCTGGTATTAAATGAAATATCATAAAACATTAATTGTATTCTTGAAATGGAAAGTAATTTGATAAACAAATTCACTCATTTATCCCATTTCTTCCAATTTGGCTGTGTCCCGCAAGGCCGTACAATTTGTGTTACATGGCTGTTTTCATTTTTAAAAAGGTCAAAAAGAGGTCTAATATATCCTATTCAAACCAAAATCAAGGAAGCATAATAATTATATTATATCTGTTTCTTTATCATTTGGTTTTATTCACCATAAAAATCTTCTCTAAAAAATACCCAACAGATTTTTTTCATTTTTGTTTTAAAATGTTTGTATGATCATGTAGTTTCAGGCGGTATAGGTCCCGTTTCCGGTTCATCTTTTTAACACCAATGTTTCTTCAGGAGCGCTGTGTGATACAATTTTGTTATATTTTACACCCTTAGAGAAAAGGAGCCCACCTCTGCTGCTTTCATGCCCTCCCCCCCACTTTTCAACGTGTTCCCCAGCCTCTGCACTCTAAATAATGTCGGGACAAAATTGATTTTTTAGATTCAAAATGGTTTTTTGAAAAACCAAATTTCAATGCAAAACCAACATGGATTTTAAAAAAATCCATGTTGGTTTTTTGCATTGAAATTTGGTTTTTCAAAAAACCATTTTGAATCTAAAAAACCAATTTTGTCTGAAATTTTTTAGAGTGTGAACTGGTGAAAATTGAAATATCCGGACTTACCGTTCCCTGGATGAAGTCGCGTGTAAGAGACAGAACGTCAGATTTATCAACACTTTCCTGTGTATTCGCATGGTACAGTTCACTGCAGTAAGCTGTCATGTTTGCAGCACTCAGTGATGAGATGTCTGTGGTGTTGCCAGGGAAGGTACCATTGGATCTTGCTAACTTAAAGATGTTCTGGTCATCTTCTTCAAAGTTGTCCAAGACTGCCTGAAAGGTAAATGACGACTTCAGAATTATTATATCATCTTTAGTTGAGAGTATTACCTTTAAAATGACCAAGTAGGAAGAAAAATGTAGTGTCTGGATTTGCTGTTCCCTTGGTTAAGTCGCGAATAAGTGATACAATACATTTCTAATCTTTTCAAAGGTTCGGAGACGTAATTTTTTAAAACTAGATTAATGGCAATGGAGCCAGAATTCCAGGTTCTCAGCCTTTTTCTAGTTTTCTTATCTCAACAGCAATTTTCTAAAGCTCTGACTGGCTAGTAGTGGCTACATAATGTTTCACCAATCACAACCAATCCAACAAGAGCAGGTATACTGCCTCCATATCCCCCCATGCCCTACACATCTACCTATACCCACCAGAATTTCAATTTTTATTATGCCAAATATTGCCAGGGACTCAATTGTGCACACATGTAAGGATGTGGAGACACCTGCGGGTGGACTTCATTTTTCAAAATAAACATGGCTGCAGGTCAAAAGCACAGCAACCCAGCTGAAAAAGTATTTGGGATGTGGAAATGGTTATGATATTTATTGATTTATGGTAACATATGGCAAGTTTAGGGAGGTCTTTGAATGTTGGGAAGGGATGAGCATCATGTATGGTGCAGTGTTTGAGATATTTGATGGATGCCATGAAATGGAGACTAAAAGTAGAATCCCCCATAGCATTGCATGGGGGATAATGGATAATTAGGCAAAAACCTTTCCCATGCAATGGGGGATAATGGATAATTAGGCAAAAACCTTTCCCAGACACAATAAACCTTTAGAATCAATTTCATACTTATCAAAACAGCTGTAAGACAATATTTTTGTCTGATTAGTTCAAAATCTCCCACAATCTTTATCATATAACTACAAAGCCTGAATGACTGACCTGTGGAATAACGATGAATGCTACTACAAGCAGGAAAATTCGGAAGTTTAAGCTCAGCAACCACCGAAGAAAGACGAAGTAGGACAGAACACCGGATCCAAACTCTGCTTCAATGGACTTGTAATTCCTCGCAAAGAGCCTGAATGACTCCCTGAAGGAATATTTTGTGATAAACCGCCAAGTCTGAAATGGATATAATATTGTGTCAGTAAAGTCTCAACATTCAAGTTATAGATATGAGTTATAATGGAAAAGACACTGTATATATAGGCCAACTATAAACAATTTAGTGTAAGAAGCTACCTACAGCTCTCCCGCCTTTATTCCATTGTCTGTAGCCAATGCCAGTCATGTCACCATCCACATTCAGCTTATCCCTGAAGCAAAAAAAAAGTAGCAAAACTGAAACTTTGATCCTAATAATTTGCTTTTCGGTCTCCTAATGTTTTTTGCCTTTTGGTGCTAAATTTGGTTCGGATGCGTAATGGCGTATTTCCCCTACATACCATATTTCCCTGCCCTTGACAATTCTTACCTGATAAACCTTTTGGTATTAAGACTGACCGGAAGCCTTTTCACGAAATCCACCTTCTCGTTGACATTGGCATTTCTCATCTCCACTATTTTCCCGTACCACAGCCTTGACAGGTTCTTCTGCTCGCGTGTACTTAGCATATCTATTAAGTCTGCTTGGCCTGTTTCAATATCATTTCCGGCATTCCATTTCTCTAAGTCTTGATAATCCGCAGCATTTCTCGATAAGGTTCCATGTCTAACCGGACTTTCGCCGCCAAATTTCTTGGATGACTTTTTGAACCGTTTTTCAAGCACCATGGTGGCAAAGAAGTTCTCTCAAATAGCCAAAACAACAAGAATATATTACAAATTTTCAAAAACAGTCGCACATTTTAAATCAAAGCCACAGTTCATAATTCAAGAAAAATGTGCATTTGCATGTTTCAATAAGTAAGTTTTCAATCAAAGTCACTAAACTTCTTCCACAGATATCCAACTTCTAAGTAAAAGTTCATTTTAAATTTTACTCAAACAACGTAATATCTAACATGTATTTATCTGAGAAGAAATAAAGCAGGTCAAAACTGCATTATGATCATTCAACTAACTTAAGGTTCAACTTCCTTAAGCACCAATTGCCATGCATTTAAGGTCGGACGTGGATGGTCAAACTTAACCTTAAATAAACCTGCACAAAATAGACACTCTTTTGAAAGCTGACTGGGTGCAACAATGACCAACTTAAAATATCAATAGATCTAATAAAAATGTGGTTCTTCATTAATGGCTTTACAATAGGTAAATTACTTTTAAGTTAGTTCAGACTATTTATACATTTATATGTCAGAACATAGGCCAATATAGCCTATTCAGAGCAGAGTTATGCCCTTTATATGGTACATCATCCCAAGTCATACCATGACAAAATGGCCCATAACCTTTGCTAATTCATGAATACTTAATTAACTGACCCAGTTTTAGCTCAGCCAATCAGGGACTGCTACATCACAGTTTAAAATTGTTGCTTCTGTTTCACACAGTTACAAATGGAGAAATTGTGTATTGTTGAAAGGTGCTATCACAGTTCCGAAAATTCCATTTAATTAACTATTTTCACAGTTCTGAAATGAAACTGTTTGAAAGTTTGCTTGTTTTACACTGTTTTTCTTAGTTGCCAGTAATCCTCTGCATAGGCGTAGGAGGCAGCCCCCCCCCCAAAAATTTTGGGAAGTCGATTTTTCATGCAGTTTCGGGCAGAAAATTTTGGGAATTTTTATTTTTTGGGGATATTTGGGCAATATTTTTCGGGCAGCCCCCCCAAAATTAATTGACCTCCTACGCCTATGATCCTCTGAGTGTCCATAATTTGACTAAATCTGCCTGCAAAATGCTTATGACCTAAATAAGCAGCCAATCACAGAAGAGGTTGGAAATAGCAGAAAGCCCTGTCCATTTTAGCAGGGCTTGCGTGTGGAGAATGGATGTTATGGTACTAATAGTAGGGAGATGCCCAATCTTCGAAATTTGGGCCAACTGTGCAAGAAAAACATAGGCTGCGCGGCAGCATACCCTCGGCTAATCAGTGGGTATTCTGGAGGCAGTGAAATCAGGTGGCCCTCAGGTGGCGCGGGCTTTGAGAGGGCAAGGTCCCTAAAAACTTTAAATTGATGTCCGTTTCCACCAGGTCACAGCAAGTGCCATAATGAAAATCTGTAAAAATTTAAACGAGAATCCAGGCTGCTTCAATCATCCTTTGCCTCATTGCCGTGTCCTTTTCCTGTCCTAATTAATTAGCCTACCAAGTGTGTAAATACAGGATGTAAAGCCCCAAACATCGATCCATCTTAAAAATTCTGTTCTTTTATTGCATACAGAAGTTCATTCTTAAAATTTTATTTATTTTAAAATTAGAATTTATTGGATATGACAGAAATTTGTCTACACCCATCCTATGAAATCTACAGATGTAATAGTAATATGCAAATACTGTATGTTATTAATGCAATATTAAAATCCAGTTGCACAAGGAAATTAATTATTTGATCAGTCAGTCAAACAATTAATTAAGCAATCACTCAATCAGCAGATCAGTCAATCAAACCACCCTGGTTTCATACCAGGTTGCCACCCTTTAACTTCGATGATAACACATGGAAAGAGACCTTTTTTTGATTAAAAAAATCTGGTAGAGTCAGTTTAAGGATTCCATTAACGCAGCAATAAATGCAATTGATGTCGGGAAGAAAATGTGTCTGGTGAAGCAGGAACAATCACGGAAAAACACAGAGAATTTGCTCCAAAGCTTACTGTGCACTAAATTATATAATTTTAGCCATCTTTATTTAGTTTCATTTCAAATATTAGCTCCAATAGGCCTACATGTAAACTAGAAGAATAATTCTAATAAAGCAGCTTCCAATCAAACGCTGGAACAACCTTGCTAACCACATTTACAAATAGATAATACAAACAACCAGGGCCAGACGACAGTCAGATTATAGGTCCGAATAACAATAAAAACGACCGAAAGCTCCTTAAAGTGGCACATTCAGTCCCATTTGCTGAATTTAGGTGGTTTTTTTTAGAGCCCGGAACTGAGTCAGCCACCTTTGGTCAGCTGATTGAAGAAATTGAGGCTGACTTTTTCAGCTAGCAGCATTTAGTTAGCTGCAACTTTAGCTGACTTGAGTCAGCTGACTTGAAGCGTTATTTTCATGAAATCTTCACAGATATATATAAGACCAGTGACTGTAGCATCGAGTAGTCTTTGCTAAAGTCCAAGCTGGATAGTCCACCCTGGAAGTCTCACTTACAACTACACATATATAAAGTTAAGAATCTGGTTACCCCGGTACTTGGGCCTGTTGTCTTTGGAGGGGGGGGGAGGGTGATAATGGCCTACTGAGAGTATATCAATGCCAATTCATGAACAGGATGCAATGTAATAACCAAGTGTCAAATGTCTTATTCAAATCAAGTAATATTTGGCAGTGGCTTATTCATCTTTAGATAGAGTAATAGAAGAAATGTTTGTAAGGAAAGAATAGTAGGGGGGCCAGCACCCTCTATCATGCAAAAAAAGGGGTTGACACATGACGGTCTGCTATATTTTGTTCCTAGGTACCATTCTAATGCTAAAACACTCAAGATTTTGGAAATGTAGTTTGGATTGCAATATTCTCTTGCAAAACCACTTTTTAAGGCTATTTGTATGGTAACGTCAAATCGCGCAAAAACGTGATAAAAATAAAGCCGAGGGCACCGACAACTTTGCAAAGAGATGTAGATGTAGCTTTAAACCCCAATCTACCATGTGTTATACATCAAAATGTTGGTTATCATCTAAATATCATAATTAAATACACCTTATACCTATAATTAGCTATCATGGTTAATACTATGGGAGTAATCAAGATCTACCTTATTCAACCTGCACGAAAAGTACTACGCTGCATTTTTGCAAGGTTTTACATTCAAAAGCCACTGCAATATACACAGAAAGCGCATGAAAGCAATTTTATAACTTTCAAAATGTTACGTTTTGGTATTTCATACAAGTAAAATGGATAAAAGGGAAAAAAAGATGTATATTTTTAAACAAGACTAAGGACAATTATTACTATATCAAGTAGAATTTTCTCAAAATCCAGTCAACGAAGTCGCATTTTTGCAACACCCCGTATCATGCAAAAAGGGATTGACTTGTGACGGTCTGTTATATTTAATTCATGATTACCACTCTTATGCAAAAACTCTAAAGAAATTGAAATATAGTGTGAATTGCAATATTCTCTTGCAAAACCTCTTTTAGGGCAATTCAAAAGGTTATGTCGAATAATGGGAAAACTGGAAAAAAATCATGTTGAAGATAGAGACAACTTTGCAAAGAGATGTAGATGGACTTTATTACCCAAATACACCATGTTTTATATATCAATATGTTGATTATTGTCTACAATTTAATTCATAGTTTATGACTCTTTATGCATATAATTGGCTTTTATTATTGATAGCATGGGAATAATTGAAGCCTATATTTAATTTATTAAACCTGTGCAAAAATATGTCAGCTGCAGTTTCACTATGTTTTACATTCAAAATTCATTGTTATTATAACCCAAATCATGTTTGAGTGACAGAATAGTTTTCAAAATACCGTTTGTTGGTATTTAAAACTATATTAATGTAAAGGTGTAAAAATGTAGACTAACATGAAAACACCCAGGACAAATCTTACTGAAATCAAACTGAATTTTCCCAAAATCCAGTCAAGGAAATGCATGTTTCTGCAATTTTGTAGAGACACAAGGCTATTGCTTTAATCCAAAGCACATCATGACTTTTATACCCATATATTGGTTGTTTTCAAAACATACAAAGAACAAACATCTAATTTGAGTGTATTTTGTTAAATGTATTTTGTAAAAAGTATGTTTGCATTGAATTCTGATGTCTCCGAGGCAAGATAATGTAGTAACGTCGAGGTCATTGTAAAAAGTCATCCTTTATGTCCAATCCTCCAGTTTCTCCTGGTAGGGTATATACTTTATAGTGCAGGTGCAGGTGGGACCAGGACTGGGGGGGAGGGAGTATGGTCCCAACACCTTTTGGAATAAACATATGTTTAGGTGACAAGTATATTAACATCACCAGACACTCTGCCATAAAGGCTTCTGCCGCAATTTTTCCCTTGACTAAAGAATTAAACTGACTCCTCTGAGCGAGCAATCAAAAAAATGTAATTGTCAATGGCTGGGAAAGCCTGAAAATGACATTGCTGTTCAACTAAGTTGTAAGTCATAATGGTTCGTTGTTAATCTGTAATATATATTTACCTGATACAGAATTGTATCATGTTTACTTTGAAATAATCAACCTTGATAATTCAAATCTATTGTCCTACCAGCATCCGCAAAGCAATATTCTTCTCATCTTATCAATCAGGAGACCGTCAGACCAATCATTAGATAAATCATTCCTAACCAACCAGAGCAGATGTAGATAGCCCTTGATGCCATCTTTCATTTGTCACCTTGGTTTCCTTGTTTTTGCAAATGTCAACCCTCCTAAAGCTAAACGAATGTTGCTGCCTTTGTCAAAAATCTCCCAAAACCCCAAATTCTCCTTTGTTTTTTTAAAATTTCAATTCCACTTATTCTAATCACGAGATAACTCATTTTCAACCAACTAAATGGATGTCGATGGAGAGCCATCGATGTCAGCTTTCATTTGGCACCTTTATTCACTTGTTACTACAACTTTAAACCCTCCAAAAGCTGAATGAGTGTTGCTGTCCTTGTCAGAGATTTCTTCCCAATCAAAATCCTCCCATGTGTTTCCAATTTCACCTATCCTAATCACTGGATAACTAATTTTAACCAAAGTGGATGTGGATAGATAGCCCTTGATGTCAGCTTTCATTTGCCACCTTGTTTTCTTGTTGCTACAGCTATCAATCCTCCTAAACTGAATTAAATGTTTCTGTAAGCGTCAAAAATCTCCTCCGAAACACAGAATCGTCCAATGCAGTTTCATTTGCATCTACCGTAATCACTAGATCTCATTCCTAACCAACCAAAATAGAAGTGGATGGATAGATAATGATGTCAGCTTTCATTTGGTACCTGGGTTTACTTGTTACTATAGCTGTCAAACCTCCAAATGCTAAATAAATATTGCTGTCAGTGTCGAAAATCTGCTCCGAGAACCAAAATTCTCTCATGTATTTCAATTCCATCTATCCTAATCACTAGATGACACATTTCTAACTAAGCAACATGAATGCAGATGGATAGCCAATTGATGAATGCGGATGGATAGGCATTGATGTCAGCTTTCACTTGGCGCCTTGGTTTCCTTGTTACTACAAATTTCAACTCTCCTAAGGCTGTATAAATGTTGCTGTCATTGTTGAAAATCTCCTTCAAAACCCAAAATTCTCCCATTTATATATCAATTCCGTCTATCCTAATCACTAGAAAAATCATTTCTTGCCAACCAGAACAACTCACAGTGGGTGTGGATGGATAGCTATTGATGTCAGCTTTCATTTGGCACCTTTATTGTCTTGTTTCTACAACTTTCAACCCTCCTAAAGCTAAATAAATCTTGATGTCAAAGTAAGAAATCTCATCCAAAACCCAACATCCTCTTATGTATTTTCAATTCTATTCATCCTAATCACTAGATAAATCATGTCTAACCAAGCAACATGAATGCAGATGGATAGCCAATGATGTCAGTTTTCATTTGGCACCTTGGTTTCCCTGATACTACAACTTTCAATCCTCCTAAGAATAAAGAATGTTGCTGTCAGTGCTGAAAATCTCCTTCTAAACCCAAAATCTTCGCTTGTGTTTTCAATTCCACCTATCCTAGTCACTAGAAAACTCATTCCTTACCAGCAAAATGGCTTTGGACTGATAACCCTGGATGTCAGCTTGTTTCTACTAGTGTTAACCCTCGAAAAGCTAAATTAATGTTGCTCTCAGGGTCAAAAATTGTCGTGGGAATCATTATGTGCTTTAAAATACATCCTTAAGGACAAAGTGCATTAATTAACTTGGTATCAAAATAGTAAATAATAAAGTTCATTACTGTGAGGTATAGCTCGAGCCTAAGCATGTAACCTTTAGTCATTATGTAATTTTGATTAGTAATTCTATTATGAATTTTTGCTGAAAAACCACAATTTTCATGGTATTGACATCAACGACCTCTAATCAACCTTAAAACTCAGATCTGGAAGCGGCATCCACCCCAGTCCTTTTCTCCAGGGGTGCCGGAAAAGGGGGGCAGGGGGGCAATTGCCCCTCTTGCCCTTGTCCAAGGGGGACAGGGGGGGCAAGGGTGCCCTTTAGATCTTAAAGAAAACAAAAGCATTAGGCCTTATAATTTTACTAATTTTTGATACAAATTAGTAAGTATATATTCAAAATAATTATTGACTCTCTATTTAATTTTTGTCGCGCAAAATTGGCGCGAATATGATTTGCCTATTTTCATCTGACCGCCCCTGCCGCCTACGATTCCTTCCGGCACCCCTGCTTTTCTCTAACCTATTACCTATCTGCATGTAACTGGCATAGGTGCCCTCCATAAACAAGAAATGCCTCAATGTGCCAGCTGCAGATAAATGCTACATCAGATCCGCAATGTAAGCCAACCCCACTGTACTAAACCTGCAATGAAAACCTGGTTTCAACAAACACGTTTGTGTCTAATTGTTTGGTTGGCAGAACATGATGCTGGATCTCATTTTGATGACTCGGAGTCATGTCAGCACTGGAATTACTCATAAATGGCGGCTATGTAGGAACAAACTTATCATTAGCTGCCATATCATGCTAGTTCTGCACTAATACCAGTTTCCTGACATTACATATTTTAGTCGCTGTACTAATTTTTGTGGCTTCTCAACAATTGGGCCTCAATCATGATACCATATCTAAATAGATGTGTCAAGGCATTCCTTTTTATGATACTGGTCAGCAGCTGATCTTAGTTGTAGGGAACATGACTTGGACTCAATTCATCATGAATTCAAGCTGTGTTGGAAAGTGTATGGCACATTACATGAGATCACAGGAAGTTATAGTTGCAAATGACCATCCCCAAGAAGTTAGTTCTTTTAAATCCATGGTTATTAAACTAAGTCAAAATTTCATAGTCTAGCTTGATGAATCATATACAATCAACATCATTTTTCTGTGTTCCGATAATTATCTCCCTAAATTACCCAATATACCTAATACATGATATAGGGTTGGATTTACAGTGCTGGAATGCATTTAAATGAATTCTGTGACCCCAGAAACCCCAGAATAGACCTATCACACACTTATATCTGATCATTATCGACTGAGACAGAAAGATTTCAAGCAATGGTGACCATCTTGGACGCCATCTTGAATTGCCAGGATTGAGCACCCGGTTGGCGAGGGTGTGAAACTTTAGGTGACAGCAGAGGGTCTCAGGCATCCCTTGGTAAGCTGGAAGGAACTGTAGGAATGCACATTGCATACGGAATGAGTGGTAAGAACCAATTTTTTCCCGATGACCTCGATGGAACTCGGGATCTGCACCAAACTCTCAACCATACAGTTCCTTACATTTATGAAACTATACTAAATTAAATCTAAGTTACTTTGAAAGAAAGTAATATTTTGACGTTCACAGATGATATGCTGAAAGTTTGCAGCTTCTGTCATGAGTCTCTCCACATGCCAAGTGGCATAGTTTTGCATATCCTCCACCGGATTTTGTGAAAATTCTGTTCGACATATTGCTAAGTTCTTACGTTTTTTTTAGCGAACAACATGTTTTTGCTAGTAAAGCCACACCAATTAACTTAAATACCAATAAGTAGAATTTAAAAAACTATGTAATCATTTCTATGTGCCTAAGATGTGTATCACAATGACTTTTGACTGTACAATATGGTAAACCTTCCTCGGACAGCTTTTTAAGCCACTTGAATAAGGTGGGCTTTTGTTACTCCTCATTACTGAGAACAGGAAGCTCATGATATGTACATGGTGTCTTTAACTATAATTTTTACACAAAAACCTACATTTTAATGTATAACACATGCTGCTATGTGATATATAGCTAAAGTTATGGCCTTCTGAATATTGTCTGTTTTGATTATTATCTCCGCTTCATTTTTTAAGCATTTTATTGCCATTTGACGTTACTATGGATTCGGCCATAAAAAAATGGTTTTGCAAGAGAATATCAATGTCCAAACTATATTGCCATGCAGCCTAGACCTTAGACTCACTAAAAAAAGAGGTCCAACAAATATAGCAGAGGGTCAAGTGTCATCCCAATTTTTGCCTGCCTGGCCCCCCTACTAGAAAGGGTAAAAATCTATTTGAAATTTAGCCCCTGAACAGGCTTGTAACTACATGTCACATATTGTCCATTTTGGACCATTTTGGTAAATTACTCAAGTGGAACTCTTCCAAACTCATGATTACAGTAACTCATACATCAAACTTCTAAGTTATGGACCTTTTCTATCTATCTATCTATCTATCTATCTATCTATCTATCTATGTATCTATGTATGTATGTATCTATCTATCTATCCATCTATGTATTTGTTTATCAATCTATCTCTCTATATATCTATCTGTCTATCTATCTATCTCTCTCTCTCTCTATCTTTCTATCTTTCTATCTATCTATCTATCTATCTATCTATCTATCTATCTATCTATCTATCTATCTATCTATCTACCATCTATCTATCTAGTCTATCTAGTCTTAGCTACTCTTTATCATAAATTACAAATATGGAATATGGGTCTAAAAACATAAATTATAGATAAGATGTCTCCAACCAAAACCATTGTAAATGGTAAGACTAAAACAAGGTTTATGCCAGTATATATATATCTTTTAAGACTAAGCAAGTTGCTAGTTAATAAAAAGGTTAAATGCTGGTCAAACTTTGAAGAAAAACAATAGCTGTAAAGAAAAACAAAACAAAAGAAGCATGTCCCAACACTGTGTACAGCCTGTATGGGCTACAAAAAGTCATATCTCAGCTTCTACTTGGCCTAAATTTTTTATTCAAATTGGAAATTTCTTTATTTGTTCAATATAAAACTACAAAGTTGGTGTCAATGCAGTTTGGACATATTTCTAAAAAAAAAAAGAAAATTTGTTAAAAAGTTGAAGGTGCTGTGCACTGCTTTTGTGCTCCTTTGTCCCTAGCTTTGGTCACTGGAGAGGATTAGTGACACAATGTTACATAACATGAATGGCTGGAGGGGAGGGGTACAATGAAGCACAGACACAATGGCTCCAGGCCCATTCAACAAAAACTGGACCCCTTCCAATGATGACACTTTTACCCCCTAAACAATATTTCTTTAAAATGCTAAAAATACAATTGGAGTGAGTTTTAAAATGAATTAAGAGACAGATTTATCCAATAATGTCTTAAAATGTAAAATTACACCCTGAAATTAGCAGAAATTGGGTTTGCATGCCAAGTAATTTTCTTTAATAACCATATATATATACATTGTGGTCTTATTGCCAGTCTGTCTTATATGTTCATATTTAATTTTCATTCAAGACCAAAATAAAAGTAAGCTGACAATACTTCATATGTTAAAATGTACATAACTGAGGTTAGATTTAAACCATTTAAAGTTAGAATTGAGAGTTTAAGATTTCTTGTCAAAGGATAAGCAGGGAAGACAATTGCCTTGTGACATAACATTACATAATCAAGACTTCTCCAGTGCTCCATTCAACAAAAGCCAATCTGTCTGATTCATTCACATTTAATTTTCATGCAAACAACTAAATAAAAGGGGCTGACATTAATTTAATCTTTTAAAATTTACATCACGAAGTTTAAATATTAACCATAAAGTTATAATAATTGGCAGTTAAAGATTTAGTGTCAACATTTTAAAATATTAACACACAAATGCATGTTTTTGAATATACTTAATTAATGCTTTGAAAGTCCACATAATTATATATGAAATTTATATATTTCCTATTGATAATATTTCATGAGGAGAGGTAGAAAAAGTCAAATTTAGACATTATTGAGGCAAATTTGATTGACCAGGGCCAATATTTACTACTGAAATATGATTATCTGAAAATCCTTAATATTTATCTAATTTTGTTAATATTGACCTCTGTTGCGAATACAAATTTTCATATTGTTCAAAATCAGCATGATGATGATGTGAAACATGTCAGGTTTATTTTGACAAAAAAAGTCAACAACTGGTATGACATCAGAAGGAAATGGAGAGTAAATAGACATTTTAATGATTTTTTGCATTTTTTCAATCATACGTTTCAATGGAAAAAATTGCAACAACTCATGCAATGGTTGTGAATATTAGTCAATAGAGTGTCTAACTACAATAAGACCTAAAGTTAACTAACTTACCCATTACCATTTGGCTTTTCATGCAGAAATGTTGGAAAATTGGGATTTTTTAGATTTTTTTTGGTTTTTATAAAAATTCATAGGACCTACAATCCAACTGGTTAGAGATGTTTAAAGAGGCATGAGTTAGACACCTTATTGGAAAATTTCATAGATTTAACTTCAAAATTGACTGAATCATAAAAGTTTAAAATAATAGTATTTTTTCATATTTTTGGTAAATTGTCGTCCGTTCAACTTTCTCAGAGCATTTAGACCCACAAAAAACACATCTTGGGTATTTAATACATACAATATGCAAATTTCAGTGTCAAAAGTACTACAGTTTTTTAGTTCTGTCCCAGAAACAAAAAAAAACAATTTTTCACATTTTTCAATGATTGTGAGAAAAGTATTTATGTCATGGGGATTAGACCTATGAAAGGCTCAACTGGGATAAAAGATATTATATTTACCCAAAAATGATGAATATGCATGCCATAGTTTTGGCTTGACACCCAATACACAAAAAAATATTTTTTCACATTTTTCAATAATTGTGAGAAAAGTATTAATCTCATGTGGATTAAACCCCTAAAAGGCACAACTAGTATAAAAGATATAATAATGTCCCAAAAATAAAAAAGTATACATTCCATAGTTTTGGCATTACTCCCAATACACAAGTGGGACGCCCGTTATCCGGACGCCCGCCCGCCCGTCCGCCCGCCCGCCCGCCCGCCCGCCGGACGGACAAATTTTCCCAAAGTAACTACAATACCCGTCGGCAATGTATACATTGCCGAGGGTAAAAACATAGGCTGCATGGCAACATACCATAGGCTCTCGGCGCTAAGCAATTCTTCTGCAGGTGAAATTTGTGTAGGCCTATTTTGCAAAAGAACTATTTGAAAAAAAAATTGTTTGCTTTAAATTTTCAATGTAAAGACTCAAATCGTATAATATGGGTGGAATATTAATTTGTAATAATATCCCACACTTTGCAGTTATCCTTATGGAAAACCCACGAGGAACAGCCCATGAAGTATAATTTTGTGATTCACAATCCCTAATTTAAATATGATCCACCATCCCTAATTTGATCCACTATCCTTGATTTACATATTTTATTTATTTGTTGCACTGCTTCAAGGTTTCAAGATTCAAGGTTTTTATTAACTCAGCCAGCATCCTACGCTGGCAGAGGCGTAAAACACAAACAAACAAACAAACAAAGCATCCTATGCTGTATAGAGCAAAACAAATATAATACATAACAAACAAGTCTTAAATATAAATTTTTTAAACTCTGACATCAACAAAATATATATTTAAAAAAGTCAAAAAAATACTAAACTAAATATTATATAGGCCCACATAAAATACAGATGGAGCCACCATACATATCAGTTCCAAAGATTCTGATCAACAAAAAACAAATTCTTGATCTGCCACACATCATGACATCTATATACTAACATATTAAACGAAGGTAAATAATTTTATATAATTTATACTAAGCACAAAATTTAACACAACATTTTCTGCCTTTAAAATATACAGCAGAATACTTTAATATATGTACATGGACGTCCTATAGAATTGGTCCAAGTTTAATGAAAATTTCAAGAGTATGACAACCATGAAAATTGAGTAAAACTGTAACTAGACCTGTTAATAGGCCTACTTGAAGAATGATAAAGAACGTTTGCAAAAAGCGCAAGATTTATCAATTTCCGACTAGAGCATTGAAAAACTTCTTTCAATTTCAAAACTGAAATGTTAGAGTAATTTTTAATACAATAAGGTAAATATCTTTTCCTCAGGTCATTAAATTTTTTACAATGAAAGATAATATGAAATTCATCACAAAGTTGATTTTCACCACTAAGTGTACAGAATGTTTCTTGTCTTGGAATATTTCGGTAACTGCCAGTTTCAATTGGCAATTAATTAGTAAGGACAGAAATGATTTTTGTTTTTAAGAAACTGAGCCAATTATAATAACAAATTGATGATAATTGTGTAAATTGAAGTTCAACAATGCGCAACGAAGCTTCACCAACTGCCTTTTTTCCTGTGGCATAATACTGAGTGTCAGTGAAGTAGCTGGTGTCTTTCAGGCTACAGTGACTTGCACATCACTGACACTATTTTTGGAACGTTTATCAACTCATACTTAGTACAGATTATTACAGCTCTCGCAATTGCTCTGAAGAAATCAAATTTTTTCATAGTGTTGACCTATGATGTCAAAGCTGGAGACTCCATTGGAACCTGTATAACTTCGGTGCAAGTATGGTGTCATAGGTCAAACTGGCCAATAGCATTTCACGTTGACAACTTCATCATAGCCTTGCAATTATGTCGTGGCCGGATGAGCCAATGATAACACTGCAAAAAGTGGGAGGGGGGATTGTTTATTATTTTGTGATACCAAGAGTGCCTGAAATTCAACCAAGCATGGTTAATAGAATAACTGGAAATTAATCCCAGTTGTTCACCAACATGCTTCTGAACTAAATGGGATTTAATATGGAGCTGTCAAGTCAAGCATTTTGTTTACTGTTTGCTGTTTTGTTAGCCGCTCCTCTCAGTTTAAAACTACCAAAAATTACTTTAATCCTATATTGTTTTATTGGTTACCACAGTTCGCAGGAGTTAAAATACATACATGAAGATCAATTGAAAGCTTTTGAGCTGAGTGCCCCCTCCCCAGGAATTGTCCAACCTTGCACCTGAGTTGTTGTGATATTATTGGCCGCTCTGGCAATGATGTAACTGCAAGGCTATGATGAAACTGTCCACAACGGATGCTATTGGCCAGTTTGACCTATGGCATCATTGATTGCACCAATTTTGCATATCTTCCAGTGCTTGGCAATGGAGTGTCCACCTATGACATCATAGGTCCACTCTGGCACTGAGAAAAAAAAACTGATTTCTTCAGATCAATTGCTAGAGCTGTAATTACAACCTGCTTTTTAAATGGTAGGTCAGATATATTAGGGACTCGTACCATGCGGTGGAGCTATTGAACTTTCCTGAATATAACTGGATAGATAGATAGATAGAAAGGTAGATAGAAAGATAGAAAGATAGATAGATAGATTCTGCTCATGAAGATCCACTGAAAATGTTGGGTTCCCCGTCCAGGTTCGAACCCATTCAGGCAAAGACCTTCAGTAGAGCACTTGGCCACTCAATTAACCTCCTGGCAGTGATAGATCATCAAACAAACTTCTACAAAGTGAATATGATAAATGCGTTTTTGCAATAATTATGGCTTAGCTTAAAACTGAGAGCAATTGAGTGACCCTGGCCTGTGCTATTCTCCATCGTCTATTCTTCATTCTAGTTTCTATTCCCTTCGGATTTGTGTTGCAGCCACGTTTTCTGACTTTCTTGTTTGTAGCTGTTTAGCATTCACACCTACCTCGTGTAAATCCTCTCGTTATAAATACACAGCGCGCCAATCTAGTGCGTCACATTTATTAAACAGGTTATTTTAATCCTTCATACCCAAATTTTATCAAAAGTCAAATATTCAGAATCACAAAAAAAAACAAAACAGAAAACCGGACATCATAATCGAACTGAACAGGTGCACGTGTGACACCAACAGGTAACTTGACATGTTTTCAACTATTATTATTGTACTTATGTTCATATTTTAAGTATGAGTAATATTTGATTTCATATAAAAAAATTAATTGAACAGCAAAATTTCACATTTCTCATGAGTTATACATTTACCAACATTTATGGTACCTAATTAAACACATGTATATTAAGTGTTTGAAATTGATCAGATTTTTGGTTAAAATTGTATTAAATGCACTCCATGTCCACATATAGGGAAAGTAGGGTAATATGGGCAGTAGTTTAATATGAGCACCCTTTGCAGTAAGAAAACTAATGCTGCTAGGTGCTGACATCTGTTGGAATTTGTAAGTCTTTTGAACCTGATCATCTTCTCAGCAGACAGTGTCTTGATTGCTGCCATGATATTCAAGGTATTGTCACTGGAACATTTGGTTGTAATTTCTTTCGTCGTTTTTGCTTTGGGAAATTGCCTCTAGTATGTTGTTGACTGTAGAAGATGCCTTGAAGTGATGTAAATTTGGTTAGAGATACTCTTCCCTTGAATATGAAGTGTGGAAAGTGGCTGCCCATAATATCAGATATTTGTGATGCACCAAAATACAGCATGATGTGTCGTAGGTTAATATGAGCATATTGTTTGTCTGATTTTATGGGCATATGGGTGCTTCTGTATTTATTGTGCAAAATGTTTGTCTGCTTATATGGGCATGTCCAGCAGGGGTGCTCACTGCTCATATTATCCTACAGAATACTTAGTTTTCGACTTCTTGTACCGACCCTTTTGTTGAGGACTGCCTGCAGTGCCTAATATGTGGGTAATGGTATCCCACAAAATTTGGCAAATTTTAAAGATATTGTTTAGGACTCCTTGTGTGCTATTGTCTATTACAACATAAGCTGTCATCTTCAAGAATAGCAGTTATCCGAGTGCTCATATTATACCACTAAGGTGCCCATAAAATGCCCTATCAGTTTAATATGGGCAATTTTAAAATTTATTTCAGAGTGATATTACTCAAAAACAAATTGACAAAATGTCCTAAAATTACCTTCGCGTTTTAGCCATATTCCAACTTTGTCTTACAAAGCAGGAATACAGCACTTTTCACATTTATGCTGATGGCTAGAGCCACGAGAACAAAGTATGCTCATATTACCCAACTCTCCCCTAAAGTTGTAGTTCTTTACAAAATTTTCATTTTCGTCACCAGATAAATAGCAGGAACTCCAGTAGCTTAAAACAGCTTACAGTGTAGAATTTGGAGGGTAGATATCCTGAAATGTTCACATTTCCCTGATAAAAAATCTCAGATTTCAAAACATGTGTTGTTGTTTGACAGTTGCGTTTTGGTACCAGATCACACATGAGGTCACAATCATGACACATGACATCACAACAGCAGTAGTCCAGAAGCCAATTCTCAAAAGAGGCTTAGAAAAAGTTTCAGTAAACACCCCTGAGCAGATTTAGTTTGACACTTGATGATGTTAGGGTACCCCAGCCTGCATATGGCCAGGGTGGGTTTACTCATCTGCTGTGGTGCATAACCCGGTAATGCGGCCATACGTCCAGTTACGAACAAAATTTATTAAAAATTCCAGATATTGAGTTTTGAGGGCCTAATAGTGACTGGATCAAACTGAAATTGGTTCAGATATATGCAGAATAATTGGTTGCATGTTACTAAACTGAAAAATGTTACATAGTTTCTTTATTTTGTGATTTATAAGGAATTTATAGTCATTTTTCATGGAAAATTCACTTCATTTTCAGCCGGGCATAATTACAAATCTCTCCAGAACTTCAGTTCTAATGCAGATATCAACATGGTGTAAACTGCAAAAACTGCCCCTTATTCTCAGCTTGCCAATGGTGTCACATTCATGGCCCTGTGATTGATACATTTTCTGCTATTAGACTTTAAAGTGATAAAAGTTACCCTACCCCCCTTATTTTCGAATTTATCACGTATTCATAGATTAGCAGAAAATTTGATCCTCAGGTTCTTTGTAACAAATGAATTGCCTAGGTATGTCAATGCCCTGTTTACAGAGACTACAGGTGAACACAGTGACCATGTATATGTTGTTAATTAATAAGATATCATGTTTTTATGGCCATTTTTACACCAATTTCCTTTGTTTTACGGACGGATTTAAGTATTAGTCGAAGAAATTAGTGCAATGCAAGCTATCACCACAATTTCTACATTACATTGGTCCACAACTGTTAAAAATATATGCCCACATTTATATATATGTACATGGTAGGCCTATCTGATGAAGTTCAACAAGTCTCTACTTACTAAAACTTTGAAACTTCACAAAAGTCTTAAAACTCTTATATCTAAGAAATAAACGACTTGCGATGTCAAAGCATTTTTTCATGATAAACAAGGTCAAGAACTAACATAATTTTGCATATGGTTCTTCATTTTGATTAAGAAATCAATGGATCACCTTTGGGCCTAATAATAACTTACAGAGAAGAGCAAGCCAGGAAGGATGACCATTGACCACTACAATGTCATGGTTCTGCATTTGCAAAACTCATGTCACTTCTTGTTTTAGTACAGCTGGTCATTAGAATTATCTAGGCTATTTCTAAAATATGGTTTCATGAACACAGTAGACCTGTGGTTCTTTTGAAATTTATTTGATTTCAGCTTTATGAAGAAAATTGGTTGATGTCTGTTGTGGATCTACTGCCTTGTCATAAAAGTTTCCATGGCGTCAGTCGTATTTAGAATTCACAACTTTTGGCTACCCCTGAATCACTTCCTGAATTTTCCTACTTGAAACTACCCTTTAAAATTACATTAAAATCTAATTTAAGCAACACATATTCAAACTCTATCACCCAATTATTGTGTTTGATTTCTTTGATATTGTGGCCCTTTGCTAATTGCAATTGCATTGGTAGCTGTCTTAAGTTTTTAATATATTGGCTAAGGTTGTTGTAAGGAGTCAAAGACAGTTGTAAGGAGATTTGGGGTTGAGAGGAGAAAGGAGGTCACAACTGGTAAACAGAGGACTTCTGACAGAAAATGTTCTTACTTTATTTTGGGTTGTACTGTACATATGGACTGGGGTGCTGCCCAGCTTTTGTGAAATGGGGCTGATATTTTTGTATCTACCTGTGCCCAAGACTTCAGTCTTCAGCTACAAATCTGATTTTGTGCTGGAGCAGATATTGTATAAACTTCTCTATTGTTCTTGTTGCACATGGGCACGCAATAAAAAGCAGGGGTAAGCCTCTTGATGGAGCGACAGAGGATCTTCAGGGTCTTCAACTGTTGGGTGACTTGACATTCTACAATTTGATGCATTATTGAACTCACAATACCACTGAGATCCAATTGTTGCACAAGAAGCTGTATAGGTCAGACTTGTTTCTTGACTTCAACATGATTTTCCTGCTGTTTGGGCAATGGGTGTTGTTGTTTGCAATCATGATTTCAGGGCCAATAGTGGGGTTGGGTTTATTCTGGCATATTCATGTGATTTTATGGACAGCTTTGCTTGAAATCTGTCAAAAAATAAAAATAAATGAAACAAAATGTTATTTGTCTCAAAAGTTTGTGGTCAAAGATGCTGAAACTTGATGTTCTGATAATGCCATGCAGGCCCTGAAATCAGAATTGTGGCTGAAGATTGGTGTCAAGGACAGAGGTAGATGCATTATAAGCTGATATCACCAGTTAATCCACTGAAATAATTCAACAGTGACAGCAGTTTGAATTGAAAGTAGCTGGTGAATATAAAGGGAATGCTAGTACATTGATATGGTCTGACAGCCTTATTTCATCATAACGTCTGCCTCTGACAGATGCTAATATTAGCTGAAATAGCTGCAGAGCCAGTAACATTGAGTCATAAGTTACATAGCTGGTGATCCAAACAGGCATAGTGGTCTAGGTCACTTGTGGGAAAATGGAGAAGTAACTCCACACACGATTGATGCAATTGAACATTTATGACTGCACCTTAAGATGGCCTGTCAAAGACATAAATACAATTTTTGTCATCATCTCTTCAGTCAAGAGCAAGCCAGAAATGACATGCTGCCCCAGATGAAAGATGCAGCTTAAAAATAATACACATTTCCATTACTATTTGCCGAAAAAGGTTTAACAACCTTTGCATGGGAACTCAGTCATATGCCGATGTTCTAATTTTGTCCCACTGAACTTAATTAAATATGATTTGATTTGACTATAGTCCAGTTGTCAAAGGATGTTTGCATGAGAATGGGACTTTTGACACCCTTGTTCCTTGACTTATAACTAACTGCTGAAGCTGCACCAAGTGAATTGCTTGCTCTTACCAGATGTGGATGCTCCACCAACTGAACTGAAGAATTGTAACAGCAGAAAGCATGATCTTTTTTGGCTTGAGGCATACAACTGCCTAAACAATGATGACTAACCAATACATTTTTGTGACAGAGAGATAAGGGCAACAGCCAGTTACTCTGAGGAATATTAATTGATGATGTTCAATCTTGGTTTTTTGTGAATTATTTTTGCATTTCTGCATTTTCCACAGCCAAATTAACCTCAGCATTTGCTCTTATTTGTGTTGTCTTCTGAAGAATGTATTTTCTGTTGTCACTGTGACCATGAAGTCATTTTCTAGTAAAGTTTATAACACCAATATCTGGCCATGCATGTGTAATGTTGTCACTTTCGTTTTGCACAAGTGATCATCAGAGCAATTAGGCAATGTACTGATTTTTCAATATACACTATGGGCCTGTGTTTCCCTGAGATATGATTTAAAGTAATTTAAGAGACATGTATGATACACTGTATAACTACTCAGTTTATTTCTTGCAAAAACAAGTGTGATCTTTGGTCAAGTTTATCACATCCATACCTGGATACTAGACATTTTAAAATAGATATCTTGCAGGGTCTACGGGTCATAGATTACATGGCATCAAATTAGATGTTCAACCCTGAAAGATGGCGTAACTTAAGTAACAAATATTGGGGCATTGGGTTGGACAGTTAATTATCTACCAAAGCAAAGTGTGAAAGTAGGTACAGCCGCTAAAGAACCTTCCTGTAAATACATTGATTTGTAACCAATTATTATATAAAATATTTTTACTCATATTTATAAAAAAGCAAACCTGAAGTCAAAACATATACACAAGTTTGCAGAATGTATCTTTCAACTTGTACTGAAATACAAAATTGACTGAAATACAAAATTTAGAGAAAACATGTTATATCCCATATTTGAGCTATGAAAAAAAAACACTATAGGCCAACTTGGCTTTTATGAATGCTGAAGATCTTGAGGAGGTAAAGGTAATGTTGATCTGATGATTACCAAATGCACAGGTAGACGAGCTCTCAGAAAGTCAACTCAGTCCAAGTAAATGTGCCCCTCTCACCTGGTTGCATGAGACGTTTGCAAACTTTCAAATGTTGATTTGAAGAACTTAATACCTATCAGATACCATATAAATGTGTGCACAGATTTTTTAACATTGTTGACCAATCTGATATTGAAATTGTGGTGATATCTTAAATTTTATTAATTTCATTGACATGATATTCAAATCCATCCGTAAAACGAAGAAATTAAATTGGTATAAAAATGGCCATAAAAACATGATATCTTATTAATTAACAATATATACATGGTCACTGTGTTCATCTGTAGTCTCTGTAAACAGGGCATTTACATACCTAGGCAATTCATTTGTTACAAAGTACCTGAGGATCAAATTTTCTGCTAATCTATGAATATGTGATAAATTCGAAAATAAGGGGGGTAGGGTAACTTTTATCACTTTAAAGTCTAATAGCAGAAAATGTATCAATCACACGGGAATGAATGTGACACCATTGGCAAGCTGAGAATAAGGGGCAGTTTTTGCAGTTTACACCATATTGATATCTGCATAAGAACCGAAGTTCTGGAGAGATTTGTAATTATTCCCGGCTGAAAATGAAGTGAATTTTCCATGAAAAATGACTATAAATTCCTTATAAATCACAAAATAAAGAAACTATGTAACATTTTTCAGTTTAGTAACATGCAATCAATTATTCTGCATCTATATGAACCAATTTCAGTTTGATCCAGTCACTATTAGGCCCTCAAAACTAAATATTTGGAATTTTCAATAAATTTTGTCCGTAACTGGACGTATGGCCGCATTACCGGGTTACGCACCACAGCAGATGAGTAAACCCACCCTGGCCATATGCAGGCTGGGGTACCCTAACATCATCAAGTGTCAAACTAAATCTGCTCAGGGGTGTTTACTGGATGTCACATTTCTGGGTTTGGCTTCTGGACTACAGCACATGATGTCACAATAGCAGCTGAACCACAATGACATCATCAGCATTGTTGATGTCACCAGCAGTCATGTGACTCTGTTGGCTTTGTTAATAGCAACCAGTCAGACTCCACGCGCTTTGTTATTTGCAGTTTGATCTGATTGGTTTGACCACGAGCACTTGGATCTACATTGATCATGACGTTATGATTATGTTTACAAAAAAAAAAATAGTAAAAAATAAAATACTAATACTGGCGTCATCATCAATGATTCAAGTGCTCGTGGGTTTGACCACCATCAAAACTTTAATTAGATCCGTCCACCAAAGTGATTAGGTCATTATTATTTTTAATTATCCATATTCAAGCGTTAAAATACCCTCATAGGTTGTCAAAATAGCAGAAAATGAGGGATATAAATAAAACCCACTCAGGGTGGTGGATCAGACCACTGAAACTAACTTGTGGTTTGGCTGGCTGTGAAACTCACTCGTGGCTTCGCCACTCGTGAGTTCCTCCACCAACCAGACCACTCATGTACCAATTTCTGAAGTGGGTACAAGCATGTAAAAATTTTTTATTTTATAATTATAGATACAACAAGGCCCCAAATATATATGACACTCGATGAACTCAGCCAAATGTTAGGGCATACCGAAAAACTACAATTTCTTCGATCATGGAAAAGCATCATTTTAACGTGTAAATCGGAAGGGAATTCTGTCTACTGCTCAAGCTGATATACCCCATTTGAAATATAGGTGCGATATATAGGGTAAAAAAACACTCAAATGGCTGTTTTTATTGTATTGTAACCTTGTAAGGTTGGTTAAGCCAATATGGCCGATTAAATCCGTCTTCCTCGATTGATTCCCGCGTTTATTGCGTCACACCAATCAAACCCAATCAGGGCACTCGGCCCACTCGAATCAATCGACTGGATCGGGCTGGGTAAATACCCAAGCCCGCAAAAAATCCGGCCACTCGCTTCTCTCATATCGTTACCCGCCGTCCCACCCTTCTTCCGGATCTGCAAGTTCTCCAATATGGGGTATAAATAAGACCAAATGGATGTATGGTGTATTTTGAGATGTACTTCCACTCGTGAAGATATCTTGAGTCCTCTGTACATACTCGTGCAGACGCACTCGTGGGCACAGAGGACTCAGGATATCTTCAACTCGTGGAGTACATCTCAAAATACCACCATACTCATTTGGTCTTATTAGCATTCACCAATACTTGGTGAATGGTATTGTTTTTGCTCTTATTATTCTTCACCCCACCTAAAATTGGAGAAAGTTAATGAAAGTTGGTGGATAGGTAGTCCTAAGTGAGAGGAGAAGTTGTGCAAAATTTTTTTGACCTTGACCTATTTTTGGAGGTCAGAGGTCACCTCAAAGTCAAATTTTCCAAAATTTCAAAGTGGATTATCTCTTTTAATATCATTGTTAGAAAATTAGGACTTAGGAACCTTTATATAAACATGTGTTGCTACATTTTTGGCCTATATCGTTTATTGGGAGATGAGGGTAAAGGGGTATTTACCCCCTTTTGACAAAAACCAGTTGCCCATGTTTTCAGAGAAAACTATAATGGCTAGAGGCTCAGTTTTTGCTGTAATTGATAGCCTGACTACTCATCCAGGGTAAGACACCTTTTATATTTTGATCAAACAAGGGGTTTTTGAGTTATGGGACTTTCAAAAATGGGTGTTTTGTCCAAAAAGTGAAAACATTTTTTAACTTTGGTTTCAATGGAGGGAATTTCATGAAACTTGGTGTGTATATAGTATTCATGAATTACAGACACATTATAAAATAAAAATGACGTTTTGGGGGTAATTACCCCCAAAGGGGTGATTGACTCTAACTTGTGATTAAAATGGACGAATTTCTCCAAATTTTGCACAAGTCCAGTATATTGAAATGGGGACATAATGCAAGTATGATTTTGATGTCAAGGGGTAATTTACCCCCTTATTCTGGATCGAAAGGGGTGAATATGTGTTTTGAGCAGTTATTGTGTATTGAATGATACAATAGGCATCGTTTGAGACTTTCCTTCGTGCTGTGGATGTTCCTGGATAAAAATTGTCGTTTTTAGGTAATTACCCCAAAAAGGGGTAAAAAGTCATAACTTTTGATTGACTTGGACGATTTTCTCCAAATTTTGCACAGGGTTAGTATCTTGACATTGGGACATAACGCAAGTACGATTTTGATGTCATGGGGTAATTTACCCCCGTATTCAAGATCGAAAGGGGTGAATATGTGTTTTGAGCAGTTCTTATCTTTGCAATGGTATAATAGGCATCGGTTGGGACTTTACTTCACAATACAGATGTCTTTAGGTGAAAATTGTCATTTTAAGGTAATTACCCCAAAAAGGGGGTAAATATTGATAACTTTTGATTGACTTGGACGATTTTCTTCAAATTTCGCACAGGTTTAGTATCTTGACATTGGGACATAATGCAAGTATGATTTTGATGTCATGGGGTAATTTACCCCCATATTCAAGATCGAAAGGGGTGAATATGTATTTTGAGCAGTTCTTGTCTTTCCAATTGTACAATTGGCATCGGTTGGGACTTTACTTCACACCATTGATGTTTTTGGGTTAAAATTGCTGTTTTTAGGTAAAAACCCCCAAAAAGGGGTAAGTTTTGACTGACTTGGACGATTTCCTTCAAATTTTGCACAAGTTTAGTATCTTGGCATGGGCACATAATGTAAGTATGATTTTGATGTCATGGGTTAATTTACCCCCATATTCAGGATCGAAAGGGGCGAATATGTGTTGTGAGCAGTTCTTATCTTTGCAATGGTATAACAGGCATCGGTTGGGACTTTACTGCACACCATTGATGTTTTTGGGTTAAAATTGCCGTTTTTAGGTAATTACCCCAAAAAAGGGGTAAATATTCATAACTTTTGATTGACTTGGACGATTTTCTTCAAATTTCGCACAGGTTTAGTATCTTGACATGGGGACATAATGCAAGTACGATATGGATGTCATGGGGTTATTTACCTCCATATTCCGGATCGAAAGGGGTGAATATGTGTTTTGAGCAGTTCTTATCTTTGCAATGGTATAACAGGCATTGGTTGGGACTTTACTTCACACCATTGATGTGTTTGGGTTAAAATTTCTGTTTTTAGGTAATTACCCAAAAAGGGGTAGATATTCATAACTTTTGATTGACTTGGACGATTTCCTTCAAATTGTGCACAAGTTTAGTATCTTGACATGGGCACATTATGCAAGTATGATTTTGATGTCATGGGTTAATTTACCCCCATATTCAGGATCGAAAGGGGCGAATATGTGTTTTGAGTGGTTCTTATATTTGCAATGGTATAACAGGCATCGGTTGGGACTTTACTTCACACCATTGATGTTTTTGGGTTAAAATTGCCGTTTTTAGGTAATTACCCCAAAAAAGGGGTAAATATTCATAACTTTTGATTGACTTGGACGATTTTCTTCAAATTTTGCACAGGTTTAGTATCTTGACATGGGGACATAATTCAAGTTTGACTTTGATGTCACGGGGTAATTTACCCTCAAAATCAATGCCGAAAGGGATGAACAAGTATTTTGACCAGTTTTTGTGTTTTCAATGGTATATTCGGTTATGTGTTTCCATTGATTTTTCGAATGAATTGTTCAATCTTTTGCCTGCAAGCCCACGTATTCGATGTCGAATCATTTCCTACCTTTTCAAAGGTTGCCTGCTAGTTACCATTAGCTTCTACAACTCCCACTAACTGGCCATGTTAATAGTTGTTAACGTTAGATGTCTTTCTTAGTCTAAGTCCTGAAAGTTTAAATATAGGAAGCACTAGTCTACAATTTGTCCCGTTTACCTTACTATTTAATCATACATGAAAGGTGATGTCATAATCTTAAAAAAATTAGACTTCTAATTTCCAGGTAAAGTCTGGTGAATGCTCATTCCCGATAAATTTATTGGGAATAATTGAGAACTAGTTATAATTATTATACATATTATTATTATACAAGCATTTCTATAGCACCTTATTCAGAATATATCCTGCTCTAAGGCGCTTCACATGTAAAATTAAGATCACAATAAAATGTAAAATGTAGAATATAAGATAAGAGTATGTAGTATAGATTAAATACTGAAAGCAATTCTAAACAGGTGAGTCTTTAAGTGTATTTTAAAAACAGTAAATGTTTGATAGTCTCTGAGGAACTTCGGGAGTGCATTCCACTCAGTGGCAGCGGCAAAATGATGGGGGCTGAAGGATTGTAAAATCATTGATATTTACAAATGTAGCAATACTTGTCATGATTAGGCATATCTAAAGATCACCACTGATGGTGTCAATTTAAAGATGACTTTATGAACAACAAGATCTATCTAAATACGTTTGAAAATTGTGTCAATTTACAGATAAATTTACTGGCTTTTCGGGGTTATCACTTATTTAAGACCATTACAATTGAACAGGATCAAAGTGTGAATGTTGATGTTTAGGTTTTGTTTACGTACTCCACGTACTCCACATTTCCAATTAAGAGTGAACAAAAGAGTGCTTCAGTGATATCACTTCATTTATTAGAGCTCTTTGCAGATTGGCGGTCCACTGGAAAAATTTATTTTCTTATTTTCAATTTGCAAACTGGCTTTGCCACATCATTGACAGTTTTCTGTTGGTCTCCTAATCTTCCTATTTGATGAAGTACCTTAAGTCATTTAATTAATTTGCTTATTGTCACCTATGCTGCTAGAAGTGATTATAAGCACTGAATCAACTGATTAACCGTAACTGACACAAACAAAACATTTTAAGCCAGTGACATCACACGACAAAGTTGAAAGTTTATTTTGAAACTGTTTGGACCGCTAGTCTGCAAACAGCTCTATAAGGGAGATGTGATAAATATACTTAACAATAACTAGAGACACTATAATTTCACAAGGCAGAACTTTATTTGACACCAGATTAGACAGAACATTTTAACATATGCATACAGCTTTTCATTTGACTATTATATATACTATATTATTTTAAATTATAAATATATACATACATAATGAAATGAGAGCCTATGTATTCGTGGTGTCTACCATTGCAAAAATACCAATGACATCTTGTGGTCTTCTTGTTCCACAATAAGCCATTTTGTTACACTATACAATAACTGTCATACTAAAGTATGTGGATGCACAGACTCTTCTCAATGTTTTCCCATGTGCAAGTTCCATTGTCAACTTTCTGCAAAGCCCGTTTCTGTGTTTGGTTATTTCCTGAACAACTGCATCAGGTTTTTCCTGAATCTTTTGCTGAATGCCAGAAATAAGTAAAAGTTAATGCAAAAGTTTGTTGTAGCCAGACATCGTGCAACCACGATAAACAGCTGCAGGACGGCACCGCCTCTTCTCGTCTTGGTCTTGTATAACGTAGAGACAATTGTTCTCAAAATAAAAGGTAATAAGAAAAGGGCGACCGAAACGCTTATTAAAAAGAATATGGTATTTTGTTGCTCATCATTAGAGGTAGCTGACTTCAGAGGAGTTGTCTTGCCTTTCGTGATAACTTCAACATGGCTGATACTCATGCTTGTAGTGCATACCTCGTTCTCTTTATTCAGGCTCGCAGAATGAGGTATTTGGGATATAGCATTATTAGCATACTTTGCCACTGCCCCACTGTTGGAGCCCCCATCAATATTGTCTCTTGCAACATTGTCAAGACTACCTGGAATTTCCAAGGAGATGGATTCAGTCATGGCAGTGTTGGTTTCACTTCGGTCACGAGGTTCATCATTTTGATACCTCAGAACAATCTGTCTGCTCTTCCTTATGGAACTTATAATCAGACAGTTGAGAAGCCCGAGCAATAGAAACGGTGCGAAAAGATGACCAGCCGACCAATACCAATTGTAGATTAAGCTCAATTGGGTCTGCACACCAAACATATAACAGCTATCACCATTGCCAATATAAACAGTGTAAACAACAGGCAACTCAGAGAAGATGCTGATAAAGAATACCGCCAGTATTATGGGAATTAATACTTTTCGATTATGGACATTCTTAAATTTGAATGGATATTTCACAGCAATGAATTTTTCTAATGCCATGCAATTTACCAACCAAGGACTACAGGAGGCAAAATAACAAGCAAAATAAAGTATTATTTGACAAGTTATCGGTTCAATGGAATCAAACAAATTCAAAAATATCCAATGAAGACTTAACGCTATATTATAACCGATATCAGAAATTGCTAAAGCTATAAGAAATAAGGCTGTTGGATTGTGAGTGTTCTTACTGAATACAGCCAAAACTAAACTATTACCAAAAAGACCAAAAACAGGCAGGGCAGGCTCAATGTTCTTGGCGATAAATGCCGCTGCTCTCAACAAAAGTTGAATGTCATCCGCGTCACTTGCTTCAATAGTCTCTTGAACGGCCGTGGTGAAGTCTGACGAGTTGTCGTATGTGATAGTGGTTGAGATATCTGACTCCATCCTCAAATGTTTCTCCCTGCACAATTCAGTCTTGAAATGAACTGAAAATGAAATCATGTTCTCAATTAAAGGACGACAAATTAGTGTTTTTTTGGGATCATTTGCTGATGCAACACTTGCAATGATTCTACACAATTTCAGTTGTTTTATCGTTATGGACTATATGGCAAATAACACAACTTTCAACTTGCTGTTAAGTTGATGAAATAAATTGCTGTGGAATCCTAGCAGCTCCTAGCTCTGAGGGCAATACCACGAATTTCATGTTATTATGTTTACAATATGTACGTATTCTATAGAACAGGATCAAAGTGTGAATGCTGAATGTTTTAGGTTTTGTTTACTAGAAATGCCTTTTTTAGTTGGCATTGTGTCAATCAAGCAATCAGCTATCACTGCACTCTCATGTCCATAGGTTTCAATGCTCGGCTGATCTGTACTGAGGTGATAAATATAGCGGTAATATTTTTTTATCGTCATTCACGTCACGCATGTAAACTGAAAATCTTGACCACTTGGGGCTGAACAATCTTTTACCAATGAAAAGGGAAGTGGCTTGCATATTTTGTTCCAAATTGTAAGTCTGTAGCACCAATACTTCCTGAGATACAACATTTTTGTCAATTAAAATACCAAATATGAGTGTCATTAACGTCACACTTGTAACTTAAAATCAACACCACTTACAGCTGAAGAATGTATTACCAACATCTAGGAAAGTGGTTATTCTGCACACATTAAGCTTTATCGCAAGTCTCTACGATCAATAGTTACTGAGATACAGTATTCTCTTGACTCTAAAAATTACAAAAAAGAAGTAAAATTCTTTTTCACCAATAATTTCGATTCCCGGTGACAAATAGTATTCCTACTACTCCCTCCAACACCCTATGTCTCCACTGAACAATATTTCAGAAGCAATATAATGGTAAAATGTCATTGGCACCTAATATTTTGTCAAAGGGTGTAGAGAAGCATCAAACTTAAGACTGAGCATTCCAGATATGGAGAATACACAAAAATGTCAAGTAATTCTTTTGTTTGAACATTAATTCATCATATGAATTCAATCAAATTCAACTCTAGTAACCTCCAACAAAATTTCAGTGAGGTAAAAGTAAGAAGTCATTTTTTCTGTGACGTTAATGACAATTTAGCTGAAAATCTTTATAGGGGCCCATGCATAAGTAGCATTCTGGTGATATATGCATGCAAGAGATTCAGGAACACCAAAAGAACGTTCCACAGTGACTTTGATCTAGATATATAAAGTCAAAATATTACAGGAAGACGTTTGTTAATGACAACTTCAGATAGGACAACTGACATGCCACCACACATACCAGAATATTTTGCTTAACATGACTAATGCAGAGCTACAGACAATATAGTTAGCTTATAGGGTTCTCAGACAACATGAGACACAAGGTTATTTCACAGAATGTGCAGCTAAAAGCAGGGACCAAAAGTAGGGTCTTACTGACGCTACTGACGTCAGGATGGGTACATTTATTAAGGCTATACTGACGTCAGGATAGCAATATTTTGTGTTCTTCCTGACTGTCAGTCCAGATCATAAAAATGGGTCATCCTGACGTCTACTGCCACCATATTTGCAATGGTTTCTAAGGTCAGGAAGACAGTCATTGGCCAAGGATACTGACAGCAAAAATTAGGTCTTTCTGACACTGCTGACGTCAGGAGGGATTCATTTACCTATACTGACATCAGGATAGCAATATTTTGTGTTCTTCCTGACTGTCAGAACAGACCATAAAAATGGGACATCCTGACGTCTACTGCCACCATATTTGCAATGGTTTCTAAGGTCAGGAAGACAGTCATTGGCCAAGGATACTGACAGCAAAAATAAGGTCTTACTGACACTGCTGACCTCAGCAAGGATAGTTTTTCCCCATCATCCTGACGTCAGAACATGTCATAATATCATGTTCAGCTGACATCCACAGCCAACTGGAGCCCTGTTAGTAAGAGTCTAAAAATGCCCGACTTCTGACTGTCAGCAAGGATAGATTATTCCTCCATCCTGACGTCAGTAACAAACTAAAAATGTGACCTTTCTGACGTCAGTAGTGTCAGTAAGGACCCAAAAAAGGTCCCTGTTTTTATATGGAATGTGTGTCCCTTGCGTTTTTATTAGAAAACTAATCTGATGTGATGTTAATGACGCAATATTGGAGACGCCGACTCAAGACGCTCCTGCTCCCATACAGAAGATTATTTCAGACAATGGCGACTAGATTTTAGAAGAATAACGGTCAAGTTTCCATGTAAGAAGCAGTTAAACGGCAGCAATATCACCTAGTAGTTTTTTGAGGTGCTTTTTCAGAGAAAATGCAGGTGGAGACAAGCCATTTTAGGGGGGAGCTTAGAAATATCACCATACCAATTTATTATTCAAAATAGTCATAAAAAAAACAAAAAGTTATCCTTTCATTCCTGAGGTTCGAGACAGGTGGTTGTAACAAACAGTCAATGCCAAACAATGCTAAACAAGATAATCCAGCCTGCTATTTTGTAACAGAGCTCCTTAAAACACTGTCAGAACACAGGAGCATGTGACAGAGCCAGGGACCAACAATTATTGCCCTAAAAATTGTTTACGGGCAAACTTAACGTCCAATTATCCTCGGGGACTGTTTAATTAAACTTCACCTACACATAGGTGAAGTTTCTTGTAATCGGTAGTATTTATTATTTATTATTTATTCAAACTCTGCGGAGAGTTTTCAAAAAATTCATGTACATAGCCTACAATAATCTAAGAACGCGTTTTTTTAATATTTGACCTTGACCTATTTTTCAAGGTCACAGAGCCTTTTAAAGTCGGATTTTGCAATATTTGAAATGCATGTACCTCATCCGGTTATTACCGGTTTTCATTTTCCTGCACATGGAAAGGTCCCAGACACTTTCTTCACAGTTTGACCTTCTTTCATGAAAGTAGGTCAAGGTCACATTGTACAAAGTCCATTTTTATGGTTTGAGGTCTATCGCGGGATCTCAGAATCCGTAAGTCGTAGAGTCATACCGATGGTGCCAAAACGTGCTCAAAGTCACGGGACATCTGCCCGACCCTTTATTTTTCATCGGCAGTACCGGTTCTTGAGTTACGTAACTTTAAAGTCATACCGCGTCACCAAAACCGGTGACCTTGAGAATTTTACCTTGAAATATCGATGTTAGCTCATAACATGTCATAGTAAACCCCCCCAAACATACACCTAATAAGCCCATACTGACCTTTAAATTTGACCTTGACCTCGTTTTTCAAGGTCATTCGACCCGAATAAGTTTGAAAAGTTGCCATTTTCAACAATTTTTTTTACCATGTTATTTTTAAGATATCAGCGTGATTCACAGGTGACAGATGAACATTGGCCTGTTTATTCCTAATATCTAATCATATTTTAAGTACCTCCTTCGCCGGATTTATGAAAAAATTTTTAATATTGCTAACCGACAAAGGTTAAAAAATGACACATTTCCGCGTTTTTGACAAGGAAATATTGATTGTACAGTGTTACAATGCATGGCTGACCCCCCCTTTTTCATACAATGCCATTATGAAAATCATATTTATTTTGACCTAGAAAATGTTTTTCAAGGTCAAACTCAAGGTCAAACATGTCAAAAAATTTTACATTTTTGACATTTCATATTTTTTAACAAAGAAGGAATCTAGATATTGTTACAAAAATGGTAGACGCACTTGCTACAATACTCTAGAGGCTTCTTGTAAATTTACAAGGTCCTCGGATTGACCTACGTTGCACAGTAAAGGTCAAAGGGTCAAAAAACGAGCAAAAAATTTATGATTTTTTTTCACATTTCTCAAAGATAGCGTAATTTCAAACGGCCGTAGCTCCGATCCTAATTAAGATAGAGAGAATCTGAAAACAGATTCGGAAAGGCCAAATTCTCCTCTAGTTTTAATTTTCTGAACATTTTGTCGTAGCTCCGACGGTTAAAAAGATCGCCGGACCCTGAAAATTTCATGTTTTTTGTCGAATTTTCACAATATATTATTATTTCGACATGGAAGGAATCATCCTTTTTTGATCAACCTGCCTGGACCTATTTGTAACATCTGTTTACATAATCCTGGCAAATTACGTATGTTTTCATTGAACCGTTTTGGTTATACAGTGATTTTATATTAAAAACTACATTTTTTCAGGTATTTCTAAAGTTCATATTACTGAATTGTACCATAATTTCAATCTGCGATAAGTCCGGTTCTAATTAAGATACAGAGAATCTGTAAACAGATTTGAAAAGGCCAAATTCGCCTCTAGTTTTCATCTTGTGAACATGTTGTCGTAGCTATAACGGTTTAAAAGATCGCCGGACCCTGAAAATTTCATGTATTTCTGATGGTCAAAGAGATCACATGACCCTGAAAAATCAATGTTCTCAGAAATCGCAGAAGATGTACTGGTGGATGTACTGGTTCATGTATTGGTTCATGTATTGGTTCATGTATTGGTTCATGTACTGGTTCATGTACCGGTTCCTGTATGGTTCATGCACTGGTTCATCTACTGGTTTATGTACTCCTTTTTCTGTGCATACTTGCATGTACTCAAAGTACAGGAAACATTCTTGTATTCTTGTCTGTATGCATGTTACTTAATTATGTCTGATTCCTGTGTACTTTTCCATGTACCTTTTACTTGCTCATCTACTTGTGTCTGTTCGAGTTGCTGGTACCACAGTAGGTGAAGTTTTGTTACCGCTCGCGGTTACGTCTACTAGTTTATGTTATACCTTCATTGCATGGGATATCACTTGAATGGAATATAGCAATGTATTATGTTCAGGAAAATAATTTACAAGACAAGGTAAGACAAAAATATTCTCCTTTGACCATGTCAACACAGAATTTTCTTACCAACACAATGGGTGACTGTGGACACATTTTATCTCGCAAATTGAAGTCGACATAATAACCGAATTCGCCCGAGTGAAGTCGATCCGAGCCCTTCGTAGCCAATCAAAAAGAAGCATCGAACGAAAGTGCCCGAACCGTCCTCCGCCATTTTGGCTCGCTTGAAGGATTGAAGTGCCTACTGCTGGTAAGCAGTATTTTTGCACTTTGTATGAGAATAAACGTGTGATTCTGTTTTTTCTTGGGGCTGTCTTGGTTAAGAGGCCATTGTCAGTGTTTTTACACTTAGTTTGGCGCCAGGTTACGGCGGCCGTGGACGTGAGCGCTTGGTTAAGGCTCGTCAGTCAAATGTAGAATTTGTCTTGTTTTGACATCTGTCAAATTTGGACTTGTTCATATTATTTCTTGTCAAGCCACGTCAATTGGGACGGGTTTTAGTACAGTGGGTGTGTTCTTTCAGGTTTGTCAGAACTACTGGTGATTGTGCCTTAGATTTTTTCTAATTCACATCTTGTCTTTGCCAGATCACCATGGCTGAGGAATCAGGCAAGGGAACATCCATGGAGAGCCATGACAGCTCCTCCGAGTCAGGGGACGTCCTCAGGGACCCCCGCCTACCGGACGAAACCGGGGAGGCGTCGTCGTCCTTTCCGGCAGGTGATGCACGGCTGGCAGGTCACGTTACGTACCCGTTGAGGCCGGGGGCTATGGCCGGTTTTTGGGGGTCACCCTACCACTGGGGCATGCCGCCCATGCCGTCGATGCTTGGGACACCCATGATGGCCCCACCCCCGGGGATGGTCCCGCAGATGTCTATGCCAACCATGGCAATGCCGATGGGGGTGTCGCAGGACTGTGGTGCTGACACTGAGGACCCACCAGCGAAACGGCACAAGATGTACGAACCGAACCCGGTTCAAGAAGGGACCTAGAACTTGCTCGATGAGCAGAAAGACCATTTGCTCCGTTTGATGAGGGAGTTGACTCCGGAGGCTTGGAAGCAAATGAGGGAGGATTGTCCCAAGCCAGCGGATGGCTTTCTTAAGCCACGGACACTGGACAAGGAGCTGCTTCAGCTTCTGAAATCACCGGCAGTTGTAGATCGGGCCAAGGATGTTGACGGCATGCTCAGGGCTATATTTTTATCAGCGGCCGATGTGATGGGTCCCTTGGGGAAGGCTTGGGCTTCCGTGCACAAGGGCCATGAAAGGGCCCAGGATGACATTAAGGAAGTGGTGTCTTTGTTGGAACATGCGTCAGCATTTGTTGCGCATTTTTTGTATTTGATCGATCAGAAGCGGAGATCCGAAAGTCCGAAAGCCTTCTTGAAAGAGACCAAGAAGGCAGGACCCCTGCTCAAGGAGGGCGAGGCAGCGTCGGATGGGTGGCAAGAGGCCCCAACGGTTTTGTTTGGCCAGAAGTTCTTTACGGAGAATTTGAAGGCGACGGCCAAAGAATCGAAAGCCCTCGAAGAGGTTAAGAAGTCCCTGGGACAGTGGACCTACAAACCCCGGGCCAAGACCGCACCGCAGCCCTTTCGAGGGGGCCCCACTGGGAGAAATCTACAGTGGGGCGACTACGGCAAGTTTGGCCATCAATACCCCCACAATGAGCCCGCAAAGCAAGCTGAGGGCACCGGAAGCACCAAGAGCTTCAACTCACGAGGCCGAGGAGGTGGCAACGCCGGAAAGTCCGGAGGCCGTGGCAAAGCCACTGGAAAGCCCAGGTATGTTGAGTGGGTTGACGGGGGGGTTGACTCAAGGGAAAGAAATCTCATTGCAGGAGTTGATTCCACACGATGGAGTCAAGCAATTGGATTGGGATACCAGTGGTATTTCCCAATGGAAGGTAGGTGGCCGTTTGAGACATTTCAGCCACAACTGGCACATTGTTACACAGGACCCAGTTATCCTGGAAGCAGTACAGGGGTACCGCTTAGATCTGCTGGCAGAACCACCAAAGGTGAGTATGGTTCCACCACTGCACTTTTCTCAGGAAGAGGCAGGTCTTGTCAGTTCGGAGATTCAGAGTTTGTTGGACAAACAGGCAATTGCTCCAGTGGAACCGGAACAGGTGAAGTTCTGGAGTCAGCTCTTCCTTCGAGAAAAGAAAGGGGGGGGGCAAAGACCGGTATTCAACCTGAAGAAGCTCAACAAGTATGTAAGATACGAGCACTTCAAGATGGAGAACATGACAATGTTGCCAGATCTGATCCAACCAGGGGACTGGATGGTGAAGACAGATATCAAGGATGCTTATCTCAGCATTCCGATGGCACAGGATCAGTGGAAATATCTAGGGTTTCTGTGGCAGGAAATAGCATACACTTTTCGGGTCTGCCCCTTTGGACTGGGATCGGCTCCCAGGCTGTTCACCAAAGTGACAAAACCAATAGTGGCCTTTTTGAGACGACTGGGCGTGCGACTAATCCTGTACCTGGACGACTGTCTGATCCTGAACCAAAACAAGGAGGATCTGGTTCGCGATCGGGACACAGCGTTGTGGCTGTTTCAAATGTTGGGTTTCGTTGTGAATTGGAAGAAGTCCATTCTAACTCCTACCCAAGAGATCGAGTTCCTAGGATTCCAGGTGAGTTCAGTTTCAATGCTACTCAGTCTGCCTCTCGACAAGATGAGCGATATTCAGAGTCGTTGTATGGCCATGATAAATTGCGAGAGAACATCAGTCCGCAAATTGGCAAAACTGATTGGCAAGTTGACAGCCACTGCTCAAGCAGTCCTTGCAGCTCCCCTGCACTACAGAAGGCTTCAGATGGGGAAGACCAAAGCTTTGATGAGGGGACACCAATGTTACGAGAGCATGGTAGAAGTGACTCCGGAGTGCAAAACAGAACTCCGTTGGTGGGTAAGTCAATTAGCAGAGAGCAATGGCAAGGCTATCATGAGAGACCAGCCGGACATGGTAATCACGACCGATGCCTCCAAGGTAGGTTGGGGGGGGGAAGTGAATGGCATGAAGACTCAAGGCCAGTGGTCCCTGGAGGAGTCCAATCTCCACATAAACATATTGGAAATGAGAGCAGCAGAGTTTGTGCTGAAGGCGTTCACCAAAGACAAGAGCAGGATTCACTGCCACTTTCGGCTGGACAACAGTTCCTGCGTTGCCCAGATAAACAAGATGGGCGGGACGAGATCAGTACCGCTGTTGGAGGCAGTGAGTCGTCTGTGGGAATATTGTTTGGCAAAGGGAGACCACATTTACTGCCTAACACATTCTACGGAAGATGAATATCATCGCAGACGAGCAGTCCAGAGTTTTCAAGGACTCCAGCAACTGGAAGTTGATACCGGAAGTGTTCCGGAGCATTTGCAAATAGATCTATTTGCAGACAGGTTGAATGCCCAGTTGGAGAGTTATGTGAGTTGGAAACCGGATCCGAAGGCAGTGCAAGTGGATGCTTTCTTAATGGAGTGGAAAGACAAGAAGGCGTATGCATTTCCACCATTCTGTATGATTGGGAGGTGCCTTGCGAAGATCCAGTCGGAGAAGGCGACGGTTGTAATGATCACACCAATCTGGCAGACTCAGGTGTGGTATCCCCAACTTCTTCAGTTAGCGGTGGAACACCCTATGCTACTGCCACCGCTACCTCGACTGTTGATGTCTCCAATGGGGGAGACTCATCCTTTGATTCAAGAAGGGAAACTGCAGTTGGCAGCATGGAAAGTTTCCGGGAACAGCCTGTTGATCCAGGCCTTTCGCAGGCAGCTAGAGATCTCATCCGAGACTCGCGGCGATCAGGGACTCGGAAGGCTTACAGCTCTTCCTGGGAGAAGTGGAGCTGCTGGTGTGGTACCAGAAGGTTGGATCCAGTTTGTGCCCCTGTGGAGGCTATTGTGAATTTCCTAACTGAATGCTTTGAGTCAGGGTTAGAGTACAGTACTCTCAATGGACACAGGTCAGCCATTTCAGCTGGACACCTTGGATTTCAGGGCATGAAGGCTGGTCAACACCCAGAGGTATGTGCGTTGTTGAAAGGAGTTTTCAATAGAAGACCGCCTCAACCGAGGTATACGGATACATGGGACGTTGACCAAGTACTGAACATGTTCCGGCAGTGGCCGGTAGACTCAGGATTAGACTTGAAGCAGTTGTCCTTGAAGGTTACAATGCTTATGGCTTTGACAGGTGCAGTGCGGCAGTCGGAACTGCAGTTACTCAATGTGACTCACATGCTGGATTTGGGAGACTCCATCCAGTTTCTCATTGGAGGTTTGACAAAGACAAGGAAGGTAGGCCAAGGACCGGTTCCTTTAAATTTTGTTACATATCCCCAGGAGGAAAAGTTAGATGTGGTCCAGTGTATCCGGGCTTATGTGGCCAGAGTGGCCAGATTGAGAGGTAGACATGAACAGTTACTGGTCAGTTTTGTTAAGCCTCACAAACCAATAGCACCATGTTCGGTGGCTAGATGGCTTCAGATGGTCATGCAAATGGCTGGGATTGATACGAGTAAGTATAAGGCCCATTCCACAAGAGGAGCTTCTACGTCTAAGGCAAAGACTTTGGGTTTGTCGTCGCATGAGATCATGCAGAGGGCTAACTGGACGAGGGAAAATACTTTCAAAAGGTATTATTGTAGAGAAATTCCTGGTCAGGTTTTTCAATCAGCTGTCTTGAGTGACCGCACTGGGCGTTAAACATTCGGTTATTATGTCGACTTCAATTTGCGAGATAAAATTGTTAATTTTATCAGTGTGCTTTGAGCAAATTTAAGTCGACATAATAACATCCCACCCAACCCGCCCTAATTATGTGCTTGTTTTTTGCAGTGCGGAAAAGGCCTAGAGCTTGAGGGGGACAGCTTAGTGTACATATGTATATATGTTGAAATTTTCACACAATCATTACAAGATTAATTTACTTCGTTGGAGAGAATACAGTTCAATTTACCTTTAATTAGGTAAGTTACTTTCTCTTATTAATTTATTTTTAACTAGTGCCACTGAAGTGGGAGGTGATGGGAGGATCAGTTGGCACAGCCCTTTTATATTTTATTTCTTCAAGCGATCCTAAATGTGGGCGTAGGACGGTTCGGGCACTTTCGTTCGATGCTTCTTTTTGATTGGCTACGAAGGGCTCGGATCAACTTCGCTCGGGCGAATTCGGTCATTATGCCGACTTAAATTTGTTCATGCAATTCTAATTTCATGAGCGTGTGCAAAGCACACTGATAAAATTAACAAGTTAAGGTGACTCAAGCGTGGTACACTGCACATTCTTCTCAGCAGCCTTGTTGCCTAGCAACATAGCGTCACAACTGCTGCAGGCCCTGAAAAAGTTGTGACTTTACCATTTTCTGTTCTCCTTTTTTCAACAACATGGCAGCCAGTAATTTGCTATTTAAATGAGATCTAATACAGCTAGAAGCATAATTATTTTTTTATTGAATGCAGTAACATCTAGTTTAAAGTTTCAGCTTTATCCAAAAAATTTTCTCAGTTAATTTCAGTCAACTGTGTCAAAAATTGTCTTTATTTATTTAAATTGACATTTGCACAGTCATGGTACTGCAGTAAAAAATTTTTTTATTTTTTGCCATTTGTTTGACAATAACTTGTTTATGATATATGCAAATTTTTGGAAAAATCTGTATGATCGTTTTCTTAAAATTTGATTACAGCCAAAATTGATGCATGCAAAATCTGCAATTTATTAGTGCGTTGGTGCCCTTTGAGCTCTTACAGAAAAAAGTATTTTAACCTTCTGCTTCAAATTTATGGCAAATGTATTGGTTAAATCCTTTGGAAGACATTTCTGATATTTTTGTGTGACAAATGCATGTAATGCTTTATTCTGGGGTACAAAACCAAAAACTCAATTTATGACTTTTAAGCAGTCGTCAGGCAAAACTTCTGTTAGCATGGCAACCAAACGAGTCAGTGAAATTTTTTTGTTTTTCATTTTTGAAATGTGTGGGTCCCATAGAGTGTCTGCGCAAAATTTTAGAAAAATCTGTATGATCTAACCACCATGCTCGAGTCACCTTAATTAAATATCAAGGAGGTTTCAAGGTAATGCTTCAAATGACTTTGTCCACCGTGACTACAGACGCAGTTCTTATCGGTTTTCTATAGCTGACAGCAATTTGATTTTTAATTACTTGATTTTTCTGTGACACGCGTTTTCAAGTAAATTCAGGCCCAAAAGAAACACATTCTGATGAAGCAATTACAGCAAGGAGGCACATTTTGACAAAGTCTGGCTGTTTGCAATTTCTATCAACCTCAAGCAATGAGTTTAATTCCAAGCAAGAAAGCTGATTTCCCAGGAATATTACAGACATTTCTGAGGACCTTTGAATTACTATTTGAATATGAAAGCTATGGTAGTATATCTAGACTGACAATCTTGTCAATTTACAATTCCACATGTGCACAGTAGATATAATAACAATAAAAAATTCTTACCACAAAATTTGGTGAACAATATGAAAGTACGAAGCAAAATATATTGTCTTTGGAAATCAGAGTAAATTACTAACTCAAATAAATTACTATTTGACTGATAGCTAAGGTAGTATATTTGTATTGATCTTCTTGTGATTTTACAATTCCATGTGTACACACCGTAGATATAACAACAATAAAAAATTCTTACCACGAAATTTGGTGAATAATATTAAAGTATGAAGCAAAAGATATATCTTCGGAAATCCAAAGGTCGCAAAGTGCTGTCACCACGAAATGATGAATTGTGAAGATATACAGTCGGCCACAACCGTTTTATTTCTATCATAAGCTGGAATTAAAGCTTCTCCCATTGGCTGAGTGTCAGCAGCACTAACTTATCAGCTGCGCTCCGGAACTGTCTTAATAAAAATTATTACTGCTTGGCAGTGCTACCTCAAGGAACAAGGCTCTGGCCCATCCTCCGTGGTTTGATAACATTATCATATTCGAAGCAAGTCACAATATCAGAAACGGTGTAGTCAAAATGCGAAAAAGTGATGAAGCTGATTTGATTTTTTGTTTCGGCCTGATGATGTTCACTGTTGCTTCCCAAGGAGCGCCAAACGTAAACACAACGTTGCCAGTTTGGAGGGCTCATCTAGTGTGGCAAAGAAATATTTGTGATATTTTCACAATATTGTGCCAAAGCTGTACAACACCGCATGCTAATGTCATAAATTATTTACACATGTGACATTGCTTCACAATGTTGTTCCCCAGTAACTAAAAAATGCTGTACATATATGTCAGCACCTGCAGAGTGGAAACTGAAGACCTTCAGTCAAATTAAATAGAAAGTTTTTAGCAGATTTCATGAACATGGTTTTCCGACTGGTTGTGCACAGTGGCGTAATTTTCACTGAAATAAAGGAGTCAGTCAATCTTTTTTACATTCTCAAATTCCGAACTTTTTTATGGCATGGTGGCCTGCCGAAGCAGAAAGGTGGGGGACACGTCTCTTAGAAAAGCGCCCTACCAAATTGAACCCAAGGGCCATTACCACTACAGTGAAAACACATTGCATATTATGTCCCCCGGGATCAAAAATGTGGGGGGGGACATGTCCCCCACCGGTCCCCCCACCTAATTACGCCCATGGTTGTGCAAAAATTTGCAGTCATTAATATACTGGCCAATATTTATGAGGCGCATCGAAAATGGATCAGTCCCTATACAGACCATAGATCTGGCACTTTCAAATAATGGGAAATCCCTTCTCGGAAAGGCATCTCTTAATTTAGTATTTCTTGGGCGATGACCACTTTGCAGTGACTGTCGGGTCAAAAGATGAAGTGCCGTAACTCCACACTCAACATTATGTCCCTGGTGCTAAGTAAGTTAATCCGTATAGTGGCGTTCCACTATACCAACCATAATAATGGGCCATTGATGTGACAAAGACCAATAGATAAAGTTCTCTGCTTCTTTCATGTCATCAGGCAATCCTATGACTATTAAACATCAAGACGTTTGCTTTTTCCAAATTCATTTGCTTTGATTTCAGTTGTTCACCTTCTCTTAAATCATTTTTTCTAGGCTGACAATTTTCTCTTCCTACTGCTTTAGTAATTCTCTTTGCCTTTCAAATACATGCAATGCAAAATTTTACTTTCAATTTTGAAAGAGCGTCTTCTTGGTATCTATGGGTTACCATGGCTGGTTCTGCTGAGTTTTACCTTCAAACGAAGGTCGAAGAAGGTATTGTAATCACTTTGATCAGATGTTGTCAGTCCGCCAGGCGGTCGATCGGTCGGGAAGTCGAGCGGCGGGCAGATAGATCATTTGAGGGCCAGAACTCAGCCACTATTGCACATACAGTGAGGAAAATAAGTATTTGACCCCCTACCAATATTTTCTGGTTTGGGCACTTGGGCTTGCACCAAAATTCTGAAATTTCTCAGGTAGATCTGGTCCAACATTAGAAGACAGGTCATGCACAAAAATTAAGTGAAAAAAGCGTTATGTAATATATTTGCATAAGAATCCCAACAGTCTTCGGAAATAAGTATTTGACCCCTTCATTTGCAAAGGGTTTATTACCAGACTTTTACAAGACAAACACTTGGAAAACTATTACAACTGAAATTTATTGCAATCAAAACCTATTTCAATTGTTTTCCCCTATTTTATTTAGTTTTGAATGCCCTCAATAACACCTCCTATAATTTTTTGGTAATTTCTTTATTTTGAAGATGAGCGGTTGAAAAAAAAAGAAATCCCAAGACAATAGGGATATGATTTTTGACTGACAATAGTCTGGTGTTGGTACACAGACCTTATATAATGATGTACGAGTGAAAATTTCATTAATTGGTGCCATTTTATATAAGTAAACAAAGGAAGAAATCACCACTGGAAAATGCTGGTCTGCATTGCCACCCTAATCTCACCTACACAGGTGTCTGCGAGTGCAAAAATCATTTTAGAAAATCAAAGACTAACTGAGATGATGCAGTGTGGCCATAGTGCCTATGTTGAAGAAGAATCATGCAGAAGCTTGCTTAGAACTTACAATTGATCATGTGGAACTGTTTTGCTGATGATTGGGGGAAATTCTAAACAACTTTGGCATGATTCTTCTTCAACAGAGGCACTATGACAGTATGACAGCACTGCATCAAATCGGCCTACTGCGACAAATTTTACTGGTCATTGCCTCTTGCTGGCAATGTTGCAAACTGCTTTCAGAGACTTTGCTCACATGCAGTTGGTTAGTCTTGGATATTCTAAAATGATTTTTGCACTGGTGGACACCTATGTTGATGAGATTATTGTGGCACTGCGGACCAGCAGGTTTCAGTGGTGTGTGTGTGTGTGTGTGTTTGTGTTTTACGTCTCATCAGCACCTTGTTGGGCTATTTAGAGACATACTTGGTTTGTACTAAGTGTCTTTATAGTCCTGTTTGATTGGTAGTTAGTTTCTATTTTTTTTGTATCATGTTTGTACTAATTGTCTGTATAGGTCTGTTAGATTGCTACTTAGTTATTCCTTTTTTGTGTCATGTTGTCTGTTGTCCGTTGTTTTTTTATCAATTTCATAGCAACAGAAAGATGGTCATGTAAGACCAGTATACTGAGGATTCCATAGAACTCGTCAGTGAAGGTGCAGTTGGTGACTAAATTGAATATTTCTCTTTTTGTTGTATCTTCATGCCAGTCGTGCAGCTTTAGTTTTGTTCGTTCAGTCAGCTTCCGAGACACATTGCCAAAGCCAGACATTTGAAGATGCTTCACTGCCGGTTCTAGCCAGTAGCGTATAAACTTCGGTCGGAATTTTTCAATCTTTTCAGGTGATGGTTCTTCATCTAGGAAGTAGTAAAGATAATCTTTGGTTGTGATTGTTTGGTTGTCATCGTTTTGTGCCCTGTCTCTTCCTTCATCCACAGGTTTTGTTTCCTTTTTGTCCATTCCACCCTGTTCTTTGTTTCCTGGATCATCTTCTCCCTCTTCCTCTTGTCCTTCTTCGTTTTCTTCTTCCTGCAAGTCCCCTTGATCCTCTTCATGTTCTTCCTCTTCCTCTTGTTCTTCTTCCATTGATTCGTTGCTGGGTGTAGTGTCCCCACCATCATTTGATCCTTCCTGTTCCTCTTCAGTGGCTGCTTCATTTGGATGTTCTTCTTCCATTGCTGTATCTGGAGGAGTTGTGGTGCCAGCTGGTGTTTTTGGTTCTTCAAGGTCCGCCCGGGGAGTAGACGGTTTTGTGGTGTTTGTTGTCTTTAGAGTGGTTTTTTCATTTGTTCTTTCCAAGTGTCTGCTAGTGTCTTCTGGGTTCTCTGTGTGTTGTTGGTGTGATCTGTTGATGCTGTGTTCTTCGAGTTGTAGTCTTCGTCTTGGTGTCGCACGTTGATGAGGATGTCGATATCCTGCAATGTCCGCATAGCTGGGCATTCCTGAGTGCTGGTCCACGATCCTTCTAGCCTCTGGAAAAGATATCGCTTGGGTTGCCTTCAATGTGAGGATTTCTTTTTCCTTAGTCCACTGTCTGCAAGTTTTGCTGTAAGAGGGATGATCCTCCTTACAGTTGACACAAAGAGGAGGGGCTGAGCAAGGTTGTTCCTTTGATTGAACGTGGTCCTGGGATATACAATGTCCACAAACTTCTTGTCGTCGGCACCACTTGCTCAGGTGACCGAAACGTTGACATTTGTAGCATCTTCTTGGATTGGGGATGTAGGGTCGTACCTTACATTGCTCCCATATAACTTTGACACTCTCTGGAAGAGTCGTGTCTGAAAAAGTCAAGATAAGAAGCTCCCGATTATCCCTCTGTGGGATTCTATGAAAATGAATGACATCAGTAAAAGTTTCAAACCATTCTTGTAAATCGTCGTCCGAGTCTAAATAGCTAAGGGAGGAGAAAACCACTCCCTTGGAAGTATTCAAGGTCCGATGAGGCTCGATTATGGCCTGGGTACCTGCAACATCTTTCAGCCTAAGGAGTTTTCGAGTCTGGTCGTCGTTTCTGGTCTTAAATAGGACGGTTCCATCTCTCTGTAAGGTTGTCTCTGCAGGTTCGCCGACTTCTTGAAGTATGGTCTTGTAGATGGCGAAGGGAGATAGCCTGTTAGTTGGTTTGAACACTATGTACCTGTGTCGGTACTCCGATTTTCGTGTTGTCGTTTGTCGATTTAGAGTTTTAGTCGAGACTGTGAATTAGGAAGAGAGTATGCCATAGGAATTTGTGATGTTCATCCCCCATGCTCCCCACCCACCAAGGAGCCCAACAAGGGGGACTAATATGGGTAGGGCTGCGCCCAGTACCCTAGTCCAGGGATACATGGGGGATATACTCGTAGAAGGCTTGGTAAGAGATACAGCTGCAATCATATTTAAAACATGGCCAGCATGTAGACTTGGTCAGAACCTTCTTTGATTGACCCATCAGCCATGGCCAAATAGGACCGAAGCCCTAGTGACAACATGACAAGCCGATTGACTGGACCGGGCCAATCCAGCCTCCCGTCTAGGAGAAATCCAGGCCAAAGTAGTGTATTGTATGGGAGGGACCAACTTAGTCCCAACCAACTCAACTACCAGGACCCCTTCATCCTCCGACACGGGTCGCAACCCACGGCAAACAGGTTGCCCCTTTTCCGTCGGGGAGACGTGTGCTTGCGCACTGTCTCGTGTTGGCCACAAGAGATAGAGGACTTCACCCTTGTGTTACCGCCTACCGCCACGTGGAGGCCCGAGACCTGCGGGGGCGGTTTCAGTGGTGATTTCTTCCTTTGTTTACTTATATAAAATGGCACCAATTAATGAAATTTTCACTCGTACATCATTATATAAGGTCTGTGTACCAATACCAGACTAGTGTCAGTCAAAAATTCATATCTCTAGTGTCTTGGGATTTTTTTTTTCAACCGTGCATCTTCAAAATGAAGAAATTACCCAAAAATTATAGGAGGTGTTATTGAGGGCATTCAAAACTAAATAAAATAGGGGAAAACAATTGAAATAGGTTTTGATTGCAATAAATTTCAGTCATAATAGTTTTCCAAGTGTTTGTCTTGTAAAAGTCTGGTAATAAACCCTTTTCAAATGAAGGGTCAAATACTTATTTCTGAAGACTATTGGGATTTTTATGCAAATATATTACATAACGCTTTTTTCACTTAATTTTCGTCCATTGTCCGTCTTCTAAATTTTGACCAGATCTACCTGACAAATTCCAGAATTTTGGTGCAAGCCCAAGTGCCCAAACCAGAAAATATGGTAGGGGGTCAAATACTTATTTTCCTCACTGTATATGGATGAAATTTGGTACACATATAACCTATATAGTATATAGTGTAGTTGTGCCTTTTGATAGTCTGACTGAGAAATATAATATCTTAAAATATTAAGAGTGAGTGAGTGAGTGAGTTTGTGTTTTACGTCTCATCAGCACCAGAATGGGCTATTTAGAGACATACTTGGTTAGTATTAAGTGTGTTTATAGTTCTGTTACATCGCTACGTAGTTATTTCTCTTTTTGTGTTGTGGATTCTGTTATCCGTTGTTTTCTAACCAATTTCTTAGCAACAGACAAATGGTCATGCAGGACCAATAAAATGAGGATTCCATAGAACTCGTCAGTGAAGGTGTACTGGGTGACTAAACTGTGTATTTCGTTTTTGGTGGTATGTTTATCTTCTTGCCAGGAGTGCAGCTCTTGTTTTGTTCGTTCAATCAGCTTCCTCGACACTTGCCAAAGCCTGACATTTGAAGAAGTTCCACCGCTGATTCAAGGTAATCGTTTATAATAGGCGGTCTGAATGTCTGAATGTTATTAGGAGCTAGTTGACGGGATTTCAGACACACTGAAAAAAAGGATTGTTTGATATCAGACAATGGTATCTAATATGTGTCCGATCAATGGTTGTCTAATCCAGACAATTGAACTGTTCTAAATGTTGAAGAATTTGTTTATTTCATTCCATTGATTGTCTGGTCCAGACATGTGTAATATTGGGATAGGTGGGAATCGTTTCAGAAATTAAGAGGAAAGTGTGATGTGACATGTGACGTCAATGTCACGTCATGCCATCCCATAATACCACAGGCGCTTCAGCATAGCATGGGCGATAATCATAGATCAATACTTATTAGTTGTTAGCTTAACAGTGCAACGTTGGGGCTCCTGTGCATAATACAAATTATATAATTATATAGATTACAGCTAACACTGAAATGGTGATCTGACAAGAAAGGACAAGAATAAGACAACAGGCGATAAAAATAGCTCCTGAGTCCTGACTAGGTCTGTCCCATGAGATCTGTGCGAAAACGGAGGGGGTTGTATCCAGTGTTCTATACTGGGGCAACTGAAAGACCCAGCACATCTCTTAACTAATAGGGTAGGTAGCAGACTCACAGCCTTACCATCACTCATCCATCATACGGCGATCGCCACGCTCGAAAATACACCCTAAGGCGGTCTGAGCGTTAAAGGGAAAACAAACAAACTAACAAAGACAGGGAATGACCTGATAGAAATGACAGGAAAAGCCATAATCAGACTAAAACAGAGCAGAAAAGCAACAATCAGAAATATCAGACAAGCAATAATCACTGGAGGGTCAAAAAGAATAATGCGGCACGCAGAGTGAATGTTGATACCTTAAAATATTGTCATGGATACTTCATGCAAAGCTTGTGATATCATTTTTCCTTTTTAAGATAGCTTCTTCCATGGTATTTCTGCTTATTTTCTGCTCTTGTTTGACCTCTTTCACTGTACTGTCACACCACCAGCGCCCTCTGGCATGTAATGTGATAAGTTAGTGATCTCATTGGTCATACTACTTTCCATTTCAGCAAGACACACATACTCATCAGGTGTGGGATTTATCTTCTAGAAGTCAAGTTGCAGACCAAGTTCAGCATGTCATGTTTCGATCCAGCTGTGCCAACAAATGTTCTCATAAGAGACTGGCTCAACATTACCACTCATTTAAAACAAAATCCACGGGATCAGTGGCGTCACCAGAAATTGAAGTTTGGAGGGGCTGAAGCCCTGAAGTTTTAAAACGTCGTTAGAGGCCTGAAGAGTCGAAGCGTGGGCCACCCCAGAATCCAAAGAATTTAGATATCGGCGGATCTATACACACATAATAAATAGATGACCTGCAAAAACAGCGACGCATGGTGCATAAAATACTATATGTACAGTGTATTTTAATGGGCTCTGGATTATTCAATTACTACCAGTATCATATAAGCAATTGTTTTTTTTTGCCCAAGCTGTTTTTGGGGGGCTGAATGCTCCATTTGGGGGGACTCAGTCCCCCCTAGCCCCCCCTTAGTGCCATGTTCTATGGAAAATTGGTTTGCCCATAATCACCCACACAGTAGTTAACCAAGGTCCAATAATAACTTCCAAGTAAACGAAACCAATTTAGATAGCCTGGGAAGAAGTTCAGAAAACGGCAGCATTTGTTAAACAGCTTCATCATGCACGATCACCTCAACTCACCTCAGGCCCTTACGGAAACTATGTCTTTCTGTCGTTATTACTTTACTATAAATAGTACAATAAGTACATGCATTTTATATATAATAACTGCAAAGAATTACAGACGTTAAACCCAATGGGCTTGTTAGCCTGCAAATAGTGCGCACACAATATGTAATGACTTTTGGTTTGGTAGAGGTTGCATGGCTTTTTTCTAAATTGTGTAGGTTTTCAGAATAATATTACAGTATCAGTAATTACTGAAGCATGTCACGTGATGATGAGGAGCACTAAACAGACTTTACACGGCCTCTGTTTTTCCAATGCCACTCTTGAAATTTGCTGAAAATGTGTTGACATGAGTTTAAAACATAATTTTTCATAGGCATTCAATTTGATATTTTCAAACAACGCCTTCTCACAGGTAGCAAAAGTGGCAGCCCAGTACATGCAAAATGTGGCTGTCTGCCTGTGTGAGGGTTCCACAAAAAAATCACTTTTTGACATTTTAACAAAGTGTCATCCACTTCTTGCTTAACAAATAAATGGTATTATACCATACCTGAAGAAGCCCTGTCTACAAGTTGACTGCTATTTGCTGCCACCTAGGGTGCAAAATTTGCGAGTTCCTGTGAGCGGTCAACAGAATTTCATTGTCTGGAAGAAACCAGGACATTGTCTGGAAGAAACCAGGACAGTTCCATCAGTGATGGTCTAGTTTATTTTCAAAAACTCTGTAAGTGTCTAATCTGACTTTGGTTAGCTTCAATTTTAAGTAGACACCTTGTAAATACCAAATTAAGTTATTCTCTGTAGGTGATCTGTTCTGGTACCGGCTTGTCGTTTCCTTTGTCAACCGGTTGTCATTCCTTTTTGTCAATTTCTTTCTTTCGTTCTGCTCCCTTGTCTGGTGAATGGTCTTCCCTTACTTCCTCTTGACTCTCGGCTGTTTCTTCCTCCTGTGGATTCTCTGGACCCTCTTTTTTTTCTGCTTCCTGTTGAACCTCCGGAACCTGTTCCTTTTCTGCCTCTTCATCTTCTGCTTCCATGAATTCATTTTCGGGTGTTGTGCTTTCGTCATCATCCGAGTCTTCATTGTCCTTTTTTGTGTCTGTTTTAGTGGCGTGTTCTTCATCCATTGCGACCTCATGAGGAGCTATGGTGCCAGCTGATAGGTTTGGGTGTTCAAGGTCCGTCTGTTGTGTGGTGGTTGTGGCTGTGGAGTAGATTTTTCATTTGTTCTTCCCGAGTGTCTGTTCATGTCTTCAGTGTTCTTTGTGTGCTGTTGGTGTGATCTGTTGATCTTGTTTTCTTCAAGTTGTAGCCTTTGTCTTGGTGTTGCATGATGTTGAGGTTGTGGATAAAATGTGACTGATGCAAATAATGAATTTCTGGTCTAAACAAAGAAAACAACACAAAAGCACCACTTCATAAGCAATCAAGTATCAAGCTGAAAATAAATTGTGCTCACAATAAATTGAGCTCACCTTCATCTTCCTTTTTTTGCGAATCAACCACCCTTAAATTTAAATGCAAGAAAAACGCGTGACATACATTATACATAAAGTCATGACTAGGGTTGGGATGATAACTGGTATTCATACCGTACCGCAGTATTTTTCGGGCTAAATATCGTACTGTCAGGGTCCACAGTACTTACGGTATTACCGGTTTTGCTTCAAACCGTCATTAACCGGCACAAGAAAGAAGAAATTGCAAGAAATCCACTCGAATTCACATTGTTTTCGTCCCTCGGGCGCCATGACACTTCGTTCTCGGGCTGGACGAGATTCTCGGCGAGAGCTACGCAGAGCGTCTGCTTACAAAATGGCGGACGAGGGTAGCGCAAAATTCAGAATTTCTGATTTTTCGTTGATTTGTAGCATTAAATAGCTGATGAACCCAAGATCAATATATCGTGCTACCGCGGTGTCACAACCAATCAATATCGAGATATCAAATTACCAATATCGTCCCAACCCTGGTCATGACTCACAGAGTGCATAATTCAAAGTGAAATGATGCTCTTCTCAACTGCAAAGTTAGGAAAGACGGTAAAAGATAAGCTTTATGGCTCTTTTATTTCAAGGATGAAAACTTCACACAAATTTGACATCATAAAAATAATATAAACCCTTAGCGAACATCAAAATGTAAGGTTGAATTCACAGCTCTGTTCAAGTTTGAAAAACATGGAATTCATAGTTTGAAGGCAAATACAGTTCCATCTCCAAGAGAGAGCAAGTTGCTTCTCACTCTTGGGTCGTTGAAGATCTTGTCATTGAGTTTCTTGAGAGCTAATGTATCGGGAGTATTCACATCCGGGTCAGCCACTTTGCCTCCCCTCAACATCTGCAAAAATGGGCAAACAAGAAACAAAATCAACAAAATCATGTGAACCAAAATATGTAGGCCTTTATTACAGATTTGACATTTTGATGGTTTTACTTAGTTCTATAATAAAAATAAATTAGGCTGTTATCTGACAAGCCCATTCCAACAATTTGCTTTTTTTTTTCAGCATATTTCAAATGTGTCAGAACATTTGACTTATTGATGATAAAAATATTGCATCTTGCTACTATTTGATCACTGAATGTACCTTTTGGCACTAATCCATTTTTACGATAAAATGACTGGTTCAAAATCAAACACGAAATGAGAATACAGAGAAAGTAAACCAAATAGTATCATACAGAAAAGAGACACTTTAGCAAAGTAGATTCTCTGGGTGAAAAGAGGATTCATAGTTGCATAACTTCACTCACATTATCCAATGCAATGATTCCTCCAGATCTTACCAAAACCAGGCACTTTTCATAGTAATCATCATACCCAGTTTTATCCGCATCTATGAAAGCAAAGTCAAAGGTCCCAGCTTGGCCCTCATCAATAAGTTTCTCTGAAATGAAATGTGACCCACATTTAATCAAAACAAAATATAGCCGCATCCCTCCCACTGGTTTATTTGAAGTGGTATAACAGGAAAGTTATTCCAAAACAAACACATCATGTATTCACATAAATTATGTCTTTGTCTCAACTTCAATTTGTGTGAAACCATATAAACGTTAGGCATTAGTTTGATCCTATATATCCTAGCTTTTTGAATGCCATGGTTTGGTCAAATAATAACTTAGAACTTTTAAAATTATTGTTATTCAAAATAAATCAAAGACCAGCTTATATAACAAAAAAGTAACTATTTGCATTCTAAAAATGTAATATAATTTATTTACAACCAAAGTCATGGTTTTAACTTGAAACAGATACAGATATATCTAGGTTCGTTCCCAGAAGCATGAAATTGATGCTTTCTTATCATTTTGTCACATTGGTCTGGAGGGCCTGGGCAAGAACAACGATGCTGTTAAATAGGAGACACCATTCTACCTATTGTGGTGGGATTTGCAACTAAAGCAAAATCAAACCTCATCTGTGCTCCCAATAAATACATTATACTTCCAACCACAACATCAAAAGACAAATTAATCTATTTTTTTTACCATGATTATCATTTTTTAAGAATTTTTTTTTCCACTAAGATTTCTTAAAAAGTGAGATAACTTACGCAGTGTTTCTCCAGCAGGGGCAATGCGGATATCAATTATGTGTTCTACCCCAGCCTCTTTCCAGAAGGGCCTTCCTATTTCTATGTTTTTGTCAGAAATATCCAGACCAATAACCGTACCATCAGGGGGTAGCGCAAGTGCCATTGCTAAAGAACTATAACCTGTGAAAACACCTGCAATATAAAGAATGTTATTTCACTGTAAAAAAAAGTATAATGATAAAATAATACATTTCAGGGTAACATAAAAGAAACATTATATATATATATTTGGTTGAAGTCAGTATCAGGTTTTACGGACCAGGCCGGAGATATTCACCAAGGCCGAGGTAAACATCACTCTAGAGGTAAGGTCCGTAAAACCTGATATTGAAATGAAGTTATGCAACGAAATCTGTGACATCACAGTCTTGGGATAAAGCAAAGTACAAACTTTAAAAACACACTGCCATGAAAACGATAGTAACTGAATATCTGAAGCTGATAGATGTACAACTGTGATTGATTTTGTGATTGATTTTATTCAGATAATTTTCCAGTCATAACATTCAGATTGAACAAGAAGTATTGAGTGAAAAGAATATTGGATTGCACACAAAAGTCTCGGATGAGACTTAATTGTTTCCATGTGGTCCGAAAAAATAACAAAATGGTGTCCTCATTGAACTATGACCTGTTAAAAATACCACAAACCACTCACCCACATCCAGAGCCTTTTTTGCACCAATGAGTCGTAGTAGATTCTGAATGAAACAAAGTTGGTCTGGGTCTGACATCATCATTCCCCATGGCACATTTCTGGTTGCCTGTAAAATAAAAGATTAAATACATGATCCTGAAATGCAATGTTTTCTACTACGTCTGGTATGGCCATGCATAAACATATTTACAGCTCAGTAGAGAAATTGTCCCTTTTTTTATTTCACAATTTGATTTTTTTTTCAATTAATCTGAAACTATATACTTTTACAACAATGCACATATAATGTTACAGTCCTTCTCATATTATGTGGAATCCCAAGTTCTTTTCTATGCGGTTGAATTATGTTAGAGACAACTCTATTCTCTAACATTGCAATATATGTAAAAGAACTTCGAGCTGTTATGTCATTTTAAACTGGGTTGAATTCCCCAGCTTCTAGCCAATGAGGATCTACCTGAACTGTGCATCACAGTTTTAACACAGTGTCAAAGTAAGAATATTATCAGGGATAGCCCCTGCAACCACATCATCACAGCCTGATAGCCAATGGGCTGATACTAAACTATGCATCACAGTTCAAACATTGATATATTGAAGGAAGCATTACATTTGTGATCCCAATGATCTATCACTGGCAATCACCAGTCTTATCAAGATGTACATAACTCATCAGAAGAAAACCTTACCACAATATTTCTATGACCAGCTGAACCTGGTATCCGATATTCATAGCCACCTGTCAACAAAGTAATGCACACATTCCTCATGTCAAACTCCAGATTCAGAGCCAAAATTTTAGTCAGAAGATATTTTAGAGCAAGGTACAAAATTCCAATCTACTAAAGACCTTCCACAAACATTTCTACAAAATCCTCTGTCAAAGCATTAAGAAAATACTATGTTTCGATATATCCCATATCACGTCCAGTAATAAACTATTATATCTGTAACAGACATTGAAAGTGATGTTCACTCCATTCTTGACATCGTATCATCTGCAACTCAATCAATCTCATACTCATCAATCATTTTTTATGTTCACCTGCACAGATGCACCGACTTCATTGATCTTTTTTTTTTTTCATATATTTCATTATCATTACTTTTCATTTATACATCTATTTTATTTCATTCTATTTTACTATTTTTTTTCTTTTAAAATGCTTAAATAACTCACTTTGCTACATATATATAAAATGCATGTAGCTTCTTTTTTTTTTTGTGTGATAACTATGAGGTAATTACGACACAGGCTAACTTGTCCTTGTTATACCATTCGACACCTCTGTCAGCCAATCACATTACAGTATTTCAGGGGAATAATTCCCATATTCTTTGTTGTCCAGTTATCCTCTCATGTTTGACTGTTTGAGTGTTTGTTTCATGGTAGAAGCCGGTTATTCACTCCGGAATCAGGAATATGTGTTTATCACACCTCGGCCTAAAGGCCTCGGGTGATAAATCACATATTCCCTCTCCCGTGGTGAATAACCTTTACTAATTTTCCACAAGTATGTAATAATGATCTGATATTTGAAAATAGATTGACTTATTCTATCCTATCCTAATCCTACCAAATGGCAGCTTCCTCGGCATTCACAGTAGACAACTGTTATAATCCCTACAGAGTTGTTTGATTAATCTAAAAGCTTGCTAATTTACAACTTTTTTGTAAACACAAGGATTATGTGATGTAGATTTGTTCTGGCATCCATTGGCCGACAGGCTGTGATGTGGACCTTGCATGTGTTTTCTCAGACCCAATTCTCACTCTGACATTGAGCTGAAACTGTGATGGTCAGTTCAGGGGATTCACATTGGATAGAAGCCAGGAAATCTGACCCAGTTTAAAATAACATCACAGCTTATAGTTTATTTACATATATATATTCCAATGCTAGAATTGAGTCATTTCTGGCATCACAGTTCAACGGCGATGAGTGTGTGTGTGTGTGTGTTTGTGTTTTACGCCTCTGCAGCACCTTAATGGGCTATATTGAGGCAGGCTAGAATTTTATATGTCTTTGTCATTTTTCTTCATATTTTGTAATATGTCTGAGTTTGATGTAAAAATGAAATTATGTTTTCTGGTTTGTGTGTAAGAAATTGGAGTGGATTTGTTGGTAGAAGTGTGTCTCTTTGTCGTTGAAAGTCTCTACAGTCTTTTAAAATGTGTTTGATTGTGAGAGGACATTGACAGTCATCACATATTGGGGCTGGATTACCTAGTAGAAGGTGAGAGTGGGTTAGTCGTGAATGTCCAATAAGACATCTGTGGATCACAATTTGATCCCTCCGTGTTCCAACTTTAATACTTTTAACTTCCTTGATTCTGGGAAATATGCTTCTTAGTTTATTATTCTCGCAAGCGTTCCACATAACTTGCCATCCAGATTGGATGTACTCATTAATAACTGGACGCAGATCTGTGTACGGAATTGTGTCATTACTTACATCCTTCGAGAGGGCTTTTTTGGCCATAGTGTCCGCCCTTTCGTTTCCGGCAATATCCACATGACCTGGAATCCAACAGAAGATAATCTCTTTATCTTCTATTCCTGAAAGAAGCATAAGTATATCCTGCAGAATGGGATGATCCATCTGTTTACCTGCAAGAGCTTGAATTGCTGACTTAGAGTCAGAACAGATTACAAATTTGTCTTTCTCAGACATTCCCGCAAGCCAGACAGCTTGATAGATTGCTAGGAGCTCAGCTGAGTATATAGAGCATTCATTGGGAATGCGCTCACTATATAGATTTGCCTTACAAGAAGTAACTGCATAAGCAGTCCGGTTTCCGTCTTTGGAACCATCGGTATATAAGAATTTGTGATCATGATGTTTTAGTTTGATGTCTTGAAACCTAGTTTGATATTCAATGGGATCCGTATCTGCCTTTTTTAGTTTTTCTAATTCTAAGTTAATAACAGGATTTTTCATATTCCAGTAAGGAATCTGTGGAACCCTGTTTTCAGAAATAACAAATGCATCTATTCCAGCTGCTTCCAGATGAGGCCTCATTCTCAGTCCTAGTGGCCGTATGGCGTTCGGTCGATTGTCATACCGATATGTCATGTTGGGATGGAAGACAACTGAATATGCAGGGTTAGTTGGGTTTGCGGCCAATTTCACCGTGTATTGAAGAGACAATTTTAGACGTCGCAGTGACAGAGGTGGTTCTTTTGCAAGAACGTACAAGCTCTCCACTGGCGACGTCCTGAATGCACCAAGACTCAATCGAAGACCTTGATTATGAACTGTGTTAAGACAACGAAGATAAGAAGGTCGTGCCGATCCATAGACAATACAGCTGTAGTCTAAGCGGGCTCGTGTGATTGATCGATAAAGCCGAAGAAGGACAGTAGTGTCACCTCCCCAGTTCAATCTGCTCACGACCTTCAGTATGTTCAAAGATTTCAGGCATTGCGCCTTAAGAGATGTAATGTGGGGAATGAAAGATAGTTTTGAGTCAAACGTGACTCCTAGGAACTTCGTAGAATTTACTACTTTGATCCCACAATTGTCAATTTTAAGTGATGGCTCCGGATGGAGAGTTCGAAGATGGCAAAAATGCATACAGACTGTTTTTGCCTTTGAAAATTTAAAACCATTTTCTTGAGACCATTTATGAAGTCTGTTAAGACTTTGCTGTAATTGTCTCTCTATGGTAGACATGTGTTTGGATTTAAGAGCAACAAGAAAGTCATCCACATAAAGCGAGCACATGACATTATCTTGAATGGCTTTGACTATGCTATTAATTTTAATGTTAAGACAGGTGGGAGATAAAATGCTTCCCTGAGGAACTCCCATTTCTTGGGGGTACTCATTGGAAAAGGTGGATCCTACTCGAACTTTAAACCATCGATCTTCAAGAAAGGCCCCAATAAAATTGGGCAGTCTTCCCCTCATTCCCATTTCAAACAAATCTTTCATAATTCCATACTTCCATGTGGTATCATAAGCTTTCTCCAAATCGAAGAAAACAGCTACCACATGTTCTCTGGTAATGAATGCATCTCTAATATATGCCTCAAATCGAACCAAATGGTCTATAGTGCTCCTTTGCTTTCGGAAGCCACATTGGACTTCAGAAAGGGAGTCACTTGACTCAAGATACCAAACAAGTCGAGCATTTACAATCCGTTCCATCGTCTTACAGAGACAACTTGTTAGGGCAATGGGTCTATAATTAGTTGGATCAGTATGGTCCTTGTTTGGTTTTGGGACGGGAATAATGGTGGCCATTTTCCAGGAGTTTGGAAAGGTCCCGTAATCCCAGATCTCATTAAAGATGTAAAGAAGAACCTCTAAACAAGGAGGAGGAAGATGTTTTAATAATCGGTAATGGACTTCGTCCGGTCCCACAGCTGAATCAGAGGATTTTTGAAGAGCTATAATAAGCTCTTCCATAGTTAGAGGATAATTATATTCTTCTTGGTTATTTGAACAATGTTCAGAGACAGGCGTTCTGCCTGAGCTTTGAACCGTTGAAAGTCAGGAGAATAATTTTCTGAGGAGGAATTGAAAGAGAACTTTTCAGCAAGCTTATTTGCTATCTGCTCTGGTGTTGCATATTCTTCACCATTAATTATGAGGTGGCTCATTTGAGATGATGTTGATTTGCCTTGGATTTTTTTAATCATTTCCCATACTTTGGCTGATGGCGTTCGTTCGTTTAACTTAGAGATGTAGTTTTGCCATGTAGTCCTCTTTTTTTGTCTAATCAGGCGTCTAGTTTTAGCTCTAATAATACGGAAGCTTTCTAGATTTTCCATAGTTGGAAAGGTGTTAAATGTTCGAAGAGCTTTTTTCCTATTTTTAATGGCTTCTTTAACTTCTGCATCATACCAAGGTCTTGATTGTCTTGGAAGACCTCCCTTAGTTTTTGGGATGGATAAATTGGCGATAGTGATGAGATCTTTAGTGAATTTTTCAATGGGAGAATCATGATTTACATATGAAGTAATTTTTATAAGAGTAGACGCTAATTTAATGTAGAGGTCCCAGTCGGCCTTGTCTAATTTCCTTCGAGGATGGTTTGGTAGAGAGGAGCTTGTTGTGGATTCAAGTACAATGGGAAAATGGTCGCTTTCATGGCAGTCGTTCAAGACATACCAATTGTAATCCAAGAAAAGTTCAGGATCGCTCATACTAAGGTCTATGGGACTGTATGTCCCATGACCAGGATGAAGATATGTAAAAGTTCCGTCATTGTAAAGGCAAAGATCATTAGAAGAAATAAAATCTTCAATTACTAACCCTTTATTACTTGTTTGGGAACCCCCCTACATGGGGTGATGGCCATTAAAATCCCCAAGTAAAAGACATGGTGAAGGCAATTGTTCGTAAAGGTGATTTAATTCATGGATTGTAAGATTGTGACTTGGTGGAATATACAACGAACAGATGGTGAATGTTTTGTGTGATGATATTCGTACAGCAACCGCCTGGAGGTTGCTGTCTATATCGACAGGCGAATGTATAACCTCCTGCCTGACCAAGATAGAGGAGCCACCAGAGGCTCTATCATGATTGATATCATTATAATAATTATGAAAAATATAATTTCTTAGTCTGGGACTGTCCGTGGGCTTCAGGTACGTCTCCTGCAAGCAGAAGACGCAAGGATGGAGATCTGTAGCTAAGATGTTTAATTCATCAAGATTGGCCCTGAAGCCCCGACAGTTCCAGTGTATTATATTATTCATATTTATTTATTAGATGTATTATTAGTGGGTTTTTTACCAAATGCCCTATTAAGGGAAAATTTTGCGAGTTTTGAAGATGGTAAAGAGGATTTCTTTTTCCCAGGGGGAGAAGCAGATGAAGAAGATGGCTGGGCCTCAGCCGAATTTTCATTCGCAGAGGCCCTTTTCCGGGAGTTCCCAGTCTCATTGCTTCTTGGAGCTCTTGGTGGAGGAGGGGGTTTGGCCGCACCAGCTCCCATTGAGTTTTTCCTAATCTCTTGGGTGCTAGTGCTGCCACTGTCCAGGTCTGAACTGTTGGGTCGTGATTGATTTTCGTGATTGAAGGTCCGTCGTGGGGAAGATGTATCCAGAGGATTTTCGTAGTCTTCAGCGTCATCGTCAGATCTGTTGTGTTGACTCTGTGATTTACTTATGACGTTTCCTTCCAGATTGAGTCTTTTCCTTGGTGAAGAATGGTGTTTAGGACTCGGGTATCCTGCCATGTCAGCATAGCTGGGAGTACCCGAGTTCTGGTCAACAAGCCGTCTAGCCTCTGGGAAGGATATGGCTTTTTCCGTCTTCAGTTTAAGGATCTCCTTCTGTCTTATCCACTCTGGACAGGTCTTACTGTAAGAAGGATGGTTGTGTTTGCAATTAATGCAGTAAGGAAGAGCGGTACAGGGGTTTTCCTTTGAATGGGTGTGGTCCCCGCCACCACAATGTCCACAAGCTTCTTTTTGTCGGCACCACTTACTAAGATGGCCGAAACGTTGGCAGTGATAGCATCGGTGTGGGTTAGATATGTAAGGGCGAACCTTACACAGCTCAAAGGTAACCCACACCGAGCTTGGGAGAGTAGTCCCTTTAAAGGTTAAGAAGAGAAGCTCACTTTTGTCCCTTTGTCCAACTCTTTTAAAGCCAACAACTTTGGTCTCCTCCAAGAAAAACTGCTTCAGCTCATCATCAGTACACGTTCTACTCTCTTGTGATCTAACCACTCCCTTGCAGGTATTTAATGTTCCATGGGGTTCCACCAGAACATTTCTGTCTCCTACAATTTTGAGGTCACAGAGTTTCAAGGACTGTTCATCAGTTCTAGTATGAATTAGGATTGTTCCATCCTGAAGCCTTCTGATGCTGTCAGGCTTTCCGATAAGGTTGTTGATCGACTTGTTGATAAGGTAAGATGACAAATTGGTTAGTGTCCCTTCCGTAGCTTTAATGACTTGATAATGACAAATTTGTTTGGAAGAAGTATCCATATCAAATTGGTAAAATTCATCCCCCATGCTCCCCACCCACCACGGAGCCCAACAAGGGGAGACTTTTATGGGTAGGGCTGTGCCCAGTACCCAAGTCCCAGGGATACATGGAGGAGATACTCTCAGAAGGATTGTAAGTAATACAGCTGCAATCATGGTAAGAAGAAGCATGGCCAGCATGTACACTTGATCATAACCTTCATTGATTGACCCATCAGCCATGGCCAGATAGGACCGAAGTCCTATTGGCAACATGACAAGCCGATTGACTGGACCGGGCCAATCCAGCCTCCCGTCTGGGAGAAATCCAGGCCAAAGTAGTGTATTGTATGGAAGGGACAAAATTTAGTCCCGCCCAACTCAACTACCAGGACCCCTTCATCCTCCAACACGGGTCGCAACCCACGGCAAACAGGTAGCCCCATTTCCGTCGGGGAGACGTGTGCTTGCGCACTGTCTCATGTTGGCCACTAAGGATACAGGACTTCACCTTAAGTGTTACCACCCACCGCCGCGAGGAGGCCCGAGACCTACGGGGGCTCAACGGCGATGAAGTTGAGATTCCAGGGAAATATGACAAGGGCTGTGACATTTCACTTCTCTGTCCAAAATGAACTGAAAATATTAGGCTTACAACAATCTACATACACGTAAAATAAATCATCTCATGCAATAATTTCTAAAGATGTTAAATTAATTCAGAAGGACAATGGGTTTGCTTTTCATTATAAGGGATGAGAGAGATTTTCAGAATTCATGCAAAGTCATTCAATGACTCAGCAATGCCAGCAGCACATCATGCATGACGAAAAAGTTCAAAAGCTGGGTTAGAAACAGCATGCAACTTGCAACTATTGATTTTTTTTTTTGCTTCTAAAACTATGAACATGTGTGAAAGTGCAGAAGAAATGTCTCATCCCCCCCCCCCAACCCAGTCACATATTCTGTCAGTAATATCAAAATGGTTATTTTTTGTCAATATCACAACAAATTAAGTTAGAATATGCACCAACTTGGATAATATACTAAAGAATTCATATTTCATTTTCGTGTTCACATTGAATCAGTATTGATAGCGTTTTCTATAGAGTAGGTGAAATTACATAGGCCCATGTAATATAGTATAGTGGGTTTGGTATAACAGGGGTATGTATTATAATAATAATTGTAAACTTAATAATTAATATTTCATTGTAATATTTCATTGTACTTATGTTGATATAGAATGGCTATAGACAAGGAGAAATTACATTCATGTCTCTTTGATATATATCTGTCAATCTAACATCATATTACAACAACGCACGTGACATGACGTCATCCCAGCTCACCTTTTCTCTGTGCCTGCAAGGCAACTCCTGCACCCTTCTCTGCATCTCTCATACACCCCTCTTCCTATTTCCTCCATCCTTTTCATATCTGCCCCTTTCCAACTACCTTCCTCCTCCAATTTCCCCTTCGATTCCACCTTTCCCTCGCATGTTTACACATCGCTACGTAGTTCCCTAACTGCTCACTTTTTTCGGCGGCGCCACCATCCCGGTTCCTGCCAAAATGATCCACACAGTGCACACTCACTCTATCATCAATAATCCATTGGGCCTGGCCTACCTGTAACCAAACAGTGGCCTGTACACCTGAAATTACAATCAACGCCTCAATCACAAGACATTCAACTGCTGCTTTCTTTAATTGGATTGCTTTGTGTAAACTATAGACACTTTCACTTTGGCCTGTGACCCTTGAAGTGCAATTAAGCCAATTAATTTCACATGCCAATTACCCCATTGATTACAGGAGCCTTATGACAACTTTATATTGACCTGTCACCTTTCTAAACCTTCATAAACATCCGAGATGTTCCACCATGCAATTTTACAACAATTCAACAGCAATAAACATGATTTAAACACACGTATGACACTTTCAAATGCCAGCAGTGCTTTTACAATTCAATGGTTTTCAAAACATAAGTCTTTATTCAAGTTATTCTTCACACTCATAACATACCTGCCATCCAACAACTATTGCCCACATTGTTCCTTTATGTTGACCTACCACCCTTCTCATTCTTGGGCTTTCCCTATATCTCACCTACACAACAAAACACATTTGCCATCATGACAACGTCTTCATTTTCCCTCAAACGTATATTTCGCCTTTTCTCTGGCGCAGCGAAATCCCCTACAATATTACATAGCCATATATACATGATATCAATCTTTCGGCGTCAACTCAGAAATGGGTATTTTCTAGTAAAATATATTATTATTATTATACATAATGTGATATTAAGAATTTCATAATACTCACAACTTGTAATCCTTTCTGTTCTGGAGTTAGTTTGGCAGAATGGTCTAGGATGTATTTATCAACAGGGTTGTCACTCACTCTCTTTTTGACTGGATTTGAAACAGCACTCATTGTCTTCTCAAGTTAAGGGCTCCTCCAAAAGCTTTGTGCAGTGCAGATCTAAGCAATGTGCTAAATGTTGTTACAGAGACCTACTTCCCAGTTCTTTAAAAAAAAAAAAAACTTCACTTAGGGTCTTGGCATGAAATCATTGGGTGCTATTCAATGCACACGATGCAGCTTTCCTTGTATGACTGATTTGGTGAGGTAAAATAGGATCGTCCAAATGTAGCAATGTTGTTGCAGCATAATAGACCTTGTAAGTCAATTTCCATGTGTACACTTATCTTCAGGATGCAAACAAAACAACTTTAGAATATGTTCCAACTGCTTCAGCCTGACAGGCAATCAATGACTAAGACGATCACTGCTGAGTGCTGATGGGCGAGTCATGGCTTTCATAACATACTTGCTGAGTCATTCATTCAGTTCTTGCACAGGAAATGTATACGTACAAAATCTAGATGTATAATATAATAATGCAAAGCACACATCGAGCATAGTAATAGTATAATCAATTGGTGCAAGTATTATATTTAAATTTGCCATATTCACTAATTGGCCAAATGGAATACACTGTATGGACTACATGTAGTATGTTTATCTATAATATAATGATGACAACCATCGATAATCGATGGGATACTTATCGCTGCCTCGTCAACCCCATGGTTACTCTTCTCATGGATAAAGCCCATTATTGCGGACCCTTGCTTTACATTACGTGTTAAAAAATTATATTGGAACACTACATCGCACTTGCATTTTGCACGACTTAAGACTATAAACTGATCTTTATAAGTTAACATAGAAGTATTTTTGTACCAGCATTCAGTAAATTCCCTAAAATCCCCTTACACATTTCATGTCGCCCCAGAACAGTGCCCTTTAACAATGTTTTGTGTGGAGGGGGGGGGGGTTGCTTCTTCATGCCCTTGTCACATGTAAAATTAAAAATAGCCATTATAGAATTCATTAATGATCTTTTAGAATAATCTTTACATTTAATGATTTTATTTTCCCTTATATACAGAGCAGCACCAGTTAGTATAATGATTAAGTGGATTTTTAAAAAGTATCACATTCATAGGGTGTCACAGAACTCGCTCGATCAAATATATTTTTAAAATATAAAAATATTTAAAAAAATTAGGCCCATCCTATGACGTACCTGTCGTTGAAAGCATCACAGAAGTGCCACTTCATTAGTATCATCTTCATAAGCTGTTAATAAATTGTCCTCACCTTCATAGTCTCTTTTGTAATTCAAAAATCCTCACATTAAAATGCCGGTAAAACCCATGGCATTCATGATACATCAAATTGGGACTTACAGAGAGCATACCGTAAAGCAGAGGACAGTATTTCTAAATGAAATTCTCTTCTCAAACGTAATCTTAGGAAAGACAGTAAAGAAAAGCTCTTTTATTTCAAGGATGTTATTCACACAAATTTGACAACACAAAATATAAACCCTTAGCATGAACATCAAAATGTAAGGTTGAATTCACAGCTCTGTTCAAGTGTGAAAAATACGGAATTCATAGTTTGAAGGCAAAGACAGTTCCATCTCCAAGAGAGAGCAAGTTGCTTCTTACTCTTGGGTCGTTGAAGATCTTGTCATTCAGTTTCTTGAGAGCTAACGTATCAGGAGTATTCACTTCAGGGTCAGCCACTTTGCCTCCCCACAACATCTGTACAAATGAGAAAACAAGAAACAAAATTATGTGAACCAAAGATTTGCAGGCCTTCATTACAGATTTGGGATTCTGATTATTTTACTTTTAGTTCTACCGAAACATATATCCCACTAAGCTTGTAATTGAGCCTTCCGTACGGTGGTGAAGTATCAATAAATATGCTTAAACCAAACATACCTAAGACTGTTTTATCAGACATGTCCATTAAAATAATATCTTTTTCAGGAAATTTCAAATGTGTCAGAACGTTTGACTGAATTGATGATAATCAGACTGCCTCCGCTACCATTTGATTACTGATACCTATTGGCATTTACACCATGATTATAGTAAAAACGACTGATTCACAATATAAACTGGAAATAAGAACGCAGAAAAAGTAAAACAAATAGTGTTATTTAGAAAAACGAGTCCACGGTCACACAACTTCACTCACATTATCCAGTGTAATTATTCCTCCAGATCTTACAAGCACCAGGCACTTTTCATAGTAATCATCATACCCAGTTTTATCTGCATCTATGAAAGCAAAGTCAAAGGTTCCAGCTTGGCCTTCATCAATAAGTTTCTCTGAAACACAATGTCATCCTCATTTAATCAAAACAAAGTAAGCAAATTCTCTCAACTCAAAATCTATTAGTCACATTGATAAATATGAAGTAGTATAACCTGAAAGTGTCAACAAGTTACACAAATACCAACATAGGCCTATTATAATAAAAAATTTATCTATTTGAATGCCAATGCATATAAAATATTTGTTGATTTAAAACAAAAATATAGACACATATAAATGGTTTGAACTTGAAACAGACATATATTTAATCAAGGGTCATTCCCATAAACATGAAACTGACGTTTTCTTATCATTTTGTCACAAAACCAGCTCTTGACTTTGAAATTGATCACAAACAATACGCAAATTCATTTTTGACCTTTCACAAACATTGACTTTGTCATTATTAATATTTTGCAGGACTAGCAATCAATGTCAGGTATCAGAATAACCATGGGTTTTGAGGCAATATGCAAGAACCATGATACTATTATCAAAAGAGACACAGTTTTACCTTTTGTGATGTGGTTGAACTAAAATAAAATCAAAGCTCAGCATGCACCAGTGCATCTAAAGATTCATTATACAATTTCCAACCACAACATTAAAAAAATGATCTCTTGCTACCATGGTTATCTTTTTTTTAAAATTTTTAAATTTTTTTCTAAAACTGTGAGTTTTACTTACGTAGTGTTTCTCCAGCAGGAGCAATGCGAATATCAATTTTGTGCTCCACACCAGCCTCCTTCCAGATGGGCCTTCCTATTTCTATACCTTTGTCAGAAATATCCAGACCAATAACTGTACCATCAGGGGGCAGTGCAAGTGCCATTGATAAAGAACTATAGCCTGTGAAAACGCCTGAAACATAAAAGAAAGTGTAATGATATAACAGCAATTTATATATCCTGTATTTATGAACTTGGTAGGCTTATTAGGACAGGAGGAGGAGAGTGCAATGAGGCGAAGGATGATTGAAACATCCATCTAACATAGGATGACCCCGCAAGAGGTGGATTCGAACCCTGGACCCAGCAATTGGCAGCTCAGCAAGCTACCGCTAGACCAACTCTCCGCCCTGAGTGTCATGATAAAATAATAAATTTCAGGCTAACATAAAAGTAACATATTATATATCATCGATTCATGATGATACTGGGAAGAATTATGGCAGATTTCTTTCCCTCTGGGTAGAGGAGGGGGTGTCTCCAAGGCCATAGTCATATCGGAGGGGGTGACAGGGGGGCCAGCCACCCCCTCCCCCAAAAACTTTGGGAAAAGCCCAAATTCAGGCAAAAATTGGAGCGGATGATCACAATTTCATAAATATTATTGAAAATCAGTGGTTTCCTTGCAATTTTGTTGGACATGATGTAAAATTTAGATCATGAAATTCGAGCAATGCATAACAAATCCGCCTTCCAACCCACATGGCAGGGTTCAATCCCAAGCTGGGGCAGACATAAAAGATATAGTATTGATATAAAAATATTTTATTTTTGGTGTGTCCTCTATAAAAAATTGCATACACACAATTGTTGATTTTTAAAATTATCTAAATGTAAATATTTTGAGACATATACAGTAACCCCTTTGAAAATTTATAGCCATCTACAATTCGTTTTTTTTAAATAAATTCTTCTTTTATTACTGAGATGTGGGATTAAATGAGCATTGAGAAATTAACCATTCATGAGCTACAGATAACAGATCACAAGAAAGAACCTTCAATACAAGTATTTTTGTAATGTTCATAAATTCTTTATCAACTTCGAGTGTTAACCAAATTTATGAGTCTCAGATAAAATTTGAGCATAGGTACTTCCTGGAAGTAATTTTGTGTCATTGTGACATTGTGTAATAGGTCATTCTCCATCCTAGCATTTTGTTGATTATGAATTTTGTAGACTGTGTTTGCAGATGGCAGATTTTTCTGGGGAAGCCCTTTCGTTGACATAAGGCCAGACATGAGTAATTGTTAGCTTCTCAGATATTTCTGACATACTTTTTCTTAATTATCAGGTCAGTCAGTAGGATGGAAAGAAAACTGTAATCTCTATTTTGTATTATGCCAATAAAATATGAATTGTAGGAATGCTGATTCTTATTAATATTTTACTAGGCAGAATTCGCTTGGGCCAATCAATCCAAGAAGCTAAAAAGTTATAATATCTGGCCTATATCATCAGCAGCTGGGTGACCAAGTGGCTTTGGTGCCTGTCTGCTCCACTGAAGGTCTTTGCCTGCATAGGTTCAAACCCTGGGTGGGGAACCCAACATTTTCAGTGTACCTTCATGAGCAAAATCCCAGCTGGATGTCGTTCGGATGAGATGTTAAATTGGCGGCCCCTTGCATCAGTGTCTATGCTTGGCAAGTAAAGATCCCTCACATGGGGTAAATGCTCTCTCTCCTATCTCATCAATCAACTCTTGTGAGTGCCCTGAACTGGGCTTAGAGGGCTGCACTTACCATATCTGTCTATCTATCTATATCTATCATATATGTTGTTGTAGACAAATAAAAAACTGTAAAACATCCAACTTTAAAGCTTAAAAGTGTAAGAGTTATCTGCTGATATTTCAACAGAAAAGAGCTTCGGTAGCAATTCCAAACATAAGCCGAAGCAGACGAGCTTGTAAAAATAAAATTATAGCACTGCACTAATTGTACAAACTGACTGAGGTGACAAAAATGGAACAGCTGTCTGTCTCTACCACAGGCATTACAATCATTTTGACAAAAAAGCTTGTCACTGCATGCACTTATTGAATTTATATACAAGGTTGGCAACTCCTGGTTTGAGAATTCATGCACTTGCTTGAGACAGCATTACAGCAGGGATTCTCAAACCAGGAATCTTGAGGGGAGTTGCCAACCTTGTATGTGTTGTATACAGGATATGTTTAGCAATGTGAGCTTCTTGTAAGAAATTATAATGCCTGTGGTCTCTACAGTAGGAAACAGGTAAAAAGCAGGAAACAGCATAGGTCTGGTCTAGAAACAGCAGCTTTAGGGTCTCATCTGAAGCGGGGTACAATTTTTATGGATATTTCATGGTAACTGTGGTGTTAGAGATGGTATCAAAAGCTGTCAACAGGACCTGCATTTAACTGAAATATCTGGAGCTAACAGATATATATATACCACTGTAAAAAACAACACAAACCACTCACCCACATCAAGAGCCTTTTTTGCACCAATGAGTCGCAGAAGATTCTGAATGAAACAAAGTTGGTCTGGGTCTGACATCATCCTTCCATATGGCAGATCTATGGTTGCCTGTAAAATTAAAGATTTTAAAAATATTTGTTCCTCAAATGCAATGTTTTCTATTACGTTTGGTACAAATTAACTAACTACTTTTGTAATTAGAATGACATAAACATGTTTGCAGCTCAGTGCAGGAGCTGTCCCTTTTTTTCACTTCAAAACTAAATATTTTCACTACAATGCACCATTGCACATGTTATGTTAACATTTCACTTCCCAGTACAAAATAAATACAAGAATTTCATCATTGGAATCAAAAAAGTTCACAAAAATATCAGTGAACATATCAATCATATCGCTTAAATAGTGTCACACAATTAATTTAAATAATTGAAATATATTGTTATAGCTGAATTAAATGGAAAATATTAGTAAAGTCATTCAATGACTCTGCAATACCAGCAGCACATCATGCATGACGGAAAAAAAGTTCAACAGCTGTGTTTTTAACTGCATGCAACTTGCAAATGTTCCAGGAATTTTTGTTGTACTTCTAAACCATGAGTGAAAGTGCAGAAGAAACCCCCCCCCCCCCCCTCATATCACAATCAATGGTTATTTTCTGCTAATATCACAACAAATGCATGTAGAACTTGGATCAAAAAAGAAGTTATACTTCATTTGAATCAGTATTGATGTAGCTGTCTATAGAGTAGGTGATATCACATAGGCCCACATGATATATACTAATTTAATAATTAATATTTCATTGTAGTGATGTTGATATAGAAGAAGATATTACATTCATGTCACTTTGATGCACAATTTATCAATATAATATAATAAATATCATACAAAATATACTGCTAATTGTTCTATATTACTCACAGCTTGTAATCCTTTCTGTTCTGGAGTTAGTTTGGCAGAATGGTCGATGATGTATTTATCAACAGGGTTGTCACTCCTTCTCTTTTTGACGGAATTAGAAACGGTACTCATTGTCTTCTCTTTAAGTTAATCAAGTGGCAGGGCTCCTCCAAAGGCTCTGTGCAGTGTAGATCTGTGCAATGTTCTAAATAGTGGCAATATGATGAATCAGATATCTACAAGAGATACGACCTGAGGCCCGGCAGTCCCACTACTCCGTTAAAAAAAACCTCACTGAGGGTCTTGGCATGAAATCATGACCAAAGACTATTTATATCCTTGGGTGCTCTTCAAAGATTGTCCTGCATGACTGCTTTGGTGAAGTAAAATACGTTCAAGCAAAGTCCAAATGTAGCAATGTTGTTGCAGCATAAACCATTAGTAGGTCAATGTGAATGTGTACACTAATCTTCAGGATGTGAACAACTGTTGAATATGTTCCAACTGCTGCAGCCTGTCAGGCAATCAATGACTCAGCTGATCACTGCTGAGGGCTGATGGGCCAGTGATGGCTTTCATAACATACTTCCATCTTTGCTGAGTCATTCAGCCAGTTCTTGCACAGCAACTGTAGACAAGCAAAGTGTAGATGCACATGGTGCAAAGCACACATTCAGCATAACAATAGCATAATCAATAGGTGTAAGTATAATATATATATATTTGCCATATTCCTCGATTAGCCAAATGGAATATAGACTTTTATTATACCTCCCCCATAAAAGCAGTGCACAGCCGTATATGCCTCATGTACATATAGGCCTAGTATAAATACACATTGAATATGGAGAACAAAAATGCAAAAATTATAATGGGACTAAAACCTGATCAGAACATAGTCACAAGGTTTGCAACAATTGCTTTCTTGGAAGTCTGCAACAATTAAATTCCTGGCAATAATCCTAAAATCTTGAGTGTGAGTGAGTGAGTTTGTGTTTTACGTCTCATCAGCACCTGTTTGGGCTATTTAGAGACATACTTGGTTTGTGGTCATGTTGAGTTAGTCATCTCATCTTGGTTGATGGCATCGAGATCTTTGAGGTGTCACTTTGACAGGTACATCTGCAATAATTTTCAATTCAAGAAGTTTCCTTGCCTGAGTGGCATTTATGGCTTGTACCAATAAATGGATGGTTTCTTGTACTCAGCAGCTGTTTCTTTCTTCTTCGGTTGTTGAAGTGACATTTTTGTCCGTGGAGCTGTTTCTTTCTTCTTCGGTTGTTGTGGTGACATTTTTGTCCGTGGAGCGTAAGGAGAGGATGGTTGACTTTGTTGAATCTTTTTACTTGGTTGTGTGCATAAGTCAGATTCAGGATGTTTCACAGTTTCTCCCGTCTTTGGTCGGTCTGGTGAAGGCGTTGTCCGAAAAAGATCCGTGAAAAGGTCCCCATTAAGTTGAATCCTTTTCCGTGGTGACGAATGTAAAACTGGTCTTGGATAATCTGCGTCTTGGTCAGTTTTGTCCATGTCCTGTTGGACTATGCGCTTGGCTTCAGGAAAGGAACATCCTGTGTCAATCACATATTGTACAATTTCTTTTTCTCTCTTGAAGACATCACAGTTGTGGCTAAACGCAGGGTGGTCCCCTCTGCAATTGACACAATGCGAGGGCCTGAAGCATGGTTTGTCTCTCGTGTGAGTGTGATCTCGATCACCACAATTGGCACAAATTGTGAACCATCTACATGTTGTGCTGATATGTCCATACAATTGGCAATTGAAACAGCGTTTTGGTCGGGGAAAGAGTGGGCAAACTCTGCACTTTTCAAAAGCTACAGGTACTTTCTTGGGTACATTGTTGTTTTTGAATGTCAGTTTTATGGATTCATAACCATTTCGTTGGGACAAACGTTTGAATTGGGTAATGCCATGTTTTTGGAACCACTTCTTCAGTTGAGAGTCTGTGCATGTCTTGCTCTCTTTCGAGAAGATAATGCCTTTGCCTGGTTTTTGGAAAGGTTCAATGGAGACTTGTGTATTTGCTATTTCTTTGACAAGTGTCAGATTCTCTTTTTGTGTGTCATTCTGTGGGTGAATGAGAAATGTTCCATTGAATTGCCGTTGTATTTTATCTGCTACTGTGTTGTCACAAATGTCTGCAACAATTTCGTACACAGCGATTGCTGATAGGTCCACTAGCGATTTCTCAAGTCCATTTATCACAAGGCAATTTTCATCTTTTGACATGTATGAGGGGCGGTCAGGGTCAATCAAGTCATCTGATGATGTACTTGTCCGTGGGAATCTTGGTAGTCCAGTTGCAAATTTTTCGATCTCAGCCTGGTTTCCCGCTGAGGGACGCGCACCTTGGTAACCCGGTTGACGTACGATCCGGTTTGGAATCATGGTAAATGACATATTCATTGATAATCCCCTGTAAGGTAGGGGACACACCGTGCATGCGCACTGTCTCATGTTGGCCACTAAGGATAGAGGTCTTCACCTTAGTGTTACCACCCACCGCCACGAGGAGGCCCGAGACCTGAGGGGGCTAAAATCTTGAGAAGACTGCAAATTTCTGCAAGCAGATCAATATTGATAGACATATTTAATCAAATTCTGAATCGGTCATTTAAGCCCTTCGACCACTTGCATACATTTTTTGATTGATTTTTTAAAATTGTTTACCAGAAATGTATTACTGTGCACTTGGCTATAGGCAGTGATGACGATTGTAGAGTGGCTTAGCATTGTGTGCGCTGGAAATGGCTACCTGGCTGTATGCTCCCGAGGGAGTAGAGAAAGGCTCATGCTTGAACAGGCCTGCCAAGGGTGTAATTGTAAAGTCGTTTGAGACTGACTTCATCGCCGTATAAAATGGACTATAAAAAATCCTACATTTACATTTAAATTAATTTTAACCCTGAATTTATTTCCTAAGATATTTAATAAGCTAAATTGCAAAGTTGTTGTGTATAGTCTGATAAATTTAGTTTTTTGTGTGAATCCTACATGACTGGAGTTATGCTAAGAATCTCGATCAATTTATAACTTCAATGAAATTAACAAGGCATTTTCTGAGGTCTTGGTAGTTTTTTTTAATTTCAATAAATAAAAGAGCTTAAATGACAGTGTTTACATTTAATTAAACAGACTATAAGATTTTCAGTGAGTTTGCAACACTATTAAATGTTGAAAATTTTTCGAAAAAAAAAAGATAAAATTCACTCTCCATTTTTTTACCTGATTAAGTAAGTGACCTTAACGGATGGATAACTAAACAAATTAGGATGTTTCAATAGAACAGAAATGCCTTTTGGTGCATCTGTAACAAGTATCTTGCATCGCCTTAAAAATCTACTTAGGCAAATTTAGAATAAATGTGACTAAATATTGCAATTTGCAAATAACCAATTTCTTGTCTAAATGTTGAAAACATCACATAAGTGCTACTTCATAAGCGTCATCCTTATTAGCTGAAAGTAAATTGTGAATCAACAATCCTAAAACTAAAATGCAAGCAAAAAAGATGGGCCATGGCATACATTTATGATTCGCCAAGTCATGACTTACAGAGTGCATACAATAAATTTGGGGTATGTTGGCTTGCTGAAGGAAAGTTGGCCACCCAACTTATCCCCATTGAATAGCAGAAATGCCAACTTTCCTCAGTGACACAAGTTGCCAACTTTCCCCCAGAAACCTGTGTCATTCAGCGGGTGTAAAGTAGGTGCCAACTTTCCCCCGGTGAGGTAACTTCGCCCCACTCTGCAGTATTTCACAGCGAAATGTTATTATTTTCAACTGCAACTTTAGGAAAGACTGTAAAATATAATCCGCATGGCTATTTTATTTCAAGGATATGAAAACTTCACACAAATTTCACCTCATACAATATAAGCCTATATAGTTATACAATGGCATACATATCAAAATATAACATTGAATTCATATCCATTTCAAGTATGCAAGTTGCAGAATTTACACTTTGAAGGCAAATACAGTTCCCTCTCCAAGAGAGAGCAAGTTGCTTCTTACTCTTGGGTCGTTGAAGATCTTGTCATTCAGTTTCTTGAGAGCTAACGTATCAGGAGTATTCACTTCAGGGTCAGCCACTTTGCCTCCCCACAACATCTGTACAAATGAGAAAACAAGAACAAAATTATTATCATTATGAGCACGGAAATAATTATGAGAGCAGAAAATATGCAGTCCTCTGTTCCAAGCACTTTTTTTTTTGCGTAAATCTCAAATGTGTCAGAACATCTGACTTGATTGATAATAAACAGATTGCATCTGTTACCAATTGAATACTGAATGAACTTATCGACGCATATCCATTTTTAAAGTAAAAATTACTGATTCGCTTGAAATAATACAGAGAAAATGAAACAATAGTGTCATACAGTAGAAAGTTCACAGTCGCACAACTTCACTCACATTATCCAGTGTTATGATTCCTCCAGATCTAACCAGCACCAGGCACTTTTCATAGTAATCATCATACCCAGTTTTATCTGCATCTATAAAAGCAAAGTCAAAGGTCCCAGCTTGACCTTCATCAATAAGTTTCTCTGAAACATAAGGTCACCCTCATTTATTTAAAACGAAGTAAGGCACATCTCCCATCTTAAATATGTATGAAACCATGCAAAAGCTACACTCACAGGAACATGCAAAAATTTTATTTTGACCCCCCTTGCTTTCACAAGTGACGATGGGTCTAACCAACTAAATGGCATTTAAATCTGCTGTTATTCAAAGTAATACAAAGACAAACATATCATAATAAAAAAAAAATCTCTTGAAAGTCATATTGAATATTAATTTATTCGAAACAAAAAGATAGACATACAACCACTGCTTGAACCTGAAACAGACACGGATACATCAACGATCGTTCCCAGAAACATGAAATGGATGTTTTCTTATCATTCTGTCACACAACTAGTTCTTAGTTTGAAATCGATCAGAATCAAGGGACAGACTAGTTGTTATCTTTAACAAACATTGACTTTGTCATCATTCATATATTTCCAGGACTAACATTCAAAGTCAGATGTCATAAGAATCATGGGTTATGAGGCAATAGGCTAGAACCACGACGTTATTATCAATAGAGACACAATCTTATCTATTGTGCAACTAAAGCAACATCAACCCTCATCAGTGCAACTAATAAATTCATTACTATTTCCAACCACAACATCAGAAGAGAAATCAATCTCTTGTTACCATTGTTACCTTTACAAATTTTTCTAAAATTGTCAGATAACTTACGTAGCGTTTCTCCAGCAGGAGCAATGCGGACATCGATTTTGTGTTCTACCCCAGCCTCTTTCCAGAAGGGCCTTCCTATTTCTATATTTTTATCAGAAATATCCAGACCAATAACCATGCCATCAGGGGGCAGTGCCAGTGCCAACGATAAAGAACTGTACCCTGTGAAAACACCTGCAATAAAAACAATGCTTTTCTTTTTTACTACAAATAAATGTAAAATGATAAAAATGATCAGTAATTTCTGGATAACATAAAAAAACATACATATTATTATAATGCTGGGAAGAATTATGGCAGATTTCTTCCCTTTCGGCAAGGTGGGGGGCATCTTCAAAAGGTTTTTTTTCTGGGATGTGGCATGAAACGAGTATCGAGAAGTGAACCATTCATGAGCCAGTGATAACAGATCAAAATAAACTTCATTTACTTTTGTATCATTTATCATAAATTCTTTATCAGCTTCGAGTGCTTATTGGTCAAATCCACATGGATTTTTGGAACAATTGACACTTTTTCAGGGCCTATAACTGGAAAATCAAAAGTGAATTGTGTGACTAGTCTACGAGGGGCGTGCAGAAAGTTCTAACCATTTTTTTTTTTTGCAGACCGTTCTCTTTGTAGCAGCTAAATGAAATTTTCAGGGAATATATTCATGTATTCCACTATCAATTTTGAAATATTATGCATAGAGCTGATAGATATGCAAACATGACTTGTTTAAAGTACTATGAAGTTCATAGTATGAACCACTTACCCACATCCAAAGCCTTTTTCGCACCAATTAGCCGCAGAAGATTCTGAATGAAGCAAAGTTGGTCTGGGTCTGAAAGCATTATTCCCCGCGGCAGATCTCTGGTTGCCTGTAAAATCAAATATTACATACATGTTCCCAAAATGCAATGTTTTCCACTGGGTCATTCTCAAATTTCGGGACAATTTGCGTCACTCTAGCTCCCTGACATTAATGTGAATGCGATAAATATCTGAAGCGTCACTCTGCATCTGTTATTCATATTTCTATTTAGAACCACTGCATTTGGAGCAAAAAGTCATTCATTAGACTTTTTTTAATGCATTATGTCCAGAAATCCGTGCAAAATCAATGGTTTTTCCCTGTCACTGGACCTGACATGACAAAATCAAGTGTTCATTTTCCTCCTAATATACCATTATTTTCAAAGTTTCTTTGCACGATTCATGGGAATATAGACTTGAATTTATATTTAGTTCATATTCAATTTTTTTTGTGTATAATTTCATTGATTAAATTGATACAATAGTCATGTCACTAATTTATGTCAATTTTTTTGTCCCCTCCGTTACTTGCCAAAGCTCTGTTCGTTATTGTTTTTTATGAGCTATTTTCTCTGAATATCATCAGACGCATGTGCACCATAGTACCACTGCCTTGCAGACTTCATAAAACATGTATTCAATAAATTATGACATTATGTTCATAAAAAATGTTTTTGGTCCCACTAAAATGTCCCCTCCGTTTCCTTCATTTCCAAGCTTACCAATGATAATTTTACAGAGCGATTTCATGTATATGTTGCTGAGGGTGGCAGGTTTTAATATTCTGCAATTATTTTGTCTAATCTCCAAAATAAAAAGCAGTAATGAGCGAAAAGCAAAAAATTTTTCCCCTCCGTTACTGTCCACTCCGTTACCAGATCATGAGCAAGAAATCGACATTTGGACCAAAAAATCTACTGATACGAGATGAAGTACTTCTGAAAATAATAGTTACATCAATCTTTTATCATTTTTCCTTTTGTCGCTGTTCCTACAGTTGGTTTTTTACATTAAAATTCCCCTCCGTTACCACATTGTCCCCTCCGTTACAGGACAATTTTCCTATACCTGTTGTCCCGAAATTTGAGAATGGCCCCACTATACATATTAGGTTAACAGTAAGGAAATAATGTCTCTTTCTCATACAGAATCAATTTTATGGCATAAAAACAGCGATTTTAAAATGCCCAAGGTGGCAGTCACAGAAAAGAGCGCAATCTTCCAAACGGTCACAAATGCTTACCTACAGGGATGTCGAAAACAAATTTGAAACCAATGCATCTATTTTTCATGTATATATTTTTCATTATTTGGCATGTTCACAAATTCGTGGAGGTGTAAAAACGAGCATGTACGAATTCGTGGACATGAAAAAACGAGCATAGTTGCTCGTGTACATGTAATAACTAACACTCGTGAATGTGCTTTATCATTCATTCGTGTATCTGCTAACACTAACATTCGTGGAAGTGCTATATCATTAGGGTTTAGTGTTTTGTTGTTGTTGTTTGTGTTTTACGCCTCAGCAGCACCGTAGTGGGCTATATCGAGGCAGGCGATCGCCGTATGATGATGAGATGAGAAGACTGTGAGTCTGGTACATACCCTATTAATTCAGGGATGCCCAGGGTCTTTCAGTTGCCCCAGCATAGAACACTGGATACAACGCGCCTCCATTTAATGTCCCATGGGCTCAGACTAAATTGAGTTTTGGGGTGGGATTCGAACCCACACCCTCAGAGCCAGTGGTTAAGCAAACAAGCACTCTCAACCATTAGGCCACGGAGGAACTCTTAGGGTTTAGTGTTAAAATTAGGTTTAGAGTTGCTTTTAGCCAAGTTTAAGGTTGCAATGTTCGTAATTGCACCTTCACAAATTCGTGAATTGCAATATTTCACACTTACACGAATGATAAATTTGTGTATATGTTCGTTTTTGCAGGTTTACTAATTCGTGTACATGTCAAATAGTGAAAAATAGATACCTTTTTTTTTGGTAACGTCATTTAAATTTTTTTTCAATCCTCCCTAAATAATATATAAATAAAGATATTTGAGGAAAGAGGTCCAGTCAGTAGCACTCAAACGGTCATCATAACTATCAAAAAAGTTGTAGAAATGTATGTAAATATATCAATCGTTAAAATAAAAAAATGGAAATTTGGTTATAAAAGTAGAAAAAATGTATGTTTTCGATCAATTGTTATGTAAAAAAAATGAAATATGGTTACCTATAGCTAAATTATGATGAATATAAACAGTTTGACAAAAATAAGTTACCACCTAACCGTATAAATTATTACATGGCTTGGACAGTAGATCTCCAATATTTTCATCACCCTCTACCCTGCATTTTCCTGCAAGATCTCAATTCAGTTGGACAATGGATTTATAATATATAGATCTATATAAAAAATAATAAAAACTTGAATGCTAATAATTCTATATTACTCACAGCTTGTAATCCTTTCTGTTCTGGAGTTAGTTTGGCAGAATGGTCGATGATGTATTTGTCAACTGGGTTGTCGCTCTTTCTTTTTTTGACTGGATCCATTGTCTTCTCTTCCAAGTTAATCAAGTAGCAAGGTTCCTCCAAAAGCTTCGAGCTGTGAAGTATTTCCTGTTCGTTCTTGAAGAAACCTTACTGAGGGTCTTGGCATGAAGTAATGAGTATCATGATCAAAGACTATTTATATCCTTGGGTGCTCTCCGATGCTCACCTTGCATGGCAGCTTTGATGAGGTGAAGTTGGGTCGTGCAAAGTCCCAAATTTATGCACAGCAAAGTTGTTTCATCATTAAGTAGGCCAATTTTCATGTTGGGTAAGGTGGGGGAAATCCGACCCCAAAGATTAAAAATGGAAACAAGTAATAGATAACGCCCTCGTTTGTGATGATATGCAATATATCCGAGGGCTTTAGCCCGAGGATTATTGCATATTGTCACAAACAAGGGTGTTATCTAACTTATACCACTAAGTACAAAACAAATTAATTTAAATCCCTTTGTTTGCCTTCAATCCTTCTTGTTTGACAACATTTCATTGTATTTGTTGCACATTCATGTTCCTCAGTTCATTTGAAGGTTGGCAGCTCTGAAGGCAACAGGTCAGAATTCTTTGTTCTCAGGAAATAATACAATACATTAATTTTGTAGATAGATGGAAAGATAGATAGAAAGATTGATAGATAGATGGAAATAACACAATACATTAATTTCATTGATTAATTTTATAGATAGATATGGATAGACAGATAGATTGATAGACGGATAGATAGATTGATAGATAGATAGATAGGTAGGTCGATAGTGCAGCCATCTCAGCCAAGGTCACTTTGGTGAGTTTGATTATTACAGTCGCTTAGCAAATGTTATTTTGAAATTATGAAAGACATTTGAAAAATAACAGAAAGCAAGGAGCAGGGGTTCATTTGAAATAAGAAGAAGCAGGGGTTCGGGGGCGGCAGCCCCCGAATTAAGAAGAAAAAATAATTCTTTGAGCTTGCCAAATGGGGCCAAAATTGTTGGTCTGCTGCTCCGCTATTTTTTTTGCAGCTTACATATCCAAAATGTACTATTTTATCAAGTGACCTTAAATTTGATCATTATTTTAGATAATGATATTTATAAAAAAGAGTGAATATAGCCTTTTTATTGAGACCAGTTACACTTGATACAATCTTCCTCCTTGTTTAATGTCTGTGTTGTTCAGTTTTAATCCTTTGTTTGTCAGTTTTGTTTCAGTGTTTCCTTCAATTTTGTCAACTTGTAGTCAGCCAAGCATGCAATATCATGGTCAGGTGTATGAGCTGTGATATGCATTATATCAGAGCGAAATCCTGCCTTCTGATTGGCCAGAAAAAGCAAACAGTGGTATAAGCAGATTAAAAATAGTAGCAAACACACCAACAGATGATTAAGGTCACAGCATTATGTTCTTAAAAAAACAATCAAACAATCTGACCCGGTTTTTATTTAGTACAGCTGTGGTTTATTAATCCTCACGTTATGTTCATCACAGTAACTACAATTACTTATAGATCTTTGCGGATCAGCGGCTCACACCATTTTCAAAATTAACTTTCAACTTGGCCATGCGATGTCAATGGCTTAAAAGCCTTTTAATGATTTGTTTGCATCAGTTACTGTTTATTGGTTAAGTTAGCATGTGATATACCTATTAGCATAGGTGTCAATTAACAAAATTTTTAACTTTGTTTGCAACATATGCACGAGAAAAGAGGATTGGAAGACAAATAGGTATGAATGAGGTGGCAAAGCCAGTTTGGAATTTGAAATGAAAAAATCAAGAATTCCACTGGAGTCCTGGAACGCCAATCTAAACCTTTAAGGGGCTAGATTTGCCCCAAGAATAACAGGGGGCCGGATTTCCCCAACCTTACTCTACCTCACTTCTTCGGGCTCCAGCCAATTCAATTCGATTTGCTAGTCTTTTGTTTAATGAGTTATAGTCACAACAATAAAGGGAAGGTGAAAAGAAGTAGTTTTGGTCTGTTAAACCTTTGTATTAGCAATCCTGGAATTTGATTTGCATGTTGCTGTTGAATGTCACCCAATTTGTACAATGTGTTAAAAAAACGTAATTTTGAAAGACATATTAGCCCTCTTTGTATTTGAATCAGCATCAGTCAGTCAATTGATGTTGCTCATGCATACTATCTGATTTTTGCAATAGTTTTAAAATCTCCGTGCAGTCTTAGGGACCGACCAGTACTAGATAGTTTGGGGGGCTATGGATTTTACCCCGAGATAAACTTTTTTTTTCGCTCGCGAAGTGTCGACGAACCATTGTTTTCACATGCGAACGAGCGACCAATTTTTTTATGCATTTTTAACATTACAGTACCCTAACTACAGGTGGAAACAATCTTTTTTTTTACCTTCAGCGAACGAAGTTCAAAGAAGGTATTGTAATCACTTGGGTAAAAATGCTGTCCGGGCGGGCGGGCGGTCGGGCGGCGGGCGGATAGAGCGTTTCCGGCCCGGCACTCGGCCTCTATTGAATGTATGGAGATGAAATTTGGTACACATCTAGCCTGTATGGTCTAGTTGTGCCTTTTGATGGTCTGATGAATAGATCTTAAATACTTTTTGAAATAATTAACAAAATATAAAAATAATATTTTTTTCGTTTCCGGGCCAAGGATTGGTCACTATTGCATGTGCATGGATGAAATTTGGTACACACGTGGCCTATATGGTCTAGTTGTGCCTTTTGATGGTCTCATTGACAGATATTCTATACTTTCTGAAAAAATGAGAAAAGATATAAACACATTTTTTTTGTTTTTTGGGCTAAGACTCGCTCACTATTGCATGTACATGGATAAACTTTGGTACACATATGGTCAATATGGTCTAGTTGTGCCTTTTGAAAGGTCTGATGGAAAATATTATATACTTTTTCAAATATTGAAAAAAACATAAAAATTATTATTTTTGTTTCTGGCCCAACATCCGGTCACTATTCCATATACATGGATGAAGTTTGGTACACATATGGCTTGTATGGTCTAGTTGTGCCTTTTCATGGTCTGACAGATGGCTATTCTATAGTTTTTGTAATATTGAGAAAAAATATTTAAAATAATTTTTTTTATATCGGAGCCAAAACTTCCCCACTATTGCATATACAGTAATGCATTTTTCTAAACAAATCACCTATGCAATTAATTTAGCAGTGCTTTTTGATGCGTATAACACTTTATGAATCATTGGAAAAATACAGATAATGGAAGGCCACTACTCGACCGCTATTGCATACCTATAAGCAATTTCGTAAACGCACCAATTTTATGATATTATTGTAATCTTCTAAAGGTGTTATTCGCTGAAGGTTTGCTGCTGCGCAGCCTATGTTTTTCATGTGCTGAACAAACTTTTTTTTTTCAGTGTCAAGTGGGAAACAATTTTTTTCATTTTACCAAAAGACCATAGCCCCAACCCCCCCCCCCCCAAAAAAAAAGATCATCTGGTCGGCCCACTTACATGATATTTGGATTCCCTGAAATATCAAGGTCATATTAACCTTTGACCTCAAACAAGACTTAGTGTCAGAGGGACTCTTTGAATTGGACAGTTTGGATTCTACAAAAATGTTATTATCGTTTTCATAGCTATGTGTTTTTTGAAAACTTCGTTTTGCAGTTAAACCGTGACATCATCGGGTATCTGTCAATGTGATTGGTCAAATCTTCAATCTGTGACATATCAGTTCAGAGTTTGACATCACAGTTAATGACGAAGGAATTTAAAACTGTCAGGCAATGTTACTATCTGTGTACAACCACGACAAACATCGCATGTCTAAGCTGAGTGTTGCACCTCATTGTTTTCCAAACAAAATGTGTTGCTGTTTTTCACAGGACACCAGTCATCACAATTTCAAACAACACTTGTTCAGTTACAGTGCATAGTGAAAATGCATCATCCATGTGTCACTGCACTTATATTAGTCAGTTTCCTGAAATCTGTGCTTGTAATAAACAAAATTATTCAACTTAATCTCTGACATCACAGTTTTGGAATGAAGCAAATTGCAAGCTTGAAAAACACGTAGCTATGAAAACGATAATAACTGATTGGTTATGTAACTTCTCATAAACATCGCTTTTTGTATATGTGCAAAAACACCTTGTGTGATTATTATTATTATGTCCAATTTCAGCAGTTCGACATAAGACAAAAACAGAAAGAGAATTGTCATCCTTTAGAATAAACAACACCCAACAATAACTGAATTTTGAGAAGAAATGTTTTTCACAATCAACCATCAAATTCTTTCAAATTTTATAGAATTTGTGAGAAATCTATCAATACACTCGTGTCTGTGGGCCATTTCTTTGATTTGTCATATGCTGGTACACTGTATATACACTGCTCACACTTAAAAACGCACACCTTTTACAACAGCTGAAATACCAACATCTAATTGAAGTAATGAAGTATTGAAGTATGGCAATGAAATTTGTCACGGATCTGGCTGAATATCCTTTCCCAATGTCTGGAAAGTTTCACTGAAAAACATTAGGCCTCATTCAATAAACTGCTTCAAAAACCAAACTTACAACCAATGCAAATCGAGCCAGAAAACATTTTTGCATTAAGTCCATCAGATTCCGATTTTTGGAGTTCACGGATAATAAAAGTCGTTCCCTTGACTCCTTCAAACATTTTTACTGCATTTTGTTGGATTTGTGTTGAATTTTAGCCCAAGTACGTGTTTTTCACAATTTGTTTGTCACATCCTTTTCAAAAAAGTTGTGTCTTATGTTTGGACAATTACCCCAAAGTGACAATTATTTGCAATGCACTCTTGCTGGACTTCGTTGTTGACAATTTGAAATCTTTAACATGTGGATGTGGTGCGTATTCTTCACATTACAGCCTCATTCAACTTCGTGAATCCCAGATTTGAAACAACATTACAAATTGTGTGTGTGTGTGTGTTTGTGCTTTACGTCTCATCAGCACCTTGTTGGGCTATCACATTACAAATTGTGTCTGGCTCTTTGAAAAACCAATGGAATTTCTTCAAACTTTCAAAATCTTTGACCAAGGAGGTAATAACCAGGGGTGGAAGGTTACAAAGAAGCGGAAGACTGCCAGATATGCGTGTTGTGCAGACTTTAATAGAGAACCACCCTAGTGAAAAGTAGTTGTCTCAAATGAAAAAGTTTTGTTTCACAATCACATAATCCACAAACATTACACAAACATGGGAAGTATAAAATTATGCGATATCAAGACTAAAACTTACTTTACAATACAATGCAAAATTTACGCAATTTCACTTCAATATACTTAGAGCTAATAGTCATTTGCAATTGTAATACGTAAGTCTTTTGAGTCTTTAAAAATTATGTAGTCTTCATTTTTTCAATTTTTAGATATGCAGACAGTTTTTCATTAATCTAATTATTGGTCCGGTCACTCACAACTTTTCTATATCAGGTTAACATATTTGTTTATTTGTGAGAGTCATCTTTCTGTGTGCGCAAGGCTTTCACAGTCAATATTTCTGCACTGAAAATGCTTAAAAAGGATGAAGATGGATTCGAACCCTGGACCCAGCGATTGGCAGACCAGCACACTAGGCTACTACTAGACCAACCCTCCCCCCTTCGCTTACAGTAGATGAAAAACGAGTGCTTACAGAAAAGCTGTTGGTGACCATCAATGACCTCACAACAAGCCCTATCAAACACATTGAAACAAGCTGTCAAGTTGTCATTGAGCAACTTGTGACCTCATTGATACTCAGTTGGTCACTCATTTTGATAGCATTACAAGTATAGGCTATGACCTCATAAATAGCTTATGACTGATAGAGAATAACATAGCATGGATAGGGCGATGACTTCACAAGGAACAGTTCCAGTCCAATCCTAAAAGCCCTAGTTTTTCATCTATTGTAACAAGGACGAGCAGACACCATAGGAATGAGACAAAGTGTTCTCTCGGCAGAGGACGAAACTTCTGATATGGGATGTCTGGACTGGGAGTCGAACCCGCGTCCTGAAGGTCAGCAGCCCATTTCTGTGTTGGAAAATGACGCTCAGCAACAAGTGCCACCAATTTACTGCTGCCAACCCACTATACAAGCATTAGACAAGCTTTGTTATTACACATTCTTTAGTGTCAGGAGTGTACTCAATGTATGCACATGACTCCAACATGCACCGCTGCGCGCACTCCAATCTTGACAGCACCTTTTCCGAAGTTGTGGTGACGACGTCTCTTGCTGGTGGCAAAACCAGATAGAACATAGCTTGGCCATTCTTTCCATGCACCATACTGTAGCCAATTTCATCTGTAAATATAAAATGCACACTGCACAGACACTGAAAAGTTCACATAATACTATGATTCAATTATGATAATACGCCAACAGCGAAAATTATGTAGGGAAGACATGGGCTGGTTGTCACACGAGGCAAGCTGTGTCAGGATATGTTGTCTCATTTCTTTGATACTTTGTAACTTTTATTTTCACTTTGCGGATCAATCCTGACCTATGTAATTCATTAGCAAATTCAGTTGCTACACCCATTGGGTATGCCAATATAGAGATTGTCACAGGCCTAATGTGTGGAAACACAGTTTAGTTGTGCCGGGGGGGGGGAGGGGCGGATGATTCTCCCAAAAAATGGTGACTGAGATGTCCCTAAACGATAATGCGGGGTATCGTTATACTCGTGTTAGCGTCAAAAGAGGCGCCATGAATATACAGTGAGGAAAATAAGTATTTGACCCCCTACCGCATTTTTTAATTTGGGCACTTGCGCTTGCTGCAAAAATCTGAAATTTCTCATGTAGATCTGGTGTAACATTAGAAGACGGGTAACGCACAAACATTAATTGAAAGAAGCATTATGTCATATATTTGCATAAGAATCCAAAAAATCTTCGGAAATAAGTATTTGACCCCTTCGTTTGCAAAGGGTTTATCACCAGACTTTTTACAAAACAAACACTTAGAAAACCGCTATAACTAAAAATTATTGCAATGAAAACCTATTTCAATTGTTTCCCCCTATTTCATTTAGTTTTGAATGCCCTTGATAACACCTATTATTTTTTGGTAATTTCTTCATTTTGAAGATGTGCAGTTGAAAAAAAAGTATCCCAAGACACTAGAGACATGATTTTTGACTGACACTAGTCTGGTGTTGGTACACAGATCCTATATAATGATCTAGGGGTGAAAATTTCAATAACTGATGCCATTGTATGTAAGTAAACAAAGGAAGAAATCACCACTGGAACATGCTGGTCTGCCGTGCCATGACAATCTAACCTACACAGGTGTCCGTGAGTGCAAAAATCATTTTATAAAGTCCTAAACTAACCAATGATGAGTGAGCAAAGGCTCTGAATGCAGTTTGAAACATTGCCAGCATGAGATCATGACCAGTACAATAATTATGTCACAGTAGGCTGATTTGATGCACTGCTGTCATGGTGCCTCTGTTGCAGAAGAATCATGCCAAAGCTTGTTCAGAATTTCACCCAGTCATCAGTAAAATAGTTCCAAAGGATCAATTATAACTTCTAAGCAAGCTTTGGCAGTATTCTTCTGCAACAGAAGCACTATGGCCGCACTGCATCATCTCAGCCTGCCCAGACACGTTGCACTGGTCATTTCCTCTTATTGGTAGAGTTGCAAAATGCTTTCAGAGCTTTTGCTAAATCATCCTTGGTTAGTCTAGGACTTTCTAAAATGGTTCTTGCACTCATGGCACTCATGGAGTCCAATGTAGGTGAGATTTCAGTGGCACTGCAGATCGGCATTGCCCAACGCTAAGTTTGTCCTCTGTTTACTTACATACAATGACAACAATTATTGGAATATTCACCCCTAGATCATTACATAAGGTCTGTGAACCAACCAAGACTGGCGTCAGTAAAAACTAAGTCTCTGGTGTCTTGTGATATACTTTTTTTTTCAACCGCTGATCTTCAAAACGAAGAGATACCACAAGATTATAGGAGATGTAATTAAAGGCATAAAAAGCTAAATTAAATGGGAAGAAAACAATTGAAATAGGTTTTGATTGCAATGAATTTCAGTTACGATAGTTCTCCAAGTGTTTGTTTTGTATAGTCAGGTGATAAACCCCTTGCAAACGAAGGGGTCGAATACTTATTTCCAAAAATTATTTGGATTCTTATGCAAAAATATTACATAATGCTTCTTTCACATAATTTTTGTGCATTACCTGTCTTCTAATGTTGGACCAGATCAACCTGAGAAATTTCAGATTTTTGGAGCAAGCGCAAGTGCCCAAACCGGAAAATATGGTAGGGGTCAAATACTTATTTTCCTCACTGCAAGTATTTTTCATTGCAGTTGACACAATTGCTGGGTGCGACAATAAATTATTGATTTATCAGTTTTTTTGCCTCAAGTTTTCTATTCAAGGCAAAATACAAAGACACCTAGCTTCGTAAAAAAGCCAACAATTATTATGCAGCCTGTCTTCCAAGTTACCATTGTCTGAGAGTCATACAATCTTGCAGGAATTGTGTGTATGTCCTGTAAGCAACACAATACTCGTCTCTCTAAGTGCTCATTAAAACGTCAAATCACAAATACAGTGCACTAAAATAGTTACGGGGGGAAAAGGTGAAGTTTCTGTGTATGTCTCTCAAATCCAACAGTCGCATTTTCTGTATCGTCAAAAAATAGTATACATTAGGGGATTGCCATCAGATATTCAGGGGGGGGGGGTTGAACTTTTCCTTGACTGGAAATTATTTATTTATCGAAAATGCCAGACAAAATTATTTAGTTCGAGCATCCGCCATCCAGGCCCATCCTAAAAAATTTGCTTCTAAATCAAACAATACCGGATTGAGAAATACTCCCCGCAGAGCGCCACATACCACAATCACAATTTAGAAGGTTCCTGTCATAATGTCCGTCTAGTAGCCATTGGTAGAATTCCTGAGCATCTCTTAAGGACATTCTCCTACCTTAGATCTTGACTTCATTCAAACTCTGCTCACAAGGGTGCCAAAAGTCTGGGGTATGAATGGGGTGTGTGGCTGGGCTGCACCAAATGCCAGACAAAATTATTTTATTTTTAATCAGGATTTTTAATGACACAAAAAATCCTTCTGTACCCCTCAACTCCCTCAGCCTCCTTTAGGTGCCCCATTTCCGTCGCCGCTGGCTGGCTGCCAACACACCAGGTCAAAGCAGGGCTGGCAATCAGGGCTTGGTTGGGGAGCCCTGAGTCATGAGGATGCCTAAGGATGCCAATGGACTTGTTCAATTTCTTAACCAAGTTGGAGATGTAGCTATTAGAGTTCTTTCCGCATTGGCGGTCCAATGAAAAATTTTCTTATTTTCAATTTGCAAACCAGCTTTGCCACATCATTGACAGTTTTCTGTTGGTCTCCTAATCTTCTTATTGATGAAGTACCTCAAGTCATTTAATTAGTTTGTTTATTTTCACCTATTCTGCTAGATATGATAAGCCCTGAATAAACTGATTAACCATAACTGACAAAAACAAAACACTTTCAAGCCAGTGACATCAGACGACCAAGTTGAAAATTAATTTGTAACTATTTGTACCGCTATTCCGCAAACAGCTCTAAAGTTGCATCTGGAATCAACCTCAATTCCTAGATAGGTCAAATTGTTCACTTGGTTGATTGGCACAGATCAGAGACTTAATATCGAGATGGGGACTATCTGAATATCTGGGCTTTTGTGCCGAATATATTAGAATGGCATTAGTCTCCCCGACATGTAGGTTGAGCTTGTTGGCACAAAGCCACGAGTAGATACAGCTTCCAGGCACCCCATGGGGAGCCGTATTTGTGATGAAGTGAAGCACCCTATTTGGTGGTTCTAATCCCTTTTCGTTCTTAAGAGAGTTCTTGAACACTGCATGTAAAAATTCTTAAGAAACTTGCAATGCATTACTAGAAGGCAAATTGGAATTTGCATGTCTGGACGGTGATAATCGACCTGACCATTGTAAAACAAGCTAGGGCTAGTCGTTTGGTATGCTGAATTGTAGTAGCAGGGGTCCCATTTTATGAGGACGTTAGCCCTAAGTGGCCTTGAGAGGGAGAAATGCATATTTTGCTAGACATGCGGCAATGCACAAAAGTGTTTTGATTGATACTTATGTTGAATTGGGAGAGATGAAAGTTTGTAGGGCTTGAGTTATGTAGAGTAATATCATGATGCATTTTTTGCAATGGCATATGAGTGTATATCATATGGCAAGCCGAAATACTCGCTGCTCATTGGCCGACAGCCGTGCCATATCCTACGATATTGCACGCATGAATCTATGATATTGCACGGTCATTTTTTAACATGTGAAATATTGGACGGACCTGAGAGGAAGCACCTTATTCTGAGGCTGCTGCAGCACAAGCAAACAACCTAAGTGTTTTTTTCAATTTTACTAAAAAGTGCACTGCACAGCAACGGAAGCAGAAGCAGATAGGAAGATGATTTTTGCGGCAAACGATGCATTTGTTAAAGGGCTAATCGAATATCAACTTACTTTTACTTTATATATTATTTCTTTTATCAAAATAAAGCATTAAGTGACATTTTTGCTGATTTTTTGGTGGTTTTTTAGTGGATAGAGGTCTAAAGTCTGCTATAAAGTTTTTTAAAAAAATCGAAAATTAAATCTATCATCAAGTATATCATTTGTGGATTCGAAAAGTGTGAGAATTTTTTTAGTGAGTGAAATAGTTATCGAGTTCTAATGAGATACATTTTAAGTGTGTGGTTAAAAAGAAACACAAATAGAGTCAAGATTGCATGCAGCAGCACAACATTGTATGTTAGTTTTAGAAAAAAAGTCATGGCGCAGCACTGGAAATAGATAGGAAAATTACAGTGGTGGCAAAAAGATGCGTATTTTAAAGGGCTAAGTGGATATTAACTTTTTGTACTGTTTATGTTATTTATTTAATGAGAATAAAGCATTGATTGGCCGAAAACAGCATGTTCTCCCATTTTCCAGTGACTTCGCTGTGTTTACAGGTATTTTAAGCAGTGTTCGAAATGAGGGGGGTTCAAGGGGGGTTTGACCCACCCAAATGCTATAAGGACCCCCTGAAATACATTTTAAGAGGGACCCAGGGGGGGGTCCCGAAAAAAAACCCCTCAAATACGAAATGTGCAGGATTTAATCCAGAAATGGAGTTTTCAAAAGTAATTTTCTAGGATAATACACACTTAAAAACTCAGAATTCATTTTAGAGTAGATGATGTCCTTTCTAAAACCCCTCAGCTTCTGGGCGGCCTCCAGCGGTCCGCGAACCTCCGGCGGCTCACGGACCTCTGGCCCCAAAAGCTTCAACCCTTCAGGCCTTGCCAGTGACAGACCCCCCAAATGACATGGGCTATTTCGACCACTGATTTTAAGTCTGCTACAAAGTTTAAGAAAAACATTTTAAGAAGACCCATCATCAAGCGTATTATCTGTGGATTCAAAATGTGTGAAACATGTTTTTGTGGGTGAAATAGTTATTGATTTTCGACGAGATACATTTTAAACATGCAGGTCAAAAGAATCACAAAACAAGTTTGGACGTAAGAATCCTAGTCCTTTCCTTGGCATTTGACACAAAAACCATATGATATAACAGTTATTGCACATCACCTCGTGCAATATCAGTTTTTATATATTAGTCACCTCGGTGCCATAAAAACTGATATTGCACTCGGTGCTGTGCGATAACTGTATAATATTCAGGGTTGGGCACGAGTACACATGTACTCGTGTACTCGTGTACTCGAGTACATTTTTAAAGTACTCGCATGTACTCAGTACTCGTGCCAAATCATGAGTACAGTACTCGTACTCGTACTCGAGTACATTGCTAAAGTACTCGTACTCGTAGTGAGTACATCACGAGTACAATTGAAGCTTCAAAAGAGCAAAATTGGACATAAAAGCAAATGTCTAACATGACAAAAAGGTTTATTTAATTGTTTATTTAATTCCCTTCAAGATGCTTTTTAAATTATGACTCAACTAAAGTTATATGTAATGTGTTATGTGAATACAAGTAGTTTAAAAAATTGAAATGATATAGTGAGCATTCATTTGCAAACTTGGACCTATAAAGTATACACTTTGTGAGAAGTTTTGAAATTTGCCAAAATTGTGGAATAGTTTACCATATATGTTGTCATTTATACAACTACAATGTCTGATTTAAAGTGATTTTCGTTAAATCAGGTCTTAGAATTAATTAATCATTCAGTAGCAAATATTTGATCATATTTGAAGCACTTCAAGGATACACCATTTTGATTTGAACACACAGCCGCCATTTGCTTTTTTCACACCTTTTGGCGCAAATCAAAACATAGTAACTAACAGGCTAATACAGGCCTTATTATCAAATAAACAGTATTTTAACTTCCGCCATTGTATTCAGCTACTTCTAAATAATAGATATATGTTTTAAAATTATGTTTCTAGCTCAATTTTAACCATAACAAGAGCCGTTTCCATTTTAACCTTTTTTGGTTAAATCGACGTTTTTACGGAAATTGGAATACAATATTTATATTAGTCTACAGGCTCACCCTTGCTTATCTTAATTTAAAAGTGTGATTTTAATTATAATACTATATTATGATGATTTTATCTAACGAAAAATGTTCTCAGCTGAACGAAATAACCATCCATATACTTGCAATAAATTTATATTGTGTTTAATTTTTTGCTAACTCTGCCAAGCTTTGATATATAAATATGTGTTTTAACGAATTCTTGGCTTTGAAATGAAATAAAACCTTACAGAGAGCATCATGTAGCTATATCGTTTTGAATATGGTTTGCTAAGTAGCAAATCAGGTAAATTACATACATCACATCGTCGTGCATTATAGTATATTAATTATTTGAAATTTTGATTTGACTATTCACATTTATCTAAGCTGTCGTGTTAATTATGATTGAATTGATAGAAATTAAGATATATAAATAGATAGATAGAAGATAGACAGATAGACAGATAGACAGATAGACAGATAGACAGATAGACAGATAGATAGATAGATAGATAGACATATAGATAGATAGATAGATAGATAGATTGATAGACAGATGGATAGATAGATAGATTTTAAATTAAGCAATCGATTTGATTGGCTGAGTAACTCATTGACAGATTGGATTATTGAGAGTTTAATTTTGATAGATTTATTGATTGCTTGACACAACAAAGTCTGATATCTACGTTTACAGATAAGAAATATGCTGAATTTGGTTTGAGTCCCATATGGAATATAATCAATGAAAATGTTTAATTCTCAAATTGGAAAAGTCATTGCAAAACGGCTTCTGTCAAGGGCTGACGGAAAATTTTTGTTAAATACATCATTGAATTTAAAAAATATCTTTTTGTATTGTATTAACTTTCCTGTCCTATCCAAATAGCTTCAAAGGATGGGTGATCAATTACTTTATCTTATAATGATGCTTTTATTTCTTTAAATATTATATTGCACAAATAACATTCGAAACTGCATAAAATGTACTCGTACTCGTACTCGAGTACATTTGAAAGTACTCGTACTCGTACTCGAGTACATTCAGAAAAGGCTGTACTCGTACTCGTACTCGTAGATGTGGCAAGTACTCGTACTCGTACTCGAGTACATTTGCATGTACTCGTGCCCAACCCTGATAATATTATTGACAAAACAAGTCAAATCTCTAAGCAAACCGATATATTGCACTCATCAGGCACTTTCTTAGAAGTGCCATTGATGACATTTAGATTATGCAGCAGATCTAGGCCAAGCATTCAGCACACACCCCGCGAGGTGCGCCTGCGAGGTGTGCACCCGCGAGGTGCGCGCCCCCCGAGGTGCGCCCCCCCCCCGGAGGTGCGCCCCCCCAAGGTGCGCCCCGCCGCGCCCCCGAGGTGCGCGCCCCGGGGTGCAATTGGCGACTCACAAGTTTCTATCAATCGCAATAAAGATATATTTATGACAATAATGAGATTAATCATAATTCATTAACTGTATTTGGTTACACAAAGATCCTTTATATGATTTAATTGTTGTTATCACAACTCAGGACAACCATGGCAAACCCAACACCATTCCATGCACCATCCTAGCAAAGCATACAAATCCACTGGCGCTGGTACGCATTTTGCACGTTAAATGGCTACGGAGAGTGTCCCCCTAGCGGGAAACCCAAGAACTACTTGTTGACAGCAGCAAAGACGGCGGGAACCAGCCAGACGACATCAACCAATCACATCGCTTCATTCCAATGGCAACCAGCTGCTCTATCAGAGATGTATAGGCTCTGACTCTACGTAGTGATGGACTGGTCCCCCCTAAGCTACAGACAGGTGGGTCAGATAGCAGTCAAATGCATCAGATTTAGTGATTTCTGCCTATTCTCAACAGGCCTATTACAGAAAATCTTCCACATCTATGCCAATGCATGGAATAAATGAAAGCTACAGTAGACACTTACCCTGTGGGCAGAGCTCTGCTTCAGTTACATTTGACCACAGCCTTCCATCTGGACAGTCAGGAACTTCAATGTCAAATTTAGAAGCAAACTTCTTCATCCAGCAGCGGTGGTGATCACAGGGGATTTTGGTAAGTGTTAAGACCATCTTTGGTTTGGAGGCAAAGTTGTCAAGCTGGTCAGTGCAGAAGCGCAACGGGTTTTCAAAGATTGTGAGTTCATAGTTTTTGCGAATGTTAATATGTCGCAAGTTCTTAGCATGACAGAAGTTGGCATCAAAACCCTCAAGCAAGTTTAGATGAACACCGAAAAACTCAAGATTGTCAAATCCTTCCAACATTTTACTTGTTATATTACCAAATATTTTGTTTTCTTTCAATTGAATTTCTGCCAGGAAATTTCCCAATTTTGGTAGCCACTTTACTGAGGTAAGGGCATTTCTCAAAAATTGAACATTTCTTATATTACATCCGTCAAAGTGATTTTCAGCGAGTGTAGTAATAGCATTATCAGTCACCTCCAATTCTTCAAGATTTCCGCAACCTCCAGTAAGGTTTGGTACATCAGTCAGTTGATCGTGGCTGATGTCAATTCTCTTGAGACGACCGTTATTGAGAAAAGGCAATCCAGGTATTACCGTCAGAGGATTATCCCTCACCCTTATATCCACCAGTTGCGGCATAAGACTTAGGTTTGGGAATTTTACTAATTTCATATTTTTCAGTTCTAATATTCTCAATTTCGGCAAGTCCAAAGGTCTGTCATCCTCTTCGTGCGTTGGATTGCTGCAGTTCTTGTCTGGGAAGTAAGACATGTCACCACCTCTAAACACTATACTTTCCAGTTTCTTCAGTTGATTCAGTGTTGGAAAATCAATGCAGGCAAGGCCCTCTGTCTTCATATCCAATTCAGTCATGTCAATATTGAGTGCATATCCAAGGGCTGCACAGATGCCAAGCAGGGTCAAAACGTGAGACCAAATCTGCCCGAAAGTTTGACTACTGTGCCCCATGATAGCTCAGACTGAAATGGTATCTCATGTGCGCAAGAGTATTATTGAAGTGCACCTTTGTGCAGATCAGCCAGGGTTCCATAAATTATTGAGTATTTTGACAGTGTACAGTTAAAATGAATTTGAATATCTAAACAGAAAACTTTAGCTCAAAGAGCTTTTTTTCTGACTGTGTCTTACACCTCTGCCGCACCTTATACGAGGGGTTTTCCAAAAGTTCTGTCCAAGTTGCCATAACTTTTGCAATATTTAATACTGAAAAATGACATTTGGGTCAGGTAATATTGAAGTAATTTGCAAATGATCCTGAAAAATCAGATCATAGAAACAAAAATAAATGGTTAATTTATTGCTGTGGAAACCAAAAGTCAATTTATTGCTGTGGAAACCAAAAGTCATGAAATGCGGCCCAGGGAACTATTAGGACATATTCATTATATCTTGTCAAAAATGTAATTTTTACCAGGGTTACAGGACAAGAAACAAATTAAAAATAATCCCTAACATTTCACAAATTCTTGTTATAATGAACTTGACAATAAATACATTTCATATGACCTTATATCCCTTAAAAAATCAATACCTCATAGTCCCTATATTAAGATCACAGTTGGTGTATCGCAAATTTTTTATTCTTTACAACGGGTTTTCCATAAGTTCTTTACAGCCTGTCACAACTTTTGCTAGATTTTAAATATAAACATGATATTTGGGTCAGTTGATATTAAGATAATTTGCAAATGATCCCCAAAAAATCAGATCATAGAGGTAAAAACAAATTGTTGATTTGTTGCTATGGAAACCAAAAGTCATGAAATGCGACCGAGAGCTTATTATTATCGTTTTCATAGCTACGTGTTTTTCAAGTTTTCAATTTGCTTCATTCCAAAACTGTGATGTCTGAGATTTACTTGAGAATAATTTCGTTTATTACAAGCACAGATTTCAGGAAACTGACGAAGTGCATTTACACATGGATGATGTATATTTCACTTGTTCAGCTTGCCCTGGCTGAAAGATGCTTCAATGAACTGTAACTGAACCAAACAGATTACTTGGCCTCAAAGGAGATTTGCAATTACTGACAACAAAGTTGTTTGAAATTGTGATGACTGGTGTCTTGTGAAAAACACATTTTGTTAGGAAAACAATAAGACTCTTTTTGTGAGGTGCAACACTCAGCTTAGACATGCGTAGTAACATTGCCTGGCAGTTTTTAGATTCCTTTGTCATAAACTGTGATGTCTAACTCTGAACTGATATGTCACAGAATGAAGATTTGACCAATCACTTTGACAGATACCCAATGATGTCACGGTTTAACTGCAAAACGAAGTTTTCAAAAAACACATAGCTATGAAAACGATAATAACAGACACATACTTGACATATTGTGTAAAATATGTAATTATCAGAAGAGACATAGAAAAGAATTTGTCCAAAACATTCATAGTTATTTCACAACTTCCAAAAATAATGACTGGGACCTTGTAAATACGTTTTCTCATACTTTCTATCCATTTCTGAGTATGATACCTCATGTCTTCATGTTAAGGTCAGTTTTGGCATTTTCCAGTCTTCTTTTCTTAGGTTTTCCATTGTGTCTTCTCTTCATTCAGAAAAAGTTTGTACAATTTTTAATTGGTGCTGTCACTCATACTGTCTTCCTTTTGTATGTTTGATAAAAGGTTCTTACACTCTCTGCTAGTTTTATCCAATTAAAATGAAAAAATTTAACAGGTACATATGATGTCATCCATATCCAAAAAATTGCTCATCTCGTAAAAAACTGAGAAACTGCATGAGTGATGGTAAAGTAACTGAGATGTAACAAAAATACCAGTTTCCATGTTTATAAATGATTTTACAATTAACTGATTATATTTCATGAAAAAAATTAAGAATATACTTCAATTCAATAAGTAAAGGCACAGATAATATAAGCAGGTGTTCAGTTCGTTTTAAGTGAGATCTACAAAGCCTGGGCCGCATTTCATGACTTCTGGTTTCCATGGCAACAGATTAAGCATTTATTTTTAATTTTATGATCTGATTTTTTAGGAGTTATTTGCAAATTACGTCAATATTATCTGACCCAAATATCATGTTTCTACATCAAATTCACCAAAAGTTATGACTAGTCGGACAGAAAAACCCCTCGTATCGAGGCTAGTGAGGGTGCTAAATGTCTTTAGTCATTTTTTCATAATTTTCTAATACGTTTGTGTTTCATGAAGACATCACACAATTCCGGACCAGGAAAAAACTGCCAATTTTTCCATTCAAGGTTTTCTCAGTGGATTCTGGTGGTTTAAGGTGTGCTCTTCAAAATTGGCCCTGGGGACATCTCGAATTTTGCCTCTTATTCAAGATGGCCACCACTTTCCAAAATGGCTGCCAAAATGCATTAAATCAGTTGAAATTAATTTTTTTTTTTTCGCTACTTTTAGTTTGTTTGTTTGTGTTTTACGCCTCTGCAGCACCTTAGTGGGCTATATCGAGGCAGGCGATCGCCGTGTGATGATGAGCTGAGAAGACTGTGAGTCTGGTACACACCCTATTAATTCAGGGATGCCCAGGGTCTTTCAGTTGCCCCAGCATAGAACACTTGATACAACCCGCCTCCATTTAATGTCCCATGGGCTCTGACTAAATTGAGTTCCGGGGTGGGATTCGAACCCACGCCCTCAGAGCCAGTGGTTGTGCAAACAAGCACTCTGAACCATTAGGCCACGGAGGAACTCGCTACTTTTAGTATAATGACTAGTCAACGTGATCTAGTTGGTTGGTTGCCATGGCAGCGCTTTATTGGAGGTTAAATCCAATATGGCCGCCTTCGATCTCGTGAACAGGTTGAGATATGGCAATAAAATTGGTCTATTCCTAGGTTTTCAAGGGTGAGGGATCCAAATATGCCGTCAAATTTGGAAGTAGGTCTGTAGGTCATCAGTTCTATCCAATATGGCTGCCATACATGTCGTTACTAAAGGAAAATAGCTCTATCTCTTGATCTGATTGAATGCGGTTACAAACATGGTGTGTATCCCTAGGTTTTCAGGGGTTATGAATCCATACATGCCATCAGATTTGAGATTAACTCAGTTGGTCATTGAGTAAATCCAATATATCCAATATGGCCACCGTGCACCTCTTTTTTTCAAGAAACCAGCTATATCTATAAAACTGACTGCCATGGCAACCAACCAACTGGATCATGTTGACTAGTCATTAATTATATATACTAAAATTTAAGCGAAAAAAAAAATCATTTCAACTGATAGGGATCTCCCAGGTACCATTTAATGCATTTTGGCAGCCATTTTGGAAAGTGGTGGCTATCTTGGATATGAGGCAAAAATCAATATGTCCCAAGGGCCACTGAGAAAGCCTTGAATGGAAAAATTGACAGTTTTTTCCTGGCCTGGACCTGTCCACATGCAATTATGTTTTGAGGTTTGTGTGTTTGAAGAAATCACAGTGGATTTGTTTGGATCAGCCAATTTCACTGTGCACTAACTATGCATCCTTCAAATTGCTTTAATTGACAGACAGCATATCACCCTGAGGCTAGTTGTGGATTATCCTTGTGTTTGGCAGTTTAAGATCACTTAACCTAACTGTAATACAGAATAACACAAGACTGGTCAACCACCTAGAAACAGTCATTTTAACCCTGTAGGTACATGTTATTAAAAAAACAGTTTAGTTTAATGATCTTTACAGTGGACGAATGACGAGTAGGGTTTGTTTCCGGGAAATTCCCAGGAAATGGGCAAAAAACTGAAACCGGCAGAACCGGGAAATACAAAATGGGATTCGATACAGTGGATGTCTTTGTCCATTGAAATCTTGGTATTCCAGTTGCAAACTTTTCGATCTCAGCCTGGTTACAGGGACGCACACCTTGGTTACCCGGTTAACGTACGATTCGTTTTTGAAACGTGGAAATTGATATTCCCCTGTAAAGTAGGGGACACACCATGCAAGCGCACTGTCTCGTGTTGGCCACTAAGGATAGGGGTGTTCACCTTAGTGTTTTCACCCACCACCACGAGGAGGCCCGAGACCTGCGGGGGCAAGACCATGTCTGGAAAGCAAAGCCATGCTAAGTCTTCCAGAACTACCAAGCAACAATCCACAGTTGCGAGTCTTAAAGCTGTACATGGCCCACCGAAGGGAAAGTTATAAAGTTTGTGTCAACCTCTAAAATTGTCTTCAATCTGGTTCAATTATTGCACAATATTCAGCACAATATTCGCAATATTCAGCAAACATATACTTGAGTTTGTGTCATATCAGTTGGGATTTCTCTTAATGCTGTAGGCTACTTTTTACAGCTGCAGACTATAGTTTCCGTGTCACTATGGAGTTTCATCGGGTGAAATTGTGGCTAACAGTTAGCTGCTATTCACTAGCTATTCACTAGCTTTTGTTTACACTTTGTATTTCTGTGTTGATGTCTGGAACATCAGACCTCCCAACCGCAGCAGCATCAGTTCCAGGGCTCAGCATTCTTCTTACAGGGTTTGCATCAATACACCAGGGTCCATTCTGTTCCGATTTGATAAATCGTTATTATAATCGAAACTTCCTGTCGATATGGCTGTACATGCTCCCGCGTTTTTTAATTCAAGGCTAAATTACAGCGTCTGATGAATAACAGCAGCTGAGCATCCTCCTCAAGCTTTCGGGCAGTGGCGATCGGGCCGCACTACTAACCCAACAAATTCAGAGGACAGAAAGTAATGAAGTGAGTGAGTTTGTGTTTTACGTCTCGTCAGCACCTGATAGGGCTATTTAGAGACAAACTTGGTTTGTGGTCATGTTGAGTTTGTCATCTCATCTTGGTTGATGGTATCAAGATGTTTGAGGTGTCACGTTGACAGGTACATACGCAATAATTTTCAATTCAAGATGTTTCCTTGCCTGATCCTTAATGGCAATTGTTCCCAGGGTATTTAGGTTCTCAAGAAACAACAGGGTTTTTAAATTAAAATTAGGGTTAACCTAATAAGGCTTTACAGGAGGTCTTAAGGTTGGTTTGCAACTTCCTTTACGAGACAAATTACCTCCGTTTGTTTTCTCGTGCTGCCACACAAACACACAGCAACAGTCATGACACAGACCAATCAAATGGACAGTGTAAAATTCTTGAATAACTCCTGCTTTAATGGGTGTCTAACAAAGGTGACTATGCGGCAGCTGGTAACTTTTTTTCCCAAGGTATGCAGCACCAAGAATGTCTTTGACAACACATGCGCGGATATAACCAAACAAATGAAATGAATAAACAATAACAGTAAAGTTGTAAAAGTTTAATGTGGTGGGTTCGACTCTCTCTAACGTGCGTTATTGCGATGGTCTCACGTACTGGGCAGACAAGTACTTCACACTGTTGATTTCAATTTATATTATTGAGATATTGTATTCTTGAAGCTGGCATATCATTCTCATTTCCTTGCACCTTACTGCTTCTTCTTGATATAATACTTTATATGTATCGTATCGTACCTGTGTTGGAACACAAATTACCTGATATCTACAGGCTTAGATGTGTAGGCTTTTCTTTGAGCCTTTGACAACAAAATATCACCAAGATGCATTTTCCAGATCTATACATATATGTTATGTTTTCCAGAGTATCATGTGTGGACCCCAGGGGAAATGCAGGCATTACTTCGTTTAAGAAGTGAGCGGGAGGGGACCGTCCAAAGGTCCAAGGTGCACAAAAACCTTTCGGGTGATATTGCTGTGTGCATGAGGTCAGCCAATTTCTGGTTACGGCCACAAACCGCGACAATAAGTGGAAGGCGCTGAAGAGAGAGTGGCGAAGGTGTATCGACAATAAAACAAGGAACTGCCACATTTTCAATGAGTTTTCTGAATTTTACAGCTTGAAGGCATCTACTCACCCGAAGTTTACTGTTGGCAGCGACCTGCCAATACAGTCGGACGAGGATGAAGATGATCTGCCCGAGTTTCCCCGTAAAGCCACAAGAGCCCCCATCTCTGTCGCAGCAGCAGCTGTAGCGCCACCTGCACCTGCAGAGGAGGTGGAGGACGACCAGGATGATGAGGTGGATGGATGGATGGATGGATGTTTGGGGCTTTACGTCCTGTATTTATGCACTTGGTAGGCTAATTAGGACAGGGGGAGGACACAGCAATGAGGCAAAGGAGGATTGAAACAGCCATCCAACATAGGCCCAGGTGACCCGGCAAGAGCTGGATTCGAACCCTGGACCCAGCGATTGGCAGTCCAGCACACTACCGCTAGACCAACCCTCCCCCCGGATGATGAGGATACATTGAGGAGGACGCTCCTGACAGACATCCAAGGCAACAAAGAACCCCAGCACGTTCCTGCAGACGATGCTCCCCCTGCGCCTGGCCCTCAACGCCGCAAAAGGAAAGCGACGAAAAATGCTGCCCTGGAGGGGCTTGAGGGCTATGAGGTCAGGCGCAGTGGGCTGGACAGGGAGCGAAGCGCCACCCAAGAAAGACAGCACGAACAAAAGAAGGAATTGCTGGGTGGGTTACTAAATGTTTTAAAGGACAAATTTAACAAGAAAGACTAAGAGACTCTGACGTAATTGAATCAATCAATACTCCCCTATGTGTACCTCTGAAATTCTCAGGAATAGTTTATGGCCTACTTTATAAATCTACTAGCACTTCAGGAATTAAAAGTTACAATATTGGCCAAGTTAACTGAAGTTAAAGTTTAATTTTTGGTTGTACCCATGGTATGCAGGGTTCCCACAAAATGTTACGACAGGCATTCCATGACTTTTCCATGACTTTCCATGACCGAATTTCGGATTTTCCATGACCAATGTTTTACTCATTGAGGTCGAGATTCACCCGAAACGAATTCACGCGATGACCATCGTTCACTGTCCGGCCATCCGATCAACCATCTGACTACCATAAACTCCCAAATGTGTTAAATTTTAGCGTGAATCGTAGTCAAAATCTGAATTTTCCATGACTTTTCAAAATATTTTGATTTTCCATGACTTTTCCATGACTCTCCATGACCACAATTTTTTCCATGACTTTCCCTGACTTTCCATGACTGTGGGAACCCTGCGGTATGTATTCTATTTAATTCTAGAAAGAGTGTTATTTTGGTTTTCAAAAACCAGTTCCTTCAGCGATCTGTTGAAAGAGAATTTGTATTTAACTCAATTGGTAAAGCTATTCCTGTGGTCCATCAGTTTAAGTATCTAGGACATTGGATAAGCGATGATCAGAGAGAAGATAGTGACCTGCTACGTTAGTGTCGTACGTTGTATGCTTAGTGCAACTTATTAAAACATCGATTTCACATGTGCACGAAGCCTGTAAAACTATTATTGTTCAAAACGTTTTGTTATTCCTTATATACCCCACACTTTGGTGGAACTTTAGACAGTGTGCCTACAGAAAGGTCAAAGTGGCGTATAATGATGCTCTGGGATTATTGTTAGGTGATCTTAGGCATCATAGTGCCAGTCAGCTATGTGTCACAAACGATGTTTACACTTTTGATGGGTTATTACGACATATACTGTTTTAAATTTATAACTAGGCTGTCTATGTGTAAGAATTCTTTTAATATTACAATTGCTCAAATCCGATGTATATTGGTTATCGAGAATCCGGAGATACTGGATCTCATGCCTTCATATTTAAAATAGTTAGGCTAATTATGCATAGTCCTTTATATTAATGTAATTCTAGTGTCGTATTCCTGTAGATTCCAGTAAATTTTATTATGGACCAAAGTCATGTCATGTACTATGCGTCTGCCAATAAAGTTTTGAAATTGAAAAAATTGAAATTGTCTCCAAAAGAGGCACAGGTTCTTTAAAAAATCAATGTCTGTCTGGGTTTCACTATTATTAACTTAAGGCTTGTAGCATGGTATTGTGTACAGTGGCTTTTTTTCAGACTGGAAAGCTTATTATTTCAACATGTTATTTGGACATGGCATGTATCGGATTGACTAGAGGAGAATGTGTAGTTTTCAGAAATATATGGTTTGTTATGTGTTGGTTGATTTTCCTATCACCATAAATCAAAATTCGGCTCAAAAAACACATTTTTTGCCTTGTTTATAGCTCATTTACAAATAGTATTGCTTATAAACGGTGATGAATTTGATATTTTGACGATTTTCAAAATTAAATAACTGGTTCAGTATCACAGAGTGAAACACAAAGAACATATTTAGCAAACAAAATTAAGGTTTTACAGTGTTAGAGTTCACCAGGGGAATTTTTTACATGGAGATGTCACTTAGTTTGAAAACCATTAATTTTCTTACATGCACTTTTGATCTCTCCTGGAATATATATCCTATATATCTGGAATATTGTTAATGGCTGTGTGAAAGCCCCATAGTATCCCTCTTTCAGACCAACACTTCTTCAGTTCCTGAGACCATTATAAGAGCACATTTAGGATACTTTTGCATTGCTTATGCAAATGTTCACAAGTACGTCGCGTTTTACAAATTCGTAGGTCTAGGTGTCAAAGTTTTAGAGGTAAAGTTGAAATTTTTTTACAGATATTTACGTATCAAACTGCAATATAGGACAAAATATTAAGTCTCTAACAATTATATTGAACTTGTTAGAGCTGATCTTAGTGCGTTCACAAGTACGTCGCGTTTTAAGAAACGGACACTTCCTGCTGCTACGTCACCACGGTCGTGTCAATTGCATGGATACTTGTGAATAATCATTAGAAAACACATTTAAGAAGCAGAAAAAAAAATTTTTGAGAAAAATCTGAACTCAATTATGTGCAAAATTAGCATATTTCTAAAAATATGATAAATGCGAAAAACTATCAAAAACCATATTTTTTCTCTTAATTATGCTATAGACAGGTATTTCTGGATTAAATCCAATATCAATAATGCCAATTTGAATTATTTTCTTCAATGGACCATGCATATATTTGAAAATGAAAATAAGTAGGGCTATTTTGAGGAGAGTCAAAAATCTGCTATTAACTTGGAACAAAACCCAAGACCAAACATCCTAAATCAAATGCTATGTCTAATAATTAGGTTCCCTAGAACTATAACTAATTGATTTAGAATAGAATTTCCTTATTTTGATGCCTTCATCTCTATATTATATCACACGACTTCTTGTTAATTTCAGGGAATTTATCTTCTTGCAATATTGAAGTGTTTAATCATTATTTACCAATTTTAAAAGGTTATATTGATTTTCCACTATGTTTTAACCATGTTCATTATTCATTTCATATTACTAGATCCCCAATTTGGTTTTTTGTGCTGTTATTAATCATCTATTTTCATCCGAAAATGACACTGAAATTGACTTTGGCTTGGTTTTTGTTGAGTATAGTTACTGCTATTATGACTATGGTTACCATTTTTTCCAAAGTTAGTCAACGTTTCCTGCTGGTTTGGTGGCTTTAATACTTATACTTTTTGTGGCAAAAGTGTTTTGACCAGGTGTGGAGAATTCAATTTTTTTCAGGGCGAAGCTTAAGATGCAGCTCCTCACTGCCTGCAGTTAGAAATATAAAACCCCATCAAAATATACTCCAGTATGGTTATTATAAGTGTTCCAAAAATTAACTTCCTGGATTAAGTTGAAGTACTTATTTTTTTGATGAAATAAACCGTATTCCGGTTCCGTCATGATCCATCCCAGTGTACCGATTCAACCCATATTACGGAACAACGAAAGCTCATGAAGCTCAATCCTTTTGGATTTAGTTTCCCTAATATATTAGCTATCAAAATATAAGAAGTAGTTAATTTTGCTATAACTTTCATTTTTCATCATCGGTGGCCAAAATGTGTACACAATAGTGTGCTACAAGCCTTAACGGACTTGTAATTAACTTACGTTGACCTGAAAAAATATGTTAACTCAGTTAAGTTATTAGTGGATTAACGATTCATGAGTCAATGTCCACCACTGGACTCAGGGATGTCTGTGGTTCACAGATTTGCATTACACCGAAGTTATTAAATGTATTTATCATTTCGTTCTTACATTCATGTAGTAAGCATATATGTCATAATGTGTCATGTTACATTTTTAGCTTTATTAGTCGACTGTTGCCCTAAATGAAGTATAAAAAGCAGTTAAAAGCTAGTAAATTGTGAATTTAAGAGACTTTATATTGCTGGATTTCAATGGTACTGCGAATTCTTTTGATTGCAAGTATATACTATAGTTAAAATGTTATCACTTTATATAATGTGTAATTGCACGTTTTATTGCACACGTCAATTAGGGATGCACGGATATCCGGCATTCCGGCACTGCATGCAGTTGGATATTGGAATTTACAGGATATCCGGTATCCGGCAAAATCAGGGTATCAGAAACTGATATCAGAACCAGATATCTGGCATAGTCAAAACTGAAAGGCTCAATTTATCATTATAAATGAAGGAATGTTACAAGAACAGAGTCAGCAACAAGATTTCAAAACACTTAAGAAAATCATTCTATCAGAGGAACAGTTCTCCCGTCACACATTGTGACTCTCGAGTCTCGCCTATCAGAAACAAGATGTGTAGGGCTAATCAACCGCGTTTGCTGCAAAGCTATCCTGGGTGTGTGTTTAAGATTCGGTTCTTAATATCCGGTTAGGCCTACTATCCGATATCTGGCAGATAGTGTTGTCGGATTATCCAGCTGTTTCTACTATCCGTGCATCACTAATGTGCTATCTGCGCATTTAGTAGCTTTAAATGGACTACAATATTAATCCATCAAGAGATTCTTTTAGAAATCATAAGGTATCTAAGCTTCCTCGAGAAGGAAATATTTTGGCAGATCAGTGTGCGCTGCAAAGCCCTTATGCTGGCCAACAACAGTGAGGTCACTTTGTACGTCCATGACAAGGACTCCTTGGCGTATATGATGGATGGATGGATGTTTGGGGCTTTATGTCCTGTATTTATGCACTTGGTAGGCTAATTAGGACAGGAGGAAGACACGGCAATGAGGCGAAGGATGATTGAAACAGCCATCCAACATAGGCCCACTGGCCCAGGTGACACGGCAAGAGCTGGATTCGAACCCTGGACCCAGGGATTGGCAGTCCAGCAAATTACCAGACCAACCCTCCCGCTCCTCGGCGTACATGAAGTACTTACCCAAGGCACATCACGTTTACTTATCTGGCAATTCAACATCAGTGTCACAACAGCAGGTTTATCTTTGTAATTTTGGTTCAAGGTTGTCTTCTTCCAGAATTCTCCCAAATTTTGAAGAGCATATATGCTTTCTGCTTTAAACGTAGAAGGTAAATGATAAATACTATGTTGACATCGCCAGAAAGTAGCCCCAAGACTGCAGTTTTTCACTATGAAGAACTGTGCCTCCCTTCCAGTAAGAGCCTTTAGAAAGCTGTTGAAACTGTCTTTCGTGAAAGGCTTCGGGTGTCCCGTCCTACTTTACTGATAGGAACACAATTGCAGACCTTGTAAACATGAATCCCCGTAAAATTTCTTATTGGTGCTGCTGAATGCTCTCCCAAAATGTCTTTTAGATCACCCCTATGAATTGTACTTGTGGTCACCTGGGATTAGCATATGATGCATCTTTTTTGCAATGAGCAAAAATTATGATACGGGCTGTAAGTGTATGGCAAGCATAACATTGAAATTGACTTGGACTTTCGTCATGCTGACCAGTATACCCCGGATCACCTCAAATGAAAGGTACGACATCCACAGTTATAACCACAATTTATAACCTTTCCTATTGATGTATCACAATTGCATCTAACATATCTTCCAACTGGATTAGTTTAATTATGTCTGTTCCAGAAGCAAAAACAGAGCCCAAAGCAGAAGATGAAATGATCACTAAAGAGGACAAAGTGGAGAAAAACAGAGAGCCCAAAGCCGAAGATGAAATGATCACCAAAGGGTCCAATGTAGAGACCAACAGAGAGCCCAAAGCAGAAGACGAAATGATCACCAAAGGGTCCAATGTGGAGGCCAACAGAGAGCCCAAAGCAGAGGATGAAATGATCACCAAAGGGTCCAATGTAGAGACCAACAGAGAGCCCAAAGCAGAAGACGAAATGATCACCAAAGGGGACAATGTAGAGACCAACAGAGAGCCCAAAGCAGAAGATGAAATGATCACCAAAGGGTGCAATGTAGAGACCAACAGAGAGCCCAAAGCAGAAGATGAAATGATCACCAAAGGGTCCAATGTAGAGACCAACAGAGAGCCCAAAGCAGAAGACGAAATGATCACCAAAGGGTGCAATGTAGAGACCAACAGAGAGCCCAAAGCAGAAGATGAAATGATCACCAAAGGGTCCAATGTAGAGACCAACAGAGAGCAGAAGATGAAATGATCACCAAAGGGTCCAATGTAAAGGCCAACAAAGAGCAGAAGATGAAACTAGATGCAGCATGGGATAAGGGATCATCCGGAGCATGGAATGTTGTCCCACAGGGACGAAATGTCGCCGCAATATGTTTCCAGTTATACATAAGCCACAAGCCAAAACGTTACGATCTATGTATTTTCTTTCTTTGTAAAGAAAGGAATTAAAGGAAAGAAAGGAGGAAAGAAAGAAAAGAGAGAAGGAAGGAGAAGAAAGGAAGGAGAAGAAAGGAAGGAGAAGAAAGGAAGGAGAAGAAAGGAAGGAGAAGAAAGGAAGGAGAAGAAAGGAAGGAGAAGAAAGGAAGGAGAAGAAAGGAAGGAGGAGAAATGAAGGAGGAGAAATGAAGGAGGAGAAAGGAAGGAGAAGAGGAAGGAAGGAGAAGAAAGGAAGGAAGAAGAAGGAAGGAAGAAGAAGGAAGGAAGGAAGGAGGAGAAGGAAGGAAGGAGGAGAAGGAAGGAAGGAAGGAAGGAAGGAAGGAAGGAAGGAAGGAAGGAAGGAAGGAAGGAAGGAAGGAAGGAAGGAAGGAAGGAAGGAAGCTTGTGTGCCATCCTTGCAATGATATGATTTCAAAGATTACACCCACACTCGAAAAGAACGAAAAGAACGCGTTCACTCAAATCCTCTCTAAGAACGCTTCCACAACTCAATAAGAAAGCTTACCCTCAAGTAGAACGCTTTATGTCCACGCCACCAAGGCCGCGACTAGCCTGGACAGGCCCGTCACAGAGTAGCCGGCAGATCTAACGATCTAGCCGGCGACAATTATCACCAAAGGGCCCAATGTAGAGGCCAAAAGAGAGCCCAAAGCAGAAGATGAAATGATCACCAAAGGGTCCAATGTAGAGGCCAACAGAGAGCTGAAAGCAGAGGATGAAATGATCACCAAAAGGGACAGTGTGGAGACAAAAAGAGAGCTCAAGCAGAAGAAGAAATGATCACCAAAGGGTCCAATGTAGAGACCAACAGAGTGCCCAAAGAAGAAGTTGAAATGATCACCAAAGGGTCCAATGTAGAGGCCAACAGAGAGCCGAAAGCAGAGGATGAAATGATCACCAAAAGGGGACAGTGTGGAGACAAAAAGAGAGCTCAAGCAGAAGATGAAATGATCACCAAAGGGTCCAATGTAGAGACCAACAGAGAGCCCAAAGCAGAAGTTGAAATGATCACCAAAGGGTCCAATGTAGAGGCCAACAGAGAGCCCAAAGCAGAGGATGAAATGATCACCAAAGGGGACAGTGTGGAGACCAACAGAGAGCCCAAAGCAGAATATGAAATGATCCCCTAAGGGTGCAATGTAGAGACCAACAGAGTGCCCAAAGAAGAAGTTGAAATGATCACCAAAGGGTCCAATGTAGAGGCCAACAGAGAGCCGAAAGCAGAGGATGAAATGATCACCAAAAGGGGACAGTGTGGAGACAAAAAGAGAGCTCAAGCAGAAGAAGAAATGATCACCAAAGGGTCCAATGTAGAGACCAACAAAGAGCAGAAGATGAAATTATCACCAAAGGGCCCAATGTAGAGGCCAACAGAGAGCCCAAAGCAGAAGACGAAATGATCACCAAAGGGTCCAATGTAAAGGCCAACAAAGAGCAGAAGACGAAATGATCACCAAAGGGGACATTGTAGAGACCAACAGAGAACCCAAAGCAGAATATGAAATGATCCCCTAAGGGTGCAATTTAGAGACCAACAGAGAGCAGAAGATGAAATTATCACCAAAGGGTCCAATGTAAAGGCCAACAAAGAGCAGAAGATGAAATTATCACCAAAGGGCCCAATGTAGAGGCCAACAGAGAGCCCAAAGCAGAAGATGAAATGATCACCAAAGGGTCCAATGTAAAGGCCAACAAAGAGCAGAAGATGAAATTATCACCAAAGGGCCCAATGTAGAGGCCAACAGAGAGCCCAAAGCAGAAGACGAAATGATCACCAAAGGATCCAATGCAGAGACCAACAGAAAATCAAAGCAGAAGATGAAAATTAATGATCACCAAAGGGGACAATGTGGAGACCAACAGAGAGCCCAAAGCAGAATATGAAATGATCACCAGACAGTTCAAACAAAAGCACAACCAGCCAGAAGAGAAACAGGAATCACTAACGCAGCAAATGCAGCTTTTGTGACTCAGAAGTGGATAGATGGATCTGGGCTTTACATCCTGTCTACTTTCACTTGATAGGCTATTAGGATAGGAGGACAGCACAGAAAAGAGCTATATTCGATACACCAACTGAAAGTGGACGCAGTGAACACTCACTCCATGCAGTCATTTAGTTGTTCACAACACTACATGACCCAAACGCCCGAAAGAAACCAAAACAAGATCAATCACTTTGATGAGATTCACAGACCACCAACAGGAGTCATTTAATCAATTAATATCAAAACAACAACATAAATAATATGTTCAATATTTATTTCACTGTGAAACTGAAGCGTCTACTTGTTGCACAGGGTTGATATAATAAACAGCCATCAATTCAATTTTGTAAACATTCATACAACATGTAGGACATCCATCATTCCATGCAAATAACGAGTTCACATTTAAAATACTGAAATTTGGCAATTTGATACGGTAATCAAATTACTGTACCGAGATTGAATCAGAGCTAAACGCAGCTAGCTGACCAGGACTAATTTGAGATAATCTGGAAAATCTTGCATACACATCTAAGCCATTCGCATCAACCCTGGCGACTAGTTGGAAACAATGATCACTTCATCCTCAAGCAGCAGCCTACGATCTTGTTTGGATTCAGATCCTTGATAATAATCACTTTTATTACACATGTATAAGTAACCGCCGTGTGTGGAAATGGATAGGCGCTCCACACGAATACCGGAGCTTCACTTGTGGGATGATAAGTAATGAGAATATATACACCCAGTGGGGCGAGGAACAAACTAGCGCAGGCAGCTGCAAAACTTACTGGTCGAGTTTAGCTATGAGCATTACAAGGGACCAGCAAATGTTGCAGGCCGGGCTGCGGCAAACCTGATGACCATGCATGGAAATGTCTATCAAGAGATGAAAATGCAGCACAAATGCTCTCAATCTGTTTATGCGGCCAAGTCCAAGCCGAGACCAACTTTGTGTCCTCCCTGGTTGAAGTTCTTGCCCTCGACCAATGTGCTAAGAGTGCAGGTCACACCGTCACGCAATTTCTGTTGGTAGGAGAGACCAACCTGGCTAGCGTTGTTCACCTTAGCCTGAAATTAATATGACACAAAATGAACATCACCAAATTCAACTTCACATCGAATTTGCAAGCATTTAATACTTCACAATGAAAGTAACTGACACCAGCACAATTGATCAGGGTATTTGGGCACCCTAACTTATATACACTACTGTGACCTATTACTATTAAATTACCAGTTTAGCATGGAAGTCACAGGATTTAACAGAAGTTTGAAACATTTTTCTGGGAAATCCAATGTACAGATATCTCCATTATAATATTAGTGTGATGTGATATTATAATATTAGTGCGATATTTGGGAAACTATCTCCATTAAAAGGACACAGAAAACTATTACACTTTGATCATTTAGACCAAAATAAACTAGACTACACACCCTGAAGACTGAATCCTTGTCTGGTGTGTATTTGGCAGCAAGTCCAAAGCGAGTAGCGTTGCTTCCGCTGGTCCATGAGAGCTGCACACCTGTCTCCAAGTCCCTGTTGACCTTCTGGTAGTAGGAGCCGGCAAACTCTGTGCCATCGTTGCTGCAAGTAAAAGAGGCAATCAGGTTAAAACCAGGCTAATCAAGAAGTGTCAGAAAGCTTTATCAATGATGTCGGAATTCAAGGGGTAGGTCAGTGTTTTATGCCCGATCAGCATAGGAATTAAAAGGATTTCCAACCACTTTATAAATGTGAACAGAGGATAAACAACTAGGAAGAGTCTGAACTTTATAATCTTTATAATAAGCTCATTATTCAGATCCAAAGTCTCTAAAATCCATATCACAAAATAACACATTGTCACATGATGACTGACCATGACCTACATCAAAATCGACTTCAGCAATAGAGATCACACACACGAGAACTACAATTCACACATGCATGTAATTACATCCAAGTTCAGGCAAATATCATAATACATACACATTGGTGTGGAGGGTGAAGTCATCTCCCTTGAAGCCTACGGCAAAGTTGCTCTTTGTCAGCTTGGATTTTGAAGTGTCGAAGGATCCCTGGTAGCCAGCCAACCAGCCGTTGTAGCCGACCACAGCAGCACCATGGATTGTGGGACCAGCAAAGTCAAAGTCCACATCACAGTTGACGTTGACGTACTCCTGCTTGTAGGCAGTCTTGATCTTGCCACTCTTCTTGCTGCAACGAACAATCATACAAACATCAATACATGCACATTGCACAGATCAAAACGTCCGCGGCACAATCTTAGCAATTTTTCTTTTTCTTAATGTAAAGATTTAGAAACGACTTACCCAGTCTGAGGAGCAAACTGAGTGTCGAACGACAATTTCAAGCCCTTGGCTAATTGGTCTTCAATTGTGATTTCTGTTCCTAGTGTGTTGTCTGTTGTCCACTTCTCATTGAAGGTCAAACCTGAAAGTCAATCACACATTGAATCAGAATAAACATTGGCAAATTTATATCAAGAAAATAATTTCAAGTGATACAATAAAACATGTTATTGGTTATGCATTATAAAAAGACAGAAATGGATGGATGGATGAATGGGGCTTCATGTCCTGTATTTATGCACTTTGTAGGATAATTATTAGGACAGGAGAAAATCACTAAAACAAACAAAAGATAAGGAATAATATCAACTTACCATAGTCAGAATACTTGTACTTAGTTTCTAGGCTTCCATTGACTTTTCCTGAATCATGGTTTGAACTTCCGTTTGATGTGAACTCTACTCCACTTGATGTCTTGGTCTTGCATTCGATCTTGTAGAATCCATGGTCTGAAATTAAGTGAGCAAATTGTAAGTACCTGTGTTAACTAAAAACAGGAAAATTAACCACCAATCAATGATGGGAATAACATGCACTGCAGCAACAAGGACTTCAGAATCCCAAGGGAGCCACATCTACCAAATAATCCTATAATAATAATTGGCAATATCAGACTCCATTAACTATCAAAAGAATAGTTCATGAATGAAACAGATGCAGACTCATGCAGTTTAGCCCTGAACTGCAGTGACTTTGTAAATTTGTGTTACTCTTTTTATTGAAAAATTAAGCAATTCTCTCTTCATCAGAAGCAATTAGCAATTGACTCACTGAATCCTTTGCTGAAGAGGTCTCTGGCGGCTTTGCCCAAATCGGAGTAGCTAGGAGGAACGGCCATTTCTAATCTGTGAAAAAAAAACAGTTCAAAATTTCAGGAACATCCAGTAACCAAGCTCACAAGTCCCATACTAATACATAAGCACTGATTTATGAAAGCACTGGAGTGCTTGCAGCTAAGGGCATAGGGGGCAGATGGGAACAGATGGGAGGGGGGAGGGAGACTGCTGCTAATCAATAAATGCAGCCTTGGCCAATTGGCCTTGAGTACTTGCCCAGATAATGCTATTACAATTTATCTAATGGATCTAGATTAGACATTACTCAATATATGACACACAGACCCTGGAGAATAGAGGTGTCTGTCGTTGAATAAATAATAGCAACACACCACACATTGTCCACACACATTCCTTTGTCATCAGACAACCTCAAATGATAAACTAATCTTTTTATTCAAAATGTCTATCTCAGACCTGTTTTATTGTTCACTGCCTTCAAAGCCTTGAAAGGACAACAAAACCTTTGCATGCTTCAAAAGAGAAGTTTTAATTTATGAGAAATACAGTAAAAAATATTTCAAAGAAAAATGTGAGTCACATTAAAATTCGCAAAATGAGTAGCCAATCCCAATATCATGTCATAACAATAACTTCCTAGCCAAATTTACAAGGAATGTTACAAAGGGTATAATCTATGTATAATCTATGTAGAAGCCAAAACTTCTTTGTTTTTCACATCTGACAACTAGTCCCACTTTATTACCCTGTCATGATGAATTAAAGCTTATTGCATGCAGCATGCAAACAGGTTTGGCTTATAGTTACTATCAAGTTTGCATAAAGATTTTTTTTCATTTTAATACCATTTTCAAAGTAAGCACTATTAAATCTTATTTTACAATTGCAATACGCGGCAATTTAAACATCAAAATGCCAAAGGCAAAGGACAGAAGTGCTGTCATCAATGACAATAGCCTGATTAGGGTGATGGCTGTGATGTTTGTTGGTGGCCTTATTGTTCACTGACCCTGAGACAGACTGGCTTATTGACAAGCAGGATTTTTAACCAGAGTCCAATGTCAAACATTGCTAATCACTATTGAATAGTATTGATAATCATCCAATAGGATTTTACATCATCTCACAGCTTTTTTTACTGAATTGGACGTCAATCCACAACCATTATAAGGCTTTTTAACAGTTCTGAGTTTGATGACCTGCCGGTACAGTCAGTATTCATGGGGTCGCCAACAAAACCCAGTCACGCTAATTGCAATCACAGGAATCACCTGCTCAATTACAAGGGCTAGCCATCCAAATTGAACTCCGTGTTAGTTTAATCGATCAGCTAAACCAACGCAATTGTTCAAACAACCGCAAAACAGACAGCAGTGAAACTCCAGCAAGGTCATGTCGGACGCCATGTTTCATGGCAGTGTGGCATGACCGGCTTTTGCCCGTCATTTCTTGAGCTTTCACGGTAAATTAACAATGCAAAAACACTGTCCATAGACTCTGCCATTCATACGAGAATTAAAGACCCCGAAATACAGAAATAGGAGTCAATACTAAGCCACTTACGCTGATAAGAGCCGCCGCAGAACCAATCAACTTGCCTTGCAGGTTCAGGTTTGATCAGAGGACGAACAGGGGTCGCTTCGTTCGTTCACGTAATATTACCGAAGATTTATTTTACAATTATCTTTCTTCTTCATGCTTCAGTTGTTCCTGTTGGCCAAATATAATACATACATGTTGAGAAAAGTACCATCCCACTTTAAATTAGAATAATAATCAAATAAAATTAGTTAACTCCCAAAATGCATTGCATCTAAACTTCTCAAATATCGCTCAGGTGCCAAGGTTGTGTTTTGTTTTGTTGTCATATTCTCCTCTTCTTTGATGTTTATGTGAAACCAGGTGCTTCTGGGTCAATGTCAACGTGAGCTTTACTGTCTTCACACCAACAAATATGCAATAACAATGCTTGACACATGCACTGCTTCCCGTACAGTTTGCCTCACAACATGATCATGTGTGTTAGGCCTGAATTCTCCTCATGATCATGATCATAACATCATATCATATCATCATATACCCTTAATTCATGGATGCTTTACGCTACTCCTCCCAAACTACTCAATGCCCACAACTACAAATTTGCAAGCAACTTTATTTCACACCTTACAACAACCATAAGTGGGTCTGGTTCCTCAAACTGTTCATATTATACATATTACCAGTGCATTTTTTTTGTCATTCATGCACGGCAATCAATCTTCTCTGATGTAGCACTCATTGTTGTTCTGTTTTCCCTGGACTCCAATCGAGGGAGGGAGCCAGGGAGGGGCCACTGTCTTCACTCTCTCACTGCCATTCTTACTCACAATATGCATTCTCACGGGTACTATGCTAGTGATCATAATGTGCAGGTCACACAGTAACTCAGTCGTGAGTCACTCGTGACAATAGAAACATACTTACAGATAGAAGAGCCAATTTGTAATTTATTTATCACATTTTTAGCTAGCCATAGGCGTAGCTATTGGAATGGGTGATGAGTGTATGGGATTCTGAAAACCATAAACCATGTAAACAGTAAACCCTGTAAACAAAAAACAATAAACATGTGAACCAAGAACAGGCTAGGTGGCAGCACTGTCCTTATGTATTCAGAATGGCCCTCTGGTGGATAATGCTAGCAGTATCTTGAGTTAATTTCGACAGGTCTAACAGGAATATAGTCCAATTACCTTTCAGGAGTGTAATTAGATACAATGCAATACATTGGATTTCCTGTGTCAATAGGGTCAAGGTGTGAACTTGAAATGCAATTAACCAGCAATGGGCTATAGATAGATAGATAGATCCTTACAGAAAATCAGATGTGCAAATAGGAAATAGCTAGATATTCTATCTACAAGCACCTCTTGAAGTGCTTGCATGTTATTTTCAGAACGTAAGAGTGAACATAATCATTTAGTGCCGTGACTTTATTGATGAAAACATAAAAGTTATTAAAATCATTTTGATTTAAATTTTCCCAAATTTGGCCTGGTATAAAACTTTAATTGTACAACTTTCTTTTCCCTCTAAAATGTGTTTTTTGATTGTGTGAGATTTTCGACGTTCATGCATTTTTTTTCCTATTTTACCACATCAACAATTGATTTGTTTAAAAAGAAGGGCCCCATAGTTTCAGCTTCATGAAATTCTATCAGGTAACACCAGGGGAAAAGTAGTGCTTGAATCCTTCAATCCCATTGGCTGATAGATTTCCTGACCATGCCTCTGATTGGTCCAGCCAAGAGACAATCTATAGTATGTTTAGTGAATTTTTAAGGTAACTTTAAGGCTTCACAACTTGGTCACTCCTTTAGGTTAAATTTTGAAAACTGTGTTGCTGGAATTAAAGTGCAATGTCTGCTTCACGTGGAAAGCAAGTGAAGAATCACTGTTTTAACAAAAAAGTTGTTTGGGGCCAATGTTCAGGCCACTCAGTGAAATGGGTTTATTCCTTTAATTGTACTTTACTTGCGTTAAAATTATGGAGTTCATATCATCTCAACTTATAATCTCTGCCTGTTCTTCCTATCATGCATATTCCTTCCTATTCAGACGGAAGCTCCCTCTTTCAAGTCCATCCACCTATCAATCTTACTAGCTATTTATCTATTGTATTCTATTCTTTCCCCTCCAATTTACAAGAAGCTTCCTAGTTGCCTTTTATTTCGAGGATTTCATGATATTATTTACATTCTTCAAATTGTTATTTACATGTCTTCAGTATGGATATACGATAGATTAGGTCAAAATTGCTATCAACCCATTCCATGTTAATCACTGCCCCTTTAATACAAGAATCCGTGGATTCAAAACCGACCTAGCGCAAAATTGAAGGTGCCATTGCTTAAACCACTGAGCAACTGATATTGGAAGATAGGAGAAATAGTTGATTGGAAGATGTTAGACTACTAGTATAGAATCAATGCAGTTTGAACCGATTTATAAAAAAAAGGAAAGACGGCTGCCAAAGTGGCCCCCATCTTGGATTTCTCGCTATGTTCCTCATCCATACGCACAGGCCAATACCTGTACCAAATTTCATAACTGTAAGTGAAATATTAAGGTCACAACGGTCAGTTCAAGAATGACGAAAGATGGCTGCCACAAAGTGGCTGCCATCTTGGATTTCTCAACATGTTCCCGACTGATACCCACAGCCCCGTACCCGTTCCAAATTTCATAACTCTCAGGGAAATATTGAGGTCACAATGGACAGTTCAAGAAATGAAGAAAGATGGCTGCCAAAATGGCCGCCATCTTGGATTTCTCGACATGTTCCCTATCCATACCCACAGGCCAATACCTGTACCAAATTTCATAACTCTAAGCGAAATATTAAGGTCACAATGAGCAGTTCAATAAATGAAGAAAGATGGCTGCCAAAATGGCCACCATCTTGGATTTCTCGACATGTTCCCAATCCATACCAAGAGTCCCATACCTGTACCAAATTTCAAAACTCTAAGTGAAATATTAAGGTCACAATGGGCAGTTCAAGAATGAAGAAAGATGGTTGCCAAAATGGCCACCACAAAATGGCAGCCATCTTGGATTTCTCGACATGTTCCCAATCCATACCCAGAGTTCCATACCTGTACCAAATTTCATAACTGTAAGTGAAATATTAAGGTCACAATGGGCAGTTCAAGAATGAAAAAAGATGGCTGCCAAAATGGCAGCCATCTTGGATTTCTCGACATGCCCCGATCCATGCCCATAGTACCATACCTGTACCAAATTTCATTACTCTAAGTTGAAAACTAAGGTCACAAATGGACTTTTACACATGTTGACAAGAAATGTGGACACATCACATTGACATGGTTTACATGAGTCCCCTTTCACTACCCACCCCCCTCTAATAACCGACGTTAGGTCGGTTAATAAAACCAAATGGCTAGCTTTGAATCCGCGGATTCTTGTGTGAAGTTTGGGGGGCTTTTTTTTGTCAGATTTTTGACAACTGTGCGTTCTAGAAATGAGACAGACTCACTGTAACTTGAGTTGAACTGAATTACCAGGTATACGGGTATATTTACTGGTACATGTAGTACTGGGGGGGGGGGGTGCTGGGGGGGGGGGGGGGGGGGTGGTGATCATTGCACAGTGTCAGTGGATTGGTTGGGGGGATTTTTGGAGTTGGGTCTAATCATTGGTTTTAATTATTATTTCCTGGAGTTGGCCCCAAACGTTGATATAATAATAATTGTAAAATTTAAATGCAAAAAAACATTTACAATTATTATTAAGTCAAAATCATGGTTTATTAATTGACCAGGAAATAACAAAAAATAATTTCTAGTTGAGGATCCATAGACAAACTGCTTAGGATCTGCCAGCAGCTGGTCACCCAACCTACTTTCAGCCTGGCATATTATGTATCAAAAAATTTGTTTGAATCCCCGCCCCCAGGAATACATGTTGCGCGTTGGAGCTTGTAATGAAAATGAAAGGTTATGGAACTTAACAAATATGTGGTTCATTTTTCATATTATCAATTTTTGACTTTATTAAACTTTCATGTTGAAATGTCATTTACAGCCCTCAAATTGGTATCTCATGATTGGCAATGTCAACTGACATGGCCGTCCTGGAATGGAAGTCTGATGATGTGGGAAAATGGCTGAAGAACAACAACTTTGGGAAGTATGTAGATCTGATATGTCGCCAGCACCAGATTGACGGGCCTGCTTTGCTGACATTGTCTGAGCATGACTTGCGTCAACCTCCTCTCCAACTTCAAATATTGGGCGACATCAAGAGACTGGGCATCAGTATCCGTAAACTGCAGGAGGCCAATCGAGCAGCTATGCGGGAGATGTCCCTTGAACAGACAGATTTCTTGGAGAAAGCGACCTTCAGACACCTTGATGGTGCTAATGAAATGGATGGTTTGTGTCCTGGAGGAGACATGGATCCAGTAAATACTCGTCAATTTTACTCAGGAGAACTTGAACCAGAATATATCAAGCTGGTCCTTAGCTATTTCTACATGTTTGCTGTGTTCCTGTTGACGGCCTTCTGCATGGTGATTGTGCATGACAGGGTTCCTGATATGAAGAAGTACCCTCCTCTGCCTGACATTGTGCTGGATAACATCCCTTACATTCCTTGGGCTTTTGAAATGTGTGAGATCACTGGTTTGATACTCAGTACTCTTTGGTGTATCACTCTCTTCTTCCATAAACACAGGTAAGATTTTGAAAAGAAAGGCCAGACATAATTAATCTTTAGCTTCTCTGCCCATCTTGGATCTTCTTGAGGCACCTTTCCTATGTTGGATGGCAGTTTCAATCATCCTTCGCCCCATTGCAGAAATTTGCAGTGTCCTCCTGTCCTAATAAATTAGCCTGCCAAGTGCATAAATACAGCACGTAATGCCCCGATCAATCATCCATCCATCCGTTTCTTCAGGTCGGTCTGTGGGATGAACAATGTTATTTTTCAGGCAGAAGTTCTGTTCGGTCGTTCAATCCGAGAAGCTAAAAATTAATTATGACCAGTCGAACTGTCCTGTGGGAAATGTGGATTTTGTCCGTCTGTTTTCTAGTGCTTTAATTTCTTTCGCCTCTGAACTTCAGGTTTATTCTTCTTCGCCGAACATTCTCTCTGCTTGGATCAGTATTCTTATTGAGGTGCTTCACGATGTTGATAACTTCCCTCTCAGTTCCTGGAGTTCATTTGCAGTGTTCACCCAAGGTAATCTTTAAGTTCACTGGGTACTTTTTAGTGCACCACTTATTACTTCAAGCCGATATCAACCGTCACAGACTGTGTATTAATGTAAAGTATGTACAATATCCATGAAAACTTTCGTATAATATATTTTATAATGTATATTAACAGGATTATTATGCTAAAGTGAGTACCAGTCTTCAGAATTGAGCTATAGGCATTTAGTTATTTTAGTTTAAAATGATTGAAAGGATTTGGTGTTCTATACACTGTATATATTTTGAAGTGCTTTTTGTTTGGATGAAGGCAAAATATTTGGCGTTGCTTATTGGGATGTAATCTATATTTCTGTACAAAACTAAATTGCTAATCTGTGTATTTCAAAATTGAAGTTAGCAATTGATGTCTCTGGTGATATTTCTTTGTAAGGATTCTACAAGTCCCCCACATGAGGATGTAAGGTCGTCTGATGTACGTAACCCATTTAAATGTAGCCTTACCTTGCAAGTCGTGTACATTGCTATTAGACATGCATCTTGTCATTTTGTATGTGCAATGTACATGTGTATTTGTGAATTGGATAAAATTTGTCAATGTTCATTTCAATTCGCTGAAATTCATCATTCAGTTTCTTGCTTTTTCTGGTGGCTCAGAACTGAATTTTTGATTTGTTGAGCAGCATTTTTAATTTGTTGTTTATATTTTTAATTTGTTGTTAATCAGCAGTTTTCAGATAATGTTATTGACAACTTTAAAAAAACACTAGTTCCTGTCAATAAATTTTGTTTAGTGTAACATAATGTAGGTGCATTTTGTCTATAATTTGAAGTAGTTTCCTGCGAAGCTCCTAATGTTATTTCAGTTGAAACACAAAAATTGAGTCAAGAATGTTAGTCAACAAAACTCCCAAAAGGATTTGATTTTCTAATTCCTAAACATGCTCATTGATCAGTTGATGCATTGTTTGCTTCTCACCCATTTATAGGTAACATTGAGTTAAATCTAAATAAGTGATAATTACCAATCTGTTATTGTTGTTTGTTTTTTCACACAATGAGTGTCATGAACTACATGGTATTGCACTGTACAACTTGTTGGCCTACATGCTGTAACTTTCATTTTGACTTTGTTACAGGAATATGGGGACATGTGGCATAAGATACACAGGGCCTTGCAAATTTGGCAGGGCTTTGGAATGTCTTTGCAAGGAGTAAGAACGTGTGGCGATTACATGTTCAGCGGACATACAGTCATGGTTACCCTAGTCAACTTCTTTATAACTGAATGTAAGTTAAACCAAAAAAATGGCTCCAAGTAGATATTGTAGTATTATTGCAGCTTGTAACATGAAAATGCAAAGGGATGAAGACAGCACATCTATCAATTGTAATGAGCAATATAAGCTAAAATATCAAATGGAAAAAATTTACTTTGGGGGGAAAAATAGTTTTTGGAAAACAAATTGGAGAATTTATTCTTAATCATTAAATGATAAAGAAAAAGAAATATTGAGAAAATAAAATTTAGGGGAAAAAAAATTTGGAAAAGATCATATTTTGGAAAAGGAAGTTTTGGGGAAAAAATTTTAAAAATTGGAAAAAAAGTGGGGAAAAAAAGATTGTTGGACAAAAAGGAAATTAAAAAAAAAAAATTAAAAAAAAAAAAAAATCTGGAAAATAAATTTCAGCCAAACAGTATTTTTATTAAAAGACAAAAACAATTGGGAAACAAATGGAGAAGAAAATTTGTGGTATTTTGTGGAGGAAAAAAAGTTGTGGGAAAAATAGTTGGGGAAAAAATATTGGGGAAAAATAAAATGAAAAAGGTAATTTTGGAGAAAAACTATTTTTAGGATAAGAAAATGTGGACTGAAAAATCTTTCTTTTTCCAGACACTCCCAGAAAGATGTATCTTCTGCACACAGCGACCTGGGTTATGAACATCTTTGCCATTTTCTTCATCCTCGCGGCCCACGAACATTACTCCATTGACGTGTTCATCGCCTTCTACATCTCGTCTCGTCTGTTCTTGTACTACCATTCCCTGGCAAACAACCGAGTGCTACGCCAACTGGACCACAAACGCACACGAGTCTGGTTCCCGCTCTTTTCATTCTTTGAGTCTAAAGTTGATGGGATGGTGCCAAATGAGTATGAATGGCCCCTTCCCTGGCCAAAGAGCTTCAAAGCTGCATTCCAAAGAAGCCCCAAAAAGTTAAAGAAAAGGTGATTTATTGTGGAGTTGTACTTTACAGTATCTCTGCTTTTTAGCTAATGTCGATATGCTGGCTGTGCTTATGAAATTTGTTGCCTTAATTGTTGTTCACTTGAATGTATAATGATATATATATATGTCATTCTGAAGCTAAGTCAAAACTCGTAGCTTTATAAATACTGACTGTGACATTAAAAGGCGTTATTGATTGTTGTCATTTAATGAATACACATTTTATTGAGAGTTACCAAAATGATGGTCTCTACCTAACAGCGAAAATTAAGTTAAAGATAAGTTACTTTTTACACTTTTTAAGTTTTCAGTTGTTTGTTAATTAGTATTAGTCTTATTATCATCAGAAATATATTTAGTAAGCCGAAGGCTTTTTGGCCTTTTTTGTTTTTGTTTGTTAATATACTCAGACATTCAAGATACATGTACCTGCCAATTTATGTCTCGCGTCACACTGCTAAATTGGTCTTTTTTGTTGAGTACCCTGATACTCTTTTTTTTTTGTTGTTCAATTAACATGTATATTGATTGTCATTTTAATGTACTTGTAAGTTGTAACCTAATTTCTCTGTACTTACAATAGTATTTTACATACATGTGACTGTAGAATGAATGGGAGAATCATAATAATGTTACACTTTACGATTCAATGCCAAAATTAAATTTTGATAAACAGTTTATAAATGGTAGTTTTCAATAGATGCCTTTTAGATAATTGTGATTTGTGACCCTGGTAGCTATAGCTATGGTGTTTATTGAGTAATGTACCTGCAGATGTACCATTTACTGGCTTTAGCTTGAAGCAGTTCGTGTCAAGGCTGTTGAAATGAAGATGTTAATAGATCTCTTGAATTATAAATCTTCATCATTGCATAAAGATAATGTTAAATTGCTCAGTTCATCATGAATTTTTGTTAACATGATTGTGGGCAACACCTTATTTTCCCAGTTGCAATCAATTAATATACAGACCTATAAATCATTTTTGAATGTTTGGTGATTCCAAATTTATGGCAAAGCCGCAAAGGTGATGATAATTGATTTGTAATATATTACATGTGATAAAGACATTGAAGTAATTGTTGATTATTTATGAATCAGAGTATAATTATCAGTACGATAATTGTTTGTTTGTAGTTTCATTATTTTAATGACAAAATAATAAATAAATTATTATTTAAGGAAATACAATGTGTCTGTTTCTTGAATCTTCCACAATTATTGAACAAGTTGAAAATTATTGCAGAGATAGTGGGTTCTGAGTTGCAATAAAAAATTCAAAACTTTAGAGCATTCAATGGGCTATGATATTATCAATGAAACTTCCACCCCAAGGATATTATGCACACCACAGACCTGCATTAAAGGTGGCACGGTTTAAGGTGCAATTTAAAATCATTTAATTGGCAGATATGGTGGGCCTAGCCTATATAAGGCCTCCAACATGGTACATGTATTGGCCAAAGGTCTCGCAATCTTTGTGGATGGCTTGGGTTGCCGTAACTGCCTGAAGCCTGTATTGGCTCTTAAGTGGTTGTCGGCCCCGCAGTGGCATCAGTGTAGGTGGGGCTGGTGGGGAATTTGCCCCACCACTTTTTGCCCAAAAAAATGGTACTTTTGTATGAACATTTAGTTTCATTTGGAATTTCTGTGGCACATTTTCCATTAAGCTTCAGCCCAATTTGCCCCACCACCAGTGGTGTCCCCAATATTGGACATGTGCCCCTCTAGGTGCCGAACTTGGCTAAATATACAATTGGTATTGTGGGTGCCCCACAGAAACCCGTGCCCCCCCCCCGCTCGAGGCCCCCCCCCCCCCCGTCCTAGTTATGCCACTACCCACCACTTTAAAATGAAAATGACGCCCCTGCGCCCCCCCCCCCCATCTTATCGCTTCTGCTCCCACATAATGAAATACTGCATGTAACTAATTTCATAATTTGACCAAACTGGCGCTAACAATGCACAATCAAGAGAAGCTGAGTTACCTAACAGGGAGAAAAAGCATGCTTTAAGATCCAGAGATCATGCAAGATTACTGATTCCCGCCAAAAGCATTTTCAAGATTTGTCTGTGAGGTGGCGCTGTTGGTGCTTTTACGGAAAAGAACGAACGCTGCCGATGTTTAACGAATGCAGGTCACAACATGGCGATGTATACAAACTTGACGCGTTAAAACTTGAGAAACTCCAAATGCCCATTGGTAGGTCTGTGGGTCAGGAAGACCTTCGTGAAAGCCATGGGTAACTTCACGAGTAGCCAAAGTGCCCAAGAACCGATAGAACAAGGCAGAAAAAGGAAAATAGAAGATGTGGAAGATAGCGACAAACCCAGCACAGAGGATTTGCTGCACACGCCGAAAAAGTAAGAACCACAAATGAAATGGGGAGAATAGTTGGTGGGACACTAATTGAATACTCATGAAGTCACTGTCATTGGGTTATTGAATACAAGCTAGCCACTCACTGCTGAACTGTGTGCAGTGGAAGCTTGTTCCTCATCTTAGAAATACGTCATTGTCTCGATTGTGACGTCACAATTCATGGTACTGTTTGACTTTCTATAGTACATTGTGTACATCAATAGTTCATTACATGTGTATACTCCTTATTGTGTCACTCCTGCATGACACTCAGTTACTGAGTCAGTGCAAGGAAAGTAAGGAAATACCGTACTTGAGGGCATTATCAGCAGGGGGGGTATTATTAGCACCCCTGGACGTTTTTGCTTGTTTGCAGCTAAGTCAAGCGCATATGTCTTGGTGCCAAAACTCCTTAATGTTCATGAGGCAATTCTTATAGGATTTTAGTAGTCATAACAACCTAACTAAGGGCCTAACTGGCCTCAGGTCACATGTTTCTGCACAAGAAATAACGCCTCACTTTTAAAATCGTTATTTTTAACTCCCGAGATAAAAGGACGTTATGTTGTGTTGACCGTCCCAATCAGCTGAAACAGGAAGTAGGGCTCTGGAAATGGGTCCCAAACATTAGGTCCTATCCCTTTCAAGGCATTAGGCCCATTTTTGAGAAATTACGCATTGCACTGTCCAAATGGGGGAGGGGTGTTGAAGAGGTAACCCGTAAAAGTAGAATGGAGGGTATTATCAGCACCTACCCAGGCCTCTATTTGAGGGGGGCCTCTATTCGAGGGGGGTCCTTTATTTGAGTATATATGGCATATTCATTGGAATAGCATTAGCATTTTGATATCTTACACCTTACAACTGCATTAGATTCCCACAAGTACATTACATCATATATTCAGTTTTACTTGATTCTCTTGAATTAATTCCACATTTCTTTCTTATTAGCAGCACAATCAGACCTATGGCCTGAATTGTGCTGTTACAAAGAATGGGTGACACTAGGTGAGAAAATTATTGTATCGAAAATGAGACCATTGGCTGCACTATCTGACACTTTTAAGAATGCTGCTAAGCACAAAACTGTTTGAAATACCATCCATGTGCTGATAATACCCTCACTATGCTGATAATACCCTCCAATAACTGCATCTACATTTAGGTCCCCACCGGTACTGGAACAAGACTGACTGGGACTGTTGTCTGGTGGGATTTTGCAAAATGGTTATACTAGTTCCCAGAATGCTTGTATGGTGGCATTTGACCAAGTTTTGGTATTCCCATGACCTCCTTTTGCTTAAGGTGCTGATAATACCCTCAAGTACGGTATGTGTATTAGCGGGCCAACCAGACGATAGTTGATCACGAGTAAATTGACAAAATGTGTTGAATTTCATCCGAAATTGCAGAAAATTGTCAAAACACCGTGAATGTGTCGTAAACAGTTATAAACAACCATCAAATGCATGTCAGTGAAATCTGGAGTTTCAAGGATGTCTGGTTGTCGTGAAATCGGCAAATGTGTAAGTTTGCGATTGACTTGACTGTGTCAATGGAGCCACAGGCACATCCAGGGGGCACAGGGGGTGTGCAACCCCCCCCCCCCCTCCTTTTGTCAGATAATCCTTCGTTTTGCATTTCAGTTTGATCTGTCCATCCTCCTCAAGAGTTTGATACTCCATCTACTGCCATTTGGCAAACAATTTAGCGCCACTGACTGCGATATCGTTTGACTATTGGTGCACCCCCCCCCCTTTTAAAAATCCTGGATCCGCTCCTTGGAGCCTCTATAGTCTGTATATATGCAAGCCTGAGGCTCTGCTTACAAGTACAAAATCACTGCTGCATTTATAATAAATACTCCTGACTTGTCTGGACTGTCAAGCTGGTTTGTAAAATCTGAATGCCAACCATATCAGAATGATGCTGCAAACTGCATGGTAACAAACAAGTCAAATTTGACATTTAATTATTGATATTAAAAAAATATGATATTTAGGAGATTTGTGAGGCAGGTAGTGCTGTGGGCTTTGGGCCAGGATTCAAATTTCAAATCCAGCTCTTGCTTGGTCATCTGCCAACAGCTGAACCTGTGTTGGACAGCAGTTTCAGTCACCCTTCAGCAGCAGTGTTATTTGAGTTGGCCCTCTATTAGGAGTGGGCTTCTATTGTTTTCAAGATAGGCTGCAGGAACATTTAATAGTAATGTTAACAGAAGTCTGGCATTGAGGTCAACGTATCTTCATATATATATGGAATGGTAGACCCAGTGGGGAACTTCATTTTAGGGGGGCCTTTATTTATTTGAAAAGTCATCTAGCCAGGCTTCTTTTTGAGGGGGACGTTTTATTGAGAAAAACTCCTGAGAAAATGAATAAAATGCGATATTCAAATATTCTACATGAATTTTGGTGAACTAAGGAGCCAACCAGACGATAGTTGGAGGGGCTATGGACTTTACCCCGGGGTGAAGTTGTGAACAAACTTTTTTTTCACCAAAAATCCACAGCCCCTACGATCATCTGGTCGGCCTCTAAGCCCAGGCCTGTATAGATGCCCACTCTAGGTAACATGTGTCCTTCGGTGTGCAGCCAAAACGGCGATAAACCAGAACGGCTATTCGTAAATTTACCATAACGGCGATGATAAATTTGACTAGAAAACAAGAACGGCTATTGCACTAATTTTCGGTAGAAATAGCTTGAAAACTTGGTAATTTTACTTTAATACAATACATTTTGTTATCCAGCATTATTTCCGTAATCAAAAAGATAATTTAGTTACGTTTTTTGTTACATTTTATCAAGTTTTACACATTTACTAAGTTATAGCTACATTATAACATGTCAAATTAGACAACAAAAATGTGACGTTATATTGCTACAAAGAAACAAATATCTTGGATGTGTACTTTTTTGCTACAAAGTAACAAATATCAGACGCTTTTTTGTTGAAAGAAACTTTTCTAAGTTGATTTTTTAACTAAAATTGTCGTTGCCGTTTTGGACTTTGATCATCGCCGTTTGGGTAATGTCTGTAAATATATGAATAGCCGTTCTGGTTTATCGCCGTTTTGACTGGCAGTCGTGTCCTTCTGTGTCCTAATATCCTGACATTTCTTTCTTTTTAGGAGAAAAATAAAGTCAACAAGTCACTACATCTACAAAACTCTGTTTGAACTTGGGGAGAACAGTGATGTGGTTATTGAAGCCCTTGGAACGAGATGGTTGCTTCACAAGGTTTATCTTTGCCAGGTAAATTCCATAACGTTGTCTATGTAGACTGTATTCTTATCATTTCTGGGTCCATTAAATGATTTGATGTCTTGTTTGGCAGCTTTGGCTGCCCGATAATAGGCTGGTATGCAACATGAAATAATTACAATGATGTGTCATATTGTGATGTTGATAAATCTTGCAATAATTTCATGACATACCTAATAATTTACTTATTTATTGTAAAAGTTCCAAATTGTGAATATTAGCTAATTACACCTGCCAAATATGTTTATTCCTCTAGAGTGGCTACTTCAACAGTATGTTCAAAGGATCATGGAAGGAATCTAGTGCAGATGTCATTAAACTGGACATTCCTGATGATAACATAACACAAGAAGGTATTTGTACTTTTAGATAATCACAAAAAAATCAAAATACTTTCAAGTAAGCTCTTCTATTTAGTCTTCTACATCGATTGTTTGTTAAATTATCCTGTAGCATTAATAGACTCTTTCAAGAAAATTAACAAGTTTGATTTATAATAGCATGCAGTCTTTGCGAAAATTGCTAGTCCGAAGAAAATGCTGGTCCAGTCAATAAAATTGTCGTATAGGCCTATATGTTGAAATTTTTAGAAAAAATTGGCAAAATATCCATTTCGGCACAGGATTTTGGATCTTAGCAAACAATGATAGCGATGCTCAAAGAAATGTTAAGTGTTTCTTCAAACGCTATTTTAATTAGACCGAAATATGCTGTCGTATCTTAAGCAGATATACTTCGTTTCAAATGGAAAGATTTTGTCTGACTATATTTTAATGTGGATGTGTCACCATACTGATATCACGGACATTGTTTTTCTTGATACCTCATTTCTATAAGTCCTAGTGCATTTAAGCAGTCTTTCATCATGAATATGAGGATTTTATACTAAATAATTACTTTATTTCAGCCTTGAACATAGCCTTTGGTTCTCTATATCATGACGATGTCGCCATTACTCCCTCGCAAGTCACGCATGTATTAGCTGCTGGTACTCTACTCAATCTTGAAGGACTCATATCACAATGTAGCGAAATCATGAAGGAAACTATTAGGTAAGAATATAATTTTCCTTCTTAAATGTTGCCATTTAAACCTCCATTTCAACCTCAAAATTATGCTCCAAAATGAGCTTACTTCGCTGCAATGCTGTCGATCGTCTCAGGTCCAATTAGAGTTCTGAATCCTTCGACATGAATAAGGAATATGTGGAAAATAAGCTAGTGTAGTCCCTGAAATCCTGGGATCGTCACGTTTCATTTGGGAAATTTTTTAATACAAGTACAAAAAAACTTCCTCATTTCAGCAAAGTAACAGTAGCCAGCTACCACACAGCGTCAATGCTCTACGGGCTGCAGGACACAACACAACAATGTATGGAGTGGCTAGAACAAAACATCATGTCATTACAATGTCCTAAGTTGTTGAAGGACATCAGGTAATTATAATAGCATAAGAAGCACTCATTTGAGAGAGAGATTAGTTATTTGAATTTCTAAACTAAAATTAGCTGATTAGGCTAATTTGTTACTTGCAGAATATTTGTATTTGCATTGTTTGTATGAGTCTGTCTTGTATTTATTGCAGTGCTGAGCTCATGAAAGATGTTGTTTCAACATCTAATCTTCTGGTCATTCAGGTTGAAATGGATATTTACACTATGTTGAAAAAGGTGATTATACATTTATTCGGTTTCCTTGCTATAATTCAATGGTGCTCTTCAGTTTAAAATTCCAGTTAAACTCTTTCATTACTTGTTGCGGTCTTTTATTAATGTATCCCTGAATTTATGCTCGTTGACCAGTGTTAATCTGAAAATGCAAAGGTGTTCATACTCATCACAATCTATCAGCAGCACATAGATATGTTGAAAATTTTATTGAAGGTGAATTATTTACAAGCAGTCATGGAGACAGATGTATCTGAATCCTTGATATAATCTCTATGCAGTGTGTAATTTGGTTACCATGGTTTTTCTCATGATTATTAATTCAATTCTTTCCAGTGGATGTTTTTGCAAATCCACGCTAATTGGTCTGGGAGTATGGGTGATCTCGCTATAGAATCTGAGGACTACTACAAAAGTCGGAGTAAGTTTTGCAATCGAAAGTTCTTTCATAATTCCTGTCTTTCTCACATTTTATTAATGGAGATGTGTACACATCTCCATTTATGCAGTCACAGTGACAAAATGGACAGTTTTGGCGGGAAATTTGAAATTTGAGCCTTTTCCGAATGTCTTTTGGGCCCTGTCTTGGCTATTTTGTTTGGAGATGTTTGGGTCAAGAGATGTGGATAACTTGACTATAGAGCATGCATCTGGTATAGGAATGAATACCAGGCATGTTGTAATTATGACGTGTTTTCCTTTTATATCATGCTTGGATCCACTTGGGGCAGCTGCACACATTGTGTTTTGGCCACTGTGCCTAAACCATTGCGCTTGTATATATGATATTTGGCACATGAATGGGTCTTACAGCATATATGTGCATTTTGTTGTTCATATTTAAGCAATTAGTAGAGTTTTTATAAAATATTGAAAATTTAAAAAAAAAAATTTTTTTGTTTCCAAAGCAAAACTTTGAAACAGTTTTACCTATGGGCATGAAATTCTACCATCGTATGCATTAAATACCCTAAATTTCCTTTTGGAGGTCTAAATTTATGCTCTTTAGAAAATAATAACAGTAAATGCAGCGAAAATGTGAAAAAATGTTATATTTTCAATGCTCCATGATTCCGTGAATTTTGGAGTTGCACTGCAGAAATTATGCATTTAGTCTAAATTATACCTCTTTAAATGACAAAACTAATTTGGAGGACCAATCTTGTGAAATTTTCATAAAAATGAAGAAACCTGGAAAAAATTAGGATTTCTGATATTTTTCTCAAATTTTGGTTTCTCAAAACTTAATGGTAAGCAATAAATTGGTAAACTTCAACAAATATTTACTTAATCATATTAGGAAGTTTTTTTGTAGCCGTATATCTATATAGTTTAGTGTAACATTTTGTGTTGGAACTCCCGTTTTGTCAGAGCCCATTGGATTTTGATGGTTGTCAGTAACTGTTGTATCCAGTGTTTCATATTGAGAAACTGGCCTGCCTTGGGTAGGCCTCCTGGGCCAAAGCAGTCAGTTCTGGCTAATACTGAGTCAACTAATTCTATTAGTGGATTAGACTATGCCTAAGATTCCCAGTCTTCTCATCTAATTTTCATCATATGATAATCACCAAAATGAATGTGCAGCTCCTTCCAGTAAAGGGATGTTGAGCTACCTGGCAGATCATACCCGTTTCAATGCATCATTTTGAAGCTCTTTCAAAGTTCATTAATGGAAATGTATTCTTTTTTCCATATAACCTATGCCATATTTTGCGGCTTGAAATGGATTATTTCTAAAATCCTGAAATTTAGCACACAATATAAACAACACCTGGTTCTAGCCACTCAGGGAAAGTCTTTTTCAGGGGATATGAAGTAAGACACTACACCATCTCCATTTTGAACCCCTGGGTTCTTGTCTGATGGTACTACCTGAAAATTTTCTTATGAATTGCATTCGAAATTTTCTTGTGGCTTGCATTGAAAATTTTCTTATCTTTTGCATGGGAAATATTCTTATCAGTTGCTTTGAAAAATTGCTTTTTCCTTTGTAGAAAATGCAGATTTACCCTTCTTGATGTCAGTAGAAGGTCTTCCCTACGTCCAGGTGTTCGAAAGCCTCCGAATCCACCACATCATCAACGACTGGCCATCTGCCTGCAGTCTGGAAAGTGATGGAGTTATACCTCAGAGTATGTGTCTGCTGAAATATCTAGTTTCAACAGCTGTCAGTCTTGAGAGTTGATTCATTTTCCCAATCAATAAGTCCGTCAATAAATATTTACAACTTGTTTCATTTTCAGGTTGGATGACTCAAATGTACCGGAGACAGTGGATGCAGATGCTGAAAGTAGAACAGGCCAAAGACAAAGGGTATGCATTATTTTCTATAAGCACTTTTAATGTTGAAGTTAAAAAGTTCTGAAGTAAGGGCTATTCCATTGAAAACTGGGGAGGGGGGGTAGATATATTTTTCGTAACATCGACAAAATTTGGTTGCAAAAGAAATCTATTTAGATGTATGGAGGGGAACAGAAAAATTGTTTTCTCGTAGGAACTCTAGGGCGGATTGTAGTCAGAGGGAAGATTTGTTTTAGATACATGGAGGGGATTTAAGCTGGGTAAAAAATTTGCTTTTACTGCATTCGATGCATGGAGGTGGTCAAAAATGTAACTCTCCCTTCCCCAGAGTTTTAAATGGCATAGCCCAAATCTGATTATTTAACAAACAACGTTTCTGTTCTTAGTCGGGTAAAAATTGTTTTGAAAATTTATTTAAATGTACAAAAAAACCAGTGCCATGCTGTACTGCCATTTTGATCAGGGCTATTCCATTTAAAACTCTGGAGGGGGGGTGGTCGGGTTGATTTTTTATCTCGTAAGATGGATGGGGGGGTCGGCGAAAATTCAATTCAGATATACGTATGGTGGGGTGTCAAAGAAATCTATTTAGATGTACTGGGGGTATGCGAAAAATTCACTTTAGATGTATGTAGGGGGGCCTCTGACCCCCTCCTACACTTAATAAATAAATAATTGGTACGTACATGCTGCACAAAATTAAATAAACCATCATTTCAGACGAAAATTGACAGGTCATCGCACTGTTAAAATTCGTGAGCGCCGAAATTGACCCGACTTCGGCGCTTCTGCTGGCCTGAAATGGACAGGAAACCACAAAAAAACTATTTAAACAAGTGCACAAACACTTTAATAAATAATTTTCGGAACCTGTCAGGCATTCTTAAGTTTATTATTCCAAAATGCAGCTATAAAAGTCTTCATCAAAAAATAAATCTAACATTCATACGATGGCCATGTTAGGTCACATGACCCTTCTTCTTCTTCTTCTTGAGATTAATTTCCGACTCTGTCTAGGGCGAACCCCCCTTGGAGAGTTATGGTATTCCCTCTTCAGTATGTTAGGAGTTATTTTTAACCGGCCCAAGGCCGGTTATTAGAGGAGGGCTTAAACGGATTTTTGGTGAAATGGGACTCTTGTCCACTTGTCCATGTGTAAATGTGTCCTGTCCATGTCCATGTCCACTTGTCCACTTTCCTTGCCCCTCTGAACACAGTGCTGCAACCCAGTGAGCAATGGGGGCAATGACAAATATGGACCTGCCCATTATGAATGGGGGATTCAGTTAGCTGTAAGGGGTTACCATGGTTACAGGTGCAATGAACAGCTGCAGCCAGCAGTGGGCCTGTGAGCCTCATTGGAGAAGGTGCCCCTGTGTCAGGATTGCTTATAATTCCAAAGCACTTTGAGAGTCAAACCATTTCAGTACTTGTGTTTTAAAATAATTGTTCATGCCTAGATGAGGCATGGTTGCTCAGTGGATCATTATGTTTGTATAACACTTGGCATTGTCTCCTTCTTCACCAGCTTTCTGTACAGTGCTATGATGTAGTTATGTACCATTGCCAAATTATTCCTGCAAGCAATGTCTATCAACACCCGACCACTAAGCTCCACCAAGAGACCAGAGCCTTTTTCAGTGCATTTCTCATTCTGACAGTATACTTTGACAAACTTTTTCATTACAGCCTGTAAATTTGATATGCATAAAATGAGTGTTTGTGACTGTGAGTCATAATAACTGATGAAGTGTCATCTTCCCAAATTTAACATCCATGGGAAACATAGAAGCTGTTTGATTAGTCATGATGAGGAGAAGGCTATTTGATTTGTCATGTAACTGATCTTAGAGTAAAATTATCGTGACAAATCATCAATATAATGATTCAAGAAGTGCCATTTTCACTGTGTAACAGCCCACTCTGTTTGGATATCAGTTTTACAGATTGTAAACTAAAGTGGTGTTTTAATTGCAGTCTGCAGAACTGGTTGCAAAAAGACGCTTGCCACCACAAATAAACGGCCTGTAAAAATCGTGGCGGTCCGGTAAACCAGTTTTTTACTGGCCCGCATGCCTTGTGAAAGGTCAGAGCGAGTTTTAAAGGCTGTTAGTATTTCATTTTGAGTTATGAAATTCGGTGTAGGGATTCACTTTGGGTTCTCCCTCAAAATTTTTGGGAAAATCCAAGATGGCTGCCAAAATAGCGCCGTATTTTTAATTGCCCAATGCGACTTTAGTATTTCACTTAGATTTATTTAACTTGGTACAGGGATTCACTTAGGGGTTCCCCTAAAAAATTTTTGGAAAAATCCAAGATGGCTGCCAAAATGGCCACCAATGTTTTGAATTGCCTACTGTGACTTTAGTATTTCACTTAGATTCATGCAATTTGGTATACAGATTCACTTAGGGGACCCCTCAGAAATTTTTGGAAAAATCCAAGATGGCAGCCAAAATGGCTACCATATTTTGAATTGCCCTCTGTGACTTAAGTATTTCACTTAGATTTATTCAATTTGGTATAGGGGTTCACTTAGCAGGGTTCCCCTAAGAATATTGTTTTAGAAAAATCCAAGATGGCTGCCAAAATGGCCACCATATTTTGAATTGCCCACTGCGACTTTATTATTTGGTTTGGGGATTTGCTTTGGGGATTTGCTTTGGGGTTCCCTCATAAATTATGAGAAAATTTCCAAGATGGCTGCCAAAATGGATGCCATATTTTGAAGTGCCCACTGTGACTTATTAAGTAGTTCACTTACAGTTCTAAAATATGGTATTGGCATTTGCTAAGAGGTTCCCCACAAAGTTTTTATGGCCTGCGGCAAACACTATCAGCAATCAGTCTGGCAATCACTGCTCAATACAAAACAATCCATGTAATAATATATAAATCACCCTCTTCATGATTTTAATCCCGAATATACAATCGCCAAAGGCCGGTTTTGAATCCATGGATTCTTGTGTAAGTCATAAATTTTTGATTTGAATTGATTTGAATTGATTCACTGTACACAAAAATGAAACACTAGGATTAGGCCCTACACAATAAAGATTAGGCCTACTCTTATTTTCATTGTGGTACTTTTGATGGTAGTCTCCAGAAAGTTCATTGACAGTGATTAATTAAATAAAATTAAATAATATATCTGACAGTTCTGGTGGGGTCAGCTTCACATCTGAATTCTGCCTCAAGACAAGTTACAATTATACAGAAAATGCTAAAAATTGAATAAAATGATTTTTTCTTGAGAAAATCATCAATTGGATAAAGGGAGCTCTCTGGAATCATTTGACTGGAAACAAAAATGGAAATTTTGACTATCTTGTGAAATTTAAGAGTCTTCTCTTATGCCTCTGTCATTATCAGGGAGATGCCTCTGTCTATATCAGGGAGAGGCCTCTGTCCTATCACGGAGAGGCCTCCTCCTCTGTACGGAGAAGCTGTGAGTCATCAAGACACTAGAAAATATTGGTCTAGAAAAATGGAATAATTTAGTCCCTTCTAAAAATTGATATTAATTTCAAGAATTTTGGAGGATATTTGACTTCCTCCTCCATCATGTCACAGAGAACTGCCTCCACCTCCATCATACCACAGAGAGCCGGTTGGAAAATAAGGAATAAATTCAAGAATTTTGCAAAGTCTGGCTTCGCCTCCATCATATCACGGAGAACAGTAAACCTTGCTGAAGGGGGGAGTAAAATAGAAGCTAATAGATTGCACAATTCTGTCCAAGTTAAGAGAATATCCAGGGCCAAAGGCTGGGCTTAATCCTAGGGGGGGGGGGCAGAGACCGTCCGGAGGCATGCGCACCCCGGAAAACCCCGGAATATTTGAAATTTTTACATGTAATGCACCTTTATTGGCCAAATTCTAGGGGGGGGCTGCAGCCCCTTGCCCCCCTGCAGGCTACGGGCCTAGGATATTAGGCCTAGACAAAGAACTCCTATAGTTAAAATATGAAGCAAGTTTTCCAATGAAAATTGTCTGAGATAGGCAAAGATCCAACTTTAATGCAGATCTGACTTTCAAGGTTTACCGTTTTCATTTAATAGCCACAGAAGATTAAGACAATTTCTTGCAGTTCATGAAGGCAATTCCAACTTAGAAGTTAAAAGGCAATATAGTGAAGCCAAAGACCACATTTATTGGATTGCGAAATGGAAAGTTTGGAGTCTGCAATCAAACCAGGAAATTTTTTTTATTTTTATGGTCAATAAAAAAAAAATATATGCATGTAAGTTTGAGATTTTTTTTGGGGGAGGGGGGTAAAAAAATGTTTGTCGAGGGGCGGGCAAAAAATAAATCGGATTTGATGCATGTAGGGTGGGTAAAAAATTCGCATTTGGCGCATGTAGGGTCTCCAAAAAAATCTTAAGTTACTGCATGGGGGGGTCGAAACTAATTAACTTTAGATGCATGGGGGGGGTCAAAAATGTAACCTGACCACCCCCCCCCCCAAGATTTTTAAATGGAATAGCCCTCATGTTATTGTGCTAACATCGTTTATATAATTATTTGCAGTACCTCTTTATAAATCTGAAATTTCGGTCTTTAGGCCCTGTGAGAAGCATATGAGCATATTCGACCAAGAAGCCCTCAGAGTAGGAAGGGTCCTTACAAGGGAGGCACAATACTGCTGGCGATGGACAGGCTTCAATTATGGACTCGACATTTTGATGTCTGTGTCAAACAGGTAAGCAGTTTACTTGCGGATAAAGCAGCGATTGTCGATTTTTCCATCATTGATTAAGTTATTCATTTTCAAAGTTGACCCGATTCTCAAGCTAGCGCATTTGTAAAGTGGTTGATTTTACTTTTCATAATTTCAATTTCCTTTTCTTTCTTTTCCAGAATCATCACAATTAAGAGAAACACCACCTCTCAGTCTTTCACCGGATCTGTAAATCACCGGAACAGAAGACGTATTATGTACAGGTAAGTTTCTTGACATTATATTCCTGACTCTACTCTGCCTTGTCATGGTGGAAAACTAATGTTTCATAAGTACGATTTCCCAGCCTCTAGGACTAGGTGTTGTACAGTAATGATACACACACCTAACTGCACCACAGAACTTTTGCTAATTGACTATGACAATTTAGTAGTGCTCTGCTTTCCTTTTTGCCAGTATAAGCAATTTCCATTTGACCTATTGTCACAACATTTTGTTGACAAGTATCTATGATTATCCCCAGACACAATAAGTTAACAAGTTCCATTGCAACTGTTCTGTATGGATATTGGATAACTGTCAGTGGATTTCCTGATGTAGCAAGAGAATTGACTTGTGAGAAACTATGTTGTCACCAAAGTCACATGAAATGACAGTTCGGCAGCCTGTAGTTCGTGTGCATGCCTGCTCACACTTTCAATCTCAGAAAGAGTGGTAGATTGCACAATATATACAGAGCCTCTGCGCAAAGTGACTCTAGTCTGAAGAGAGGGGGGGAGGGTTGGTCTAGCGGTAGCATGCTGGACTGCCGATCGCTGGGTCCAGGGTTCGAATCCAGCTCTTGCCGGTTCACCTGGGCCTATGTTGGACGGCTATTTCAATCCTCCTTCACCTCATTGCCTGTGTTCCTCCTGTCCTAATTAGCCTACCAAGTGCAAAAATACAGGACGTAAAGCCCCAATCATCCATCCATCCATCTAGTCTGAAGAGAGAATTTCTTGAATTTCCAGAATAACCGTGACGTGTCCAAACGAACATGGGCAATCCACATACACAAAGACTTCTGGGAAACGACTGCTGTCTATGAGTTGTAATGAGGTAAGGAACTATCTTGATCTAATGTTGTGTTATAGCATGGACAAAATCAATTACTATTTCAATCATAAACTGTATGATAAACATTTGGGGATTTATGTTTACTGGCCGCAGAAACTTGTGTTTTCTGGTGGCGCAGTATCAATTCAATCAATGATTGTTTTGAATGCAAACAAGTTAAAAAATTTTCGAACACAAACAAATTAAAAAATTTTCAAACAGAAACAAATTTAATATACATTTATGCAGAACTATGATTAATTTGTTGGCTGTTTGATCACCATGTCGTAAATCAGGAATGGAATATTTAAAATCATTCTATTGTTTCGCTTAAATCTTTCATTTCGTCCCTGTGGACTTGGCTGTAAAATTTTAACTAATCAGAAGTATTTATAGTGATAAATATATTCTACAATTTTTATCATGGAAGCCATCTGTTTCTTGTTGGGTGTTAAAATTTTTGTGTGGCATGGGAGACTAATTGAGCTAAGGCCACACATAATTGATCTTTAGCTTCTCGGATTCCTCTCAAGGCCCTTTTTCTAGGGTCGGTCGGTAGGACAAAAAAAAAAAAGGTGAAAAAAATTTTTTTTATAATGTCAAAAAAAATTTTTTTTTTTCCAATTTTTTTTCCATCGGCAGGAAATCTATTGTGTCGGCGGGTCCGCGAAGCTAAGAGTCAATTATGTGTGGCCTAAATGCAAGACTTCTAAAAAGTATGAATTTCATTTCAGGAGGCTGTAGTAATGGGCATCGACAGAAAGGCCAAATTCCCCATGCATATAAGTGCGAGCTTTTTGTATTATTCTCCCATGACTGGTGCTTCACTGCAAGACGACGGCTCTGACCAACAGGAAGGAGACGAAAGTTTAAATGCGGGGAACGGAGAGGAGGAGGCCGGTGCCAATGAGGAGCACTAGCCGTCTCCGCATTTACATAATCTTTAAATTTGTACCACTATGCTTTCCATACAAATGTTGGAATTCAAACTGGGGCGATGTCTTGAGTCGGACACTTTGGTGCTGTACATTTAAGGAAGTGCTATCCTGCTTGGCCGATAAGTTAAAGATACTCAAGCAGGGCCCCAAATTAAATGTTTTCACTAACTCTAATAGAGAATAGGGGATAAAAAAAAACCGCTGAATATTTGGATCATTTCCTGAAGCAATAAATAGAATGAGGTATCCTTCAGTCAGATAGCTGTCTTCTTAAGTAAGACATTAAACATGCAGTTGTTTAAGAACCTTCCCCTCTCTTGGACAAGCCCATATTAGAGCTCAATATAGACTGAATCCGTTCCTAACTAGCAGATACACTGAAGTCGGATAAATAACGTAGTCAGGTCCACTTGCTGAATACATAGAGGTTGCCATTTTCATCGAGGGTTGTTGCCATTTTCATCAACCCTCGATATATTCTGACATAGAGAAAACCTCAATGAATCCATCTACCTTGCAGTATTTCCTCCCATGCACAAATTAAATAAAGATTGCACTAAATATTTTTCAATGAACTAAAAAGAATACATGTTTTACTAACTTTTCACCACAGCTAACAAAAATTCCTATGTTGCATTCTCCTGTGTTTGTTCGTGAAATCTGCAGAAGAAGTGCATGCTGGATGGGTTATTTATGTAATGAAGAGTGGGATGATGCCTTCTTTTTCATTCTAGTACAAAAATATTTTTTGCAGTGTTTGATTGATTTCCTTGAGGTGCCAAAAAATAGTAAAATAGTTAGGCCTAAGGTAACCTCTCTGAAAACATCAAGGCTCAATGAAAGCAGCGACCTCAATGTTTTTAGCAAGTGTTCCTGACTTAATATAGACCAGAAATCTGATACCTTCAATATGACAAAATTGCAGTATGGGTCACAAATTTCTGGCACAAAATTGAAAGTAAGCGGGCTTTTTAAGTTATCTTTAGGGTTATGAGAAGTATGCAATAGGTGCATAAAACCATTTCTGATTCTTTTGAGTAGATATAGATGCTTTTAGCTAAAGATTAGCACCAAATGCAATGATAGGTAGTCACTGAGTTGACTATTTCAATGACATTAAAAGTGTCTGACACAAGGAAACACAACCAGATGTCCGACTCAAAGAATCTTACCCTATGTTAAATATCTTCTACCAGTCTACCTGGCTATTACAACTGTTTGTCTGTTTGTAACCTCTCTAGTCCAATAATGTCTTCTTTTCTGAGGTATTTATTACTTTTTCAGTACAATATGTATATGCTATTTATTAATTGTTTAAGGTGCTTAAATATTCATATCTTATGTTAAATAAGTTATGTCACACTTCCTAAACAAGTTCTCTGTTAAAGATTGAAATTAAAAGCATCGTTAAACGATATTAATGTTATTAAATTCGACTGTGAATTAAACAAGTTACTTATCAATTGTTAGTTAAGGGTTTTTCGCCTAAGGGCTATTCCATTTAAAACTCGGGGGGGGGGGGGGGGGGGGGGGGGGGGTGGCGGTCGGGCCTGTTTATTTTTCGTATGATGTATGTACGGGTGAGCGATAATACGATGTAGATGCTAGGGGGCACTCGCGGAATTCACTTTAGATGTATGGGGGGGACTATCGCTCTATTCAGGCCTACGCAATGTAATAACGAAAAATTTTTTGATGTATGTACGGGGGGTGAAAAAATCGAAGTTAATGCATGGGGGGGGGGTAAAAAAAAAATTGTTTTAGATGCATGGGGGGGGGGGTCAAAATCGTCGCATGACCACCACCCCTCCAGGCTTTTAAATGGAATAGCCCTAATATTGCAAATTGAAAATACTCGAATATTTGTCAAGTTAAGAATTAGAATTCTAAGGTAGCAATTACTAATTGAATATATATAGGAAATGGCATTTAAAATTGCACATGACTGACTTTAGGGATTTAAGTACTGTCAATCATTGTCCAGTGTATACATGTTTGTATCAGTGCTTTGATAGCGATTTTAATTTCAGGATATTTTTTACGAGTTTGATACTCTGTAAAAAAACTGAAATTTTTAACATAAGTTGTAAATAGTGTACATATGCTTTAATAAACTGTGATATATATCCTATTATGTTAGTTTATCTTTGCTCAGGGCTTGTGCCAAATGTAGCACTGGCCCCTCACGCATGAGACCATGGGTTCGCCGTGGTGCTACAATTTCAATTGTTCCATAAATTTTGTCCTTCCTTGGGATTACTTTTAGCGAAACTTAATTCAGAGGACTGCTCTTGCGTCTATTATAGTTGTGATCCTTGGTCCATTCTTGAATCTGTGGTTAGGATTCCTGTGATTTTGTTCTTGTGCCTTGCCTTAATTCTGGCAGAATCTCGTATTCTGGGATCTGTTCCCCACATATTTCCCACTCAGAATGGTGGCTGGAGGCAAGTTTATGTTAACTCCCAAGCACTGAGGAATAAGTTCCCATTTAGAAGTTACAATACTTCTAATGCAATGCAAGTTGGTCTGGCCTGACGACCTCTGTTTTGGTCTCAATATAAATGTTGCTGGATTTGCTTTATCCACCGAACAGATTGGCAAATAGACTGCATAAAGTGACAGTTGCACAAAATTCCTGCCGCCCTCTGAACAACGGATTTAGAGTTAAGACCAACAGATTTAGGCTAGGCCTACCGATCCTTATGGAACCGTGGTTACCACATTCAGGATTAATGATTGCACGGTTAATTTGCACTTAAGTATACATGTCTGAAAAAACATAGGAATATGATGAACAAAGCAGTAAACTTTGATAAAGTACTTTATTGATACATACAGAGCAACAATGAGATTTGTACACGGGAAAGAACACGGCACAATACTCTGGTATTGGCAATATACTTGCAATGAGAGCAGACTGAGCACAATTTGTACATTAGGAAGATACAGAACTTAAAGAATTAATCACTTTGTAACAACCTGTTAAAATTATAAGTTTCTGCAAAATCACAAAGAGACCAAATACTGGCACTGAGACAGTCATCACAAGTATATAGTGAAGGTGAAGTAATTTGAAAGTGTGCAAACACCTAAAAAAGTTGAAAAACGCAATAAAATACTTCAGAACAATTCTAAAAAGATTAAACTTCAACAAGAAGTAGAAAAAGATTGTAACAGGTGATAGCTCTTTTTCGTAAGTCTGTCAATCATTCAATGGAGATTCTGATCCGTGTCGTAGTCAAACACGACTTTAATATGATTTTCAATTACAATTAAATTATAACATACTGATATAATATTATATAGGAAAATATTGTTTTAAGTTTGCAGTTTAATGAGAGAAACAGGATAAGACACTTGGCATGAGCAAGAGCTGCCGTTTCACGGAACACCCACATTGGCACTTGTCAGCTCAGAGAATGATGGGAAGTAAGACGCTCCAAGAACCGCAAATGAACTTATTTCAATCATTATTCGTAAATTATTTACATAAGAATTTACCAAATTGACCATTGAATGGAGGCCGTGCTCTGTGCCCTGCTGGTTAGCGACTTCTAACCGATATATACTTTTAAAAGTTCAGTAGATTATGCACGAAGAAAGCCTCTCCTCAGTCCGTATACATATATACGCAGAATATCTGGATTATCTGCACTACATTCTGCACAATATACAATCTGCAGCACTGCACACGCTGTGTGCAACAATACAGCAAACTAACAGTCCACATGCCCTAGTAATACTCGTATTATTATACTCGTATTATTAGGCACAAGATCAAGTTGAACACAGTTCAATCCATCCAAATGTAAGAGAAGCCTGTTCCCCACGTTTGATTAATGTATTTATATTGTAGGGTAATGGTATACTGTATTATGTATTCCTACAATCCCAATAACTTGAATAAGTACATAAATAAATTCTGACCAAACTTAAGACATTAAAGCTGAACATTTTGGCAAAAGAACATGAAGAATTCCACAAATAAACCTTGGGCTTGGCACATATTTTCAAGTTTATACTCTTTATGGAAATACTCCTCCAGCTTAAAATGAATAAAATACACAAGACCCTTCGATAAAGATACAAATGATAACAAAAGATGGTAAACTGTGATGTTGAAAGTACTGAATAACAAATAACGCACAAGTATAATGTTGACGTATACTGAAAAGGCTCAGAAGTGGTGCTGGGGCCCGTTCGGGAACCTTGGAGCACCACCAAACTGAGGGGGTGGCGGAGGAGGCATTCTCATGTGTGGGGGAGGGGGTCCCATCCCGTACGGGCCGCTTCCAGGGGGGCCATTGAAGGGGGGATGAGGCCCACCTTCTGGCATGTGAGCATTTTGCACAAATCTCATGTCCATGGGAGGTTGGGGGCCGCAAGGACCGTAATCAGGAGGGGGCGGTCCGCAGGGAGGGGGCGGCCCACAGGGAGGGGGCGGTCCGCAGGGAGGGGGCGGCCCACAGGGAGGGGGTGGCGGGGGCAGGCCCCCTGGTGGTAAGAAGGCAGGGGGAGGACACCTGGGAGGTGGACCTCGTCCCATTCCCATAGGGGGCTGCTGCTCGCGGGGCCAGTGGGGGCGAGGAGCCCAGTTTCCAGGGAATCTCTCTCTTGGCCCTTCGAAACGGTTGCGGTGATCCTGACTTGGCCGGTGTCTGTACGAGGGATGGTTCCTTGGAGAGGAAGACCAGGGGCTCCAGGCAGGGCGAGGGGGTGGTCTCCATTGGGAGCCACTTGTAGGAGGCCAGTGCATCATCGAAGCCGACCCTGCTGAGGCGTCAGCACTTTGAAACCCATCTGAGTCGGATATGTCTGCCACATACCTGAAGCAGAAAACAAGCAGGTTAGTGTTTTTAGCTTTGATAGTCCTTGAATAAAGCGATATATAAAATCTTCTGACTTTATCAACAGGTGCATACAATCAGTATTGCTCCCAGAATCTTTTATGTAATACATTATCATGAACTTTATAAATCTCGTCAAAACAAAAACCTAGATAAATATTATAATAATCAACTAACTTAATTTGTGTTATTTATCATTTGCAACAATGGATGGATGGATTGATGATTGGGGCTTTACGTCCTGTATTTGGTAGGCTAATTAGAACAGGAGGAGGACATGGCAAGGAGGCAAAGGATGATTGAAACAGCCACCCAACATAGACCCTGGTAACCCGGCAAGAGCTGGATTCGAACCCTGGACCCAGCGATTGGCAGTCCAGCACGCTACCACTAGACCAACCCTCCTCCCCCATCATTTGCCACAATGTCTTACCCATTGAGGGGTTTCTTGCGAGCCTTCCTCTTCTTACGTTTCTTGCCAACCATCCCTGGCTGGTCGTCATCCTCTTCCTCCTCATCCTTGCCACGGAGCTTGGCGTTGGCTCTTTGTTCTTCCTCATCATCAGAGTAGTCAAGAAACTAGGGGAAAAGAAAATTGAGCATTGTCAGTCACTAATTTCTGACACAAAAGCCGCAAAAATGTTTTTGACTAATTCACTATGCAGGTCAACCATTTTCTAACAACTTACAAGAGTTTATGAAGGAGGGGCATAATTATGGCATTGGCAATGAACTCAATGTTTTCTAAAATTTATCGAAATTTATTTTTGATTTTTCTTTTGAAAGCCAACTTGGATTACACATAAATGTTCGTTTTTTAGACCCTCTTGACAAATAGGCCTAAACCTTGAAATAAATTGGCCACGGTAGCCTCATCTTTTGACCAAATTGGTATAGGAAGTAAGCACCAATGAAATCCAACACAATACAAGCAAAGACGGCAGGGATTTATCATGAGCTATAATGTGACAACAAAACGTGGCCTAATTAACATCTCCAGCAAAAAAGAAATTCAATTTGTTATCAGATGATGAAACTGAACCAATGATGAAACTGAACCAACCTTTGGAGGAGGTTCATTGTTATGTTCCCATGACGCATCAGACCCTCTCATTCTGAAAATAACAAAATATTTTACTCACAAGTACGAATCTTAATAACAGCGAATACTTTTTTGTGCAACACCAGAAGGCAGCACTACTCGCTACATCTCGGTACATATCGTCCCATCCTCCCACCAACCAACACAAGCGCCCCTTGTGTAAGATGGGGGAAGCACATGTGACCCAGTTCTAGCTCCCAAATGACATTACTAGTAAAGCACACAGAAAGCTGCAGTATCTATTTGATTCTTTCAATAACCCCGCATCCGCTTAGTGGACCTTTCAAGAAAAGTTAATCTATTAAAACTTTAATAATAGAGCAACAAAGTTTCAGTAGATAAGATGTAGTTGTTCCTTCTTTGCTCTGCACAATTTTAAAAATTACAGACACACATGACAAGAGAAAACTTACTTCTTCAGTTGTTCTGTGAACACATAGTGAGTGTACTGTTCCATTTCCGGGGCATAGTAAATGTCCGTTCCAGGCTGAATTCCTCTTTCCTGAATTTCATCAGGGTTGTTAAAGCGTATGGAATAAAATGGAGCTGTGACTGGACCGAAAGTTTCAAAAATCTGAAATCAAAATCAAATAATACTTTCTAAAGTATTAAATTATGACAAAACTCGGTGATTTGTGGCACAATACAGTTATTTCCTCCTCTTGGTAAGGATGTCGTGGGTCTGCTGCTGCACAGCCAATGTCTATTAAATTATTTAAATGAACAAAGAGAAATTACACAATTACGAATTAGTTTATGTTTCGTGACATTCAAATAAAGGTGTATTTCCATTACCCAATGTTTGAAGTTTGTGCCTAGACTTCAATGGTCGCAGTGTGTGAATAATATACAGGAAATGGAAGGCCATTCAAAATATCAGATAATCCTCTTACCAGTCACCTGGCCACTTATTTTTTTTAAAACATAAAAATATGCATTATACATTCTTCTGAATTACGAACCCAGTGAATGAAACATAATATGATTGTCATAATTTTTACACAAATCTTATTTTTATCATTATTGCAGCTTTCTTTATTTTTTCTTTTATTTTAAGCATATTAACATCTTCTGTACTGTCCTGAACGTACCATTCCAAGTGGCGTCTTGTTTAGGGTGAAGAGTATTGTATCACTGTCAAGTGGGGGAAGGTCACGCTTAGCTTGAATAACCACTGAAGTGTGAAAAGATAAACAGCTTTTTATAACATAGTATCACACAACTTGGCAACAGGCCACATGACTACCGTAACAGTAATTCAAAACTTACAACTTTCATTTATCATGTTTATAGTGATCCAGTGCATAACAGCATACATGTAACACGTCAGATGTCATCTTTAAACTTTACTTTTACTATTTGTAAAACCTTGCCCCTTCATTTTGAGCAATATGTTGGCACCAAATACGTACATTCTTAGCCTTAAAATTTAAGCATTTTAGATAGCACTTTCATATGGTGTATTCCTTTTATTCTGAATGAGCAAATGTAACCAATGTTCCTCCATCAAAAATTAGCATCAAGATATTGAATTTGTATTTCTTACCCATCACAATATATATCCTTTCAATAGTACCTTTTACCAACTCGATAGTATCATCAAGAATTAGTCAGTATTTCATATTTCAATGAAGTAACAAAACTTACCTAAGACTCCGACAACACTACTGACTGATCCAACCTCGTGCATGACCACATTTTCATCAACAGTAATTTTCAACTCTTCAATGGGAGGCAAGTCCTGTTTGTAAGAAACATTAATATGATTAAAATAGTCTATCCACGACATGTGATGAGTATCAACTGCCAATAATACACAGCTCTACACATTAGTAAACAAAATCCCGGCTAACATGCGTCACAATAAATTTTCAGTGTGTAATAATGTCATCTAGCATGAAAGTATTTAAGTTTATAATGAAGCCTCACTTCTAATTGCAATCAAGTCAATTCAAGTATTGCTCTCAAGAATAGTAGTTTAATAGTTGACTAATTAATGTATGTATGCATACATGTATTATTTATTTCGTACAATTGTATAGTAGTTTGAAGTTGAAATATTAAGAAATTTAAATAAATTCAACGAAGTTCTTTGTTCATTCAGGCTAAAACCACACGGTTTCCTTGTCCCTTCAAAATATTCTGTCAGTTCTTTAATCAGGGCAGCTTTGTGTGCACCATAATGGTAAGCCCTATCTCTACCATTACACCAATCCAAGTTATTTCCAATGACTCCTTTAGGCTCCTGAATGCTTATAGAAGCTAAATGTCGCACAGCAGTGTTTTTACCACATTACAAGGAACGATGCATGTCTGTGAAGCGATTTGCCAACTGCTGATTACAGACATTTCAAAACGGGTGAAGAACTGTAAATAAATGTCAATGATACTTACACTCAATTCAAATTCTCCTTTAGTTTTAACCGGTTCAACTGGCTTTAATTTTAGTTCAGGATCTTTCTTCTGAATTCTGGGACGAGCATCATCCATTTCACTACTTGAGCTGCAAAGAAATTTACATTGCAATTAATTAAAGCGTTCACATGATTGACATGAAGTAGCAACTTATTTCTAATGTTGTTCCGATGTTCTCTCAATTCAGCACAAGATTTTTGTGTCAGATTTCACACAACTTCTTTGATTCTTTATTTGACAACTTGCTTTATCACCAAGTTTTATTAAAGTATTATTAATCTTTATCTTGTCCATGAAACAATTCCTGAAAACTTTTATACGATTGCCAGTCAACTAGAGGAGACAAAACTGTAGAATTGTGTATGTGAACCTCTTTCCATAAGGGGATTAGTTCTCTGCCTCCCTTCCCACAAAAAACAGCAAAAGTAAACAGGTATTGCAATTAATCAAATGGGCAATAGGACATATTACATGAAATGTACATAATGATGATCGCTAATTGACATAGACACAAGTACAGAAGCAGCAGGAAAATTGCTGAATAATGTCCCTCACATAATTTCTTTGCCTTTTGCTGATCAAAGAGAATTTAATCTTTTCTCCAGACAAATGTAAGGAAAGTGATTATCAAAGACCATTACCTGGCCATCCAGTCTGATGAAGAGTCAGAATCGGAATCTGTGGCTCCAGTGTCATGTGTGTCGTCAGAAACGTTATTGGGCACAGGAGGTCTTCTCCGCTGGTTACGGTACTGCTGCAGACTACTGACGGAAGATTTTTTCTCTTCTTCTTCTTCTTTTTTATCCTCATCCATGTCCTCTTCATTCTTTTGTTTGTCTGGCCCATTGGTAGCAGATTGCTTGCTGTCAGCTTTTGCGGCAAGATCAGCAAAGTCACAAGCAGCCGAGTCTTTCTTGACAACAACGAAACCAGAAAGATCAGAACCGGTATCTGCCCCCTCAGTGTCATGATCCAAGGCTCCTTTGGTATCATTGGGCAACTGCCGCAGCTCACTGTCCGACCTGGGAACATCAGAGCACACGTCAGCGTCAGTTACAGGAGCCGAGTCCGTAAGAGCAACACTGTCATCGGTACTGTCCGTAGATAAGGCCGATGCTATCTTTGCATGGCTGATCACATTGCCCGTACTGCTACCTGGATCTGTAATACTGTCTTCATTGCCGAATACACTTGGTGTGTCTTTGTGGATTGACTGGGCAATCTCCGTGTCTATCCCGTTGTTATCCATATTGTCACTTGGTGTACTCTGTACTTTCTCGTCAAGTTTTGCTTCAGAAATGCCTTCTGATGAACTGGTTTTGCCGACGGATTCTTTGTAGGAACTACTGCTACCTACGGTCGTGGTATTTCTCGAGGCATGGGACTCCACATCCATGGCATCTGAGGAACAACTTTCTGGCAATGACATGGTCCTTCAGACTCCTTCAACAAGGCCAGTGAATCAAGGGGTGAAACTTCACAGAGGGAGTGTTTGATTGAACATGTGCAGGTTAGTCCTAGACAAGGACAACCACCTGTAATGCTGTACGCAGATATTAATGATTCACCAGGGTAGGCATGTTACCTATTCAAGAAGAAGCATGGTTTGGGGAACCTGACAAGCCTTGAGTCTGCTGACCAGACATCCAGAGTTCAAGCATATAGACCAGTCCAAATGGAGTGATTTTGGCATATTCTAGGCTAGGTTCCTCTCAGGGCAGAAATGTTGCCTTGGTGGGCGCAGTTGACACATGGATCGGGGTATTCTTCGGGAGATAAATCATCAAGGCAGACCATGTGTTGGAAAACGAAAGTAGCCCAACAAAACGCCTCAGTTATTTCGATCTGGCAGCCCTCCCGACCTCAATAAAAGCAATTCACGGGAAAAGGACAGTTAGGAGAACGTGTTACCCCTTTCCGAAGCTATGCCGCGTGAGTCATGTCGAACTAATGAAGGAAAAAGACAAGCTCAATCGACGACTGCCAGTGTAAATATTGCTGCATCGTTTTGCACGAGGTCAAGGTCGCTGGACGGCGCATGCGCGATCGACCCTTTGCCCTTGTCCCTCATTTCCGGTTACATCATGTGGGAATAAAGTCGCAGAAAACACTGGAATATCAATCAAGATCTCAAGAGAAACAACCACAAATCATGGACAGCGACTCATCAAGAAACAGGGGCCTCCTCGGCATGTACGGGTCAGGAGATCCCACCATGAACGTCCCAGGTGTGTGTCTGTAGTGTGGTGGCTTCACAAAAAGAAGAAGCATGGTTGACATTGCCATTGGATATGACATAACATAGAAATGTACAGCTTGAATGCCTTGGTCATGTTGATGTGCTTGTACATGCTGGTAGACTGTAATCAAATGCAATATGGAAGTTCTAGTTGGGCAGGCCTATTCATCACTGCAAGTAGTCCTTGTAATCAGCAAGTAAAATACAGTGATATCTGGCCAAGGCCCAAGCCTAGCCTAGTCATACTCTTGGTAATTGTAGTACTTAGCTTCTTAGTACCTTTAGGCTTTACCTTAATTTTGCCAATACAACACCCAATTTCTATGTTCTTCACAGGATCCTCAATAAGCAAAAAAACTAATGGTCCCTGGCATATTGACCCAATCACAGGAATGAATATATATAATATATGCATGATATGTGTCCCTACCATCGACGAAATCGCTGTGATACATGTATAAAGGCTTATGAATACGCTGTTAAATTATATATCCACTTATAATAGGCCTAACCTTGATTTGTCTCATTTCAGTCACCTCATCACCAAGTTCCATCATGTCACCGTATCTGAATTTTGATCCAGCATATATTAGTCCGGTGGGTATTTAACTATTTATTTCTCCCTGTCTTTCACATACTGACATTACTCCACTGTACACCCATCTTTAGAAATATTTTTCCATGTATATTAACCCGATAATTAACATGCATGTCCATTCTCTTTGCAGGGCGAATCACAATTTATTTTACCGGAAGGAGCAAGTCAGACAAGAGGACGTTTTGAATTGGCATTTTCACAGATTGGTGGCTCAGTATTTCTGGGTAAGGGTCCTAATTATTTAGATTAAATGGCAAGATAACACAGAAATATGCACTCCTGGGGAATACAAAAATTAAGGTGACACGGCTTGTGAAGCTCTCTTGGAAATCAAGGAGCCTGGCTTCTGAAGCTCCCTTAAAGTCTACAATTGGTATTTACACATGAAGCACAGTTGAATCAACTAATCTGAACCATAGAAAGTTTAATTGCAATTGAGTCAACTGAGGATTCTGGAAATATGATTCAGTTAATTGCAATTGCCAATTAGGGTAACTGAGCCTGGGGTTGAAACTATCACACCTCCCTTGTGTAAACATAAATTATTCTAGCCAACATGAAGCTGTTGTTGGTCTTAAACAGTTGAAAGAACCATTGTTGTCTTAAGGCTTCTTTATTCAGGAAGTTGTAACTGTGAAATTGTTTTGGTTTTTAATGTATGATCAATATTGGCTTCAATGGTTGCAGGAGGTGCAGTGGGTGGTATGAATGGTCTGTACAGTGGACTGAGGGAAACAAAAGCTGCACAACTTACAGGAGGAGTCAGGAGAACACAGTAAGTGTGATGACCTTCTAATAAATAGTCTCTGGTTTAAAAACTTGCTGCACTTTCAAAGTCAAACATAAAAGTGAATTGTGTAGATTTCTGTTGAGCCACATCAAACTGAATCTTGTGGCTCACAAATGGAGAAACAGGTCAACATACAGAGGGTGGTCGGCACCCTTTTACTTGTATCCAGCAATATGCTGGAAAACTTATAACAATTGTCTTCTCTAGCATGTGACAGATGCCTAACTTTTCTTTTTCTTCTACCAATGATATAAATGGGAGCTTGGTAAACGGGATGGCATTAAAAAACTTCACCATAATAACAATCAAACTAAACAAAAATTTTCCTTTTTCAGAATGTTGAACTTCATAGGTAAACAAGGGGCCTCATCTGCACAAACACTAGGAGTGATTGCCCTCATGTACAGTGCCATCGGCGTAATCCTGTCTAAATCTCGAGGAGTGGAAGATGAGTTAAACACACTTACTGCAGGGACAGCTACTGGATTGTTATACAAATGCTCTGGTGTGTATACTAAGCTTATTCGTCTCTGTTACTAATAGTAATGAATATAGTTGTTATTTGTAAGTGAAAATTGATTAATTTGAAACTTGATGTAACAAAGTACCAATTTCCCACTGCTATTTGAGTACCTGAGGAATGCAAAAGCATCAGATGTTCAGATTTCCTTCTCCTTGTCTTCTTAATACCATTTAACACTTCTGTTAGCCAATCACATGCCGGTATTTCAGGACGATAATTCCCATATTCTTTGTTGTCCACTTATCGTCTCTTGTTTTGACTGTTTTGGTGTTTTGTCTCATTGTATCAGCCAGATATTCATCATGGGATCAAGAATATGTGTTTATCACACCTCGGGCTATTCTCGGGTGATAAATCACATCTTCCCTCTCCCGGGGTGAATAACCTATACTTATCCTTTTAAAATTGATCTTGGTTGCCGTTATTTTCTCTCCGTGTCCAGATCAGTTGGACAAGTATGAGATCTCTCGTATGGGGTAAATGTGTAAGATATGAGGACTCCTCTCTCTCCCATACAATATGAACCCTCTTGAGAACCCGACCTTGGCTTAGAGGGCTGCACTCACCATATCTAAATACTATGTTTCATTTCTTTTCAGCTGGATCAAAAGCCTGTTTACGAGCTGGTGGCATTGGATTTGGATTAGCAGCAGTGTATTGCCTCTATACCAGCAGGGACAGATTACGGAGCTTAAGCAGCTAACATAATCCATAGACAATATATATAATTTATACTGGCATGTGCTGCCGCCTTGTGTTATTGTTAGAACGACAGCCAACTGCGATTCGTTTAGGAAATATCCATTTCATCAGGATAGCAATCCAAAGAACATTTCAGGACTTCTGAGAAATTTGTGTGTTTGTTTCAGTGTTTGTGTAGATTCGTCTTTTGTTAAGAATATAAATATGTACGAAATTACCTTATATCCGAGTTGCTTTATTGCTTGGGAGCATATACTTCTGAATAGGCCTAGGCTATTTCTCTGAAGTTGTCTCATTAGATCTTATGAGTCGTCTTAGGGCTATTCCATTTAAAAACCTGGGAGGGGGTGGTCAGGTTGATTTATTTTTCGTAAGATGCATGTAGGGATCAGCGGAAATCCGCTTCATATGTACATGGTGGGATGCAAAAGAAATCGCTTTAGATGTATGGGGGTGCATTATCACTCCATGAAGGCTTACACATTGTAATAATAAAATTTTTACTTGATGCATGTGCGGTGGGGAAAAAATTTGCATTTAATACATGGGGGGGGGTCGAAATTAATTCACTTTAGATGCATGAGGGGGGTCAAAAATGTAACCTGACCATCCCACCCCCAGGTTTTTAAATGGAATAGCCCTTATCATGAATAGGTTATGTATCTCCACTTTTACACGAAAAATATACTTGTATTTTATTGATCTTGACATAGATGCCAAATGGCTATGGCAGTTGGTGCTACTTTGCTTAATTATATCTGTTAGAATTTAATCTCAATAGTCAATAATTATCAGGCCATCATGTTGCAGATAGACTATTATTACTTGGCATTAGTGCAGAAAAAAATACAACTGGAAATGGTGTATACAGTTTATTGTAAAGTTATAAACCCATTATTAATACAGTTCATAGATTATAAGCACTTTACCAGATATGTAACCTGGCTTATCAGATATTAATCAGAAAATTCATAAAATATTAATATACTGGTTTATATAGAATGAGCAATTGAATTAAGTGATAGAAAAGAGCAATTTCCAAGATCTAGGCATAATTGGTTATTAATATCACAGAAAGAAGTAGCTCTATAATAAAACAATTTACGCCAAAGCAAAAATATGAAAAGATCTTCAGTGAATCACCATAGCAAAAGCATCCACCCTAAGACATACATAGTACGTACTACATATACAGATTCACAGCCGCTGCATTTAATTGCCATTAATATTACACATGATTATAAGCACCAATGCTATGACATAGACATGGAAAGCACTACTGGTATTATTAGTTAGAAATCAGAAACAAGCCTTAATTGCTTCTATAAAAATACATATACATGTATAAAACACATTTTGCAAAAATAGTATAATATCACAAATGGTGTTGTCTTAACCTGCAAGATGCAGCAGCTGGTGTAAATTGACGAAGCTGATTGGTAGATAACTCATACAGGGCTCACAGGGACTAATAGTTACTAAAAATAAACCTGACGGGAAAAGTACTAATACAACACGGTGAAAATAAAAGGAACTGCTAAAACCAACCAATACATGCATTACATAATATTGCATAAAATTCATGATATCTTTCATCAATAAGAATTTTTTTAATCACATCAAGTATATATACGAATATGACTGCTGCATGCTTCAATTAAAACTGGTTGTTATTTTCACACTCCGGAAGTGAAAGGCCCACTGTCCGAACATTTGTATCAGATATTTGCGGTGCGGCAGGTATGATAATCTTGTCAAATCTTTACACTTATCCTTGCTTATTGCTTATGTAATAAAACTATTTTCAAGATTATGTACGATATTAAAAAAAACAATTTTTTCATGACGTCAAACAAAATTTGATAATTAAGGCATTGCAGAGAAATTTTAGAACATAAATTTCACTTAGAAAGTTAGAATAGTAAAAATACCTTAAATTTATGGTTGGACACGTTTTTCTTTTTTTTTAGAAATAACTGTCAGATATTTATCAAAATAAGTTTTTAACACCTGAGCTTGTCATTGAGCCTTATGTGCTCTTAAGCAACAGCAATAAAATATGTTCAAACCAAAAAAAGTTCCTTTAAATTTTGTAAAATGTGTGGACAGTGGACCTTTAAGCAATTTTATTACTACATCGAATATCAATCAACTGGCAATCGTGTGGCAATAAGATGGCAATTAAGGAGACTGCTCCTCCTTGGGGCGAAAGTAAACCTTGCGGGTGAGGGTGGACACAATGCAGGGCATCTGTTTCATGTCACTGGTGAACTCCCTGTCGGTGCAAGAAGCAAAATCGTAAGCCACTTTGCGGTTGACCATGGTCATCATATCCATAATGTCCATGCTGTCGCTGTGTTCCTTGAAAACCTCCGTAATCGCCTGCACGAACCACGAGCCGTCCACATTGTTACGCCAGGAGTAATAGCCTGAAATTGAAAGTATGAATTTTAAGCCAACCCTCAGGAATCAACATGCTCAAGATAAGTTAAATTGGTTTATGCAACTTTGAATATGTTTTAAAAACCCCAATGAGGCTCTGGATGGGGTATGGGGGACAGTGAATTCAAAAGTGAAATGGCCAAGGGACAGGAGGAAGTAAAACCCTATCCAAATAAAAGCTTCACTGGCACACAAAATTTCAAGACTAGAGCTAAATAGATAATTATTATTATCCATCAAAGTGCCAGTTTAAAATTAAACAAGCAAGACAGCTTTTCTGGCTAACTTGATTTAAAAAAATATATTATCAGTAAAGATACTTCGCCTCCGATTGTGCAGTATAGGCCTAGTCGAAATTCAAAATATTTATAATATTATCAGAAGTCATTATATGGGGGCAAAAATTAAACTACCTGGGCAGACTGAGTAGGCCATAAGAAGATCTGCTTCGACTGGGATTTTCCTGACTGATACGGGATCCAAAGCTGCATCAGGTTGGTCATCGTCCACATTGTGTCCGTAGTCATAGAATCTGCCTCTGCAGGCCTGTTAGGATAAGGCAGAATCCAATAAGCATTGGAGCTCATTGGGGCATTGCATCAGTAACAAGAATTTGAAATTGTTAATGATGTTTTATCCTCGGATTCTTTGATTTTAAACATTAGAAACCCCGTGATATCATAACTTCATAAGCTATCATATGCTTTCACATCTCACCTGTAATGAGATTTAACTTTTCGATTCTGCATAATTATTACTGCAATAATAACTCAAAAACATTAAATTTAATGAAACACCGCACCTGAAAAAGGAAGATCTTGGGCTTCTCAGCAAGGGTAGGACATTCATCAGGTTTGAAAAGTCTTGTGATTTTCTCGATGTAGACTACCCCATCAGTTGCGTAGAGAACACCCTCTTCTCCATGGCTCAGGACGGCACACACAAAACAGTCAGAATCAGTATGGTCCGTTGCTGCCACTGTGGAATGCAAAAAAAAAACGGCATGCATTCACTTCAAGTGCCTATTTTGTTTTTGGCTGTTAACAGTATTACAGTAATATAATAAGTTAAAAGCTTTCAAAAGATGGAAAGATATAAATGGATAATAGATAGAGAGAGAGAGAAGGGGAAGAGAGGAAAGAGAGGGAGAGAGAGGGAGTCTCAGAGGGAGACATGGACTGATTAAAAAGCATGTAAATAGATAGACATCAATGAAAGCAACATGTTTCACGGACTCCAGATTACCAGACTCTGAAAGTTTGTCATGAAATGATAAAATTATAGTTCAAAATTTGTTGGCAGTATTAATATTTGAATATTTTAGGAGCTGTATGCCCATGTGGCTCTTGAGTGAGCCTTACATTTATACCATATTTCTTCTGTTATTATAAGAAGACTCCCTCAGATGAAATTATTGTAAGAACTACACACACTAACAATAACAGTGAAAGATTATGAAAGTGTCTTACATTTTCTGAAGGTCAGCATCATGTCCATTCGGTTGAGGTTGTCATGGCGGACCACGTCGAAGCCCATTTTAATGAAGACGGATTCAAGAGCGGAGGCATCCACATCAGTGCCATCTCGGTCGCTCTGTCCTGTTCTCTCCTTGTCAAAATTGCGGTTGTTGATGATTACCGCTGTTCCTCTGTTCGGATAGGTGAAGTTGTACTCCTCCTGAACCAGCGAAATAGGATTGGCCTTGTAGGACTTGCCAGAAAGTCTGGAAAAGAAAATGATAAGTTTAGTTGGTTGAGCAATGACACAGATAGATAGATAGATAGAAAGACCTCAGAAATATTTTCAGTAAGATGTATGTCTAAGGCAGCTGGGCGGTGTAGAGGTTAAGGTTCCCGCCTGCTCCGCTGAAGGTCTTTGCCTGCATGGGTTCGACTCCCGGTTGGGGAACCCGAAATTTTCAGTGTACCTTCATGAGCAAAATCCCAGCTGAATGTCGTTCGGATGAGACATAAAATTGGCGGCCCCTTGTATCAGTGTCTGTGCTGGGCAAGTCAAAGATCCCTCACATGGGGTAAATGTGTAACATGTTGAGGACTCCTGCTCTCTCTCTCATCTCATCAATCAATCCTCGTGAGCGTCCAAAACTGGGCTTAGAGGGCTGCACTTACCATATCTATCTATCTATCTATAACTACAGTACATTGCCGAAGTGAATGAGTGAAGGTCAGGAAGTGCTTTTTGGAATGAACAATTTGCTGGCTGTCTGTCACACCGCGACATACTTGCTGCTAAATAAATCCACAAAAGACTTAAGTGTGATTCAGGCCTAACATTTCAAATAAACTAAACTGTTAATATACTTAGATATATTCTCATTCAGGAGTGGACAATTACAAGGCAACTCAAACAGTTGAGTGTGTTGCATTAATTGCATTCTGTCACTGCTGCAGAGACTACAGGAGACACTACAAAAATGTTCGATGCATCTGCAACAGGGCTTCAGCACCCCCACTCTTTTGTTAGAGTTACATGTCTTATTAGGTCTACCAGCAGCGCTGAGCCGGCCGATTGTGATGCACCAGATTATCCTGTGTGTGACTCTGTGCACCAAATCCTGTTAAAACTACGCACTGTATGGATCTGTTTCTTTGCAGTAATGCACTATGCTTTCTTGTGACACACTAAAAGCTCTTTTCAATTATGACAGATCTCCGTAACTTCTACATTGAGTATTTGGTGATTTAATAAATTTATAGGACCTCCATCATGCTGCATAAACTGGCAGACCTACGTATGCACTCTCTGAGTGGTCGTTCTTGTTGCAAACTAGAACTACCGATCAGAGGAGGGTAAAAGAAATATATATGGTTTGCATGGAATAGGGAACTGAATCTCCTGGCGGCCTTAAACTTTTATAATATAGATAGATAGATAGAAGATAGATAGACAGATAGATAGATACATATAGCTATATAATCTGATAGATAGAATCTGATAGATCTATAGATAATAGATAGATAGATAGATGATTTGATTTTATTTTATTTGCCATGACTGGCCAGGATAGCACATAAAAGTAGATACTTATTTCCAATGTGGTCCTGCGGCAAGCATTCAAAAATCTCATAATCATGTCATCAATACGTTATACAATAAATAAGAGAATTAAGTGAATTAATAAGGATACAGAGGTAGTTGATGGAATTAATGATGAATATAAATGTCTCTTTCTCGAAAGTGTGCCTGAGCCTTTAAGTATTGCTTAATCATTCGTTTAAAACTGTCTTTATTTTGGCATTTCTTGATGTTTTCTGGCAAGATGTTCCATTCTTTGCAGCCGATGATTGAGAGGTTGTTGTTCGCGATGCCATGAGCTGATTTAGTTACAAAGCATGATTTAGAATGTCTTGTATTATACGATCTTATGAGAGGGGTGAATTGACTACATAGATATGAGGGTGCGATGTCATGATAAATGTTGTACATATGATTAAGCATCAACTGTCTGGTTCTATCTCGAACTGACAATACGCCAGCTCTATCCATTTCGTTTTGCCCAATGTGAGATCTTGGATGAAGGTCTAGATAGATAGATAGATAGATAGATAGATAGATAGATAGATACTATTAGATAGATAGATCTATAGATCTTTGGTATGAAATACAGTTCATTGCAATTGGCAATTTGAGGAAGATTTTCATCATGTAATTCATTATCTCATTTGACAATAATGCACAATTTCCTAAATCTATCAATATTGGCTTAATAAGACAAGACACAGTGAGATTGCCCTTAGCGCACCTGACTTTCTGATAACAGGAAAATTGAGTGTACTTCATGTAATTTTCCACACCATATGACACTTAGAGACGGCCTGACATTCCAACACAACACATAATGTCATAACAACACACACACAAGCAAACGACGCTTCTAAAGCAGGTCTACTTATCCTATCCCACTGGAGCAGATTATGCAATTCTTAATCCTTCATATCATTTCCCAGAAGTCACATGACATGCCCTAAACGACTTCCTGGTTACAAGAACTGATCGAATGGCTTCCATAGCAACACCAAACGCAGATTTTCTAAGAAGCCCCAATCATTCCACATTCTCCAGCCGCAACAAGGCATAGCAAGAACCAGAGCTCTGCTAGGTCACTGGTCGGAAGGGCTTTTCCCTGTAACATACAATTTGCTGGGCTTCTTTCTGAGCACATCGCATTCCAGACCTCCTCAAGACATAAATATACTTCACAAACTAGTTTTTATCATATTTCCACTAATAGGTTCTCAGGGTTTCAGTCCAGATGTGTCAAGTAATTCCATCATTGTGGTATTTTATTGGACCGTTTATGGATAACTCAAGGGGGAGAGATTCAGAGATAGATAGGTTTACTGGTAATGATGACACATAGGGGAAGCTTGGGAGAGTTGGGCCGCAGGGAGGGTTGGACCACCCTGATTTTTGAGGAAACTAAAAAAATTTTGAGAAAGCTGCAGCCACCAAAATTTTATAAAAATTAAAATCTTTCAATGGATGTAACATTTCTGGCTAATTTGCTTGTCACGGTCTTTAGAGAGAAGAAAATTCAAATTTGGATGAAAAAAGGAAAAACTGAGCCATGTTACGAGTTTTTAATTGTCTGTCAGACAACAAGGACTGAGAAAATTTTCTATGGCATGCTTGGTAGGCTTGACTATTCAGTTGTTATTAACATATTTTGGAAAATTATCAGACAACCGGTTTTGTCATAATTGGGATTTAGAGAAAAATGGTGGAATGGGGGAGAGTTGGGACAGTGCTAATACTCTCCCCACATGTGTTGCATTTACCCAGATTTATTTTTATTAAGACAGAAGAACTTGTCTAGAGCAATTTTCAACAGAGATTGAATATTTTTAGGCCTTAATAATTATTCATAATCTAATAAAATTAGATATCAGGAAATCTAGATGGGGAGAGTTGGGCCATCAGGCCGAGGCTTAAGTCTGACAGCAAACTAGAGTTGCAAGAGGCCTCAATTCAGGATTAGCGACTTCTATGACCACCACACTACAGATTAAAAATATTATGGCCTAAAGTGCAGCTTTACCGAACCTGATATATTGCAATGGCCCAAGTCTCCCACATGATGGGAGATAATAAATATTCCAATACGTATGCTAGGCTGAAAGTTTGGCGACCGGACCCGAGGTGCTGGAGATTTTTCTATGCGAAAAATACCCTTTTCTTGGATTTTTTTTCTCATCAACTCAACAGTAATTTTACATTTTTTGCATCGCTGTAATGGCAATTCAGTTTGTCTCGTCACTTCAATGGTAATCATCCACTTTTTTCGGTCATTAAACGCATGATTTTCAGCAAGAAACCTATACAGCAATTAGATAAAGTTCATCATTAAGAAATAGGGCACTACCCTTGGAATGACAATTTTTTTTTACCCAAGTCTAGGAATTTATGCTGAAAAGGGGGCCTACCGAGCCGAGATTATGTGTACGCTTGAACATAGTGAGTATGAAATGTGTTGCACTCAGGCATTTACAGTGTTTGAATGATGTGACTTTGAAAATCAGGTCAAGGTCATGAGAGAATTAAATGCAGTGAGTAATAAATAACCCTGCTGGCGTCTCCTTAACAATAATTACCTCAGCTGGATACTTTGGTACAATTGAACTGAATAGAGTTAGAGCAAGATATAGATCTATATCTCTTGATTAGATATGTCAGCATTTTGCGATTGGACCACAGAGAGAGAGAGCTCTAGACCATATAGATGACTGAGGCAATATTAAAACAACCAGCATAATTTCTTGATAAGTTCTTTAATAAAATTTCAAATTAAATATGAGCAAATCATCGGAGTACATTGAAGAATATTGGAAATCGACATTTAGTCCTCAGAACAGCACAGTATTGGGAGTAAAGAAAATTCTCATTACAACAATTGAATATTGTTCTAGTAAAAAAACACACTCATTTATTTAAGAAACATAATATATGCTCTCTCTCTCACAATGATACAGTAAAGCTAATAACTTAACAACTAACAATAATATATAGGCGTATAGTATATGACGTATACAATAAACTGATCAATAAGATGCACCCTGAGTGATAAGATGCCAAAAGACAACAAAAATTACACATGTGGTTTGAACTGATAGGCCCTACTATCATAATTAATGACAAGTTCATGGACAGATAATTTTCAAAAATATAATAATATTATTTACATAACTCAATAAATTCAGATTATAGACGGGACAGAGCCACTGGCTCACCGAGCAGAGCAAGGTGTCTTGGCCCTTATGGCGAGTGGAGTGATCCAGATGGTTCAATCAAAAAAACTTATTCAGACATCCCACAATATGATCCTGGCACTTTTTTCTCACCACACATGACTACCTTCTTCTTCTTCTAAAATTATTTTCCGCCTCAAAAAAAAAAACAAATTTGAAAAAATATATATTTTCCCCAAAAAAATACAATTTTGAAAAAAAAATTTTCGTCTTCATACTTCGGCATTAATAAATGAGTATTGACTACTGACCAGTACAGAGTAAAGGACATGAACTGGCTTTTTCTCAGATAGGATGGAGAACTTCGTCACGTCCACATCTCCTAATGCAATTTTGTGAGCAATCTTTTGCATTGCGCTTCAACTGTCTGACTTGCCAGATCCCTAAAATTATGAGCACACCGTTCTTTACAGGATGGATGATATCCATCAACTGTAATCCATATTTGCCGAGGAATATAATTCTTGTGACGAGGAATGGTAAATCGTTAAGAAATAAACTAAAATACACGCATCGGCATGCATCATCACAAGAACACGGATCTTCCATACTAATGGGTCTTACTGGACAGTACTTCCACATCGCAATAAAAGCCAAAACAGCAGTGACACACAACCAGGCGCTGTCGACATTTGCATTTCCATCACGAAAATAAATATCGTAAAAATCAATGACATCGTATGCGAACAAGAAATCCAAAGTGGCCTCCTCCAGGAGATGGTAGGTCACACGTTCTGATCGGAATTTTGCGATCCACTCTGTGAACAGCAGACCGCCGACAACAGCTTGGAAGGAACCCCAAAGAAGTACCTTGTCATGTTCTTCAGTTGTCTCCTGGAAAAGAAAGAAATCATCATCCATTTGACAACAGTAACATCATTCTTTACTCAACAATGATAACTGATTGCGCTAAAAAACCTTGATATCAGCAGCTCAAACCACAAGTGAAGTCACTGATAGACATTGGCCTGTAATGGTACATAATTATCAAGAGAGTGAAACTGGGGGTGTAAACAAATGGCCTTGGGGGATTGAGTCCCGATTGACCACTATATTTAACAGTGATTTAACCCATTTTTTCGCAATACCTGCGGTGTTTCATGATCCTTGCAGTCATATCCCTCCCCATCTAGCACACTGGTTGGAGCTGACACATCAGTAGCTCCATAAAATCATGAATTTTTACAGGTAGTTTCATTATCTATACTGGTGGGCCTCAAACAGGGTCACTGGTTTACAACTGGGTCAAGGCCTTAGACTGGTCATTTGACTATCAAGTTTTAAAATTACCAAAGAGGTCAGCACTGCCCAGTACTCTCCAGTTCATTGGTACTCTCAATTGCATGTGATTTTCTTGTCAGGCAATTGACAGGTGCTGCCCTCTCTTGTAATTTAAAAACTTGATAGTCAAATGACCAGTCTGACCAGTCTCAGGCCTTGATCCAGTTGTAAACCAGTGACCCTGATTGAGGCCCATCACTATAGATAATGCAACTACCTGTAATAATTCATGGATTTTATGGAACTACTGATGTGTCAGCTCCAACCAGTGTGCTAGATGGTGAGGGATGACTGCAAGGATCATGAAACACTGCAGGTAGTGTGCAAAATATGGTTAAAACATTATGTTCAGTCCTCAGAAATCCTTTTGTTTACTTTTTTGAGGCGATGCTTCAGCCCTTCGCTGATATATTCTTAGTGACTCTATTTGGCGCCATTCGCCTCTGTATAGATGAGCACAGGCCTCCCGACAGGAGGCCAGAGGCCAAATCTGGAAAATCAGGCTGTGTTGAATCGTCATCAGATTGCGGGCTAGCGTCGTAGTAAAATGCGGACCGGCTAAATTTGCGGAGAGGCGCATACATATACAGGTGAATCCATCCGTGGATCAATTACTGTTCGTGGCCTTTTCATTGATTTCAGTTTGCTTTTACAATTGAAGAATGACGTATACTGTTTGTGACCTCACAACAGGCCCTATATATATCCATTGCGCTGAAATGAACTGTCAACTAGAATGGCGTGCATGAGATGCACATAAGTATCTCTGCTAGGAAAATAAATAGATTCTAATCATTCTATTTGACTCATCTTGAACTAAATAATTTTTGGTAGGGATCTCTGAACGAGGTGTTGCTTGATTTAGGAATGACTATTTGGTGTGAAATAAACTAGATGGGAGCATTACGAGCAGGGGGTCAGCAGTGATTGCCAGACAGATAGTGTTTGCTGTAAGTCATGAAAACTTTGACCCTAGGGTTAGCCCCAACCTACGGTTGTCCCCTGAGGTGCCCCCTCCCTTGGGGGTGTCCCACTGTCCCACCCTTAAGGGGTATCCCCACCCTACCCCTTAGGGTTACCCCAGCAGGGCACCCCCTTATCTACCTACTTTTCTATCTATCTATCTGTAACTGGTCCTCTCATGCCAATTAAAAGCTGGGGTAGCCAAGAGTCTTGAAGACTAACAAAATCTCTATCTCCCAGCACTGACAATAAATTCCTCCTCTGCCATCATCTAGTGGACATAAAGGAACTAAGCATCTATACACCACCTAGCAGGAAAAGCAGGAACTACTCCAAAGTGTGATTGATCTTCAAAGTAAAATAAGCAAATAAGCTTGAAATAAAGGCAGATTTTATCAAGGGAAAGAGTTATGTGCATGCAATTATGTATGATGGAGCACACAGGTACTCAGTTGAAGAAAAATGAATGAATGTATGAATGAATAAGTGGAGCAGAGTAAGTGTGACAGTGTGACATGGGACAGGATTCTAGGAAGCCAGGACTAACAAGATCTCTGTCTCCTAGCAGAGATAATTTGTCTTTGAGTAACTTGTGACCACATTGATGAGTGCTGTTACTGAGTATATGACTTTTTTGATTGAATTGAAAGTATCGGATATATGATTTCACAAATTGCTTATGAGTCAAACAGAATAACATAACATGGATAAGGATATGACCTCATAAGGAACATCTCAGTACAATTTTGTACGGACTTATCATTAATTGGCTGTAATAAAGATGATCCAAGTCACACTATGAAAAGTTAATGGTTCCATTTCGGCCGTTGCAACACCTTGCAGCATTTTTTTTTGTTTGGTAAACAACTGGTTCCTGCCAAAATAACCCTCTCTGATTGGCCAATAAACAGGAAGTATGGCATCTTGCCGTGTTACCGAGGTTGGTCACGATTCTCAATACCACCAAAATATCAGAAATAAAATTAGAAAAATTTTGATACCAGCCACTACCATGACCTATTTCGGTAACAGAAAGTACTATTGTCAGGTCGAAGCGCACCCGCAGATCGAAGTACGTACCTCGATCGAGGTACGATCGACGTGCGTCCCTCCTTTGAAGTATGCCTGTACTTCGTTTGAAGTATGGTCAACTTTCAGAGAGCTGAACAGCAATTTCTTCGTTTTCTCCTATATCCCACATAATTCCACACTAAAAACATGCATTGAGCATGAATTTCATCCAGTAGAATCAATCTGACAAAACGATTCCCTTGCAATATTTGTGAAACGCCGAAAAATCGCCAGAAAAGTGTAGACGAATTGTAAACATGCTGCATAAAATCGCTCACCTGGGATTACTAGAGCACTGCCAGTCCTAAATACTGTCCGGATTATTAGATAATTTAGTTCTCTTGAAGGTGAGTAACTCCTTTTTCACGTCTCATGTGGGCATTCAACAAAAAAACGTAATTTCTCCAGAGAACTTTAAAGCATACTTGGAACGGTAGCAGGACGTTTCACCGCTGGGACGTTTCACCGTCGGCAGTGTGAGACGTTTCACCGCCAGTTAATTTCACTATTTGGTTATTAAAGTACTTGAAAAGTATCACTTAGTTGATTGTTTTAGTGAAAATTGTTATCCTTCATTATTCTGGTAATCACATTGTCCATTTAGTTATGTTTTCTTGTTACTTTGCATACATTTAGCTACATCATAACGTGTGAAATGAAACATAACAAAATGTTAGTCTATTTGCTACAAAGTAACAAAAAACTTAGATAATCATAGATCAAGTAGATAGAGTAGCAACACAGACAATGTTTTGCGTGTTTTTGTTTAATCATGGCTTATCAAGCTCATACAACTTGATACAAGGCAATTATTACTTGGCTAACTCTTGTTATAAACCAGCATGTCCAGCGGTGAAACGTCCCACTACTGCCAACGGTGAAACGTCCTAGCGGTGAAACGTCCTATAATCCTTGGAACGAGGTACGCCCGTACCTCGTTCCACGCTGCGCTGGAAATCTTGGAGCTTGATCAGATTGAGCGCCCGCTTGTTTCATAACAGTTTCCATACTTCGATTGAAGTATGTATTGCATGCTGCTGACTTTTAGTGGAAATAGCAGAAGTTGCCCACATAGGAAAGCAACAATTTTACTTGCACACCTGCTTTGGACTTTTTACTAACGATTCCATGTGTCAGAACGCCAGGCACTGTCAAAACACCAGAGAAACATGTGCGTTTTGTGACGGCCGTCACGGATGCGTCTCGGATCGGAGGCTCTCTTGGATATCCAGTCAAGTTTACTGACTTTATTTGTGTGTGGAATGATGCCTAATATTCCTGGGAATAAGTTAATCAGACAGTTATTATGGAATAAAGTTTGAAATTGGAGAAAACTGAAGATGAACACATCAGCTCCCTGAAACAGCACCATACTTCGTTCGAGGTATGGGCATACTTTAAACGACGGACGTACCTCGTTTTAGGTACGTACTTCGAACTGCGGGTGTGCTTCGACCTGATTATCGCCCACTTTATTTTCTTAGTGAGTCATTTTCGAGGTTTCAATCAATATTTTAATTTTCATTTCTCAACTACAAGATAAAACCAGTGATATATTGACTTACCAGAAAGTGGCTCACTATAAGGAGAATGCTGCATGGCATAGCACACACAATCAGATAGGCAATCACAGAAGGCCTCCTGTAGAAGGAAACAAAGCAGGACAGTGAGGACACACTTCATAAATATTTGTTGAAAAACCAGCTTATAGTTTTGCACAGGGTACTAACACAGGCCTTAATTTCACTTAGCACCCTACAACAGTACAAGACCTTTTAAGGCTTATAAGTACAAGTCACCGGTCCACAGTCCTCTCACTCTGCCAAAAAACTTCTTCGGAAAATTGGCATGACCACCTTTCTAATGACTGATGGAGAAAGTTCTCTCCATCAAAAATTGCAAATAATTATGATGATCAAGACAGGATGGAATGGATACAAGTTCATAATGTAAATATATTTTAAAGATATGTAATTATGTATCATTTAATTTAATTGATTAGGTAAAAAAATTACAAGAAAAAGTAGAATTTACTTACCATTTCATTTCGTTTGAGAACTTTCGATACACCGCAAACTTTATCAGCATGACCACCGCAATACAAGCTACAACCGCTAAGAAAATGTACAATGGCGCTAGTTGCTCCTCCATCCAGGCTGGGCTTCCGTATGAGACATGAAACTTGTGTAATGTCAGTCCGTACACCCCAATGACTATAAGGGTCTGCAAGATGGCAACAGCCACAGCCTTGAAGTTGCAGTTACAACACATGGTGATGGCAAACTTCAGAATAATATATTGATGTAGGATTGTATGATAGTATAGTTTACTGCAATTCCCAAGTTTTTAAATCCCTTAAGAGCTCTTCAGCTAGATATATCCAACTTTTGTGATTAACAAGAGGAGCTGAGGGTGATATGCATCCAAGAAAGCTAGTCAAAACTAAGATGATGCAAGCAGTTGCTAGCTGCAGCACCTCAGTGCAGTGGCGTATTTGGGGGGGGGGCATGTGCCATGGCCCCCCCCCCCTCAGGCCAAAAATTAACATGGAAGAGATAGGAAAGGCCGCTGAGCGCCCCGTATTCACCCCATGTAATGCCACCCCCCTCAGGCCATTTCTAGATACGCCCCTGCCTCAGTGGTTGAATCGGGGGGTTCCCCACAACATCACCCCCCCCCCCTCCCATTAAGACTAAGACCTCCAGTCAAAGGCTATTAATATCTTCTGAATGATTTGGTATACGTGGCAACATTGTATTGGATGCCAGGGTGATAAACAAAACTTTTTTTTTCCAAGTCTTAGATCAGTTAATTGGTAATTTAATCATAGTGTGCTCACTTTGGATGAGAACCAAATGAACTATCCCTGACCTAAAAATGTCTGGCATTCATTCATATTGCACCAATAACGAAGTTCATTAATTGTCCAATTGAACCAGACTCAGTATAGTTTAGAGGAAGTTCCTGGAAGTCTAGGAAAGTTTATTCAACTGGTCATACAACCACAATACATCCACTCAGGTTCATAAATTTTTGCAATTATGTTTGGAATAGAATGCAGCAGCTTACTGCATTTGCAGGCAATCTGTCACTTCATGTTCAAACAACCTAAAACATCAAAGTCGAGAACAGACATTTTCCTTCGGTCACATTTCTGACTGACCTTCTTCTGATGTCACACATAATTCAGAACAGGAACACAAGAGTCTCCAGTTGAGAATGGACATTCAAAAGTACAACATTGTCCTTTAGTCACAGTTTTGACTGGACATTCAAAAGTACAACATTGTCCTTTGGTCACAATTTTGACTGACCTTCTATATTGATGTCACACATAATTCAGAACAGAAAACATCTGTAGAAGGTCAGTCAAAACTGACCAATGGACATAGTCTCAAGTTGAAAATGAACCTTCAAAAGAACAACATTGTCCTTTGGTCACAGTTTTGACTGACTTTCTACTGATGTCACACATACTTCAGAACAAGAAAACTGAGTCTCAAGTTGAAAATGGACATTCAAAAGTTCAACATTGTCCTTTGGTCACAGTTTTGACTGACCTTCTACTGATGTCACACATAATTCAGATCAAGAAAACTGGTCATACAACCACAATACATCAACTCAGGTTCATAAATTTTTGCAATTATGTTTTGAATAGAATGCAGCAGCTTACTGCATTTGCAGGCAATCTGTCACTTCATGTTCAAACAACCTAAAACATCAAAGTCGAGAACAGACATTTTCCTTCGGTCACATTTTTGACTGACCTTCTACTGATGTCACACATAATTCAGAACAGGAACACAAGAGTCTCCAGTTGAGAATGGACATTCAAAAGTACAAAATTGTCCTTTAGTCACAGTTTTGACTGGACATTCAAAAGTACAACATTGTCCTTTGGTCACCATTTTGACTGACCTTCTATATTGATGTCACACATAATTCAGAACAGAAAACATCAGTAGAAGGTCAGTCAAAACAGACCAATGGACATAGTCTCAAGTTGAAAATGGACATTCAAAAGAACAAAATTGTCCTTTGGTCATTGTTTTGACTGACCTTCTACCGATGTCACACATAATTCAGAACAAGAAAATAGAGTCTCAAGTTGAAAATGGACATTCAAAAGTTCAACATTGTCCTTTGGTCACAGTTTTGACTGACCTTCTACTGATGTCACACATAATTCAGAACAGGAAAACAGAGTCTCAAGTTGAAAATGGACATTCAAAAGTACAACATATATGTCCTTTTACTGACCTTCTACTGATGTCATACAAAAGTCAGAACAAGAAAACAGAGTCTCAAGTTGAAAATGGACATTCAAAAGAACAACATTGTCCTTTGGTCACAGTTTTGACTGACCTTCTACTGATGTCACACATAATTCAGAACAAGAAAACAGAGTCTCCAGTTGAAAATGGACATTCAAAAGAACAACATGTCCTTTGGTCACAGTTTTGACTGACCTTCTACTGATGTCATACATAATTCAGAACAAGAAAACAGAGTCTCAAGTTGAAAATGGACATTCAAAAGAACAACATTGTCCTTTGGTCACAGTTTTGACTGACCTTCTACCGATGTCACACATAATTCAGAAAAAGAAAATAGAGTCTCAAGTTGAAAATGAACATTCAAAAGTTCAACATTGTCCTTTGGTCACAGTTTTGACTGACCTTCTACTGATGTCACACATAATTCAGAACAGGAAAACAGAGTCTCAAGTTGAAAATGGACATTCAAAAGTACAACATATATGTCCTTTTACTGACCTTCTACTGATGTCACACATAAGTCAGAACAAGAAAACAGAGTCTCAAGTTGAAAATGGACATTCAAAAGAACAACATTGTCCTTTGGTCACAGTTTTGACTGACCTTCTACTGATGTCATACATAATTCAGAACAAGAAAACAGAGTCTCCAGTTGAAAATGGACATTCAAAAGAACAACATTGTCCTTTGGTCACAGTTTTGACTGACCTTCTACTGATGTCACACATAATTCAGAACAGGAAAACAGAGTCCCAAGTTGAAAATGGACATTCAAAAGTACAACATATATGTCCTTTTACTGACCCTCTACTGATGTCACATATAATTCAGAACAGGAAAACAGAGTCTCAAGTTGAAAATGGACATTCAAAAGTACAACATTGTCCTTTGGTAACATTTATGACTGACTTTCAACTAATGCCCATTGAAGTCAGAATAAGAACTCAGACTTAAGTTGAAAACCGACATTTATGCGTGGAAAATTTTCTTCGGTCATCTCTTTGACTGACCTTCCACTGACGTCACACTGAAGTCAGAATCATACTATTAATTCATGGACCCCTCACACTACTCCAGGCAAACTGTTGATTGTTCAGTTATGAAAAGTTGCAACAAGCTTTCCTGCACTGTCCACTAGGTCCTTAGCCGAGTTTGGTGTTTGTAATTAGTCAAAGAAATAAAAGTGATGCTTTATGTATTCCTTCTTCCGACCAATGTCTTCACGGTTTTTATGCTAGTAGGAACTCAGTCTGAGAGACCAGTTGAGAACGGACATCTCCTGGGCAATTGTTTTGAGAACCAACTAGCAATTGACTTATTGACAAATACTGCTTATCACAATTTGGAAATGTGTGTATTATGTTTGTGTATTGAGTAATCATGACTTCCTGCCATTAGGAGCTTCATTCCATCACATAAACCTTGACTTATTAATGGAGGATATCTGATCAGTTTTTATACTTGGGCATTAATTAAATGAAAGTACACTATGTAGGTAACATTAATAAAATTTGCTATTCGCTATTAACGGAATTCAATCAGTGTTTTTGAAATATTACCATTGCATCTACCTTAATAATTTCATAGAAGGACAATCTGTACATTTTCCATTGCATTTTATTTAATAACAGGTATCATGTAATTCATGACGAAAGCACTTCATTTTCAAGAATTATAATAACAATTGAAAAGAACTGCACCCATTATCAGCAGACATTGACATGGCATTAAGATGATGGTAACCTGATTGAATTCTTGAAACACCACTGACAGATTCTGACAATCTGACATGCAGGGCAGACACAAAGAATGAATGAAATGACTGGGACACAACGCCATGGAATAGTGGCAGTTCCAAGAAATGCTGCGGTTACCAGAAGCTGCCACGTTCCAAGAACAAGGCACAATGACCCAGAAAGAACGTGTTTACATTCGATGGAATGATCCAGCAGCCCCATGCGCGCTCCTGGCTCCCCCTATAAAAGTAGTAGCTTCGTTCGTCTGATTACCTTAGCAACCAGAGAAGCTGGGCCAAGCAACTATCTCCTGTCTACTGCTGAGCACTGACCAAAAGTGGTATGATGACGAAAACTCCTGTGACAAATGTCAACGGTCTTCCATTTATGGCAAAAGGTGAGCTAACATGATTTACCTAATTTCTAAGTCTTTATTTACCAGAAAAGTTGCCATAAAAGTATCAAACAGTCTAAAAGTTATACATGTGTCACAACAAATTTATAATGAAAGTTCACTGAAGTCTTCTGGAAGTTTTCTAAATCAAAATGATGAGCTTAAAAATCAAAGGACCATGAAGAGTATACTTATGACAGTTGAAGTCAATTCTGAGAAACATAGCAAAAGATTACCAATCTTTACTTGGACAACCTATAGATACATCCCCATTCCCCCTATTCATTGGAATAAGTTCATAAATCCTGGGGCTTATTTTATAGAGTTTGTGGTTTCTTTCCTACATCACAGATTCTTTAATAAAGTTTAAAAGAACTTATCTGACGAAATGAACGTAACTGAGGCACTTCAGCTCTGATTAGGCCTTTTTCCACAACACACAAGCACTTTAATAATACAGCAATTTAATTATTGTGAGGTGGGATCCAGAAGACTCCTGATTGGTCATCTTCCTCACATGCCAATCAAAACAAAATTGTGTTTCTAGAAACAACTTTTTAAAATATAACATATTTGGTCTTTTCTTTATCGTGAATATTTGTTATAAATTCCATTTCTATTATAATTCCATTACAATTCATTCCACATTCAGTAAGTTAAGGGTTAGGGTTGCTATATTTACAGAAACATTGTGTAGTTTTGTAGTATTTTACATAGTACAATAGATGTGTTGTGGCATCACAAAAGTGTAAGCGTCTGTGGATATTCTTAGGTAATACAGCTGCCTAGTGCACACCAGCAAAGCAGAGTGCTCCATTGCAGCAGTCAGAGCCAGTGGATTCAAGGCCATGGAGTCAGCCAGTGCAGATCTGGAGACAGACATTCAAGGCCACTCAAGGCCTGATCCAAGGGCACGACGTCCTTGACCTTGCCCCCCCCCTCCCTTCCTCTCCAATACCAAAGTAGCCTTGAAGAGGAAAAATCTCAAAAAGATCTAAATTGACAAATGGGGGAGGTGTTAAAAACTCAGAACTGAAGAAGTAGATGGAAGTTAGTCTGACTGTCAAAATGCCAACATTATTACATTGTATACCACCATTATCTTGTGAAATGTCAGCATCCCCAATGGCTACAATGCCCTACATGTACTGAACAAGATGGATATATGGCAAGTGATGCCCTCTTAGCCCAGTTCTTGGCACTAATTGGGGTTGATTGATGAGATGAGAGTGAGACAGAGAGACTCTGGGAGGGCAGGAGTCCTCAACATGTCACTGCACACATTTACCCCATGTGAGGGTTGTTTTACTTGCCCAGCACAGACACTGATAGAAGGGGCTGTCTATTTAATGGCTCATCCGGATGACATAGATCTATGATTTTGCTCTTGAAGTCTACTGCAAGAAAATGTCTTAACCCTGTTTAGGAATGAAACAAGTATGTCCAAATATTGTTCTCCACATTTATGTTATAGCCCTGGCAGGCTGCCCTTACACCCCATATAGGTCAGCTCCACCAAAATATAGCATCCATAAGAGAGAAGACAAAAAGTGAAGTGCTCCAGAAAGAATTCTTTAAAGGCACTATGCCTCAAATCGAACCTCAAAGTTCTGAAGAAGAGGTGGCCTTTGTTTCTTAAGTTAACATTGTCTTAAAGATACTACAAACCAGGGAATGACAATTATGGTGTGGCAGTGCATCATTCAGTTCCGGCAAATTTTATAGAGTATCCCCAAATTGATAAATTACATATATTGGCAGAGGTTGAGTCTGGCCACTTATGCTGGTTGACCATCATCCAAATTTGAACCCACTACCATCCGCAATGAAGCAGCATCTTTGAAAATTTACCATGTGATTCAGATAACATTAGCCAACAGATTGAATGCCCTACATCCCAGTACCTTCTCTGCATGAGATAAAGGACATTCACACTAGAAGTCCATAGGCCTAATGTCAGTAATGACAACCTGGAGAGAAAAGGCAAGCAATTAGGAATCTACCAGGAATTCATTGTAATTTGCCTCTTCCAGGAAAGCCAGCAGCCCCACTCATGAGCCTGTTCCAGGTAAAGCTAACTGGCAGGTGAATGATCAGAGGCTCAAGGCCAGGGCATCTTTTCCCCTTTGTTGTTGTGCTGCTCCACATTAAAGATCACTGTGACCTGTTGCTGCTTCCTTTGTGATCTGAGAACCTCTATCTGTTGCTATGACAACGACCGTCATAACACGTGACACGTCGTGACAGTGCAAGTACCATGCTACCAATACTACGTAGTAAATGACGTGTACTTCTAAGAGCATTCCAAGAACCTCCTTCAGCCAACGTCTTAGTGATTCCAAGCTTTAGGGCTGTAAACATGCAGCCTATGACGTAATCTGTGGCCTTGAAAGAGCCACGCCCCCACTGGATAAGCAGCAGCAGCAGCAACAGCAGTGTCATCAAGCATCAATTCTGTGAAACATGACATGATCCCATCTCCTGGTGGCAGTATGCAATAACAACAGCCCATTAAGAAAATTGCCTTCGTCTCAGATTGCTGCAGTTGGCCTTCAGACTAATTTGCAAGTATAATAGAATTCCAAAAACATTCAGTTTCAAGAAATTGTGATTGCTTCAAAGCATAACAGCAATCCTATGACGTAATATGTGACATCCTACATGATGGAACTCATGGAAGTAAAGTCAAATCTAAGCACTTTACATAACAGTTGAAACAGAATATTATTTTGAGGACCCTCCACAGTCCACAGCCTCCGGCTTCCTAAATGTCAATTAAAACAAGAACTCACAGATTGCAAAGCCGTCGAACCATGAGTATGTCGCCGTATGAGGACTCATTGAGGAGGCATATAACGCATATTGTAAGTTCTGTGCCAACTGGAAGTGGTCAAATTTTCAGAGGACCTTCATGTGCAAAATACCAGCAGGATGTCATTCATGTGAGTTAAATTGGCGACCCCTTGTATCAGTGTCTGCGCAGGGCAAGTAAAAGATCCATGTCATGGGGTAAATATGTAACAAGTTGCGAACACCTGCTACCTCTCCCATCTCATCACTTAACCCTAATGTGTGCCCAGAACTGGGCCTAGAGGGCTGCACTTACCATATTTATCTGACAATCTGTCTTTCTTTTTCCCTTTCTTTATGAACACTAGCACAGTACCCGTGAAAAATTACCAAAAAATTAAAGTTTAAGGGACCAAACCCAGATAAGGTTGTTGTAGGAAGTGAAAGAAAGCTGCTTACAAGTTTTCATGCCTGAGCAATGAGTAGTCTGGGTGGAGTAGAGTAAAGCATCCGTGAATTAATAGTATGATATAATATGACTATATGATATGATATATGATGATGATATGATATATATATATATATGATATGATTTCTATCGGCTAACTTAACTTGGTTGTTGCTTCAAGTCTGCTCAGGTGAAACACACCGAAGGCCAAATTCAGGGCTGATATGAAAACCATGGCCGTATAATCCAGTCAATTAATAACAACTCCAAACTTGAGCATCAGTCATTGTTACAACAGCAATTAATTCTCCCATTCTGTTTGACTCCAGATGTCGCTGTGCTGTGGATAAAGGCTCATCCACCAGGGTAGAAGGCCAGAAGACATCCATCCCACTTCCAACTCCTGTGAGAAGTCCAGAATGTGATGTCCAGTTATTCTGGCTAAACAAGATGCCAAAAGATTGTTTTGTGATAGAATGAGCAAATTTCAAGGGCAACCAGAGAGATACTCATTTTCTAAAATGTCTTTACATCATCTGATCACAACCAGGATGCAAAAACAGGCATGTCAGATAAATTTCTAAATCAATTTGATTTATTGATTGAGATATATATTGAGATTGAAGAATTTGTATTTATCTAAATATTCACTTGGTTTCTTTATTGTTAGTGTCAAAGTTGTGACTGGCTGTCAAATGTCTACATGTGACTATGATGTGACTATGATATCATATTTATATATACTTTATATAAAATGTCATAAATATTTATCAATGTACAGATGTCACTGCTGGGACACAAATTTATAATTTTATACATTTATATGATGTATGGAAGAAATGTAAAATGAATTTATGATATACACATATATAGAGTATACAAAACCACCATTATAGTTTACCATAAATCTGGGCATTAGCAAATATTGTTGGCAATGGTATTGCTGCAGTGAGCTTTATTCTAGATATTAGGGATCATTGTTTTATGACTTTACATCTGAATTACTATAAACCAGCATTACAAAATTTTTGATTTGTTTTGCGCGAATACTCTCGCGACTGTCACGACTCGAGCCTCAATTTTTAAAATCGAACATATGAAAGTTATGTCCAAAATTACAAAGGGTAAGAGATATCATTTTAAAATACTCATGCCTTGGAGTTACAGTAATACATTCAATCTCAGATATTATGTAACTTTCGTCAACATGGAGACTGAAGACTTTCTCGATATGCACTAAGTTACGGAATGTGGAAAAATTATTCCAAGGCACATTGTCTGAATTGGCAAGCACATTATGAAACAAGAATTTACATCTGCTCAAGATATTACTATTGATAGAGAGTGCAAGAAATTACTAATTCAGAAAATTATTCCAAGGCACATTGTCTGAATTGGCAAGCACATTATGAAACAAGAATTTACATCTGCTCAAGATATTACTATTGATAGAGAGTGCAAGAAATTACTAAACAAGAATCCATGGATTCAAAACCGACTGATCCTAATTGCACTAAAGGTGCTGTTGCCCGTGCCGGTGAGAGACTGATATGTATAGAGATGGAACAAAGAGTTAGTCAACTGGCAGGCCTAATATAGTCATTGTTGCGGAGTAAAGCTCGGCAAAGATGTGCAATTATGCATGGTCTTGTATGAATATAGAATTTATAGAAATCCATGAATGAAGCTCACTGTGGCCAGCTATGTTCTGACATTGTTCTGTAAATCTATTATAACAGTGCCCCATTATTGGTTTTTGTCAAGGCATAGCATTTCAGGGTAACACATCCAAGTTGATTGTGGGAATTGCAGTAATTACAATATATCTTAATTAGCCAAGGTTTGCATCATTCAATTTAATTGTTTATTTACTATTATGTCATGCATGCTTTCAAGTTATAATATGGTCCATTATATTCGTCTGATTTTGTATTTTCATCAAGCTTATGGTCAATTGGTCATAATTGATTTAACCACCACACAGTGATTCCGATATACATAATAACATTAATATTTATTGTCATGATTTGTCAAAGTAAGGTATGGTTATTTGGTTAACTGTTGTCCATTTTGGATATATACTATATATAATATTACATGCTGTGATGTGATTTGTTGAATTGCTGATTTCCATGAACAATATTGTGACTAATTGTCTTAAAATGTAATGACTTAATGTAATGATTCAATGTCAGTAAACAGTCTCTTAATTGTGACTAAATATTGTGATGCTAATCAATGCAGCCAACTCCAAAGATGGATTTCAGCCATTTATTGATATTCTTTTGTTCTTTCTTTTGCTGAATCTGTCCAAATCAAATTGGGTCTACTACGCACAACTTTCTTGTCTCTAACTGTAGTTAGGAAATGAAAATGACAAACTTGTCAATGTAACAATATTTACAAAAACACTATAAGTATTGTAATCTCAGTAGCCCATAGAATTTCACCACAGCCTCAAAATCTACACAACACACCAAATTAACACTCATTCGTGACTATAACATAATTTACAAACTGGAAATTCACGTTTTACATAATTTCTCAAACATAGATCATGTATTTTCATAGTACACTAAAATACTGGTTAAGAACCTTTTGTTATGAACACTCTTTAACATGACAGCACCTTCTTCTTCTTGGCCAAAATGTAAAATAAAGTTTTGGTTGACCAACTTGACTGCTTTTCCAGAAGTAATTCATAAGTTTCAAGATACCTAATTGCACCATGTAGCCAAATCTACGTGAAGTCTCTCTTTTTCACTCCAAATACATTGTACTTCTTGTAGAAACTCCTTTGTTAATTATATAAGACTTTGAATATTGTCAAAGTGATATGTCTATAACTACCATTGTCTGTATTAACCAAATGTTTATATTTTTAGAGTTTTTGATGTCAATATTTTGAATGTTTTTGCATGACAGTGTTTAATAAAGTACTTGTTTGTGAAAATTTGAAAGATATGGTTTTTCGTTCATTTGTAGAATTAAATTATATGGAAGAATTAACCAACTTTATGAAATCCATTTAAATTGGTCTCAGTTTCAATACGCAACTGGTCAGACAATCAATGGTCAGGGAATATTCAAGATAGAGTCAGACAAAACTTTTAAAACCAAGTGTTATGTGGAACTTTGTTTAGCAATATACAGTAGCTGTTTGCAGATTGGCATTCCAAACAGTTTCAAAATTAACTTTCAAATTGGTTGTGTGATGTCATTACTCATTGGCTTAAAAATGCTTTGTTTTTGTCAATTCTGGTTAATATATTCAGTTGATTCAGTGCTTATCATATCTCACAGCGTATGTGACAATTAACAACAAACTAATTAGATGGCTTAAGGTACTTAAACAAATAAGAAGATTAGGAGACCAACATAAAACTGTCAATGACGTGGCAAAGCCAGAACTTTTGCAAATTGAAAATAAGAAAATAATTTTTCCAATGGACTGCCAATCTGCAAAGAGCTAAAGAACAGTATATGGGGCCAAGGGCACACTGCTGCAACTGAGGCTGCAGAGATTGGTGGAACAAGCTCAATTCAATAGAGAGGAATAAATAAGCTCACATATTCTAAGAGAAAATCTCAAATGAGCCTGTGTTATGCTGAAAGGAACAACGGTCAGAACTCCACCAGAGGACAGTAATGTAGCTATGCAACATACAGCAAGCGCCTGTCTGTGCCTCTTGTAAGTAGTTGCAGCTGAGTTGCTGATCAGAAAGAGCTGGTGGTGTGCTGACAAACCAGGAAAGAACAACAAAGTGAGGCCAGTTACAATGACTACAATTGGCACGACATAGAAGACTGGCCACTATATTAGGCCTACCAATATGGTTCTGAATTTTTAATTCAACATATAAATTTAATTGTGTAAGGTAACTGCATGAGGACCAAGCCTGCTCATTTTCAAAAGTTTCACCACAGGCCAATGGTCACATATACATGTCTTCCTCACTCTTAATGAAATAATCAAGGTGGAAGAGTGCCCCCTTGTGAGTAGCCAATGAATTTTTTTTATTGAAAACACACGATTGGCACTCTTTCAGAGCATTCGATCAATGTCATTAAATAAGTAGTCTCACAGATCTACCTGTAGACAATTTTCACCCACTACAATGCATTACACAGAAATTAAGGGTTATTTATCTACCCAGGACAAAAATTGAGTTGGCAAAGACGTACATCACAAGGAATTCCCTTGACAGCCAATCAGAACTCAAGAAATGGGAATATCCAGCCAGGATAGGTTAGGGATATTCCCAATTCTTGAGTTCTGATTGGATGTCAAGGGAATTCCCTTGTGACGTACGTCTTTGCCAACTCAAGTTTATGCCTTTGCTTTCCAATAGAGGGTGCTTGACATGCACACCTTGATTATTTTGTTGAGAGTAAACATATATGTGATCATTGGCCTGCGGTTTCACTCTGAATACAGAAATCCTATTGGTTTTTCAAGAACAGCTTTGATGCCAAAGCGATGGACAATAGTAGAAAGCACAAGTATAAAACAAGTGACAAGTATATATTATCATTCGACAAAGTCTTCACTGTAACTGTTGAAAAAATTCAGAATTAAAAACCACCGAGAGAAAAGATGCCAAGAATGGTCCAAGACTGGCAAGAGAATCTACAAGGTGAGAATTAGAGGTTATTATACGGCTGAATTGGTAACCTTCCCTGAATCCTCACCGGAGACCCGTATCTTCCTCAGACTTCGAAGGGGTTGAGTGAGGCTACAGGTCAAGACTGAGATGCAGCAGGGAAGGATGAAAATACAGCAATATGTTATAACCTTTAATATGTAATGCCAAAGCATGAAGACGGCACCTCCCGGACGCAAAAGATACATTTTAAGACACTAAATTGTAGTGAACTAAATTTTTTTTCCTGAACATTCTTTTTTTTGGAAATATTTCTTTTTTTTCGAACTTTTTTTTCTTGTAAAATTTTTTTTTTCAGTGTTCGCTCTGTCACTGAAAGACATGCAGGGCTCTCCCTGACTCACTTATCCACAAAAATTGCAAAAGAGCAGTTCTGTGTTCAGCAGCAAATTGAAGTCCTACTTTTTTGAAATCTGACCATTAGACAGCACCGCGTCGGGCGCTTCGCGACCAACGGCTGGTCTACATCGATGTAAAGATTTTTTGCCCACTGCAATGTCATGTGTCTCAATGGCAGTGTGTTTAGAGTGCCTTCCATGTAATTTTGAGGCCAGAGTTCAATTCCACCGCATGGCAATATTTGACTGCTGAGCGACTGAACTGATATCCCTGCCGGGTATAAGATGCAAAAAACATGGGTGACATGCTCACACCTGCAACAGCTAATCCCTGCCGGGTATAAGATGCAAAAAACATGGGTGACATGCTCACACCTGCAACAGCTAAAAACTCCTCCCCGAGCAATGCCACTCACCTAAACTGTCCACCTATCCTTATTGATCTATCCTGTCCTTCTGATAACAGCAAATAACAGTGAAACAGCTCCCTTATTTACGTTTTCTGCCTCTACTGTTTTTCCCCACCAGGGGCGCATGCATCTCCATCGTAGTTCCGCTATTGCTCACGTTTAGGGCTGGCGCCACCGTCTGCCTTCCCGCCAAAAAGCTCAACACACATCACTCTCATCTACTCTGCATGCAACACGGGGCCAGATGCCCATGCAGGTAGGGGGGGGGGGGGTTAATTATTCCCCATTATAGTCCTACCCAAAATCATGGGTAAATCTAGTGTACTATATTTAGATACTGACAGCGAGCCACCTGGTGAAAGTGATGCTGCAAAGTGGCCAAGCAAAAAGTTAGGCTTGAAACTCCTACTGCATCTTTCTATGTGCAGAAAATAATTAAAGTTTCTTTCCTTTCAGGACTTTCAATTGAAGGTTTGCTATCATCCGGATAAAAGCTTGCTGAAGTTTCCAGAAACAAAGTTTGCCGAATTAAGAAGGTAATGAGCAAAGGTTTTGATTTAAACGTACGAAGTGCACCGAGTGCAGATTTTTTTTTGTTCTCAAAGCACCGGAATGAGATTTGCATGTTACTATAGGTCTACTAGTATTATTCGAGCTTATTCGGTGTGTACTCCAACCGAGTTAGCCAAAAAGCAAGTTGGCGAGATCTCGTCTGACTGTCTGTGCCATGAGACTTCGGCGAGAGGATGGACTTGGTGACCCAGATACGAGCTAATGCACTTCCCTCACCCCTCTCTGGCCCTCAGTAAACTGCACTATCTGGTGTGAGGGCCTCTGGGAGGCCAGTGTGAAGCCCAGTGTGGGCCACCCTGATTGGAAATGTCAATAGCCAATCCGAGGATTGCATGATTTCTTCTTCCATGTTGACATTATGCCTGACCGACTGGCAACCTGACATATCGATGTAGAAATCTATCAGAGACACATTAAAGTGCCAGTCGGGCTGAGTTAGTGCTCCCTTCTGATTGGCCAATCTCGATCAGCTGATCTCATCTCTGTCAGGTCTCCTTCAAACCGGTTCATCAGATATCACAGGATATTGCCCACTGCATGGGTATTATTGTCGACTGACTAACCGCTAGTAAAGGTTATTCACCACGGGAGAGGGAATATGTGATTTATCACCCGAGGCCTTTAGGCCGAGGTGTGATAAACACATATTCCTGATCCCATGGTGAATAACCGGCTTATACCATGAGACAAACACTCAAACAGTCAAACATGAGAGGATAACTGGACAACAAAGAATATGGGAATTATTCCCCTGAAATACTGTAATGTGATTGGCTGACAGAGGTGTCGAATGGTATAAAGGTCTTAACTTCATGGCTGACAATTGTCCCAAATGAATACAAATGATTCTGTAACTGCGTGTCGGTCTCTTTAATATGCCGTACGTATGACGATTTAAGAGAATGTTTTCCCCCTAATACAGACAAACCTCGTTTTCGGCATGTAGCCTATTTGAAATTTGGATCATTGGATGTCAAAGTTTTGTCGTACGATAAGTCTATCAACCATGCAATGCCATGGTTGTAAAAGAACCTGAATCCCTGTAGACCGCAATATGCATGGCAGCAGTTGATGAGAAAAAACTCTACTTCAGAATGTATCGAAGCCATTTCACCCTTTATGGAGGTCTTGATACTTTTCCCCAATGACATTGGAGACTACTCTCCACCAATGACATCTTGCTCCTGACTTCTCCTTTCCTATTTGTCCAACGTATTTGCATGAGGAAATTAAGACCAGAAACTTCAATAGAAACAAGATGATACTGGCTCTGCAGCCCAACTTAGCTTTCTGTATGCATGTCATCCTGCTTAAATTGGACAGAATGGCTGGAGCTTATTTTTATCTTTCTTGCTTCTATTGGACAAAATGGCAGAGGCTTATTTTTTATCCTTGTTGCTTTTATTTGGACAGGATCTGCAGTGCCAGATCAGTGTACAGTCTGACAACAGGAGCCTCAAGGATACCCAGTAACTTGCACCAAGGCAACTGAGTAAGGCAACATTTGGAGCAAGGCAACATAGCAAGGCAACTGAGCAGGCAACCAGGGCCAGCCAATTTGTCTCAGACATTTTGACAGTAGTCCTTGCGAATCAGATGACACTGACAAGGGATGCAAGTTTTAATGAATAACTTTCAGATTGTGGATTGAACTTGGGTAAGATATAAGATGGAGCCATAGCAAGAATGGTTGACAAGTTGAAATGGAGGAAGGCAAACTCAAACCCAATGCATCAACTCAAATGCTTGCAAATAAGGTTGAAAATTGGTCTGAGGGTGGAATGAATGATTCTAAGATTCTTGGCATTCAAACTTGTGTTTGCATCTCCCTTACCCAGTCCTATTTGCTGTGTATTGAGTCCAGATGAACATCAACTGTCTACAAAGATGCAATTTGATATGTATCAGCCAATGAGAACAGCAATGCTTTGCAGACTGGCTTGTTTTGCCCACATAACAATAAGAAGCCAATCTCATATTGACAAATGCCTTGTATTCAGAAAAGAGGAAAAGAGGGAGAGGGGGGCAAAGGTCAAGATGAATCTCAGGGGGTCAATCAGCTGAGGGGGATCTGGGGGGGGGGGGCAAGGAGCCATATCTGATGGAGGGATTGAGTCATGTGGTGTAAATCATAACCACTTGGCTAATGAATACTAAAAGCAGTCATAGATCACTTGGAATGGCCAGCAAGAGACATGGCAGAGAGGGGCAGTGAGAAGCACCAATGTTTCTCTTGCCTTGCCTCCCAGTGCTTTCCTGGGGTCATGCACTGAGTGGAAGCAAAATAAAGAAGAAAACAAAGCTTAGTCACTTCACAGGAGTCCTGAGCTACTGACTGGAGTCCCAGCTCATTCTGAGGAGGCAAACATTGGAGAATTGCAACCACCGGACTATGAGCTCCCACGCCCCCAACACAGGGATTTTGAAGCTATTTGCATTCGCTTGATCTGTGTGCCAAATTCCAAGAAATGCACAATATATAGATTTGTCAGAATGTTTCCTGTTGTATTGTGCCTTTGCTTTGGTTAGAGCCTGTAATTCACAGTGCAAGTAACATTTAGCATTATTGATGTTGTCAGCAGCATCACAATCGGCCACGAATTACTCCAGCGGTTCTCTCGTGATGAAACAGGGAGGAAGCCACAAATTTTAGGTGGAACATATTCTCCAAAGAAAAGATGGATTTCTAAAATTCCATCAGAGGGACTCGTCACTTGCACGATATACAAGATGCCCAAAGTTAAAATCTTGTCCAAGTGACACGGAAGTTTCTCAGGAAGGTTGACCATGGCAAAGTTACTCGAAGAGCAAGAGGCAAAGAGCAAGAGGCAAAGAGGAAGAGCAAGAGGGGAAGAGCAAGAAGGGAAGAGCAAGAGCTAGGGGAAGAGCAAGAGAGGAAGAGCAAGAAGGGAAGAGCAAGAAGGGAAGAGCAAGAGGTGAAGAGCAAGAGGCGAAGACCAATTTCTTCACCAACTTAGTCACTGTGTTATAAATCACATTTTGCAGTCATCAAAAGTTTACTGAGCAGTTTTTGATTTAACACAGTTGGTCAGTATAAACAACCAAGGCAAAAAAAACCAACATGATGTTTTTTATTTGCAGATATAGTTGTATGTGCAATTGTGCATGGTCAGCAACTGCACTGTGGTCAAGATAACGACCATAAATGGTATTTGTGTGGAGAAAGATAAGCACCTCTTAGCCAACCATACCACATAGAACCAAATCTTTCAAATTGTGGCATAGATACCGTATAAAGCAACTTTCACTGCAAAACGTTATACAGTGCAAAATAAAAGTTTCAGACAATGATTAAACTTTGTACTAAGTAACATAACCTCCCACACAATTGCACTTTAATTACCTGAACTTGTTTTTTTTTATACAACCATCAATGACCGCTTCAGTCCGGCTGTCCAATCAGCATTCAGCTAATGCCAGTGCACTTCCCAAAACTTAGAATGCTAACCAGAGTCATTAAAATTTGCAACAGTGCAGTTCAATCAGAGGAAGAGAAATAATGAAGGTAATGAAGCAATTGAAAGTAAAACATCCCCCCAAAAAACTTGATTCTTTGGAACCACCGGAGTAATTCATGGCCAATTGTGATGCTGCAGACAACATCAATAATGCTAAATGTTACTTACACTGTAAAATTACAGGCTCTGACCAAAGCAAAGGCACAATCTAGAACCAACACTGAATTATTTATCACTGACAACAGGGTTCCTATAATTTAACTGCAAAATTCTGGACAAAAAGGAGTACAATCAATCGGAGGCATAACACATATAAGACTTGAATGCTCAGAACTTTGAATCACTGCACTCGGTTTACATAAAATCATGTTTATTAATAGCATAAGCTGTTCCCAAAAGTGCATTGTTTTCCTTGAATGATATTGAATAATGAACTTCATCATTGTTTGCATCAGAATCAATTTTAAAAACAAATTTATCTGATGAAATCATCCCGAATAAGGATATTTCTCAAAATTATTATTTCGGAAATGGCCAATTCTCAGTTGCTGTTGTCAATCTCTGATCTTACGCACTTATGATTCGAAGGTGACTTGGCATATACACAATTAATTTGACGAGAGAAGAAGCATTTCCATATTTCTTGTTTTATTGTTCACTGGCCGTTTGTCACACATAAGCACTTGGTGAAAAGATTTTCACCATGCATACCAGGGCTATTCCCAATTGTCTCCCCTTTTTGGCCAAGTAAGAGGTTGCGTGGAAGGAGCCAATTCCTCTAGAGCAGAAACTAATCAATCTGCCCAAATTGCAATGGAATGTGTTCATATCAGTACATTGACCAAATGCAACCAAAATGTGATGGTATATATTCACTCCATTATGTAGCACATAGCAATGCATTGATTGCCCTATTTCCAGGGTGGAGACAACCTTGGGGGAAATGCAGGCAGCAGTCTAAGGACATTCCTGCAGTCTGCCTGCAGCTTCCCCTCACTCTCACTTGAGGTAACAACACATTTTACTGCACTTCCTCAGCCTTCTCACTGGCCAAAACAGGAGAACACAGCCAGGAAGACATTCAATCTCACATGCAATTCCTCCATAGCACCATTTATCACACCTCAGACACAACAGCCAAGCATTGGTGACAGGCTTGGCCTGAGCATGGCCTGAGAGGTTCATGAGCAGCAAGAAAGGGGTCTGGCCACTGAGGCCAGCCAACTCATGCAAGAAATCCCCAGCCGTTCCACTAACACCCTCTATCTAATTCATGAAAATCAACTGAGTCAGACCACGAACCACTTGTGTGTAGTGCTGTGAATAACCATTTAGTACCATGTGTCACCCTATCTCAAACAGAGGTACATTACCAAAGGTCACAATCAATCTGAGTCAACTTATATGACAGACCAGTGAAAATCATGATAGCTTTAGAGTTTCTGGAAGCAGGCTCTTTTGCCTCTATTAACACATGTCATCATGCATTATAACCAGAACCGCAAGCGGTTTCAACGCTCGTCTGTTAATGTGAAATCTATCAATGTGTGCCTGATTACCACCCACAGGCCAATACCTGTAGCAAATTTCATAACTGTAACTCTAAGCGATATATTAAGGTTACAATGGACAGTTCAAGAATGAAGAAATCTTTGATTTCTCAACATTTTCTTGATCCATGTCCACAGGCCAGTAAGTGTACCTAATTTCATAACTGTAAGCGAAATATTAAGGTCACAATGGGCAGTTCAAGGATGTCGGCCATTTTCAAGTGGCCATTTTGGTGGCCATCTTGGATTTCTCAACATGTACCCCATTCATACCCACAGGCCAATACCTGTACAAAATTGCATAAATATTGAGTTCAATGGGCAGTTCAAGAATGAAGAAAGTTGGATGCCAAAATGGCCGCCACAAAATTGCTGCCATCTTGGAATTCTCAACATTTTCCCGATCCATACCCTCAAGCCAATACCTGTACCAGGACGATCGAGCGACGACAATAGCTCTTCGTTTTCAAAAACAGACGAGCTAAAAATTAATGATTACTTCTTAAAGTCCAGCAATAAGACATAGACAATTTCCCTCTCATGTCAATAGCCCAACAAGGACATCCTTGGCTAGTCCTGACACCATATGCTGAGCCATCAAGTCGTCTCAGTATAGCAAAGAGTTATGGAGGATCTGCTCTGTCCCACAGTCTCAAGATGATGCAAATTGACTGAAGAGCATTGGACCTGGGAACACTCAAGGCTCAAACAAGTCTTGCATGGGTTAGGGCAGAAAAATTGCCAAACTTTGGCTACAAAATATACCATTTGACATTTCTGTCAGCCAGTATTTCACTGTGACTAACTCTAAATTATAAACCCATGTTCTTTGTTGTCCACCAACTCCAACTGCCCTCCCATATTTACACATTTGAGTGTTTGTTGCAAGGTATAAGCCGGTTATTCACCACTGGATCAGCAATATGTGTTTATAATAGATCAGGCTAAAGCCCTTGCATGCCAAATCACATATCACCTCTCATCAGTCCGACATTAGGTGAACAACCTATACCAGGGGTGGACTGGTAGTATTTCAGGCCTGTGGCAAAATAAGTCAATGGGCCCCTACGTCCTTGCCGTGGCGTTATTTTCAAATGCGAAAAGGAAATTATCATGCCCTATACAATTTGTTAAATTTGTGAGAGGGTCTTGTCCTATTCAGTTAATTTGGTTGCATCACAAAATCGTAAACTGGATGACAAATTTAGCCACATAGGCCAGTCCGCCCCCTATGCCTATCATCCTGCCAGACATTGCCATTTTGGAGAAACTGGACAAATCCAGACTGCTTCTAGTCCCTTTGCATGTGCTGAACAGTGCCAGCTGTGAAGAAAACTCCCAGGGCCTCCTTTTCTGGTATTAATACTATTGATATTCGAAAACAAATTTACCATGTGACAATATAGACTTTAATGAGTCAGTTTCAACTTTCAGGGCAGTTGTTCCACCACAGGGGCAGTTGCCTGTCAGTTGCTGCATGTGAATTCGGGCAGAGTTCACTGCCTGTGGCAGCTCACCTCTGTTGCCTCTTGTGAATGTCTCTTAATACATAAATATTAAGTATGAACTCTGTGTGCAGAGTAGGGAACATCATTCAATCCGGGAGACAAGTTATCACAGACTTATCACATTTATTTTTGCAGCAAGTTCTGTTCGTGCTTGTAGCAATTCATCAGTCCTGCAGCCATTTCCTCTCTCTTCCTTCAACCTTTGTGGAGATACGATTCATTTCCAGGTGAAACGAAAGCTGTGCCCTTGGCGATTTATGACGGCTAATGACTAAAGCCAACAAAAATGGCTAGTCACTTGGTCAATTTAAGCAAGGTCAACACATTCCATTTTCTTTTTAAGTTTCAGCACAGATAAAAATACCGGATTCCAAAGCAGAGTAAGGGGTCCATCAGATGGTACTTTGGAAGGGGGGCTTTGCATTTTATCCCTGGGACACTTTTTTGTTTGCGGGTCAGTGTTGGGAGGTCTTCAGGGCAGCCTCGTCCTCGAGCCAGCCTCGGGGTCATATTTTGATGGCCTCGGCCTTGGCTCGGTCTCGGATGCCAATCCTCGGCCTTGCCTTGGTCTACTCTCTGGTGTCTTTAGGTCAGTGGTGGTGCGCTTGGGACTGGCCTCGGGACCGGCCTTGGCCTCAGAGGCTCATGCCTCGGTCTCATCCTCGGATGTCCCGACCTCGACTACATCACTGTTGCACGTAAAGCTGTTTTTTCACGCGTGATCATTATGGTGCCCTTGCTTAAACTGGAGACAAACTGTTTCTAAATTTTAATGAGCTGAATGAACCTTTTTTGCAGTCTTATCATCACTCTCATGTACTGAAAAATACATTTTCAAGAAAAATCCATCGCCCCCCCCCCCAAGCGATCATCTGATGGGACCCAAAGTAAAGCGAGAGTAAAGTACCCCTATCATATCAGAGGACTCTGAGAGGAGTATAAGGATGAGTCTGCACCTGTAGAATTGCAAAACCTTCAAAAAACATTCAAAAACATCTCAGCTACCAAGTAGTCTCCTGCAGCCCCGCTGGGGGCAGTGAGGGGTCAAATAGGCCAACTTCCGGTACAGCAGACTGAGGGAGAGAGCAGACATTCCCAAGCAAACAGAATTATTGTTGTCCCAAAAGAAGAGATGTAACTCTAACCAGCAGGTACAAAATATCAATCATAGCGAAGTGTAAAGAATGGGAGCACTGAAATTTCAGGTTCTTCTAAATCCATTATTTTGCAGAATGCACCCAGACTCCACATTTTCACAGTACATCAACTTTACAACTTACACCAAAGGTTAGGTATATTATGAGGCAAAGAACTCACGTAATCAGAAATATATGATATTAAAGAAAGTTAAGACTGGTTCAACAATCTACATGATTTACACATGGTTAGTAGGTTAAACAATGAAGTCCACCATACACACTAGAACTTTCTTGTTTCCTGTTGGAACTTTTACATCTGTATGTCGCATCATATTGTGCCAAGATGGGCTCCAATCATTATTCCAATCCACCTTTACAGCAAATTTCCTCGCTTTTGACTTAGCGAAAGAGCATCAACGGTTGGCATTGGTTGCTGGAAGGCCCCATTTATGTCCCACAAACTCCAGCTAACTCCTTCTAACTTCCGTAACTCCCACTAACTCCCACTAACTCCCACTAACTCCTGTAACTCCCACTAAATCCTGGTAACTCCGAGTAAATCCCATAACTCCTGGCAACTCCTGACAAGTCCTATAACTTCCAGTATCTCCTGGCAACTCCTGATAACTCCCATAACTCCTGGTAAGTGCCTCTAACTCCCACTAATTCCCAAAACTCCCTGAAGTTCCAAATGGGGGCTCCGTTTGGGAGTTACATGCTTAGGGGCCGACCAGAAGATAGTTGGGGGGGCTATGGACTTTACCCCTGAGACAAACTTTTTTTCGTACACGACGCATCAACAAACAATTTTTTATGCATGCGCACTCGCGACAAACTTTTTTATCGGAATTTTAACATTACGGTACCCTAGCTACAGGTGGAAACAAACTTTTTTTTTTATTTCCATGTGCTGAACAAACTTTTTTTTTCAGTGTTAAGTGGGAAACAATCTTTTTTTTTCACCAAATATCCATAGCCCCCCCCCCCAAAGATCATCTGGTCGGCCCCTTAAATGGGGCCTGCTGGAAGAGTGCATAGTCCATCTCTGCAAACCTAGGTTCACATCACCTCCACAACAAGTCACTCACCAAGACTTAGCATAAATTTAAATAAAAATATTTTACTACGACTACGTGGGTGATTATTGAGAAAGGAGTATAAACAGCGGTTGACTTGTCTTATCCGATCATTATTTTCTCACACAGCAGCCAAAAAAGTGAAATAAAAGTTGACAGAACCAGACGAACAGAAATGCAATACAATGCAGCCACAAAGTACCGAAGTTCACTTGATCATCACTGCATGCAGTAATGTCTATGAGAGAGTGACTCAATCAGGAGTTAATGAAACATGAGGTAGTGCTTGTCCCAGCAAAGTGTCTTGACTGATAAGCATTCATTTGAGCCAGAGGCCAGACCATGTGGATCCGGTTGCTGTCTGCTTTATTGCTTCATTGACTGGTCTCTTGATGGACGCCATCAAGTCAAGTGGCACATGCTCCCCACGTGTCAGTAGCAGACGAAATTGTCTTTTTCGTCTGGTGGAAATGGTTGGGAGTCTCAGGAAGAGATGAAAAAGGCTAGCAGACTGTAGCAGTTGATTAAAACAAGGTCATTAATTTAACTCGTCCCAGTACAACCCGCAGAACCAATATAACTTATGGATGGCAATGATGAAATGTGGTCAAAAAAGTTTTCGGAAGACATTACAAACTGCAGTTTAAGACTCGTTAACTTTCAAGAGTCTTTCATGGGAGACTGAGCAGGAATTTTACTTTCAACTTGTAAATTTGGTTTTCCACATCATTGACCCCTTACGCATATTCGATTTGCCCTTTCAATCAGTCCAGTTAAAAATAATATGTAATCTGCCAAGCCAGGAGAGAGCGGTAAGCAGGTCTAGATTTACTACGCCAACGCTGTTGTATTACGGTGATTGAATTGTCAATCAGACCAGAAATTTTCAAGTTAATTTGCGTCGTTTTGCCGATTTCGTGAACGGCCACTAGAGGCGCCACTGTTTCGGTGCGCCCTCTGTCGTTTTTTGCGGCGTCATGAACGGAGTCATGCAACTTACGCAACTGCGCATGCGTGGTAGAATAATGGCGGCGAGCATGTAGTCAAAACAAAGATGGCGAATGACACGCTGAAATTGAAGGGACAGTATTGCATGATTTTTCAGTACGTACATGACTAGTGTGGGAAGGATCGCTAAGCGATCGCAATTTGCCACCTTCGGCGGCAAATTGCTCTCGCTTACCGCTCTATAATTTGATAGAGAAATGCATATGTATGTTTTGAAACTTTGGATGCTCCAGCTGTAGAGTTAGGCTTAATTCTGAACTCATTAGAAGGTAATTGATCAGAACACATCATTTGGTAATTGGTTGAAGAAAACAAATGAAAGAAATGAGGGTAATTCAATGTACAAGGTTTCATTTGGACTGACCAATTGTCACAATTATAAGAGAAGGTCAGTACAAATTGAGCTAAATTGCAGACTGCAGCTGATTGAGTGAAAAGTTCGTCTGCTGAGCACCATTCCTTCATCATGCAGCTGCAATTGGCGGACCACAGAGACGACCCATGCAGCCAGCGGACAGCTGCAGATAAAAGAGAAAGCGGGCCCCAAGCTCAGGCACATGGGAGTAACAGGCAGGCCCAAGTTGACAGCTCACTCTGAAAACACCCAGCAACTGTACAGCAACTGAATTTGGAACATTGTTTTAAGAGTTAAAGATTGCAAAGACAGACATTAGCAATGGGTGATGGAATGGACAAGTTTATTGGAAGGTGGGATGTTACAGGCACTGAAAACATGGAAGAGATGCTGAAAGCTTTTGGTAAGTGCCTTGCAAACATTTCAATATATTGTTTTACTCATTATGAGAGGTGGCTTACTTTTGTTGGCATACTAAAATGTAAACAATGTTACTGTGGGACTGTTGCACATTAATGTGAGCTGAAGGGTAGTTCTATGCACCCCAAAGCTAAAGGAAGATACATAGTCTTTCCTACATGTTATAATAAATTAGGTAGTTCCAATAAGAATTTCACTTTAAAGATTAAAATATAAGTCATCTTCTGTAGTTAGCGCCACATAAAAACATAACAACTTCCCAATTATCGGACAACATCTGTTAACGCAATTAATGGTAACAAAATCTCCATAAAAATGTCGAACAAAATTTGCGCCACATTAACATGTCAAATACTATTAACTACAATTTGGCTAAATACTATGCGAGACACATGGCTTTTTGTTGAGAGTCCGCAATCAATTTGGGCTAAAAATATAACCATGTGGGTAACACGTGTCAATGTTATGTAATCAACTCTATTCATCTTCCATTGATCTGGCATGATTCAATCACTTTCTTCAATGCATGGTCAACTACACAGGATATTGATCTAATTAATCAAGAAAGCAGTCAGGTGGAAACACCCAAACACATCAGTCAATGGACCAGCTATGTCAGGCATGCAATAAACATTCTATTACATCCAGCAATCACTGTAAATCTAACATGTTCAATAATTCCATGAATTTTCATCGAATGGCAAGGGAGGCAGTTAGCTCAGCTGGTAGGGCTCAGGGCTTATAATCTCTGGGTCCCGGGTTAGATCCCAAATCTGGCTGGCTCACCTAACTTGGCCCGTGCTGTTGGACAGCAGTTTGAATCATTCTTTGCCTCGTTGGTGACTTCCTCCAGCTCAGTGCATAAACACAGGAAGTAAAGCCCCAACAAAGGTCTGTGCTAAGTAATATCCAACAGGATGGCTTGGGAGAGTCTCAATATGACTTATATAAATCAAATATCATAAGAGCATATCCCTCTTCATTAAATTAATTCAGATTTTCATAAATTAACACTTCTCTAAAGGCATCAGGAAACCACCTTACATTAGCTTCATTTTAAAATACAAATGGGTCAATTGTGCCACTAACTGGCAGACATGTTGCAGAGGTTCATTTCCCTCTCTTCAATCATGGCCCAAGACAGCAAGAATATCCATGAAGTGCTAGATGTGAGCCAACTTTGAAGTGGCAGGCAGAATAAAGATGCATTGATATTTAATTAGATCATTCAACAAATATATAACTCCCAATAAAGAAGAAATATGTGGTGTGACAATTCGACAAAATGTGTCATAAACAATTCAGGATGTGAAAAACTACCATCCTAAATTGAATAGATCAAACTTCTAAAAAAATTCTTAATTTCCAAAAAATATTTTTTATCAAACAATACGAAAATGAAATCTGAAAGGAGATTTTTAACTATGAATAGGCCTATCTAGGGGAATAAGGGGATATTCTTTGCTTCTAATGTATGATATCAGTAAGCATTTTGTGGTGATGAATGATGTAGGCTATCATAAACAGGAAAATATTTTGGTTTATCAAATAATATTTCAATTTATCAAATAAAAGGCACTTATATTGGATAACTCGAGTATTTTCAGAGTGATGCTTGTTTTATCATGGGCTGCCAGTTGCCAACCATATTATCAACTGCTTTTGGATTATGTTTAATCATATGTAATGGACAAAATCGCTCCGCACACAAAGACCTTTTCATAATCTGCAATGAACTTTACCATTGCATACATTGACTGCATTCCAGATTTTCTATTGTATTGAACCTCACCATGCATATTAGCTGGGCTTAAACATCTAGATTTCAATTTTTCTATTAATCCTGCTATTTATTGAGTGTATATCTCAACTGAGAGACATAATCCAGTTGGATTGATCACTGACATTGATCTACATTTGTCAATCAACTTAATTCAAAGCTATGAAAAAAGTTTTTTCAGTTTTAAAAACAATCCCAAAAGATATGGCCCTTATTCTTCTTGCAGTATCCAGTTAGGACTTAAAATTGAATTTATCTTATACTAATAATATTTACTATTAAATTCACTTAGAAATATCCAACCTGAAGTAGAACTTTTTTTCTTGATAAAAAAGTGATTTATTGATGCAATAAACCTCTTTTCAATAATTATACTTTCATTATTTCAAAGTTGGCTTGGTTATTTATAATGCTATCAACATCATGCAACCTCTTTTGATTATGGAGGTATATGGTGCCACACCATGCCATGTACCATACTTGATGTAGGCATGTCTGACAAGGGTGTACATATATGTTTACCAGAACAGTTCCCATCAGATGAAAGCCAGACGAACATCAATAGCCAGTCAAAGCCTTCTCTCGTCTGGTGCACTGATCGTCTGGTCCATGAAATGTTTAGGATCATAAATTGACAGCATTTGGCAAGAGACCGCCTGCAGAGCCATTGCTGTCTGAGTTGCACAGTCGGACAGTCCACAACACATATGGCCTCTACATTGTACTACAATTCACAAATATGAACAAACATTACTTGATCAAATAGTAAATACAACACACAAGTTGGAAGTCACGTTCGTAAACATTGATTTTACGAAACTCCTTAAATTAACGACTTATTGAACACATAAAGCAGTCAATAGCCAAAAAGCTGTTTACACACAAAGTTAAAGTGAAAACAAGATGAATGCTTTATGTTGTGGTATGAAAGTGAAGTTAAACACCAAGTTTTTTAGATTTTCGAAATTAATGTCCAGTATCATAAGGTCCAAGCCGGATGTCGTTTGGACAAACATTTAATTGGTGGCCCCTTGTATCAGTGTCTGCATGGCGCGACAGAAAGATTGCTTTTATGGAATAAATATGTAAAAGATCCCTCACATGGGGTAAATGTGTAACATGATGAAGACTCAGCTCTCCAATCTCATCAATCAACCCTTGTGAGCGCCCAGAACTTGGCTTAGCAGGCTGCACTTACCATATCTATCAACTATCTAGGTCTATTCTTGTTTCTTTAAGCATTTACCCCAGATCATGTACCCATATTTATGATGTTATGATGATCTAGTGTGATGAAACAAAATTGATTTCCACAAGGCGCCTGGGAATATGACTGTCACCATAATCTACTGACATTGATACCACTGTCTCCACCAACTGTGGATTAAATACATAATGGCCAAAATGACAATGTACTCATTCCAAGCAAGCATATATTATATAGCATAAACTTGTGACTGAGAGGAATTTTTATGAGACTGATCTGGCAAGCACTTCATAGTTTACATTGTGAAATCATGGATATGTTTTATTAATAGATCAGTAAAACAAATAATCCTGAACAATCTAGAGTCAAAACAGAAAATAATCCACTGACATGATATTATGATTGATCCCAAGCAGGAAACATGTGCATCGTAAAAATTATTGATGCAATTGTGGTAAACAAGCCATCCAAGAAACAACCACAGGCATGCGTGTGATTTCATTGTGCCCTGCTTTGTACAGAATTTTCCCCAATTTTCACACAACAGATTCCATCCACCAGAACATGAAATTAAGAACTTTTTCAGTAGTTTTCAGTGCCTTGTGCTGCAGCCTGCAGTTGACTTATACTGATAGACACTACATGTACATGTTAGATAGATAGATATTGGTAAGTGCAGCCCTCTAAGCACAGTTGTAGGTGCTCACAAGGGTTGACTGATGAGGTGAGAGAGAGAGACAGCAGGAGTTCTCGACATATTACATATTTAGTCCATGTGAGGGATCTTTCACTTGTCAAGCACACTGAGCACAAACAGTCAGACAGTCAGACACTTATACAATTTAACATCTCAATGATCTCATCCGCATGACATCCAGCTTATATATATCGCTTTTGAAGGTTACCAAAAATATTTTGGAATGCACTGCCCGGGGTTCAAACCCATGCGGGCTTAACTTTTAGCACAAGAGGCTAAGACATAACCACTCAGCCAACCATATAATGACTATGTAATTCAAAGTACAAACATCAAGTTTGAGTGAATTAGGATTGCCGAGGACTGAGGCTGGCAGCTGGAGAAAACTTGATGGACAAAATAAAACCTTGAGTTTGCAATCTTCCATCATGCATGTACATATTACAGATCTATATATCAGATAGATAGATAGATAGATAGATAGATAGATAGATAGATAGATAGATAGATAGATAGATAGATAGATAGATACAGTGAGTGCAGTCCTCTAATCCCAGTTCAGGGTGCTCACAAGGGTTGATTAATGAGATGGGAGACAGAGTGGAAGTCCTCAACATGTTACACATTTACCCCATGCGAGGGATGTGTTACCTGCCCAGCACAGACACTGATATCAGGAAAATCAAAACTTGGTAAACATCAAGCATTCGATACCAAAAAAAAACTTGACTAATACATTGTTGTATAGTGATGAACACATTGAATAATGACTGATTGTACACATTCTCCTGTAATGAGCAGGGCGGATTCGGTTAGCAGTTCCTCCATTCCTGAGGTGTATGGGAGCAATCTCGTAGCATCATTCACCTGCGAATGGCTGCAAATGGAATGCACCCCAGCTGCTGAGCAAGAGAGCTTCAGAGGCTGACAGGGGAAGATGTTGATTGACACCACATGCTCAGGTGGTCTTGAGCCAAAGGCTGCAAAAACACAAACAAAAAGTGCCCCTAATAAAACCCTGGGTTATGGCCAGCCAGAAATACATACATCAAGCAACTATGATGAAAACACCCAGCCCTCATAATTGTCTACTTGGGAAAATAAGCCAACCACAGAGAGTTAGAGACACCTACCAAGACCAACTACCAAGTGTTATTCCATTGAAGTGGTCCGAATTTTATAACATGATGCAAGATTTATGTCAGTAGATTTGGCATAAATACAGCTTACAGACAAACAGACAATGCAATTTTATTAACACAAATAACATCATTTATAGTTATAGCGATAAAAACACATTTTTTACAATTTTCTTTTTTACAAAATTTACGCCAAAATCCAGATATTTTGATAATTGATACTTTGAATAGGTCATATCCATCACTGCATCTGCGGGAGATTTAATAATTCTAAAGCCGACTGTAGCCTGGAAAAGCGTTGGAGCAAGTGGAGTGACGTGACAATAATACCACCTCACAGGATAAAAGAGAAAACAGGAGAAAAGTTAATACTTTATATCGGTTTACAAATGTAATAGGATCAGGTGCAAGCTTAGGATTAGTAATTATTATAAGGTCAATCCAAGGCATGAGGTCCATAAACAGTTTTTATAAATTCCCAGTACAATTAATCATACCAAAAAGAGATCCTCCTAAAATGTGTAACACCTAAGACGCATTATAGATCGGATTATAACTTTCAATCTTCCAGAAAAGTATAACACAATATACCAGTCGGGAACCCATGACTATCAATCATCCAGAAAAGTACAACACAGGGTGCCAGTCTTGGAGCCATGATTGTCAATTTTTCAGAGAGACATAACACAAGGTACCAGTCTGGGACCCAAGATTGTCAATGTTCCAGAAAAGTATAACACAAGGTGCCAGTCTGGAACTCATGATTGTGAATCTTCCAGAAAAATATAACACAAGGTGCCAGTCTGGACCCATGATTGTCAATCTTCCAGAAAGGTATAACACAAGGTGCCAGTCTTGGACCTCAATTTTCATTCTACCAGAGACATATCATAACACAAGATGCCAGTTTGGTACCCATGATTGTCAATCTTCCAGAAATATGTAACACAAGGTGCCAGTCTGGACCCATGATTGTTCTTCTTCTAGAAAGGTATAACACAAGGTGCCAGTCTGGACCAACGATTGTCAATCTTCCAGAAAGGTATAACACAAGGTGCCAGTCTGGACCCATGATTGTGAATCTTCCAGAAAAGTATAACACAAGGTGCCAGTCTCGGACCTAAGATTGTCAATCTTCCAGAAAAGTATAACACAAGGTGCCAGTCTGGGACCCATGATTGCCAATCTTCCAGAAAAGTATAACACAAGGTGCCAGTCTGGACCCATGATTGTCAATCTTCCAGAAAGGTATAACACAAGGTGCCAGTCTGGACCCATGATTGTCAATCTTCCAGAAAGGTATAACACAAGGTGCCAGTCTGGGACCCATGATTGCCAATCTTCCAGAAAAGTATAACACAAGGTGCCAGTCTGGACCCATGATTGTCAATCTTTAAGAAAAGTATAACACAAGGTGTCAGTCTAGGACCTATGATTGTCAATCTTCCAGAAAAGTAAAACACAAGGTGCCAGTCTGGACCTATGACGGTTCAAAATGCTGAGTTGATTACCAAACTAATTACTCAGAACAACTTTAATTGATAATTTCTGCTTCATCCAGATATGGAAGAGAAGAAGCGACAGATGTACGCGGAGATGAGGTTCACAATGGAATACACGAGGAATGGAGACAACTGGAGTTACACGGTGGAGATGCCAAACGGAATGAAAAAGACATTTAACTTTTCCATAGGACAGGAGTTTGACTCAACAACACTAGATGGCAGACCAATTGTTGTAAGTAAAAGCTATTTTATTATGTAATTTCTTTTTGGATTCCACTTGTATGTATGGGGAGGGGGTAAAATTAGTCTGAAATCTGTATCGATCCTAAGGGGGGAGGGAGAGTAGTAGCCATTCAAAAGTTTTAGAGGAAAACTTTGACAGTACATCCTAATATTGGAGTGCCGATTATTCTGATAACATTCTGTGCCATCCGTATTAGACTCCTCCCTATTTTTCCCAGCAGGAAAACCATCCATGTTGACCATTTATGCCACTAGTCTGAGTTAAGTAGTCTCTGAGTAAATCCAGTTGAATGGGACTATAATAACATCAACCGTATGTCAATAGAGTTACTTTTTATCCATGGCACGCAATGTAATTTGTTCTTGCATTAAAAAGTACAAAATTGTGTTGCCCCACACCATTATATATACACACAGTATACAGCACGAATGTGTGCAATCCTCCAAATGGCATTACAAAGTTAAATGATGGATGAGATACATTGATATAGAAACCATTGCAAACTTCCCATTGGGAAGAGAAGGATAGGATCCCACTGGAATTGGATGGGGCACATATATACATGTATATGGATTCCACTTGGTGAATGATGCTACCTCAGGGCATCTATTGAACACCAGTGTCTGTGCAATTTGTGAATGTATACCAATCAATGATGTTTGATAACTATAAATACCCTCTCTGAAAATTGCATCCACTTGAGCAAAAAAGAAGACTTAATAAGTTTTTGGATTGCATAAATTAACGCCATGGTTGTATTATTGGGAGTCAAAATATTTCAACCAATAACATAATCTACAGATAAGTTGTAGAAAACTTGCAGATTATCATATTTCCAACTGCTGGTAGAGCATGTAGAGGGCTAACTGAAGCACAGATCGGGTTCAGTATCGGCCTGTCTTGGCATTCGGTGTCTGCCTGGTTCAGCACTCAAACGTTTTATTTGGAAGATCTAATGGAGAGTGTGGTGTCCTCTTGCACATTTGGTCTCTAAAACTTTTGAGAGGCCAACCAACTTATAGGTACATGATTGAGACAAAAAGAAAGTACACATTTGATGGTATTTTCTTGGATAAATTACCTAATTTGACTTTAGAACTAATTCTGCAAAACCTTATAACTTAATAGGATTGTTTCAGGATTATTTCAGAAATATTTGAATGATTTTCCCTCAAGAATAGAATTACAGGAAAAACCACTTTTCGTCTGTTATTGATTTTTAATTCTTCATCTTTTCAAGACAAGTAGCCTTCCTTGTGGAAATTCAGTCAAGGCCAGCACAGAAAGCAGCTCAATGGAAATTGGGAAATGAATAAGCTCCAGCATGCCAGCCCTCTCCAGAAGTCTGCTGGCACCCAAGGCTATGTCACAAGCTCAGAATGTCTCAGAGAAATGGCTGAGTCTCAAAGAAACAGCTACGTCTCATACTCATAGAAACAGCTAAAACAGTGACATGTTTCTTATACTGTAGAAACAGCCACATACACTGCATGACATATATGGCATGCTCGTAGAATTGATGGATGGATGATTGGGGCTTTACGTCCTGTATTTATGCACTGGGAAGGCTAATAAGGACAAGAGGAGGGCAAAGCAATGAGGCAAAAGATGACTGAAACAGCCATCCAGCATAGGCCAGGTGATCCGGCAAGAGCTGGATTCGAACCCTGGACCCAGCGATTGGCAGCATAGCACGCTACCACTAGAACAGCCCGCCCCCCTCCCTTCTCATAGAAAGAACTAAAGGTCTCAGAGAACTTCCTATGTCTCAGAGAAGCAACAGTAAACCATACATGTATCAGTGTGGTATGACTCAAACAGGGGATGGATAAATGATTGGCCTAATGACTGGTATTTATGAACTTGGTAGGCTACCTAGGACAAGAGCACAGCACAGCAATGAGGTGAAGGATGATGGAAACCGCTGTCCAACTAAAGTCTTGGTAGGCCAGCGAAAGCGGGAATCAACCCGGGACCCAGCTATTGGCAGCCAGTGCACTACCAACTTCCCCCCCCTCCCCATGTACCTACATATTTTTTACAAAATTTCTAAAGATGGTTGGATCTATTGAGTGCATATATGCTGGGCCATCCAGAGAAGTCTGCTGGGCAAGCGAATAACCAACATATTGGGCCAATCGGGTAAAGTAACAGTGCAAAATACTGAATTTTACAACTAATCCCTTTGCCAAAAATACTATCAATGTCTCCCATTCACCGGGACTGGTGTTACAAACAGGCAAGACAGACGCTCCTACAGATGGAGTGCAATGCTGTGCATACTTCATCAAGCCACAGCCAAATAAATGTAGTGGAAATCAAAAAGCATATCAATCCATTGGAGCTGCAAGGCAAAGTGCCTCAATGTGGCAAACCAGTTGCTAGATCAAGCTATTAGTGCCCTCTGGTGGAGAGAAAATCTCACATAGAGTACCTTATACTTTCTATCCTGTTTAATCAGCCAGTCAGGGGATAGGTAGAAAGATAGATCATAAATATGGTAAGTGCAACCCTCTAAGCCCATATCTGGGGTAAGTGCAACCCTCTAAGCCCATTTCTGAGGTATGTGCAACCCTCTAAGCTCATTTCTGGGTGGCCACAATGTTGATTTATGAGATGGAGAGAGAGTCTGACCACAGGCAGTGTTCACATGCTTTGCCCTTATTCTGTTATATTATACCAAGGTGTATTGCTCAAGCTCCCCCTATGGGAAAATGACAGTCGTCGTGTGCGGTCATATTTGCGGAAGTTGCCATAAATAGTATTCTTGGGATATCCCAAGGCCACCAGGCCTGTTTTGTGGTGGCTGGGAAACAGGCTATAGTATGCTCACCAAAGGGCAGACTGAGGTTCCAATTTAATCAAGAGATGGCTCTGTGGTCTCCTAAATTCTGATTGGCTGTCAAAGGGAATTCCCTTGTGATGTATGCTGATATGGGTGCACACATAGGTAAGATTGGCCAAACAAGGTTTAATGCGAGTCTAAATGCAGTGTAGTGGGTGAAAATCATCTCTAAGTGTAGCTGAGAGACTATTATCTCACAGAACCTACAAGAATGTTGTGAAAGGCTGCTCCTTGAGCAATTTTAATCAATTTTCTATATTTGCACTCCACCAGGCGGCACTTGAGCCATACACACCTTCCTCTCTATCTCTAGAACTGCTAAGCCATTGTGATCATTCCGCCTGTGGTCTGACAGACTGGGAGTCCTCAACATGCCACACATTTACCCTATACTCTCCATGTGAGGGATCAACCACTTGCCTATCACAGACAGTCAGACACTGATACAAGGGCGGGCCATCAATTTAGCATCTTATCCAAATGACACCCAGCTGGAGACTTTTCTCTTGAAGGTCCACTGAAATATTTTAGATTCACCAGTCGGGGTTTGAACCAATGCAGGCAAAGACCTCCAGCGGAGCAGGCCTACATTGTAACCACTCAGCCACCTGGCGTACATGCTGTTACTAGTGGTTTAATTTGCATAAATTTTTACAGTTTGGGATATGATGCTTTTTCAGAGCAAGGTCGAGGTTCAAGATGGCAAATTTGTAGAAATCCACAAAGACAAGGCAGACCAAACATTAGATGCAAAGATGGTCAGGGAGGTCACAGGAGATGAATTGACTGTTGTAAGTATATTTTTAAGATCACCAATGTATTTTAACTTCTGGAATAACCATGTATATACTATTCTTGGGACAGAATTTACAAATTTTAAAATGAATATAGATCTTGTCTATAAGATCTTGTCTATAAGACAGAAATAAGTATTTATATTTTTAACCAAGAGCCTTTATACCTGACACTTGCAACTTTCATATTTTATTTTCTAATCAAGCTTTATTTTAAAATTTAAACTGATAGCTTCTGAACTTGCTGAAGGGCAAACAATTTGTGTAAATGAATATAAGGATACACAGGATCTATTGTTTTTAACATGAACTAAAAAAACATCTTTTTCAGACTGCCACGGTGCGCAATGTGACCAGTATCACCCGACACAAAAAGGCATAAATTCATTCCGAAGAATTACAAGAAAGAAATTTTAACAACTCCGAATTTATGCATTCTACTTACCCCACTCTATGTGCTTCTATCAAGTCTATGTGTGTTTGTGCAAGGTCTAATTAAATTGGTGCTTTCTACAATTGGATGGATGTAAGCTTCAAGCATTGTCTGAATTTTCAAAAATGCCATTTTACTAAAAATGTGCACATTTGTGTCTTGTGTGGTTTTTGTAGCAACTTTCTAAACTCAATGCATTTAAAACTTACTTTGAATCTTGTCAATCATGGGTAGATAGATATCTAATATCTATGTCATTTTTTTTATTTAATTAAATCTTTGTTAATACATAACTGTACTACATGTATTAATATTTATTGTGCATCATGTGTAGAAATAAATGTACAATTAAAACATCTTATTGTCTTCTTGTGAATTAAAAATTATCTATTAGATGCATCAATACCTTGCAGCATCGATATATCAATATCTTTTTATCTTTTCATGTACAACATATCTTTCCATCCTTTCATCTGGCTGTCTATATTAATCTAGCCATCTTTCTGTCTGTTTTTCTATCTAACATTCTTCTTTCTCTAAATCGCATACCAAAATTTAGCCTATAGATCTATCTGGTGCAGCTAATGTCTTAGTGCACAAGTAGTAAGTAAATCAATTACAAGTACATACAGTTGAAAAACAAAGAAGATCATCTCCACCTGGATCATCTCTCTACCTGAAACATTTTTAGTCCAGATGATATTTCTTCAAGGACAAATTTCAACTCGAGCCAAGTCATCATCACTATGTGAGGTATGCAGATTCAACTTTTGGATCCTTCTTGAATCCACCTTTCTAGTAAGTTTGTGCATATTGAGGAATAAGATATATACACAGAGAATGAACAGCTCAGAATTTGTTACAACTTACCAGTTGCAGCACTGCAATTGATTGCAATTTTTAAGTCATACCTTTTTAGCAGTTGTGATGGATGGATGATTGGGGCTTTACGTCCCATATTTATGCACTTGGTAAGCTAATTAGGACAGGAGGAGGACAAGGCAATGAGGCGAAGGATGACTGAAACAGCCGTCCAACTTAGGCCCAGGTGACCCGGCAAGAGCTGGATTCGAACCCTGGACCCAGTGATTGGCAGTCCAGCACGCTACCACTAGACCAACCCTCCCCCCTTTTAGCGCTTGTGAAGAAACTGTAACTAGTCACCAGCGTCAGTGAGAGTGTGACTCGCCTGTAGGGATGTTGAATAGTTGAAGGTAGACAAGACAAGATAATGCAAGATATCAACCTATACAGTTCCACCAACATTGTGACTGCTGGTACAACGTTGTCAGAAGTTTGATTCCACTTCTGACACCATTGTTGAAGTGAAAAGCTGAATATAACTGGTCCATACTTCAGAATCTGCTTCAATTGCAGTTACTAAAGTCTCTCTCACTTGGGATAGTGTTTATTATTATAAACTTTATTTCAGACACAGATAAGATCCATACAAAGAATACATGAACAATTACACGTCATAGTATAGTACGAGCCAGAGGTGGTGACTGTGCAATTGCTTCACAGATAAGATGGCAATTGCAATGAGATTGTACGAAACCTTGTTGTAGAAACTTTATGAACAGAAGCGGCAAAGTCAGCAACCACAATATTAAATAGCGTTTTTCCTAGAACCAAAATTACTTTAGCCACAGTGGCAAATTATGAGTGAAATGCCCACATGCATGTGTGGCTAAAATTATGAAATTTTCAGGAGCCATATGTTTGGAAGATGCAGTAACCAATGCGAGTGTGGCTGTTTGACCAGGAAAAGCACTATACATGACATTGTAGTCATCCACAAAAAGATCACACATGTAATGATATGATAAACAATAGGATATCCAGCCTCAATGTGAAGCCTGAATACTTTGATGACCTTGGATGTTCATCCTCTGATATCATGTATCAGTGAATAACAGTGATATTCTTAAATGAAACACCACAATAAAAGAAATAGTTCCTACCTTAGAGGTTTGATGCTGACATAGCTGAAGCCAAAAGCATCGACTTGGTCAGCCTTGAATTCTGCCTGGTCACTCTTCTCAGCCATCTTGATCTTGATTCAAAAGTTTCTGGAAGAAACGAAAAATATTTGTGTAACTATGGCAACCAATCACTGTGAAGGATATCAAAAGCATCAGACAAAAAATGTCTTCCTTTTATGGGCATATTGTAAGCATGATGTCTAATAAAGAATTTTGTTAACATATTAGGCCTAAATTAACAACTGAGATAATTTTGATGAATGTTAACTGCATCATAGCTTAACTAATTCAAGAAATAAGATCACTCTATTAGTCATTACCTTGTACAACCCTAAATGTTTCAATATATATATTAGTTGAATGCAACTATAATATCATGATATGATATCACTTTAATATCATGGCAATGTAATACTGATACAATGTTGTATCCATTACATAAAGTTATCAGTAACTTTCATGGCACAATACACAGTCACCTAAATACCACACATGATAAAAACAAAGAGTGCCATGGAAGTGATACAACAAAAATTACTTTTTCTGTGTCACTGCAATAGCTGGCAATAAAGTGTTGACATTAACATTGCATGTATAGGCAAACCTCAAACACTCACATTCAGCAAAGTCTCTTGATGGCTCTCTTTGCAAAGTAGTTGAAAATTCAGTTGCTTCTGATTATAAAGACAATCATGAAGCCTTGATATAAGTTAAGATTTGGATCCCTTTGGCTTTTCTGGTTGCCAAAAAGCTTTTTACGTATCAGCTACACCAGAATTTGGCATAAGCACAAGGTCAACTGAGATGTTTATTTGACACCCTTTTACTCGACTAACACATAGAAAATGCAGCGTATGCTTCAGTATATAGCTTTATCCTGTTACAAAAATTACTACGTAAACATTAAGTAAGCTAAGTATTTGCTCATGTCTTTGGTTTATCTGTTATCTAAGATAGAAACTTTCACTTTAATAACATGCTTTAAAAAACTTCAGGTGGTTAACACTGGTTATACTTAAAGCTATTATGTCATCATATTTCATGGAAATTTAAAAACTTTTCTACTGATGGATTTTATTTTATCTAACATATTATATTTAATAAACAAGAAAAGTATAATTATATCAATTCTAGGTGCAATTAATGTGTAATGAAGTTCATTTCACACTCCAGGACTGGCAGGAGAGCCCTGCACTACTTGATTTGTAAACAAATCTAGAATTTTTCATAGCATTAAAAACTATTTGTTTACATTTTTAAAAGAACTTATCTTCATATATTGGGCTCAGAGTGACAATTGCAAAAGTTTAACAGTTAGAAATATAAGTTAAATACGGCTCTAATCTTTTAGGTCTCTTTTAAATTGGGAGACACATATTCTTAATATATTTTTTTCTGGGTGCTAATGGTTGGCAGCTTTATGCGAGTTGCAATATATATACTATGGGGGTGGGGGTGTTGTTGATGATTTAACAGCTTTGAGATTTTGTATGCATGATGGAATACCAGTAAATATTGCCTGATTTAAAATGATAAAACATACTCTTAATTAATAAACTGAAGATCAGTAACTCATAAGGTCCCTCATATTGTTAGTAAGTATAGTGCGTATAGTGGAAGACCGTAGTTCAAATATTAGTCATTGGTCATATCTTAACTTTTACATGAAAACCATGCAGTATAATGACTCAGAATTGAATGACAAATCTATCGAAAACATTACACGATAACAAAAAGTTATCTCTAGAGTGTGATACAATTCATATAAATAGCCACAATGGAAGATCCTGGACTGAAAGTGCTGCTATTCAACCACCTGTCAACAACCTTGAAATGGTTCAATTTTTCCCACAATCATTGCTTTTTTAAAACACTACTCATATTTTTAATGAATCAATTTAATATTGTGACATACGTATGTAACCCTGCACTTAATGACCCCATCCTTTGTCCTGCTGCTGAAGCAGAGATGAGTGATGATGTAATGAATGCAGGAATGTTAGTTGCTGACTTCAGCTTCAGCCCAAGTTGCTGTCAGTGATTAAGGCCAAGGGGTGGTGATAAACAAAGAACAGTGGCTCAGCTGGAAAACTGCTCCACCCTACAAGTAGAATAGTGGCTTTGTTTCTTTTGTAGTAGTTATATCTGGTTATCACCAAAGAATTAAGGCTTTGAGTTTGAAATTTAACTTTACAATTGATGATGTAGTACAGTTCCATGATTTTAACAAGCTGTTTAAATCTCTAAAACATCAAACAAGACAAGTTGTGTTGAGGCAAAACAAAGTGTTGTCCTATGTGGGTCTATTTACTCACTGTATTGTTGTATTAGTTAATTCAATTGTATCAATTAGGTCAACATGTGTCAAAGCTACATTGTGTTAATGCTACTACCCTCTTAAGCTTAAGTCAACATCAATTTATGAAGCACAATAGGTCAATGAAGCCAAGTAACAATTTGCCTGAATGAATTGCAAAGCTGAGTTCAACAAATCTAGCACTGTTGTTGTGAAATGAGTGAGTGAAGCTCATCAACTTCAATTAAAACCACAGCTCATCAGCACAAAACCAGTTGACAAGTTCTGAAAACTTCACCTACCTTCTGGACAATGATATCACGTCGAATTGCACCCACTGTATGAGTTTGTTGTGAAAGGTTTATCTTGTAAGAGCGAAATAATTCAATGATGACATCAACTTGAAGAGCCAGCCAAAACAAAGAGGATGTTGACATGACAGGGGGGAATTCTGGGAAAAGTCCAATATGGCGGCCTCCATAGAATGAACGTGACATTGAAAACTAAAGAGATTTTTGCGTTTTATGTGAGTTTTAAGGTAAGTAGAGATTGTTTGAGCATGTCAAAAGTTAGCAGTGTGGTTTATGTTTACTTCTCTGAACAAGTGTGCTGTTGACATTCCTCCATAGTTAACGAAGTGCCATTTAAACATTGTTAAAACCAAACCTCATTGTTCAGCAGTTCAGTTATCATTTTGTGGTTTAGTGGAGGGGGGGGATCAGTGATGGAAATGGGGGGAGCTCGGGGGAGCTGAGCTCCCTTGACAAAAAAACAGGGGGAGCTGTACCCTATAACCATAACTCCCCCAATGACCAGTGGTGAAATTACAATTATCATGTTACTTCTTCAGTCCTCATGGCATTTTTGCCAAAATTATGCTCTGATGGAAGAGTTCTTTCCCTTTTGAAAATTTGGAGTGGCAAGCCGGTGCCACGCGAGTCAAGAGCTCCCCCGACCAAAATTTTCCATTTCCATCACTGGGGGGGATGCATGACGGAAAGAGTCCGAGGGGGGGATGCATGAAGAGAAAGAGTCGGGGGGGGGGGGAGGTTGGCAGAAGAGAGGGAGGGTTGAAGCACCTTGGAAGTCAAACCCTATGATCTTCTGCCGACCGGGACTCTTCCCTTGTCGGGGGGGGGGGGAGGTTGGCAGAAGAGAGGGAGGGTTGAAGCACCTTGGAAGTCAAACCCTATGATCTTCTGCCGACCGGGACTCTTCCCTTCTGCCCAGGGGCGTATCTGGCCTGAGGGGGGCCATAACGTGGAGCAAATAGGCGACGGTCCGTGGAGCTTCCTATCTATTCCATGTTAATTTTGCCTGAGGAGTGGGGGGCATGGCACCATGCTCCCCCCCTGAATACGCCACTGCTTCTGCCCCTCCCCCCATATCGAAGTCAAAGTTATATATCCACTTCATCATCTATAGCTCCCCCTTATCTTCCGCCAACCTAGCCCCCCCCCCCCCACCCTGGACTCTTCTTCTGCCCCCCCCTATTAAAACCGAACAGATTCTATCCCTTCTCTCCCCTTCTAGAAGGGCCTTCCCTAGATTCCCTTTGAAGTTCACTGACATGTCACTACCCTCCCTCTCTTCTGCCAACCTTCCCCCTCCCCATGGATTCGTTTGTTCTGCACAACCCCCCCCCCCCCCACCCCCCATTTTAAAGTCAAACCCCTCTTCTTCAAGGGCCTTTCCCTACATCTACATTGCCTTTGAAGCTCATTGACATGGCACACCCCCTCCCTCTCTTCCGCCAACCCCCCCCCCCTGAATATTCTTCCTTTCTGCCCCCCCCCCCCACCTAATAACTAACTTTAAAGGGAATTTAAAGGAAGGCCCTAGGATAAAGGAAATGGAGTGGGATCTGTTTGACTTTAATAAATAGTAAATTATACTTGATGACAACTACTGCTGAACTAGCTACTACTCTTGTGAGCAGGTAATTAAGTTATGAATTAATGGACTGACAGGACATTTTTTACCAACCATTGAACCCTCCTGTTCAAGTGAAAAAAAATGAGATCAATGTGTGGTATCATTGTGTGTGTCTCAGACGGGAGGAACTTATATCTTTTCGCATTTGTTTCAAGGGGAAAGGTGCTATTTTACAACATGTCCGAGGGGGGGGGGGGGGGTATGAAATTTTAACTAAGAAAAACATTAAAAACCTGTGCACACTACACACTACAGTGCCGCCTGAAAGTTAGTGAACGGCTCATCCGATGAGAGGAAAACAAATGGGGCCATAAAGGCCCATAATTATGTGAGGCACGTGGGAACAATGGCAGCCAATTTTTACCCTCGGCAATGTATACATTGCCGACGGGTATTGTAGTTACTTTAGGAAAATTTGTCCGTCCGGCGGGCGGGCGGGCGGGCGGGCGGGCGGGCGGGCGGGCGGGCGGGCGGGCGGGCGGGCGGGCGGGCGGGCGGGCGTCCGGATAACGGGCGTCCCACTTGTGTATTGGGAGTAATGCCAAAACTATAGCATGAATACCTTTTATTTTTGAGTCATTATTATATCTTTTATCCCAGTTGTGCCTTTTAGGGGTTTAATCCACATGAGATTAATACTTTTCTCACAATTATTGAAAAATGTGAAAAAATATTTTTTTGTGTATTGGGTGTCAAGCCAAAACTATGGCATGCATATTCATCATTTTTGGGTAAACATGGTATCTTTTATCCCAGTTGAGCCTTTCGTAGGTCTAATCCCCATGACATTAATACTTTTCTCACTATCATTGAAAAATGTGAAAAATTGTTTTTTGTTTGTTTCTGGGACAGAACTAAAAAACTGCAGTACTTTTGACACTGAAATTTGCACATTGTATGTATTAAATACCCAAGATGTGTTTTTTGTGGGTCTAAATGCTCTGAGAAAGTTGAACGGACGACAATTTACCAAAAATATGAAAAAATACTATTATTTTAAACTTGTATGATTCAGTCAATTTTGAAGTTAAATCTTATGAAATTTTCCAGTTAGGTGTCTAACTTATGCCTCTTTAAACATCTCTAATCAGTTGGAATGTTGGTCCTATGAATTTTATAAAAACCCAAAAATTCGAAAAAATCCCAATTTTCCAACATTTCTGCTTGAAAAGCCAAATGGTAATGGGTAAGTTATTTAACTTTAGGTCTTATTGTAGTTAGACACACTATTGACTAATATACACAGCCGTTGCATGAGTTTTCGCAAATTTTTCAATTGAAATGTATGATTGAAAAAATGCAAAAAATCATTAAAATGTCTATTTACTCTCCATTTCCTTCTGATGTCATACCAGTCTTTGACATTTTTTTTGTCAAAATAAACCTGACATGTTTCACATCATCATCATGCTGATTTTGAACAATATGAACATTTTCATTCGCAGCAGAGGTCAATATTAACAAAATTAGATAAATATTAAGGATTTTCAGATAATCATAATTATGTCAGTAAATATCGGCCCTTGTCAATCAAATTTGCCACAAGAATGTCTTCATTTGACTTTTTCTACCTCTCGTCATGAAATATTATCAATAGGAAATATATAAATTTTATATATATGTGGACTTTCAAAGCATTAATTAGGTATACTAAAAAAACATGCATTTGTGTGTTAATATTTTAAAATGTTGACACTAAATCTTTAACTCCCAATTATTATAACTTTATGGATAATATCTAAACTCAGTGTTGTAAATTTTTGATGATAAATTAATGTCAACCCCTTTTATTTAGTTGTTTGCATGAAAATTAAATGTGAATGAATCAGACAGATTGGCTTTTGTTGAATGGAGCACTGGAGAAGTATTGATTATGTAATGTTATGTCACAGGGTAGTTGTCTTCCTGCTAATCCTTTGACAAGAAATCTTAAACTCTCAATTCTAACTTAATGGTTTAAATCTAACCTCAGTTATGTACATTTTAACATACTGTCAGCTTACTTTTATTTTGGTCTTTAATGAAATATGAACATATAAGACAGACTGGCAATAAGACCACTATGTATATATAGAGGGTTATTAAAGAAAATTACTTGGTATGCAAACCCCATTGCTGCAAATTTCAGTGTGTAATTTTACATTTTGAGATTATTGGATAAATCTGTCTTTTATTTCATTTAAAACTAACTCCAATTGTATTTTTAGCATTTTAAAGAAATTTTGGTTGGGGGTATAAGTGTCATCATGGAAGGGGTCCAGTTTTTGTTGAATGGGCACTAGAGACACTGTGTCTGTGCTTCATTGTACCCCTCCCCTCCAGCCATTCATGTTATGTAACATTGTGTCACTAATCCTCTCCAGTGACCAAAGCTAGGAACAAAGGAGCACAAAAGCAGTGCACAGCACCCTCAACTTTTTACACATTTTCTTTTTTTTTAGAAATATGTCCAAACTGCATTGACACCAACTTTGTAGTTTTATATTGAACAAATAAAGAAATTTCCAATTTGAATAAAAAATGTAGGCCAAGTAGAAGCTGAGATATATGACTTTTTGTAGCCCTTGCAGGCTGTACACATAGTTGGGACATGTTTCATTTGTTTTGTTTTTCTTTACAGCTATTGTTATTCTTCAAAGTGTGACCAGCATTTAACCTTTGTATTAACTAGCAACTTGCTTAGTCTTAAAAGATATATATATATATATACTAGCATAAACCTTGTTTTAGTCTTACTATTTACAATGGTTTTTGGCTGGAGACATCTTATCTATAATTTCTGTCTTTAGACCTTTATCCATATTTGTAATTTATGATAAGAATAGCTAAGACTAGATAGACTAGATAGATAGATAGATAGATAGATAGAAAGATAGAAAGATAGATAGATAGATAGATAGATAGATAGATAGATAGATAGATAGATAGATAGATAGATAGATAGATAGGTAGATAGATAGGTAGATATATAGATAGATCAACATGTCATCCAGGAGATTCAGACATATTGTTTTATGTCAAAAACACCTAAATTCAGAAAATGGGACTGAATGTGCCACTTTACGGAGCTTTTGGTGGTTTTTATTGTTATTCGGCCATTAATCTGACTGTCGCTTGGCCCTGGTTGTTTGTATCATCTATTTGTAAATGTGGTCAGCAACATTGTTCCAGCGTTTGATTGGAAGCTGCTTTATTAGAATTGTTCTTCTTGTTTATATGTAGGCCTATTGGAGCTAATATTTGAAATGAAACTAAATAAAGATAGCTAAAATTTTATAATTTAGTGCACAGTATAAGCTTTGGAGCAAATTCTCTGTGTTTTTCCGTGATTGTTCCTGCTTCACATATTTTCCCCGACATCAGTTGCATTTATTGCTGCGTTAATGGAATCCTTAAACTGACTTTAACAGATTTTTTGTATAAAAATAAGGTCTCTTTCCATGTGTCATCACTTATCACAGATTCAACCAAATTTCTCGTTTTTATCCGAAGTTAAAGGGTGGCAACCTGGTATAAAACCAGGGTGGTTTGATTGGCTGATCTGCTGATTGAATGATTGCTTAATTAATTGATCGACTGAGAGATCGAATAATTAATTTCCTTGTGCTAATGGATTTTAATATTGCATTAATAACATACAGTATTTGTATATTACTATTATATTAGACCTGTAGATTTCATAGAATGGGTGTAGACAAATTTCAGTCATATCCAATAAATTCTAATTTTAAAAATAATAAAATTTAAAAAATGACCCTCCCCCCTCAAAACCCTGTCTTTGTTTTCAAGTCAAGTATTGCTTAGGCCACACCAAAATAATTTTATGGATGACGGAATCGCCGCTCCTAAAATAGTGAAATTAAAATTAATTTCTAAATTAATTTTGCGCCCGCATGGATTCAGAGAGCCTGGAAAAAAAAAAAATTTTTCCAGCTCAAATGACCATAAAAACACAACCACTGGGCGCACAAAAATGGTAGACCCCATTTTAGAAATAGCAGATTATGCTCAGCTTGCTGAAAGCAGATTAGTAGATGTGTGGATGGCTTTTAAATGTTTTTAAGGAAGTTAAAAAAATTAATTACTGAATTAATCAGAACCATTGTTCTTTTGTTTCGCGTAGCACATAATCCCTAAGTTTCTCTCTTGCCTTAGCAACTCTAACTTTAAATCTGTTTTTGCCTTTGCTTTATCAATTTGAAGGCCTGCTACTGTTAACATTATCTCTTTTACCTGCCTCAGATAGGTAGAAGTGCAGCCCTCTAAGCCAAATTTATTGTTGAGATTAGAACCCTCGAATGTGTTACAGATTCACCTCGTCATGTGAGAGATCTTTACTTGCCCAGAATGGACACTGATACAATGAGGCTTGAAGAAACAGCAAATTTAATGACATATATAGGGATGTTGCTCATGAAGGTTCACTAAAATGTTTGATTCCCTACCCATCAATAAGACGAGAAAGTGAAGAATTAAATGAAAATATTATTGGATCTAGCCCTATATAAAGAAATTATTTACACAATAGTTCATCAGCGGATATGTCACTTAAAACAGTATTTTTTTTTTCTCAGAAAAACACATAAAAAAAGAGAAATACTGCTAATTTAAATACCAGTGGTAAGAACGAGTTCAAAGTTACGATACCTGGTAATCCTAATAATTTTGTTTGGAGATTATTTCCTTGAATAAATTGAAAACAATTCATTAAAAGATTTTCAAATCATTTTGGAAGCTTGTAAATCTCAAATATTTCAACAAGCAAGACGGGTGGTCAACCAGAGGGTCATAATGACATTAAAAAAACTGGCAAACCACAGACGCTCACTGGTAAAAACTGTCACTCACTTTTAAGTCTCCAAGCTTGGTAGAATTGAGCTTCATGAAGACCTTTTAAATTATCGCTCGCTTGAAATTTGCATCTTTTTGCAAAGTAAATTTAAAATTTAAAAAAAATTATTCGCTCGCTTGCATTTGAAAATCTTTCAAAAATTAATCTAAAAATTAATTTAAAAAAAAAATTCGCTCGCTCGCTCCATTTTTTTCTCCAAAAAATCCGTCATCCATAAAATTTATTTGGTGTGGCCTTAAGTTTTTTTTAACTGTATTTAAGTGTCTGCTCTGCAGTTACGGAAAGTCGGGGAAACTCATGAAAAACGTTGTGGTGATGGAAATTCAACAAATTGCCAAAATAAATTTTGGCCTTGATTCACCAAAGAAAATTGGCAGCCATTGTTATCCCACATGCCTCACATATTGGCCTTTATGACCCAATATGTTTTCCTCAGGCTACAGTAGCCTGGTTCAGTTGCGAGCGTAAGTGAATAGGCTACAACATTTCAGAATTATTATCATTTTAGGGGCATTGTCTGTGGGTTAATGCTCATTTCGCGGGCGTTAATGGCCGTTAACGCCCGCGAAAAACGCCCCCTGGTGGATTGTGACGTCATCAGAGGTGACGTCATGGCGATTTTGTTGATTGTTTTGGGCTAAAACGGCCAAAAATGGTCAGAATTGAAAAATTTAAAAGCCTAAAAGTATCTCCACAAAGAGGAGAACTCTGAAATCTAATCGGTTTTGCTCTATATTCAATAACAAGAGCGTGAGAGCGCGAAAACGGAGCGGGCGTTAATGAAAAGGTATCTTTCTTCTTGGATTTGGATTGTGTCTTAAAATCATAATAATGATAATAACATTTATTTGTCGGGCATTATGGGGTATTAATCAGTTATGGCCCTCGGGCAGAAATCATTTAATGCCCTCGCCTGGCGGCTCGGGCATTAAGTTAATGATTTCTGCCCTCAGGCCATAACTGATTAATACCCCATAATGCCCTCCAAAAAAACGTTATTGACCAATTGGTGCTGCCTTTATGGTCCTCGCGCACATGCATATCAGAGGCAGCTCAGCCTAGTCCTGCTGTGTTCTGCTGGGCGCGGACCTGATAGGCAGCAGCGCGGACTTTAGGGGCAGCACTCCCAGTGACCTAGATCCAATTAGATATCCAATTTGACTTGAAATTCATCAGTCAGCAGCCTCGCTCGCTTGCCTGCCTGAACAGCAAACTGTGTTCAGTCAGTGTTTTCCTCTCATCGGATGACAAGTCATGCTTCCACAAGCAGTTTGGTTGATGATGTTTAGCATAGATGCAATGGTACAATGTCATGCGTTTAACTTATTTACAGGCGGCACTGTAAGTTCATCCATTGATGCTTTGTATGTGCAAAAGTTTGACACTCTTACTGTACATGCGAAACTACCATTGCCCGTGTATGACAGTTTATCAACCAGGCATGCATATGTGTGCATTGCTTTGCATATCTGGAGGGGGAAGGGGGGTAATCAGCACCGTTTACGGGGGTTGTCTAAAACCTGGATGAAACCTAAGGGAGGGTATCTATTTATTTCGGGTAAAACCCTTTTAATATTTGGCATAAATTGGTTGAATATTTGTGTTCACCTAGGTGTCAACTCACAATGCTGTCAATGAAATGGACTCACTCTCTTCGTCTATCTGTTTGCGTGAGACAAAGCACTGTGGTCACTACTAGAATCAATCATCAGAATATCTTGGAATCAAAACGGACTACTGTTAATCACGTAAACTCGCAGCAAGTCAGACATTTCTCTTTTGCTTATTATGCCTCTCCGGAGTTTCCACCTGTGGGATATGCTCAGCAACTGCTTGAGTTGACACACAGCACTACTGGACTGCCCTGGTGGGCCACAATTGCTGTGACTACATTCGCCCTCAGAACTGCAATCACTCTACCATTGTTCATCTATTCGTCTAAGGTATGTATCCCAAAGTTATATATTGCTTAAGGCCAGGCATAACTGATTATAGATGGGACAGAGCCGCCGTATCGTCCCTTATGGCAAACATGCGAGGAGTGAACCAGATGGTTCAATCAAAAGAAGTGATTCAGACATCCCATAATATGATCCTGGCACTTTTTTCTCATCGCGCGTGACTACCAAAAATGTTTGAAAAAAAAAAACTTTCCCAAAAAAAAAAAAGATTTTCCCAAAAAAAATGTTCGGAAAAAAAAAATTCTCCAAAAAAAAAAAAATATTTTCAAAAAAAAAAATATATATTTCCACAAAAAATAAATATTTTCAAAAAAACTAATTTGAAAAAAAACATTTCGAACAAAAAATTTCTAAAAAAATAGAAAGTTTTCCAAAAAAAAAAATTCCCTCAAAACCTTTTTCAACATTTTCTTTTAGAATATTACCTTTCCTCCCTATTTCTCTTCTTTTTTTTCTCCAAACTTTTTATTGAACAAACCTGAATACAAAAATGAATTTCGAGAAATAATTTAGATAATTACAATTTAGAGTCTTTAAAATTTATTTTTTTTGCGTTCAGGCGGTCCCGTCTTCATGCTTTGGCATTCACATATTAAGCTTCTTGTTTTTGTCGGAAGAAAATCTGTTGGTTCGTTAGACATGAGAAGCTAACAATCAATTGTGTTTGGCCTACTTCTAGCATCGTTCTACCTGGAGTCAGTGAAGAGCAAGTTGGAGTTAGAAATAGTACTTAGAACTGTGATATGTTATCAAGGATTCAGTGTCTATATCGAGGTATATTTTTATCCAAATATGACATATCCACGCATGCTCTAGAGCGCACATACACGCTTTTGGGACTTGTGGATGTGCAAGATTTGACACATACACGCGCGTGGATGTGCCACAACGCGCACGCGCGAAGGTTTTGGAATCGTGTACATGCATTCCAGCGCATGAGTGGACATGCTTTCCAGCGCATGAGTGGACATGCTTTCCAGCACACAAGTGGACATGCTTTCCAGCGCATATGGGTATTTGCAGGGGCGGATCCAGTATTTTTTGAAAGGGGGGGGCAGCAATACTTATAACATTGGAGTCTCTAAAAATTTTTTTTTTCCAAATACCTTTGATCCATTATGACTGGTCTTCAATCCTGCAATGCGATGATGCCAACCTTGCCTACGATAATTTATTGAATCATTTCTCTCTGTGTTTCAAATTTTTATTCTTAAGGTTACAAGGAAATTCATAAAGTACAGGCAAAAAATAGAACCATGGATTACAAGGGCTGCTTGTCTCGTATCTGGTAGGGGGATCAGGGTCTCATCCAGATTTTTACTCATTTCAGGTTGGGGGAGGGAAGTCTGAGAAGTCTGCTTTATGATATCCTTCCAAGACCCCTCCTCCACCTCCAATTGCTACGCCACTGCTAGAGGGGCTCCTGTGTTCTGATAAAAAAACTGCGCTGGATGGCATGTCCAAGCTTGTGCTGGATGGCATGTCCACGATCATACACGCATGCGCGTCAATACAGGTCCACGCATGCGCTGGATGACATGTCCACAGGTGATTGTGAAGTGTATGTGCGCTCACTACCATGCGTGTATGTGTCATATTGGTATAAAAATATATATGCTATATCTCGCAAGGCATATAAAGAAACTCCACACTTTGAGATCATAGTCCGCGATACTTTTTGCTGCTCACCTGTGTCGCCGAGCAGAATAAAACTATTTCCGGAAACATCGGCCTGGACATTGTCAATGGGGCCGGGTTTTCCGAGGTCCGTAACAAAGTCTAATCAGCCTGACAGGACTGGATAATGATGGGAATCCATGCTAAATATTCCATTTAAGACTCCGTGATGCAAATCCGTAGTGTTTTCATTGAATCCAAAGTGCTCTGGAGCCCAGAATGCGAGCTCCATGGACTCAGCAATGGTACAAAATGGCGGCGTGTTCCCAGAAAAAGTTTTTTTGTGCCAGAGAGCTGAAAAAAGGAGAGTTCCACTATCAGGGCCAATTAGGACTGTGTTATGTGGACAATATTGTCATGATGTCATCTCATCATTGTATCTGCCTATTGGTAAGGCACCTGACTGAAAACATCGGGAGAGAACAGTGTTACTCTTTGTAGTCTACATAACAGGGTTCAAGTTTCCTACTTTTACTCTACATTACACGTGAAAAGAACAGTCATATTCTGTAAAGGCCGAAGGGTTTCAGACTAACTTTTCCAAATTTATTGTTAGCTTCAAGACTTCGTAACTCAAGTGGATGCCAATTAGAAAATTGAATTTTAAGAGTCAAGAAACTCTTGTTAAATGGTGAAACTTTGGTGACCTTCCCGAAATCTTGGGTCTCCGAGAACAGGGTTGATTGTAATGTAATTAATTATTGATGTGGCTTGTTTAAAGGTTTTGAGCAAAGTGACATTATTACAACCAGAAATCAAAGACCTGGCGGAGGAGTTAAAAGGAGAGGTCTTCGCAGCTGGCAAGAAATATGGATGGAATGCAAAGATGGCCAAGGCTCAGTTTAATTCTAATGTGAGTGGTTACAAACTTTACTTGGTAATGTAGAAAAGAAATTCAATCAAAGGTCTGCGAGGAGTGATCCTGCAACATAAATATGATGACACCTTTTGGCTTTGGCCGTTAACTGGGAACTTGTGATATTTATGGTATTTATAGCCTGTATAACTCCAATATTGTATGCAGCACGAAGAACATTTTGAGTCTCGTTTGCTACATAACATGACATAATTCAAAAGAGGGCCTTTTGTGTATTTGAGACCGGCATTGCTTTCGAAATTGCTTCATTTGAAGATTAAGACCACAATTATAAAGCTATTGATTAATCCTTCGCATATCAATAGTTAGAATTAGAATTACTTGTTCCTCATGGCTCGTGGGGCTGCAAAATATTTCTCATGTATTTTGTGACTGAATCAAAGAGCTTACAAATAACAAAAAATTTATTTTTGACTTAGGGTGTAGGGCTAGTTGTGATTATCGAGTAAACTATTTTCTTACAGTTGAAAAGAATCATCCGGGATTTGTACATCAGAGACAACTGCCATCCCTTCAAGGCCAGCATTGTGGTCCTTTTTCAGTTGCCCCTGTGGTTCAGCATGTCCTTCGCCCTGAGGAATATGGCTGGAGCATTACCAATGAAGGAAGCAGGTACATATATACGTTTTACTTGCTTCATCTATGCAAAATAGCCTCCTTTTCAAATAGCTGAGATCTGACCACTATGGGCCTATGGCTGGGTCATCTGGATTTATGTTGGACAGCAGTTTCAGTCATCCTTCATCTTATTGCTGTGTCCTTCTGTCTCACTCCCTGCAGTCAAGGAGCTTTTCCACAAGAGGTCGCCAGCATCTTACCATTTTGTTGCGACACATTGAACTTGCGAGAATGGCCATTCCCTTTTTCGAGCAAAATGTGAAGTTTTTTGCTGATTTAACTAAAAGTTAATTTTTTGATTATGAAAAAGTGAATTGATATTATTTCTGTATTTTCAGTATTTGTAATACCTAAAACAGTGTAAATTTATTTCAGCAAATGTGGTTCTGACCCCAGACTTAGCAACTGGAGGGACCCTGTGGTTTTCTAATCTTCTAGTTCCTGATACGACTTTTATTCTTCCTGTCACAATGGCTGTTTGTAATCTTCTTGTGATTGAAGTGAGTAATTCTGTTGTGTAAATATATTTTATCTAGCTAAGTTACTAGTACCTGCCAAATTTACTTCTGGTTGGGTTTGGGGCATTAATTTTCTACTTGTGCCAATGAATCTAAACTGTTAACTTTGAATGCTGAAATATGGAAATAAAGTGCAATTTTCAGAAGAGCTTTATTAGATTGCTCCTTTTAGCATAGCTCTTTTGGATTCCAATAAAGAATACATAATATTATGACATTTTTTATAATTATTTTGCTTCCTGACACCACTTAAGATCCAGTATTTATATGAGTAGGCGCTTAATCAAGAAAATATGGTATATCTTTACACAGATTGGTTTTACCAAATGACTGTGTCTTACCAATGACACCAGATTATTTGCTCAATGTCATGTATTTCCTCCTGTCCTACCAAGTGTGTAAATACAGGACATAACTCCCAATCATCCATCCTTCCATTGTACAATGCACATGTATTCATGCCCTTCTTTTTTGCCAGATGAATGCCTTGAAAAAGGGAGAAGCTTCTAAACTGAACAAGATCATCACCCATTTCTTCCGGGGATTATCTATTGTACTTATTCCTGTAGCTTCCACAGTGCCAAGTGTAAGTTGATTCTGATTTTGTTAATTTATTGGCCAATGTCTAATTTAGGTGATTGACACTGATTGTCCTTGAATTCTCCAATGAGTATTTGTGTCATGGAGTTTACTTATAAACCTATTTTGTGGGTGTTACTTTACAATGTACTAGTTCGTCATACATTTTATCTTGATCGGAAGTGTTTTTCATTTGAATCAGCATGACTTTCTTAGGTTAAAAGTAGATAAATTGAGTATTGTCAACCATTGGTCAAACAGATGCAACCTCTGAGAAATGTGTTTTAATGATCATATCATTTCTGCTCTGGTCGGGATGCTGAAATTTCAGTGCACTTTTGGAGATTAAGAATCAGAGGAGTCTGAGGAGTTTGGAGTTCTTCCTTTTTTCCCAATCTACCCCCCTGTTTGTGCTTGCTGGTTTTATGTTCTCCTTTCTCTTCCAGTGCATGTGCCTCTACTGGACGTGTTCAAGTTTCTTCGGTCTCCTTCAGAACGTAGTAACGCGATTTCCATCTGTAAGAAGGTTTTGCCGGATACCAGAAGTCCCCGATGAGCCTCAGACACCATTCAAAGATTTGTATCAGTTAGGAAGAGAAAAGTACTTCAAAAAGAAGAGCAAAAACACCCAGGACCCAGAATAGTTGTGACGAACAATAGCAAAATTTAGAAATCAAAACTGTCCGTCTAGTACCATGGTCAGTGCATCATGCAATCCATGGTTTAAAGACATGACTGCATTCCTTTCAGAATTCTTCTGAACTTCATCTCTAGGAAGGCATTAGCTCAGTTGGTAGCGCTCTAAGCTTCCAATCGCTGGGTCTCAGGTTTGATTCCAGTTGTGGCCAGTCACCTGGACCTATGTTGGAGACCAGTTTCAGTCATCCATTGCTGTGTCAGCTCACCAAGCGCCTAAAATTCCTAAATAGAGGACGTAAAGCTCCAATCGTCCATCAATCAGTGTCAACTGATATATTCTGAGTAAGGATTCATTATTCATTTATTCCAATGAGAAGATTACCCCTTGGGAAAACCGCAGTAAAGGAGATCTTATATGGGAGAGACCAATGTAGCAATTTTAAAAAATTCTGTCGTATAGACTGTCTTGTTAGACAGTCTCGTTTGATAATGGGTCATTTGATATAGCAAGATTACTTGCTCACACTTAGTAACCATAAAAAAAATAATTTTATGCTCGTATTTCTGAAACCAAATTGAAATGTATTATGTTTCACAACATCGTTTATTAGGCTACAAATGATACAAAGGTTATTATTGTCTTGTTGAGACTTAATCTGCTTTGTGATACATTGTATGAGTGGTATTTATTGAATGAAGTGGAAAGATTCTGATTTATATAAAACCAATTAAACCGAGTACCTTTACTTGATAAAGGTATTTGATTAAACATAATTTAACTTTTTATTATGTTTTTGATGAAGCATTACATCTGGGTGGAATTGCGTTAAGATAGATATGGTAAGTACAGCTCACAAGGGTTGATTGAGGAGATGAGAGAAAGCAAGAGTCCTCGACATGTTACATATTTGCCTATGTGAGGGATCTTTTACTTGGTCAGCAGGTCCGACTCAGTGTAATCCACCAATTAAATGTCCTACCCGAATGACATCCAGCTGGCTTTTTGCTCATGAAGGTCCATTGAAAATTTTGGGCTCCCCACCCAGGGTTTGAACCCATGCTGGCAAAGACCTTCTGTACAGCACTGCTGAAGTGTAGCCACTCAGCCACCCAGCTGCAATTTTGGTGTCATGATTATTTTGATAATATTAATTTGGGCAAAGTGAGTTGCATCTGCAGTTCTCACTGGTGTGTGGTCCAAACTTCAGAATGTTTTTGGAGAAGCGAAAATGCAAAAACTCCACTCTTGTCTTAATGCATCCTGAATATTGAATTACACCCCAAAAAAAGTTTTATAGCTTGTGAGACCTGATTCAAGATGCACAAGTCTTAATGGGGACAGATTGTTTAGCTTTGTTTGTTGATCTTCACCTTCCAGGATTGGCTAAGTCATGGCCAAGTTGAGCTTCTGTCGAGGGGGCAGGGAAGGGGGTCACCAAGGGATTGTTTGTTGTTTCAAGGTGCCTCCCTAGCTCCTCTGCTATTCCCTCTATTATCTGTCAACATCATTCTGTTTGTCTATCATGATTCCTCACCCTGGTCGCCATAGTAACCAATGCATATGCCATGTGGTGTCCATGCCTTGGGGGGTCTTCTCAAAATTGTCTCTGAATCTGTTTAATTACATTTCCAGATATATTGATTTAGCATGTCAATTTGTTGTCTCATATTTTCCTGTTGGGAAATCACTACAATATTTTAAGCATAGATTATAATTTTAGTCACTGAATACTTAGTACAAGGATACACTTCGTACTTTGGAGATGGTCCCTCCGTCATCCACCAATAGAAAACAGTTCAGTGACTTGATATGTGTGGTTGTTTCTGTCACCTTTCAATTGTTGCCTTGAAGCACCACAGTAGAGACTTGTTGTTCGGTCAAAATGAAATTGTTGACTTTTATTATCCTGTATTCATTGGAATGTACCTTTTGGACATCAGGGAATTCTGAGGTAAGTTTTGTATGGATTTAATTTATGGTATTGTTATAATAGGCAGTCAGGATTAATTGAGTGTCACTAACTTTTAGCAATATGCATTGGTTTTCAGCAAGCAGAAAATGGTGGCCATAAAACAGGTAAGTCATTTTGAAAATTATTATGGGACTTTAAAAAATATGATTAATTTTATATTTGATTTACTTGGTGTGATTAGTGTAACTTTTAAATCAGGTAATCTTTGATTTTCAGACTTTTCAGAGAAATCACTTGATTTGTCACAACCTGAAATCCATTTAATAAAAAAGGTGAGGAGGTTGAAATTTTCATATTTTGACTTTTGAAAAGGTCAAACTGAAACCTATTAAAGGCCATAAATTAATAAAAATGATTCATAAAATATTTTAAATACTTGTGTCAAAATTATCATCCAAATGACTGCGATATTGATGATTCTGTCAAGGTTAGACACATAGATAGGATATAATTACTGTTTCATTGTTTTAATTTTGATACACAGCGGTCAACCTCCTGGGGCAATTATGATGGTGTTGACTTGGATGAATTATTTGCAAATTTTGGGACAAACAGAGAATCTACAGATAGAGAGGAAGATGTAGATATATCATGGGGTCATCACAATGGTCACCATGGATACCATACAGAAGAGAGACACAGACACACTGACAGACATGGAGAAAGACATACAGACAGGCACCATGAGAGACGCAGACCCAGTGGCAGAAGAAGGTACGTGTCTCAATTACTTTTTCATCCACTTCTAAGGAACTATATATATCTTTCAAGAAAATAAGATCATACAGTTTCCCACATCTTCGAATTTAAAACCTCACTCCCTTAAAAGAATGGTCTGCAAAAGGAAAAGGGAGACGATTAGTAGCTCAGTTGGTAGCACTCTGGGGTGACAATTGGTAGGTCCTGAGTTAGACTCCAGCTCTAACAGGGTCACCTAGCTCTTATTGCTGGACCTATGTTGGACAGAAGTTTCAGTCGTGTTGCCACCCATTGCTGTGTCCTTCTTCTGTTCCATGTCCTAATTAGCTTATCACAGTGTATAGATAAATGACATAAAGCCCCAATCAGCCACCGTCAGTATCTCAAAGAATATAACATCCAGATTTTAAGATGCTGATGGCCACAGCTTGATCTGAGATGTGAACCTAGAACCTTCTTGCAGATCAATTTTAAGTATTATTGTTGTATGTTTTTTGGTCAAAAGCATCACATGTAAATAGGTTTGTGTTCTCCTTTTCATGAGTTGTGACTCTGATAGATATTAAGACAGATATCGTAATTTGATCTACTTCATTTAAAGTTGGTCCAGTGGTACTTAGTCTTCTCCTTGACATTGAATATTATTTTTTCATAATAATTAAAGATAGTCATTTTTTTGGCCCTGCAAACTTTAAATCGCTGTTTGAATTTCCGTTTCAATATCCAATATCTGATTAATCGTTAGGGAGCTTTAGGGGTGCGAAAGTGCTACTTCAGGAAATAGTTTTACTTTGTCAGAGCACATGTTGTACAGCTTACTAGGTGACAGCATACGTTGTAGGACGTATGCTTTTTTTTTTTCTTCTCTTTTTTGCACTACATGTACTTGTTAATCCTGTTCTCCAGAATATGAAAAAGTGATGCATTGATACAGATGCATGGCTGGTGACCACATTGTTTAAATACGAACATGTTACATGTTTATAATATGCCACTCCTCCTCAACTTTTTAACAATCATGACGCATGATGATATATATGTATGAAACTGCTTCTCTTGCAATTTAAAAAGAAACTGCTGATTTCGGTGTTTATTGAAAGAAGTGTCACAGGAAAGTTTGAATTTCAAGAAGTTTACAAAAATACATGTGGGAGTCAGTGTTGTCTTTGCTGACTGGTGTAATTTTGCTGTGGATGGTCATTTTGACTGTATTGGATTGGCCAAGCCCATGATATAGATAAAATAAGAGAAATTTTGCGGTTTTCTCTGACAGTGTCTTGACTTAAAAATGTCACATATTTTGAGGGAATGAAGCCTTCAACATTAGGCAATATTGTCGCCATAATGGTAAGGTTGGTTCAAGTAAGGCCAAACATATCAGATCTTTAGCTTCTCGGATCCTCTCAAGGCACGTTTTCTAGGGTTGGTCGGTAGGACAAAAAAAAAAAAGGTAAAAAAAATTTTTTTTATAATGTCAAAAAAAAGATTTTTTTTTTTTAAATTTTTTTTGTTCCATCGGCAGTGTATCTTTTGTGTCGGCGGGTCCGCGAAGCTAAGAATCAATTATGTGTGGCCTAACGGTTCTGATCCTAAGCACTTAATTCGTTCAGGCATGTTAAGGCTATGTTTACCTATGCTTGTGTCTGTATCACTCATTTGCGTAACTTCCAGAAAAGAAAGAAGACGACAGCGCAATAGGAACAGAGCTGTACCCACCATCCCAACGGCTTTCCCAAGTCTTGAACCTCCTACAACGGAAGGTTCTGATGCTGAGCGCCACCTAGTTGGCCGTGAAACACTGAAACATGCTGGAAATGTGTCCACACCTCTAATAAGGGAACCGGCTTTTAACTCTGGTCAGTTGATGAGGTAGGAGAATAAGCCAGACAAGGCTTGGCTGATATACAATATGATATAATTTTCAGCAAACTCCCAGTCAGTATTCAACTGTCAATATAAAGAAACTGTTTCTGAGAATAGAATTGTTATTCTTTTTAAAAAAGCCTGAAACTTCTTGGACTTGTAGATTTACATGTGTTTATTTGGTAGTTTGCGACGGAATACTCTTTTGAAAAATTGGAATTTCCTGACAAATCAATGTATAATAGCTGAAATAACAATAATTTTCAATTGGCTGTAATTATTTTTTTCGCATGTTTCAGACTGGGAGGTGGCACATACCTGTCTGGGAGAGTGGAGGTCTTCATCAACGGCCATTGGGGTGTCATATGTGATGATGATTGGGACCTCAAAGATGCACATGTGGCATGCAGACATCTTGGATTCACTAAGTAAGCCTTCTTTGAATTGGCTAATTATTGGTATCAACTTACCATGCTGTTTTGTACCTGAACAATGAACATTTAGCTGCCAAATTTAGCTGCCAAATGGTGAATCTTTGTTGAAAGTTTTCTCCCAATTAATTTTTGGGCTTCAGTCTAATAATAAATTTGACCTTTGTTTCGTTAGGGTTGCCATTTGTTGCACTTCAGAGCCTATGTGCCTTGCAACATGCTTTGCATAGTTCTGTTCGTAGATTTATCTCAACACCCCAGACTTGAATCCATGGATTCTTGTGTGTAAGTGAATGCTCAAAGAAAATTTGACAGTTGTCCTGATTGCTTGTTCTATTTCATGGTGCACTTCCATTTCTAACAAAATTTGAATCTTGTTGCCTTCATTGCTCTCTTCAAAATTCAAGAATCTGACTGATTCTAGGGGTGATGTAATTTATATTTCAGTGGTGCAAAAGCTGCAGTTGGAGGCAGTTCCTTTGGTTATGCAGACTTTGGGCCTGGTGATATTCTGCTTGATGATGTTAACTGCTCAGGCAATGAGTCTGTTGTCCATGAATGCAAATACCTCACTCATCATGACTGCAAAATTAGTGAACTTGCCAGTGTGGAGTGCAACCCTAATCCAGGTTTGTAAATAAAACAGTTTAAAATTTTCCTTTAAAAAAGAAAAATTTTGTCAATTCTCACAATATCACTGAGAAAACTCTGCAAACAAAAATTTTAAGTTGACTCCTAAGAGACTTACTGTATCGTAAGCCAAGCATTATAGCTTCTATACCCATCAGTTAAAGTATTGTAATGAAATGAAGGTCTTGAGACAAATTCTGATCATCTGAATTGATGCTATGTGCTGGGGTTTGTTTGCACATTTAGTGTTTATAAAGTGGTCCTCATTAGCCTACATGCTAACTGAACTCAGAAGACAGCATTCGGGATTCTTTCCAGGATGCGATGAGGATTGGATTTCTGGCAACGGCCTTTGCTACAAACTGATGCCTCAACTTGCCACGTTTGAAACGGCTGCTCAAAAGTGTGAACAGGTCGAAGCTCGCTTGGTCAACATCGAGAGTCAGAAAGAAAATGATTTTCTGTCTCGTTGGTTGAGCAGCAGCACAAGTAAGTGGATGTTTCAATTGAATTAATCATGTTAATCCTACTAGAAATGCCCATAAGATCAGAGAAAAGTAAATGGAACAGAGGTTAAGAACAATCATCATGAATAGGATTGCTGTCCTTGGGGGGTGGGGGGGGGATTTGGAGGACAGGGAAGACTAACAACTTGACCAAGAGATAGTGCTTAATTGTCATTACACTAGCAATTGTGCAGCGTACAAATTGCATACATAAATTCTACGTACGAAACTCACAAAAGAGAGCCGATCTGTAGTACGTACGTACATTTTCGTACGAATTTCGTACGAATTCATTAAAATTTCACACAGGTACTTTTCAGTTATTTTGGCTTTTTTAGTGCAATATGGTCATCATAAATGGTTTAAGTTTAGAGATTGCATTGGCCTATCCAAAAAAAATCAGCAAACAAATCAAGTTGAAGCCCAAAAAACCAACTTATCACGCAAATTTTACATATATATATATGTTTTACGTACGTATTACTACCTATTTATGTACGAAATACCCAAGAAAGAGCATCGTACATTTTACATACACTGCACAATTGGCCATGTAGTCTTCGACCCCTAGCCTTAAATTGTAATCTTGAATTAATTAGTATTTGATGATTCATAAGTTTCATTTTTACGTGCTGAGTCTGGTGTCAAAGGATGTCCTTATTATCATCTTGTCATGGTATACAGTGAGTCTGTTTCATGAACACCATCTGATTTTATCATGTTTTTTGTTCGTTTTGCTATAGATGAAACATACTTTTTCACGGGAGGAGCCAAGATCACAGATGATGGCTTTGAATACTGGAAATGGAAAGGAACTCCGTATCATGTCAACTTCACTAAATGGTTCCCAGGTTAGCTTTGAGTAAATAGAACCTTGATGGTCATTCGTAAAGAAATTACAATGTTGTTGGGGCAAAAAATAATTACTTGATGCACTAAAATTTCAGTTGAGGAAACAGTCTTTTCAAATTGTTAAAAAAAGGAAGTTTTGCCACTGTATTGTAATTACAATTTCTCGTCAAACTGATGCTGTTTGGATATTCGACAAAATTACAGGATGGTATGTGTTGCTATATATATTTAGTTTTAAATAATGTCTCTTATAGGATGGCCGCCCAATAGTACACACCAACAACCCAGTAACCACTCAGGACAAGACTGCATCACATTAGCAAGGAGGTTTTACGATGAGAAGTACCAAGCAAAAGATGTTGGATACTACTTCTGGAACGATGCGCCGTGTACTGTGAGACTGCCGTTTGTGTGTGAAAAGGTGGCAACGTCTGATGGTAATGATCTACAATTTCTACTTATCATGCTTTATTTTGTGCCAAATTATATTTTATGCTTTTGTCTGAACTTCTTGATATTGAAGAATGATACAGTGCCGTGGTTTCAAATACTTGTTTCATTCTCTTGTCTCGAAAGGTTCTAAGTTAAGACTTTTGATATTCCTTTTCATTGACTTGTAGATGTTCCATTCAATTAACCCTTACCGGACTGAAGGGACATTTATGTGCATCCCTAGCTTACTGCATGTTGTGCCATTTTTGGCCATTTATGTCCCAAAAGCTGCAGACAACGTCACAAGCACAGGATTGTTTTTCGAGGAGTGAGCACTGAGCAGTCTGGTAAGGGTTAGGGGCCGACCAGACGATAGTTGGGGGGGGGGGGCTATGGACTTTACCTCCGGGACGAACTTTTTTTTTCGTTCGCGATGCGTCGACGAACAATTTTTTTCGCACGCGCACTCGCGACAAACTTTTTTATCGGAATTTTAACATTACGGTACCCTAGCTATAGGTGGAAACAAACTTTTTTTTTAATTTCCATGTGCTGAACAAACTTTTTTTTTTCAGTGTCAATTGGGAAACAATCTTTTTTTTCACCAAATATCCATAGCCCCCCCCCCAAAGATCATCTGGTCGGCCCCTTGATTGCCTGGTAATATTATACTGTCTTGCATGTTAAGATGGCAATCCATGGGTTCTCATTTATATTTTTAGGGTCAATATTTGGATGAGACATGAATGTGAGAAAGTTTGAAATGTGATAGTCCATTGCTGAATATTATTTTTAGACTGTTACACGAAAAATGGCCAATCATACAGAGGGAGTGTCTTCCGCACCGAAAGAGGAACTTTATGTCAAGGCTGGATGACATCAAGCAAGATTAATGCCACCACTCATCCAAATAAGGTATCAAAATGATTTAAAACCTTTGATAGAGACCACAGGTCTTGGCCCGCAGGGCCAATACCGCAGGTCTTCAAATGGTAGGAGACAGAGCTACTCACACAGTGATATACTAGGCAAATCTTGTGGATGCGGCAAGCTGTCAAAAAGTGGCACCGTGATTGTGACGTCATTTATAATGATCAGTCACAATGGTGGTGACGTTACAACAGAGGTGACGTCACTATTTGCAAGATGCTATAAATAACTCATGCAACTATAATGTGACGTTATCCAGCTGGCTCTGTGAGCGTCTGTGCAGTTAGACCCATAAGCTGCACATCATGTTCGACATGTTGTTCATGTCAGGACAACAGGATGAACTTCTTAAATGGCAATCAATGCAAGAATTGGAGGAAGCAATTCACTAAATTACTGTTCTGAATTCAAACCCAACATTATGCCATGGCTCATTTTAGAGTTAAGGTCAGGATTTTGGAGTAACAGTTCTTCTGCCTGGGCTACAGCCAAGGAAATACGAGTACGGATTTTTGACCACAAGGGACATTCATTAGCTATCTTTTCCCATGTTCATTTTGGGCCTCGGGGGGGGGGGGGGACCTAACTGGTGGGGTGATTTCTTAGCACGTAGGCCTAATTTCAATATTTATTGATCTATCTATCTATCTATCTATCTATGTACCACAAATAACAAGAGTTCCTCCGTGGCCTAATGGTTAAGAGTGCTTGTTTGCACAACCACTGGCTCTGAGGGCGTGGGTTCGAATCCCACCCCGGAACTCAATTTAGTCCGAGCCCATGGGACATTAAATGGAGGCGGGTTGTATCCAGTGTTCTATGTTCTATGCTGGGGCAACTGAAAGACCCTGGGCATCCCTGAATTAATAGGGTATGTACCAGACTCACAGTCTTCTCATCTCATCATCATACGGCGATCGCCTGCCTCGATATAGCCCACTAAGGTGCTGCAGAGGCGTAAAACACAAACAAACAAATAAACAAACCACAAATAACAATCAAAAACACCACAAAGAAATATTTACATGTCCTGTGGTCTCGCTATGCCCTTTGGCATCATCATATTAATTTAGTATGATGATTTGAGGTCATCTGAAATGTTTAGTTGTGACTGACGACCGTTTAGAAAATAATAGACTGGAAAAATGTATTCATCTGTCATGTTTGTAGTGGGCAATGACCCTCCAGAGCATTAAAGAGCTAAGAAGATCTGAACATAGAGGACCTAAAAGAGGACCTGCGTTCAGTAAATATACTTGATAGTTGTTGTTAAAATTGTTTAACTTAAACAAAAAGTTGATGTCGAAATAATTTTAAATTAAAAATTTTACTTCCTGTCTATAAAATATATATCTGTGACCTAACATCTTATAGGGGTGGCGGAGGATCTTTGCCTTGACCATTGCTACCTACATAATAATTGTTTTTAGAATATCAACACCACGTTTATGATATTTAATGAGTAAGCCTGCTTTTTAATCACATTTTATACTAAGATGTCTTTAATTGGAATAGGGTCTTGGAGATCACAACTTCTGCCGCAACCCAGATGGCGACTCCCGTCCGTGGTGTTGGGTCGATACAGCTAATAACCGTTTTGGATTTTGTGCTATCAATAATTGTGATTCATCTACAAGTAGCAGACAGACTACCATTCCACCAACAACAACCACAGGTATTTAGTAGATATTTACTGAACTTTTGTTTTAAGGAGAATCGCTGAATTCATATATACAATTTGACCACTTTCGTCACTGAAGAATGAAGTGATGTTACCCGTGTAAGAGTAAAAAAAAAAACATATTTTATCAGATATTTTAAAGTATTTATTTCTTGTATTTTTTTGCTTTTTTCAAGAAACTCCTGTTACTCAGAGTAGCTGTGACCAAGGAAAATTTGCTTGCAGGGACCTGTTTTCTGTGAAGTAAGTCGTCTTAAGATACTTGGGCTGGAATGTTTTCATTCAATCTTGAGATTTTGACATGGTATCGGAAGAAGTGGTCTAGATTAAACAATTCTTATCAGAATTTTATGAAATTTTGGATTTGAGCAGCCCACATATTTTACTACCGACGGCACTAGCTTTGGTGGCATTTTCGCAAAGATTGGCATGGTAAAAATTACTTTTAAATTAGAGAAATGTCAAAAATAATTGAGAGACAGCCATCAGCCTCACTTTGGAGTGTGATGTCACCATTGTGACGTCACTAAAACAACCTATGACATCATAAACGTTTGTTATGACATCACTCTCTCTCACCCAATGAGAAGACTCCATTTGTTCAATGTATAAGGAAAAAAATCATTTCTTGAACTTCACAGGGTGAGTGTTCAGTTATTTTTACATGTAGAGATGTAGAAATAGGTGCCGTCAGTAGGAAATTTTATATACTTTTAGGTGGTATAATTGAAATGAGCATGCTTTACATATATTTTTAGATATCTTGATTCTCCCAAACCCTGTCTTTCAAATCTCACGATTTTCCAATGGCAGGATCCATGACCCCTGTCCCCAGGGGTCCAGGGTTACATGCAACCAACCGGTTCTAATATTTGAAAGGAAAATATATTAACACACTTTGTGTTGGTGTGAAGCTTTTTGAGAAACTAAAATGTATTGATCAGTGAGAACAACACCAATTTTCCTGATTTCGGGGATAAATTAATAAGAAAAGGATAGAAAAGAAATAAAACCAAAAATATGTTGGTGTTTTACACTGTAAGGAAAAGACAGGAGCTTTGTGTGGAAAAAAAGTTGTTTAAAACTATCTTGTCAGGGTTGGGAGGTGTGAATACCCCTTTTAAAGTGACTTTTGCTTCAGTTTGGAATGATTTTGTTCTTTCAGATGTATTCCCGATGGATGGCGCTGTGATGGGGAGGAAGATTGTCTCCTTGGTGACGATGAGGAAGGATGTGGTACGCTGACAAATTTTTGATCTTCGTTTTAATTAGTCAGATCGAAAAATTCTATCTCATCTAAGTATTCGTCAGTCAGGGAGTCAGATCTTGTTGGACTAATAATTAGTCATATCCATCATCATTTGTAAAATACAGTGAATGCACCAAAGCATGCCGTCAATTGCTAAATAATATGCCATTTTACATTTCAGGTTTTCTTCTCAATACCAGAATATCATATGTGCAATTGTGCATGAGTCATTGCATTACTAATTATTGCCTATATTTAAAAATAATGGGGTGTTTTCACTTTTTATTTCAGTGACAACTGTAGCTCCGTCTCCTATCACTCCAGTATGTCGTTCAGGCAACATGTTCTGCAACCTTACAAAATTGTGAGTTTTTTGCAGATCTAATACAAACAATTTGATATTGTTTAACGGTTGCTTTAAAAAAATTTATGATTTGTATTCTGTTTAGATGCATTCCCAGCAGGTGGCGCTGCGATGGAGACCGTGATTGTTTTGATGGAGAAGACGAACAAAATTGCGGTAATTTCTTTTCTTAGTTTTTTTTCAGAACTCGATAGTTGGCACTTTAACTCTCGCTAAGAAACTATTAAATGAGTACCCAAATGTTATTATATCAATAATACCCAGGACCACATTGGCACTTCGCTCTATTAATGTTACTTGCGAAGAATGCTATTAAAGTTACCAAGCTAGTTCTATGCATAGATATTTTATATTATTGTATCTAACGATTTGTTTTGCTGAATATGTAGGATCTGACATTGAGAAGTTCAAGAAAACACCCGATCACAAACTGCTTGTGAGGACAGGAGACCGAATTATCAACCAAGTGACTTATGTGAACACTGGTCTGCGAGAGGTATGAAAAGTGAATCAGTAACGAAAATACTATTCTAATCACCTAATAGTAATTTGATCAGGTATATGACCGAAAATTATTTTTCTAGTGTGCGGAACTATGTCTGAACAGAAGGAACTTCATCTGCCGATCTTTCAATCTTCGCCTTTACCCACTAGAATGCAGTTTGACGACTCTCAATGCAGCCATGACTGGAGCTCAGCTTATACCCGACCAGAATTCCGATTATTATGAAGTCATCATTCAAGCACGTATGTTAGATATTAGATTAAATATTTTGAAATTCAGAAAAAATATAATAAATTGACTTTTACTAAGAGCCTGATATGCAGTGATCTGGATCCTTCTGAACTGATCCTGCTCTGGAGAAGGTTTCTCGGATCAGTGATCCAGATACCGATCCTGTGGGATCTGACAGTGAAATTTTGTGGATCTATGGATCTAGATCAGGATCATCTGATTCGGTCTGAAACAAACGCAAATCCTGATCTGGATTTATAGATCCACTTTTTTTTTTCAGCACTGATCCTGATCTGGATCCAGATCACAGATCCACAGAACTGGATCCAGATCACTGAATCTGTGATCCAGATCACTCAGATCACCTGAAACAAACGCAAGCTGAAACAAAATATGATGCCGCATCTTCTTCTTCCAATGAAGTACAAGCGCCAGTGGACTATCAAGTAACATTTTGGTGCATGGGGCATACATTGCAGATCACACATCCCGTGTCATAGGTGCAATTTTTCCTTCTGAATCTCATTTTTCACGCTGTATGTTGTTGATTTTGCAGAAGAATGCTCAAAGCGGCGTAATCTGTTCCTTTGTGACAATGGTCGCTGCATAGAGCGCCACCAAGTGTGTGATGGAATCGATCAATGTCAGGATTTTTCTGATGAAGAAGCATGCAGTAAGAGCAATTCAATTTAAAAAATACATATTTTAAGTACATGTAATGCTTATGATTGTATAGAATAGGAGAGTCTTTAAGTTTCATGTTCATCCTTCTGACGGTGTGTCATCAGATTTCTCAGACTTGGTTACAAATTAACACCTTTCTGCAATATAACATAAGATAACGTAATATTAAGTTGATGTAAGTCCTGTTAAGGCTAATATATTCAACTAGCGTACCCATTTCTGTAAAATTATGTAAAATTAAGTAATTCTGAGGACTTTTGAGATCTTTATGAATAATCACAAAGAAGCTAGACCCATAAAGTCCCTAACCGTTCATATAAACGCTCAAGACTAGAGCAGTGTCTCCTCCCTCTGTGACCTACCCCACTTTCCCCACTAAAAAAAGAGATACAGAATGGCAATGATATTTGTAGTTTTAAGAGTACTCTAAGTCACATTCTAATTCTATCTTTGTAAGCTGCAGACAACCCGATGGGCCTGAGACTGGTTGGTGGTTCAAGTGAAAATGAAGGTCGTGTGGAGGTCAGCCATCTTGGAGAGTGGGGTGTTGTTTGCGACGATAATTGGGATATTCTCGATGCCAATGTGGTGTGCCGACAACTCGGATATGGGTGAGTAAAGTGTCTATCGTCTTTAGTAACGTTTCCTCAGGGATAGTTGTCCTGGTGATGCTACAAATTATGGTTCTGTATATAAACCCAATGCCCAGAATAACCGTATGCAGAATAGCAATGTACAGAACAACAGTATATTCATCGTAAAGTCACTAACGATTTTGCAAAACAAAATGATTTGTCAGTTGTATGTAACAAGGTTAAATATAAACTCCTAAATAAAAAATACAAGCAAGTAATACAGAGAAAAAAGAGAGAGTTTCAAGATAATAATAGGCAAACCATGCTAAATTTTCTCAGCAAAAATCAGTCAGAATGTTGGAAGCAATGGAAAAAGTTGAAAAGATCAAACAACATTCAAACTTCTGGTCCAGATCTAGAAACTTTTCATACATATTTTGAACAGCAGTCATATCCTCCGGGACGTGATTTCTTTGACACAGAACATATGAAATATATTGTTGACTCATTGCAGTCTAAATCATACATATGTAACAATTCCGTTTCTCAACAAATTTGTGGTAGTAAAATAACTACAGAAGAAGTCTCATTACATTTCCGGAAGTTAAAAAACAACAAAGCTTCAGGTGTAGATGGAATTCCGGCAGAGTTTTATAAATATGCAAATGAAAAGCTGATAACACCTTTTTGCTCTGTATTCAATTATATATTTCAAAGAGGTGAATACCCAAGCCAATGGTCTGAAGGATTAATCAAAGCATTGCATAAAAAGGGAGATAAAGATAATCCTGATAATTATAGGAAAATTACAATAAATGTTGTCATGGCCAAACTTTTTGATTCTATTCTTAACAGTAGACTATATTTTAAAAATGAAGCCTTAGGAATAGATGATCCTTTTCAATTTGGATTTACACCAAATGCCAGCACTACTGATTCTGTATTTGTTCTAGACACTGTTATCAAATCTCAACAATTTAAGCGTAAACCTATTTATCTTTGTTTTGTAGATTTTACTAAGGCTTTCGATTATATTAATCGAAGTGCTCTCTATTATAAATTGATTAATCAAAATATTGGTGAAAAGATGCTTAAAATGATAATGAGTATGTATGATAAAGCTAAAGCTAGGGTTTGTCAGTCAGGCATTATGGGTGATACATTTGACAGTAAATGTGGTGTATTGCAGGGCGGTATCTTGAGCCCTAAATTATTTAATGAATATCTTTCAGATCTGCCCGGATACTTACAGAAAAAAGACGGTATTACCATTGACACTTTCAATATAACTCATATTGCTTATGCAGATGATATAGTGTTACTGGCCAATTCAGCTGAACAGTTGCAGTCATGTGTAAATAATTTCCATAATTTTTGCAGTAAATGGCATCTTATTGTGAATGTAAATAAAACTAAAGTAATGAAGATTGGAAACCGATCTACTGATTTTTCTGTCTACTATAATGGACAGCAAATTGAAGAGGTTGTAAATTTTAAATATCTTGGTCATGTGCTTACAAATAATTACAATATTCACAATGAAATGACAGACTATCTTGTGACACAGGCTCACAAAGCTATTTTTGCACTGCAAGGTGACACTAAACAATCTCTTGGTTACATTACTCCGCAATTGTCTATGAAAATGTTCGATACTTATATTTTGCCAATACTGGAATACAATTGTGAATTATGGACAAAATCAAAACCTATAAATGAAATAGAGAAAGTACAACTCGGTTACCTAAAACATATGTTAGGTGCAAGAAAGCAAACTTCCACACTTGCAGTTTATGGCGAGACAGGGAAGTTTCCTTTGCATCTTAGACAACAAATGAGAATGATCAATTATTGGCTTAAACTTGAGAAAAGACCAGATGATAATGTTCTTAAAAAATGTTTGAATTTTCAGAAAAATATACCTTCACGAACATGCTGGTTCAGCAAAATAAAACAGGTACTAGAGAACAACAATATACAGTTTGGAGAAATTAATGAGACAGACCTAATAAATGAAACGTTCTCTAAGATGTTTAAAGAGAAACTATACCAAAAATATCAAAATGATTTTTTCCAAGAAATGAATGACTCGACCAAACAACCAAAACTTAGAACTTATAAATTAATGAAGACTGATTTCAGAATATAACCTTATTTACTACATAATATTAAGGGGAGGTATGGGTGAGAAGGGCACTTTTCTGCAATTTTAAGTTTAATGAACAAAGTTTGGTATAAAAAGTTAGGTTTTAGTTAAATTAGATGATTTCAGGTGATTTTGCATTGTTATGATGAATGGTTGCCATGGTAACCAGTTTAAAAGGCGAAAAAAGGCTGATTTTTACTGCTCACGGGATGTGAAATTTCTGAAGTTACAGACATGATAGAAAAATTTTGAAAAAATTTACAAATGAAGACAGGCAAGACGCAGGGAATTACAGAGCGGATTTTTGATATTTCTTTTCATAGTGTTAGAAATTAGGGTAAAGTAGTCCAAAGTCATTTTTATTGAAAAATTTCTCGTTTCTATCACTACGATGTCATATAATTTTGCAACGAAAAAAAATTTTAAAAATCTGGTCTGTAATTTCCTAGACAATTTTTCGAGGATTCCGATGATGTATCCCACAGGTTCCTAGAACAAACGGCTGTCAAGATTTTTCACATCCCGTACAGGGTAAAAGTTGATTTTCACATGTTGCGGAAAATGGCAAAAACGTGACGTTAACGTCATTTCAGGCAATTGACCACTAGATAAAATATTTGTGGCTATTTCTCCAAATCTAATGAAGCTACAGGAACAAAATTTTGCAACGACTTAGTTATCATTGTTATGTTTCACCACAGTAAATTCCATGTTGCCATGGTAACTACTTTTTTGTGTGGACATCTTTGAAGTGACACAACGCCACTATTTACTCACGAAAATTTGGCGATGATTTGGTATTTGACATGGCTTTAAGTGATGACAGAGACATATTTTAATATAATTGAAGCTTGGACTGGCTGCCTGGGTTGGTGTTGGTCAAAGATGTGCCATAAACTGAATATGTGAAGCTTAAATATTTTTGGGGAATTTCTCACCCATACCTCCCCTTAACAGGAAATTATACACTAAAATTGCGAGATTTCGCACTAGCTCTCACAACCTTCGAATTGAAACTGGAAGACATGAAAGCCCTAAGTTGCCTGTAGAAAACAGAATTTGTAATAAGTGCGATTTAAATGAAGTTGAAAATGAAATACATTGTTTATTGTTATGTCCTAGTCATGGATTAGACAGGGAAAATCTTATTACTATATCATCTAATATAATATGCAACTTTGATCAACTCGATAATTTTGAAAATTTTTTAGCTATTATGACATCACGAGAACCCCAATTATTAAAAACTATAGGTAAATTTCTTGTTAGTATTGATGTTTAATGATATAGTCTGTCGTTTTGCATTTCATTTTAAATGTATATATATATATAGCCCATTGTGATTTAATTTACTGATTTGTCATGTCTTAGAATTAACATTTATTTAATTGGCTGGAACCTTAAATTGTATAGATATTTTGTAAGATTGAAATTGATTATGTCTTTTTAAACTTGAACCATTTATTGTATGTTTGTATTACTATTTTGTTATTTTCTGTTTTGACAAATGTGTCAGATGTGACATTTTCGTTGTCGTAATAAAAAAAAAAAAAAAAAAAAAAAAGTATGTTGAGTGACAGTGTGCAGAATAACAATGGTCAGAATAAGCTCTGCACACAAGCCTGCTGTTCTTGTTTCAGTGCCGCAATAAGAGCCACGACCATGTCCCTTTTTGGCCAGGGCAGCGCTAATTTCTTGCTGGATGAAGTGGAATGCAAGGGATCTGAATCTTCTCTAGACGAATGTAAGAAAGACCCTTGGAAGAAACATGACTGTTTGTCGTACGAGGTTGCAGGGGTCATGTGTCGCACTAGAAAAGGTGAGTGTATATTGTGGGAGAGCTATATTTCATTACATTATTATATACTTGCATTGTGCCAGGTGACACTGGTGTTTGTTTACTATTGAGTTAGAGAATAATTTTTATTCTTTTGTTATTCAGTATGTGATGAGGAGACTGAGTTCCGCTGTGGAGACGGATCGTGCATCCCTGCATCTTTTGTTTGTGATGGAGAAAATGACTGCAGTCAGGGCCTAGACGAACAAAATTGCAATGGTATGTTCACTTAATCAACATTCTTTTGATTGATGTATCAATATCTGATTATCTGATATTGAATATAAATGAAACTTTCATGTGGTTCCTGTGTAACCTCCTGATAAACCTTTTAGTCGTAAATAAATACTAGTAGAGGGGCTGTTTTGCTTGTATACTTTCTGGCAATTAAATCAGCAACTGGTGAATATTAAACCTCAGTTATGCAGCTTATGCCTCTTGTATAGAAAAATATCTGAATATGAGTGGCTATAATAATGTAATATGTCTTTTATTACAGTTGTAAAAGTGCAGCTAGTGGGAGGAAGCAGTCCCAGTGAAGGTCGAGTGGAACTCCTGATCAACAACGTCAGAGGAACTGTTTGTGATGATGAATTTGATGAAAGGGATGCTCAGGTCATCTGCCGCATGTTGGGAATTAGGTAAGGGAATCCAGTGAAGACTGCATCAACCAAATATGTATTGTTGAAGTTTCTTACAAAAAAAAAAACACGTTCCTTCATGACAGCACTAAGAAGAAGATGACAAGTGATCTAGTTGAGTTGAGGATGATTTCCCTTCTGAGAACCAAATGTAATGTTGGAGAAGTTGCTGACTAGGCTCGGCCATGAAACTAATCATAAGACCTAAAACGTTTACAAATCATTAGCTCTGATTGGCCTGGAGTTAGATCATCGCCTCCTCAGTTGCTTTCACGAGGAACCAGTCTGATCTTACACATACGGGCCACTGCTGTATGATTAAGTATGATTCTACAGAGTGCGGACCTGATTATACATTTTTTTTGTCAGCCTGCAGCCTTATGAGAACGGTTTGTCAGATGTTATTGAGTCCGGAGAATCCTTGTTTTGTGGTTTACCCTTACTTTTGTTGGTCTTTGTAGAGGACCTGCATCAAAAACTTACTTTGGAGCTGGCAGAGGTCACATTGTTCTCGACAATTTAGGATGTAAAGGAACTGAGTCTACAGTTGCGGAGTGCAAGCATAATGGCTGGGGAGTGCACAACTGCGAACACAGGGAAGATATTGGAGTGAGATGTGGGGTCGCACCAATCACTACTACTACTCCTGAACCTCGTATTGTGTTTAACCCTGCAAGAAACAACGGCTCAGGTATATATTGAAAATTTTATGCCAACCCGTTTATCTGACACATAACTGCTAGTATTTATTTGATGAAGTTATTGTGGAATTAAGTGATATGATTTAGAAGTTTGAATTTCGTAATTACTAAGATCTTTCCATCATCCTTCTGTTGTACATGCTCCAGTCTTCAAGAAATTAATTTTTTTTTTTAAAGTTGTATGTACGGTATTTTTGAAACACAATTCTAAATCTTTAATTATGTTCTAGCGCCCACATGTGGACTGCGGCCGATCATGCAGCCCACAGCCAGAGTTGTCGGTGGCTTTGCCACGGTGTCTGGGGCGTTCCCTTGGCAAGCTGGGGTGCAGAAGAGAGGCTGGTTGGGAGGGTTCTCTCATCACTGTGGGGCGACTATCATCAGCGACCGCTGGCTTCTCGGTGCTGCCCATTGCTTTGAGTGAGTATATGATAATTTCTGGCAGAACCTGTCGAATCTTTTTTGAAAATTTTATAAGATTCAGATTATGAGCCTGCAAAGATTGCTGTAACATCTTTCCACACAATGTGATAATACTAATATGTTAGAATTTGTTTGGGTAATGCATCACTTCATTGACTGGGTCACAGTACCATCTCTGAGCGGAAGAGTACCTCACTAATTTTGATGACACTGTACCTTTGTTTGCGACTTGAATAGCCCAATAGGTCCAATTGAACAGCATGCCTCACTATGAAGCAAAGTCGGGTCATCCCGACTGACTTTGAAAGACAACTTTGATGTTAGTAGACTCCTCGTTAAAACGGAAGGTAACCCTTTGTTGCATTGTCTTTGTCTTCAGGAACAGAGCAAAGGAAAACTTCAGAATCAAAGTTGGAGACTACGACCTGGTGCTTGCCGACTTACGACAAAAAACTTTTGAAGTGGAGGAAGTTATAATGCACCCTGGTTATGACAGTAAGTTTGATGTATTACAGGTCTATGTATGGTCAAAGATGTGTTACACATAATTATGCGTGTTCACATACGTTTTGGCTGTGACTTTGCAACTGTGCATGTTTTTGAGATGCTTATATATATTGATTCTGGTGAAAAATTTGTTTCCCTTATATTATTTGGTGAATAATTTAATTTCTTGTCTTCCAGCAAGGACAAATGATTATGATTTTGCTCTTGTGAAAGTAGCGGGAGTGATCACGATGAGTGACCAGGTCCAACCTGCCTGTCTCCCACAGTCTCTTGACGTATACAGGTCAGGCATCAGGTGTGCAATTTCAGGATGGGGAAATACAGGTATTTAAATTGCTCTATTTTTGAAACATGTTATTGGCAGATCTTTACAAATATACCTCACTTTTAAAAGAAAGAGCAAAGAACTAAATTCGGTTGGTGTAGTTGTGACAACTATGAAATAAGAATATCGAGTTCAGAGCGGGGAACAGTCTCGATCTTGATCCTCATTTCTGCAGTTCTGGAGTCAGAAGCAGTGCTCGGACTATGCAAATGAAAAATGACGTTATCATCCCTCACATACAATTGTGCGTAACATTTTGTCAACTCTCTTTCAACTCATCAATCAAGCATCTGAGTGTCAAGAACTTGCTCGAGAGGACTGCACTATCCATGGCATGGATTCCTTGCTGAGACTAATACAACTCTACAAAATTATCTAAATCTGAAAATGTTTCTCACAGGTTCTCAAGGGTCGCCAAGGAAACTGAAAGCAGCAACAGTGCCCCTGGTGTCCAGGCCAGTGTGCAGGCAGCTTTATAAATTCATGTTGTCTGAGCGGATGTTCTGTGCTGGATATTTGGAAGGGAACATAGATTCATGTCAAGGCGACAGTGGTGGACCTCTTGTGTGTCGCATCAATGGTGAGTATTTCAGAGTAAAAAATTAAACAATTTAAAATATGCAATAAGTTGGTAAATGGAGGTGCTACAACATTATTTCATTATGTGATTAGTCTAGTGCTGTTTTCAAAAGTACTGTTAAGAGTGTGAAATCAGACTCTCAGCTCTTTATGTTGTTTAGAATGATACCAAAACCATTTCTGTGAGATGAAAAATGGCAAAGTTAAAAATGACTTGACTTTAGCTGACTCAAGTCTGGACTGAATATAATTTAACTTTCTGCTCTGGAACCTAACTATAACTTCACTCAGACACCGTGAGTCCCTCTAGTATTTTTTGCCTATGACATGCAGTGGACTTCACTTTGGGGTGTAATTGCAACTACGGTATTTACTTATAGTTTCATTATTTTCTAGGTTCTTACACATTACTTGGAGTGACGTCTTGGGGCATGGGATGTGGTCAGCCGAATGCACCTGGAATATACGCTAAAGTCGGAAAAGTTACCAGCTGGATTAAGAGCACCATCAAATAAGCATCATCTCATTGCTAGTTTCCAACAAGCTTTCATTTATGCTTTGGTAGGAATCCTGATTCATTTACCAGACATGTACATATTTTATTGGCCTGTAGCCTGTGGCAATTTTGTGCAAATCATTCTGATATAATGTGCTTGTAAAAAATTTTAATGTAACTGCAAAACAAAACACTGTATATAATGTAAATAAATCGTAACTTCTACATATTTTGTTACACTTGATAAGTTTTCATTAGTTCTCTCGTGAAATTAGTTCACTTGGTCCCGCTTCAGATTTACCCAGTCAAGGTCAGGTGGTCCATTGGTCTGGGCAGTCTTTAATAGTCTATGGAAATTTGTCTCGCAACTTTTGTAAGGTGCTACACTGCAACTACAGGATGTCACTCGGAATCCCAGGCCACAGCAACCAGCACTAGGTGCAAATTTTGAGGGAGCAGGCTGCATTTTCCTTGAGCTGCTGTATTTCATTCTCGTCTGTGAACACAATGCCACACATGCATTGCTGGAATATTTCTGAAAAGTTCTACAGGGCGCGGACCTGATTGGCGACTGCCTCCCGTAACCTAGAAGCCAATTCCAGGGTACCCACTGAAATTTGGCGAGCAAATTCCCTGTATTTTCCCTGTTTCACGGGACATTTTCCCTGACCTTATTTGGGCTTAGCATTGTGTTATCGCGGCAATATCGTCACTAATCGGAAAACAAAAACAATAACTTTTGCGGATTTTTGCTTCAAATACAGGGCTTTTTTAATGCATTAAGACATGTAAAACCAAATTCCCTGTGTTTTCCCTGAATTCCAGGTCAAATTTCAAATTCCCTGAGTTTTCCCTGCAGGGAATTTTTTTAACCATTTTCCCCGTTTTCCCTGTCCGGTGGGGACCCTGCAATTCATCTTGAATTTGGTCAGTGCAGCATTGCTACTGTCGCCTGCTGCAGCAGACTGTCTTGTCAGTCGGAGTCCTATATTTATAGGACAACAGATTATGTTCCTGGAGGACCTCAGGCTATCTAAGGATAAAATTGTTGGATTTCTCGAAACCAGACATTCGTGGCCAATGGCAATTGGACTTTTTAGGGTAATATGTATGGTTTTTGGGACAGCAAGGAAGAATCTGCTTCAGGTCCATTGGAGCAGCTGAGCAGAAAATGCCAGTCCAAAGCATAAGCTCCCTGTCCACACAATTGAAGTATTCTCATGCTCAGGTGGTCTCATCAGTCCAAGGACGACTGGTCGAAGCCTGTCTACAAGTGGACTGCTCTTGCATTGCCACAGATCAGAACATATGTTGTCTTGTGTTGCCACCTAGTGACTAGTGTGCTATTCCGCGAGCTCCTGCGAGCGTCCACCAACTTTCAACCAGAGGAACACACACAATTTTGTCTGGAAGACACCGGGGCTGTTTCTGAGTCTGTTGATGGCCTTCATGGTGCAGTAACGTGGCAGCACTAGTACTATCCATAATGGCTGCTCTTGGAAAGGGGAGTTCACTTTGCATATTGAAAAATGTCATTTCTGGTTAATTGAGCCAATGACAGGACCATTTGATGTGGTTCGATTGCAATTGAGGATCTTATTATTAACCAGGATAGTAATTATGGTCTTCGCTACCTTCACAATTGCAATTAACGGCAATTTAAGGGCGCCGATTGTCGATTTCAATACACAAACATCTGATGTTTACCTGACGGACCATAATATGGGCAATAAATGCAATTGAGAGGTAGGTGCTCTTCTTTTTACAGTGGCACAGCTCAGTTGATCCATTTACAAATAATTAGGATGGGACAGATAACGATTTCAATAGCTTGTTTACCGTTTAGATGGAAATTAACATTTTCAACTTGCAAAACTCGCTTTTTGGAACTCAAGCAGCCATGTTTACCCATCATACTTTACACAGGATCACAGCCAAGTGCTGCCACGATGGTGCACCATGGGCCTTGTCTACTTCCTTAGAGAATGTGATTGCCGAGTCTGACTCTGGTATACATCGATGTTGAATAGAAATTTTGTGAATGTGCAATGAAATTGGAACTATTTCTTGGGACTGCAATGCTGTAGCATAGAAAATCAACTTTTGTGCCAGGTGGCAGCAGCATGCAGTTCTCAGTTTCACCAGACTGGGTCGAAGCCTAAAGCCGCCTGTGGAGCCACACTCAACTCGTATTTTGAAAGAATGACTCGGCCAGCTCATATTGAGCAGGAAGCCGTGTTGTTGCATCTTTTACAGACCATACTGGAAATGACACTATTTGTCTACCAAAATGAACACCGTCATAACTTACAAGGTACCTCCATCTAGAGAACAATCAAAGCAACTTTCCAGACCTACACCATTACCATGTGGTTTCAGTTGCTTCTTATCCACAGAATCAAAATCAAAGACCTAACTGGAGAGTTCCCTACTCAAGTATGATACGACAGGCCAATCTACAAGAGCATGATAACTTCTTAAAAAGTGATCAATGCAACTCAAACTACTCCAAGAACTAGATGGGAGCATATTTTCATATGCAAGACGAGCAGGTGGTAGGCGGTGATTGTTGGAATGTGATATAGGGTGCATCGGTTGGCTGCATGCAGTATCCCCACATTCCCCAGTAAGTGGAGTACACCCGTGTGTGTGGTGGTCGTCGAATAATTCAGTAGCGGTATTAACTGTGGACCCACGTAAAATTATCGCAATAAATACTAACATCAGCTGGGATACATTTTGTTATTGAAAGGTAGTCTAAATAGTTAGCAATACTCAGTGTAAATCGAAGTACAAGTGTATCAATTTTCAGGTAGGGTTTTACAAACAAAAGGAAATTGTATTGTCATTGATAGCTGGCATAGATATGTTTTGCGATTTTAGGGGGCCGCCAGTTAAGGAGGGGGATGGGGGCTTGGGGTTTTGTTGAAATGAATTCTAATTTCATGGTCAGTTTTGGTGAGATAAATAAATTAGTTTTGGGTGGTGCTGAAATAAATGATATGGGTGGGGGTATTTCTGAACAAGGTGTTGCTTGATAGGAATGATGAATATGTGGGCTCTTAATAATTCGTTACCGCAAATTAAATAATTTTAATTCCTCGTGTAAGAAAAGCCTAAGCCCCCCCCAGGGAAGTAAATGATTGGCCCCTAACTTTGTAACTCTGTATGAATTTCTAAATGATTGGCCCCTAACTTTGTAACTCTGTATGAATTTCTAAATAAATCAATAATTAGATTATCGGGCATTGATATCATTGCTTGATATCTGTGCTTGTCATCAATATTGATATCATTGCCTGGTATCACATGCTTGATATAATTGATATATGTCATTGATTGATATCAGTGGCTACTGGCATAAACTATTTCAAAATTGATTACTTAATAACATCCAGTAATTGAGGCCCAATAATTTAGGCCAACTTACAATTTGTTCCAGCTAAAGTCAGTGAATGAGAAAAAAAAGAACTCGCCAGTGGTGTAGATGTATCTTCCAATAACAAAATTACCACTAGTTTATGACATGTGGTGGCAATATTGATGTCCTTAAACAGACAAATGTGATCACTTTACTTTCTCTGGCTGTAATAAATATTCTGTCCTTTGACATTTGTGAGTGCCCAAAGCTAGACTAATATTTGCAGCACTACTTCTATCTATCTGTCTATTTATGTATCTATGTATGTATGTTATCTACCTATGTATGTATGTTAGTATCTATATGTTTGTGTTAATTTTATTTCCTTTACATGATTACACCAATTGCATATTGGAAATTGTGTGTGAATAATTCATTAAGAATACTATACATATCTATCTATTTTATCCAAATTTTGTATCTATCATTTCACTTTACAGAGATTTAAAAAGTTTCCTCAGCAATTTTCACATAATAGGCCTTCATGCCTTGAGCTCTGCCATTGAACTTGCCTTGCTGTCCACTTAGACAGTCAATGTCCACCATGATATCCAAAGCACCTGCATCCTGTCCCAGACAAGAGCAAATGATGAATATCCAACTTATTCGGCCTATATATATGTGTGAAGCAGGCCTTCATTTTATTCCTCATCCAGAAGCAGATCCATGATCATCTGAAGATTGTTATTGTAGTACCCAAACATATCACCAGGTGCGCTGGTGGCAGCACTGTCCGCCCCCTCTGGTGGGCAAGAACAAAATACACAGAATTCTACTTCCGGTATTTGCCTCGTGAATCGCGAGAGAAATGGCTTGTAAACACTTGAAATAAAGCCATTAAAAGGGGATTTAAGTAACGGAAATGCATCAGGAATCGTATGTCGCATCCTCATAGTTTAGATGCCTGACTAGGCAGGTAAGAAACGCATCAATCTGACGTTTGCAGGCCGTGCATGAGAACGAGATTTGCAACCGGATCCTCACTGGATCTAGTATTTCAAGAGACGGAGCTCTGCTCGTCTAATTACTCGCATTGGGGCTATAGTACAAGTACATGGTGAGAAAACTACAAATTGGTGTTACTTTCACATTTTTTATTGACAATAATATACAGGAAAATGTGATGCCAAGGACGCTTCTGGGTTTTTACTGAAAAAGAAAGAAATAAGGAAACATTAGTAAACGTCAAAAATTACTGAATTAATTTGCTATAAGAATCATTGCTAAAACTGATTTGACAATTATTTGCAGTAAATTCACTTGAGAATAACATAACATTTTGTCATAATAAGAAAGGTCATTATTCTCACCTTCTTGCCAGCTCCGATCTTGGACTTGGCAGTACCACGGACCTTCTTCTGTCTGTTCTTTCTTTCCTTCCTCTGCTTTCTTGTGGGTTTCTTGATTTCCATCAAACCATGCTGCAAAAATAAACATAGCTAAATCAGCATGATATCCAAATTCAACAGACTTTCAGAGGATTGTACAATTGAACAAAAGAAACCCCTTGAAAATAGTTATTGCTGTGGCTAAAGTTGTACGATTTTCCATGATTTATAATCAGTCAGAACGCTTAATCATTCAGGCATGTAACTAAAAGCGCAGGACCTTGGAGTAGTGAACAAAACCTGTCTATCCTCATTGACAGAGCGTTTATGCAGAAAGCGAAATTCACTAACCCAGTAAGAATGCTCTGTTTGAGGATCAATATCCATGGAAGAATAATTTTGAAGAGAGGGGTAATAGATCCAAGAGCAGAGTAACGGAGCACAAAGGAGATGACAATTACAAATTACTTCAGCAGAATTTGTCCAAAATTGAACCTGGGATCCATCATTGATTTGGAAACCCAGTCACAGGAAAACCAACCCCAGTATCTTAACTTGACAAAGCACACAAGTATTAGAAGATTTACGTCACAAGCGTAGTCAGCGAGCAGTATCACTGCCCTCTTCAAATGTTTGCAGGGAATATGAATGGGGTTTTGACTCCCTATGTCATTTTAAAGCTCTCAAGAGAGATCCATCCACCTATGTACGAATCAAATCCCTAGGGACTTCTTGAAGGGCGTAAATGGAAGAATAAACTCATTCATTCCCATATCACATGTGAATGCTTGTTCATTGGTAAAAAATCACAAGATGCTCTTAACAAAGTGGCTCCAAAGATTGTTTCTCTAATCCCTAGATTGTATAGTTATCAGCAGTTGGAACAATTGAAGCCCAAGTCTTGAGCAATTAAATAGAAGCCTTAATTACAAAGGGAGAACTATGGGCATGCTTCACTTAATTGCAATTAGACCCCAAGCTCAGTTATCTGGTCTATGATCATTAATTGCAATTTACAAAGGCAATAATATTACTTCAGAATATAATTATGAAATCATGCTAAAATTATAATATTAAATTTTAATTATTTATTTAACTTGGCCATTTTACTTGCAAAATTAAGACAAGTGCCCAGTTTCTAGAGTCACTCTCAAATTGAAGCCGTCCAAACTACAAGCATATTTCTACCACTGAGTAAACTCACTGAATGACACTATAAGGAATACGAGAAACTTACCCTGCACAACCTGTATTTGGGCTCGAATTTCTTAGCAAAGTCCAAGCTATCGTAGATAAGAGCAAAGCCAGTTGTCTTTCCACCGCCAAACTGTGTTCGGAATCCGAAGGCAAAGATGACATCGGGAGTCGTCTTGTACATGCGCGCAAGCTTCTCCCTGATCTCAGTCTTGGCGACTGTGGCACGGCCGGGATGCAGCACATCCACAACCTGACGGAGACAAGGGGAGCACAAATTAGCGAGGAAAAATTCAGAAACAAGAACCCAGGGGTTCAAAATGGAGGTGGCATAGTATCTTACTTCATATCCCCCGAAAAAGACTTTCCCAAAGTGGCCAGAATCAGGTGTTGTTTATATTGTGTGTTAAATTTAAGAATTTTCAAAATAATCCATTTCAAGAAAATTTTACACTAAACTATATAGATATATGGCTACAAAAGTAACTTCCTAATATGATTAGGTAAATATTTGTTGAAGTTTACCAATTTATTGTTTACCTTTAATTTTTGAGAACCGAAATTTGAGAAAAGTATCAAAAATCCTCATTTTCCCTAGTTTTTGGGTTTTTATGAAAATTTTGTAAGATCGGCCCTCCAAATGAGTTTAGTCATTTAAAGAGGTATAATTTAGACATCTAAATGCAAAATTTCCGCAGTGTAACTCCAAAATTGACGGAATCATGGAGCATTGAAAATATCACATTTTTTTCACATTTTTGCTGAATTTACTGTTATTAATTTTTGTAAGAGCATTTAGACCCCCAAAAGGAACATTAAGGGTATTTATTGCATATGCTGGTAGAATTTCATGCCCGTAGGTATAACCGTTTCAGAGTTCTGCTCTGGAAACGAAAAAAAAAAGTTTTTTTCTAATTTTCAATATTTTACAAAAACTCGACCAAATGCTTGAAAACGAACACCAAAATGCACATATATGCTGTAAGACCCATTCATGTGCCAAATATCATATATACAAGTGCAATAGTTTAGGCACAGCGGCCAATACACAATGTGTGCAGTCGCCCTCAGTGGATCCAAGCAAGATATAAAAGGAAGTCACGTCTTAATTTCAACATGCCTGGTATTCATTCCTATGCCAGATGCATGCTCTATAATCAAGTTATCCACATCTCTTGACCCAAACATCTCCAAACAAAATAGCCAAGACAGGGCCCAAAAGACATTCTGAAAATGCTCAAATTTCAAATTTCCCGCCAAAACTGTCCATTTTGTCAATGTGACTGCATAAATGGAGATGTGTGTACACACACCTCCATTAAAAAGTGAAATGTGTAGTGAAAATAATGCAATACACATGCATTCAATATCCGAATCACATGCCAATCTTTTCTGACAGTTCATTTCTACGTACCATTTGTTTCCTGCATAGCAGGCGGTTGGTGAGGAACTTCCTCGTTCGCAGAGTTACTAACCCTTCACTCTGAAAAGGAAAAAGAGCAAATTATTGGTAACTCATTTTTGTCATCACTGTCGAGTGCTGAAACACATTGAATACATATTATCGCTCATCTTATCAAGATATTCCATTTACTGAGCAAGTACATTGGTTTCTCATCAACCCACGGGAAAAACCTTATTAACAAATGACCAGTTGTTACTAGAAATAACCCGGTATTCAATGTGAGACCTGTTATTCATTAATTTCACTTTGACAGCTGAGACATTCAGCAATGGAGATGCCTCACACAAGTTCAATCAAAACATGGAAAGTGAGCGAAGTATTACACACAACCAATATAAAATATCGAGCCACTCATCACTTCATTTCTTCAACAGATATGTGTTCTATCTATTCGGGATAAAATAGAAGCCCGATGAAGCCATTATTAAGGAGATTTTAACGGATTTTAGATGGAAATTCATCACGTACCATGTTGACCGGAAGGTGGCTTCGCTTAAAGAGACCGAGACTTTGGTGAGATTCGGCGAGATGACGTTCGACTTCTGATATTATCGCTCACCCAAACAAAACATAATAAAGGAGGACCTTGGGCCATAGAGGCAGGACCTGGGGCTCCCAGTAATTACCGCTATTTCTACTCTCATATTAACAGGAAAGGAGGACCTGAGGCCATAGAGGCAGGACCTGGGGCCCTGTGTAATTACAGCTATCCCTACCCTCATATTAACAGGAAAGGAGGACCTGGGGCCATAGAGGCAGGACCTGGGGCCCTGTGTAATTACAGCTATTCCTACTCTCATATTAACAGGAAAGGAGGACCTGAGGCCATAGAGGCAGGACCTGGGGCCCTGTGTAATTACAGCTATTCTTACTCTCATATTAATAGGAAAGAAGGACCTGGGGCCATAGAGGCAGGACCTGGGGCCCTGTGTAATTACAGCTATTCCCACTCTCATATAACAGGAATGGAGGACCTTGGGCCATAGAGGCAGGACCTGGGGCTCTGTGTAATTACAGCTATTCCTACTCTCATATTAACAGGAAAGGATGACCTCGGGCCATAGAGGATGGACCTAGGGCCCTCAGTTCTTCCTTCTCTGATATCAGCACGGTGGGTGTTTTTGTAGATTTGTAGATGGTTTAGGTCTAACCATGGAAGGTTGTGACCTCTCTGGAAATACTCCCGATTTTGCAAACTCATGCGCCGAAACTGAACGATACTGAGGGTGATTTGTTATTTAATACTAGTCCTTGATCTGTGCATTTTATTAGTACACCAACAATAAATTAAGACATTTGACCAGCAAAAATGTATTTGAACATTGTTGAAATAGCTCTATCCTAGGCAAGTCGCACCGGATATTGCACAAATTTACTGTCTATGATTCACAAACGATCAATTGATAGTAAATGCGCAATTAGATAAATTAATGTAAATACAAAATAATTTAAATAAATAAATAAATAAATAAATAAAATAACTAAATGAATAAATAATAAATTGAATTTCCCAGAGTAATTAGAACGACAGTATTTGAGCTTCTGAATAGTGACTAATATTAGGAGGGTCTGAAAGTGAACATGACAAAATCAGTATGATAGAGTACTTTTGCAGCATGGGTCCTCGTACTGATTTTGTACTGATTTTGTACTGATTTTGTACTTCCTCACTGAAGCTGTACTGATTTTTTACCTGGAGTGAACGAAGTTCGAAGAAGGTATTGTTATCACTTTGGTCAAAAGTTGTCCGTCCGCCGGGCAGGCAGTCGGGCATCCGGGCGGATAGATAGTTTTCGGGCGAGGACTCAGCCCCTATTGCATGTACATGGATGAAATTTGTTACACATGTAGCCTGTATGGTCTAGGTGTGCCTTTTGATGGTCTGATTGATGGATATTTTGTACCTTTGAAATATTGAGAAAAATATAAAAAAATAATTTTTTTAATTTATGGCCCAAAATTTGGCCATTATTGCATGTACATGGATGAACTTTGTTGCACATATTCACCTATATGATAAAGTTGTGCCTTTTGTAGGTGTAATCCATTGATATTCTTTACATTTTGAAAAAAAAAAATACTAAAACTCATTTTTGTTTTCAGGCCAAAACTTGGCCATCATTGCATGTTAATAGATGAAATTTGATATACATTACCTATATAATATTTTAGTGCCTTCTGATGGTCCACTTGATGCTATTTCAATGCTTTTTGAAACATTCAGAAAAACAGAAAAATACAAATAAATATATTTCATGCTTTCCGTCCCATAGCCCACAACCTATTCCTTGTTTATGCATGAAACTGGTCCTTAATGTGTGTAAATTGGTCTAGTAAGGCATTTCCAAGGTTCAACATACCCTGGCAGGGAGGCGGACATATGGCAGGGCAGATCATTTCAGGCCAAGATTGGGCCTATTGCAAATATGTACATGCGATTTAGTTCACATCCCTTTATGGTGTAATTGTGTCATTTAGTGGTGTTTTTCTGCTGAAGGTTTGCTGCTGCGCATCCCATGTTTCATACTTCTTTTTGCATTGGGATAACTCTCACATTATGTTTGTCTTTTCTTCACCTCTTATCCTTATCATGCCAACAATATATATAAATCCATCCAAAAAAATTAATTCAATTCCTTAACTTTCCCATCCAATTTGATACCAAGCTTGATGAAACCTGCAAAAAATGTCTAACTATTCGCAAGTTCAATACATGCATACACTTTATTGGAGCATTCATTTACGATTGACTGCAAAATTTCACTAACTGCACTTTAAAGTGCCTTGTGAATTTTATGTTCATATTCCTCTTACAATGACATCATATGAAATGGTGTCTTTCAGAGTGGTTATAAGGTGCCTGCATGGGTTTGAATCCCGGTTGGGGAACCTGAAATTTTCAATGGACCTTCACGAGCAATATCTCAGCTGGATGTCGTTCGGATGAGATGTTAAATTGGCCGGCCCCTTGTTTCAATGTCTGTGCTGGGCAAGTAAAAGATCCCTCACATGGGGTAATGCATGTGTAACATGTTGAGAATTGGGCTTGGAGGACTTCATTTAATTTTATTTTCGCACTGAGTGATTTTCTCCTGTAAATATGTAAATATGTCTGAGTAGTTAGATTTCTTTTCTTTTTAACAGTTTGTTAGTTGTATTTTGATCATTATGTTTATTTTTTGCTCCATATCACATTGTCTGATCTGAGCTAATAAAAACTTGAAACTTGAAACCATATCTATCTACCTGAAATTACCAAAATATGCAGAAAACGTGTAAAGTTCAAGTGCAATGTGGTTAATTTAAAATCTTTGAAAACCACGCCCATGACAGATAACATGAATGTCAGATATAGTACCTCACAATTAATTCAGTTAACACAAAAATAAGTTATACACATATTGTCATTTTTGCTATTTGAGGAACTTAAGCAAAAAGCCATTCAACGTCATATTTGAGTGTTCTGTTATTTATGACAGAACAAATCTATAGATATAACTTTAGGCGAGCAGAAGATGACCGGAGGTTCATTCTGAAAATATTCACAAATTTATGCAAATATTTTACCCTAATTCAGAATTTATCTTGGGAGGATTACAGGTGAATTATGATGGGGCCCCATGACAATAGACCACCCCTTGAATCTTTATAAACATACATCCAAAGGTATTGGACAATTCATGTACCAGGTAACCAGGGGGCACAGGTCCAATAATATGCCCCCCCCCCTTTCAATGAGGATGCCACTGGGTTGGAAGATGTACATATCCAGAACATCAGATTTAGAGGCATATATAGATTAACTGGCAAACCCAACTTTTTATTATACATGTTAATATAATTGTGTGTAATACTGTATCTAGGCCTTTTTGTTTTTTTGAGCAACAGAGTGAACAGACTGCAGTGTCAGACTGCACTACAAGGTAAATTTAGTAGTATATATAGTTCTATCTTCTTGGATTATCTGATATATATCACCTAATGCTTAAAAATCAATTGTTGTTTGGGGTAGGGCATTTTGACAAGCTTTGGTTGATGCTTTTCTCGAGATGATGTGTGATTGCTTGATTTTTCGTGGCGTGACTATTTTCTTCTTGTTGGGGTCGTTTGGATATGTTGTGCGCGCAAGTGAGAGCTTTAAAACAAGCCATATTACATGAAAATCCGATAAGAATTGAGCAATCTAGAGCATATTTACTACCGGCCCCTCTGATATTTTCAGTATTTACGTCATGTCACAGCGGCTCCCCCCGCAAGGTGCCTCTTTTATCCAGAAACGGGAATTCCTAGTGACGTCATTCTGTGAGACAAGCTCAACCTGGGGCCCGATAACGCCGACCATTAACTTCATGTTGATCCAAGTATTACACACTTGCGGTGAAACTGACCCGGAATATGAGCAAAGAACCGCCCTCTAAGAAGTTGAGACAGTCGTCTATCCTCGAGAGTTTCGGAAGACATCCCCCGGCTGAGAAATCGGCCGACAAAGTCAAGTCGGCGGAAGAGACGGAGTTCAAGTCGCCCAAACAAAAAGAATCCACAACCCAAAACAGAGAAGCCACACCTCCAGGTTTGTTGTGTCAATTTGTGTGGTTTTAGTAGGCTTTGTTAAATGTGTTAAGTCAACTGTTAAGTAGACATAGCTTGTTTTGATCCTTAAACAGGAGTGAAGCCTTCAGGAAGGACTTGATCAGATTTATTGAATGACCCCCCCCCCCAACATATTGGTTCTTGATCAGATCAAGTCCCCAGCCCCCCCCCCCCTCCCCTAAAAAATATATTTATCTTACTGATCAGCTCATTTAGCTGGGCCGGTTGATCAGCAAAGTTACTGGATATTGTATTTCAGGGCTAATGGCTAATTAAGGTAATCCCAGAAGCAGATCAAGAGGGGGGGGGGGTTAGGGGGAACTCCCCCCCCCCCCCCCCCAGCCTGTACATTTTAATGCAACAAAATAGATGAAACCGCAATATTGTTAGTAGCCTACATTTCCGTTCGTAAACATGGAAGTGTCCGACATTTTCTGGATGCGTCCCTGAATCTACATAATAATCATGCATAAATGTGCGAAATAAAACTGCTTTCATAAATTCAATCGCTTCATTTATAAAACTGAATATCTTAGCTTATACAATCAGGTTAATATACAATAATTCAAGATTACCCGGTAGTCGGGATTCTTGAAGTGAAATACTTACCTGACCCCCTTAACAATTGAGATCTCCTACCACCTTCGTCCCCTATTCACTGCCCACAAAATAAAATGGACTCAACCAAGCCCATCATCCTGTGGACCCTCTCCCCAAATCGTCAGTTCCGCATTAAGCAAAAACCATTAGTCCTTCGCTATCCCAGGCTAAATATGGGTGGAAGGGTGGGGAAAGGCTGGGGGTCAGGTAAGTATTTCACTTCAAGAATCCCGACTACCGGGTAATCTTGAATTCTTATTCGTTCATACTTACCTGACCCCCTTAACAATTGAGATAGACTACCAGAGCTATCCTTGTGGTGGGACGGCTACATTAGCCTGGAGAAATGATCAATTCATTAACTCACTTTTAACCCATAATAACACTAATTTTTGTGTTCCTCACCTCAGGGAGGCGGGTGGGTATCCAACTCCCAATACTTATATGGCCCACAACTTGATGGGCTGTCCAAAATTTTTGTGTTCCTCACCTCACTGCTTATTAGGGATATTACACAATTCTTTACCGGTCCAAGCCGGATATGTCAGAAATGACTCAGTTAACCTGCATGAGGTCGACTCAAAATCTGGTCGACTCATCCTTCCATACATTGTCTAATGTTGCTGTCCTGCACCTAGCCAGGACTGCTCAACCTCTGTATATTTGTTTCGTATAGGGAAACCACGGCCCATGGAAAATGTGGAGTGTGTGTTTGCTCAGTTCATCATATGACATCACGGTCAATGAAAAAGTGTGGAGGGACTCGGTGCACTCCAGTTAAGCCTAGAAACTGCATGAAATAGCCTATTTTAGAGACTGCAGTAAGTATGGACACATAATTGACAGGACTTTGAGCTGTTAGCCACCCCTGAGTACAGAGACTAATAAGGGTGGAATTACATCTGGAGTTGTCATCACATCCTCAGTTGATGACCTATCTACTCTTTTAGAGTATTAAGCGAGGCTTCACAAGCCTCTAGCTATGACTCTCAGAACTCCCACGTGGAGTTAACAGTTGCTATTTCACAAGACTGCAATCATTCTAGAGACCAGTCAAAAATTACTGTGAGCTTGTCTAGATGTATGCCGGCGGTAGGTCTACGACCATTGTACAATATTGCGGATCTAGTCTTATTCCTCACAAACTATTAGTTTGGGGTTTGTAGCATGTTTTCTCTTCAGCAGAACTCCTCAGCTGCCTTTTATCTGCAATTCATGCGACACAGTTGTGTTGCGCCTCATGGAGGTTAGTACCAAGCCATATATAGTGATAATACTTATATTAATAACTAGCCCCATCTAGGTACCCCACACTACTAGTGGGGAGGTAACAGCTAGTCTATTAGAGATACTTCTTGTCATTTATACCCAAGTATACATGCACACAGAAAAATGGTATCCCATTTCGCATATATATATAACACAGTTCAGTACGTTTGTTGGGGCAGGATATCCTCCATCCTGCGTATAACTGGGAGAAATGAAACTGACATTCACGTCAAAGCCCTTTGTCGGTTTTTGGGGTTGTGAAAAACTGGTATTACCTGGACTGCAAACATACAACTACAGTTCGACAGGTTTGCTCGATAAATGAACAACATATACATCAATTTAATTCCTGGAACTATATTCAAATTATAGTTATCCATCTGAAAATATTGTCGTGATTTGATGGCTAAAAAGGCAAATACACCCTTCAGGTGTCAGCCTGCCGTAAGATAGACCTGGTCAAAATAAACTTGAAACTGGACACTTTACGTGCTCCTGAGATATCAAAGTGCAGTTTGCTATTTAGTATGATTCAGCACTTGGCGGATGTTTCTGGTCACTGTTGCCTCCATCAGCAACTTCCAGTCTCCCTCAAAAGGGAGTTAAACATCTAAGTCCAACTGGTATAGACCTGGCAGTTCTGAGAACCAGTACTTAGAATAATAGTTCTTTGGGAAGGTCATGACGACCTGAGATAGAACTCAAAGGAGAGTATTATGATTTCATAAACTAACAGAAATGAATGCATTTCCCTAGATGTTTTTAACTTTCATTGGCCCCCAGAGCCTATGACAAGTTGCTCAACATGAGAATGTACTTAGCTGGTGCTTTGCAGTTCTGATCTGTCAGTTACTGCCCTGCTACCTACGTGGAATCAATATCCACAGGTGAATCAATATCCACAGGTGCACCAAAGCTGGGCACCCTCATCATCCAAATGAGATGTTTCAGCTGAATAGCTGGGCGTCTTACCCTTTCAGAAAAGGTACAGAGGCCAAAAACTGCAGAGTCCTGTTATATTATATAACTGTTAGGATCCTGTCACATTCCTTTGCAAGTCAAATGCAATAAGTAACAGCAGTGTCCTACTTTTTCGGAAAGGTTTATCCGCCCCATTCCTTGGAATTGTTAAAATGCTCGGCAACTAATTCCTCATCGACCAGAAGGATTACCGTATTTTTAAGACTGCAATACACATGCCTGTAGTCATATTGCCATATTCCAATTAATCTTAAAGATTTCAGTCTTAATGACCTCCCCCTTCATGGGGTTATCTGGTCAGTACATCCGTAATTTCCTGGCGAACTGGGGGTCTCACTGGACCCCTCTCGCCGGATGTCATCACTCGTACTTCGAACCGAAGTGAGCGGAGACCAAATCACTCTGGAGTGTGCCAACATTGAAAACTGAGTGTCCCAACAGTGGGCAACCATGCCACTGACCTCAGAAATATGAGCCATGGAAGTTACAATCTCCAAAAATTCTCATCAACTTACAGTTGTTTACGGACTTGTGTGTAGTGGTAACTATCTATAGCACCAAGTGTACCCTCATAGCCAGCTAACTGAGCAGCAGAGTTCAACACAATTGTCACGTAACTAATAAGTACAATGTAGGTATCGGTGTTACTTCAAAGAGCCTTTGCTTTGCAGCACGTCATTCAACCAAAATACCTTATGTGCAAGCTCCTTATGACAATGTTCTCATCATCCTCGGCTTGCTTGCCAATTTCAAATTCTTGACTCAGGTCTCATTCGGGCGTCATGCATGAGGGTGTAACTGAATAATTCAACATCACTTTGATCCCATATCCATATTGTGCTAAATTCACCTGAACTTATGCTCATATGGTTAGTATTAATACATTAAGACCAGAAGCAACTTGTATTGCTCAGAGACTTGTTAGATCTGTACTCAGCTTGAGTTGAGACTTCGTCTCAAGGAGTAGCTAGATGGACTCTGGACAGGCTTGGCCTAAGCTCTCACATTCATTGAGGCAAGCCATAATGGGGATAAAAGAGAGGCCCCGTTTCACATAGGCCTTGCATCTCCGTCCCATGAGCCTTATTAGGTCTTTTGATGCTCGCCTCTACACCAAGGCAGCATCAATGTGCAGCTTTGGTAGCTCGCAAAAAGAAAGTCATGGTCACCTTGACACTAATATGAATCGCCATTCAGAAACATGAAATATTGCCTGGTGTCCCAGCTGACAGCCAGATCCTCAGTAAGGAATTGATGGTCATTTAACCAAAGAGTTTCTGAGTTCTATAATTTTATATATAAGTTATATATAACGTTTAGTTGTTATTAGCAACTTTGAATCTCCCCTGAGGTGCTTAGTCCAAAGTGAGATTACAATAGTTCTGCCAAAAAAAATCACAAGTTAGACCTCTCTCGGGAGGATACTAACCCAACAATATAGGCGTATACCTAGGATCTTATGCTATCAGGGAGCCATTCCCAGGAGCATGACTAATTGGATTCAGCTTATGTTACGCAGCTTCCACGGCCAATCACATTTTGACTGTATACTTAAGTCCAAGTTTAGGCTAACCAAGAACCCTACCTTAGGGATCTCTTAGCCACATCTACTCTGGCTGTCTAACCTGCCGGCAAGCCCAAGAGCAGATAACTATCCTGTTCAAGGATTAGGTTACGGATTTCCTTAAATCCACCATCTGTGGTCCTTCCAAGACTACCAATGTTCAGGGATAGAGGGATTGCACAAAGAACAGTTACGAAACTTTAGTAAGCCAACAAGTTTACTACTTCCCTTAGGGTCCTTGTACCATGAGGTAAGCACTATCTAGTTACACACTAGATGGGTGACACTGATATATCAATATGAAGCCTTACATACTTGATAGCCATTCTAGGATTCCACACAACACTAGTGGTGAATGGAGACTGAACAAAATTGTTAATAATTTGAATGGCACGAAAAGAAATGCCTGAATTAAAACAACAAAAATTGTCTGAAGGCCAAAAGAGAAAGAATTAATTGCCAAAAATTAAACTCTTTTTAATGTTTTAAAACTTATGTTCTCGTGTCTGCGCAGGAGCAGAATACTCTTTATCATGCTCATTTCTTATTCTTCAACAGATTCTAGTCTCTCTCACCCTTGGAGTAGAACTGTTTCATAAATCCGGTGGCTTCTGTATCAGCTAGGGTAGACCCTCTTGGCCTCCCTTCAGATTTACCAGATTGCGACCTGTGTCCAACCAAAAGTCAATGGGTAATCGAGCCCTTAACCACAGAGCATAACCCTTGACTAACAAAAGAGCTCGTTCCCTGCCAATGGGTAGCGAGTTGCTCCAATAACTAGGTCTGCATACGCAAGTCAAAGGGTGACGCAGTTCATTCCACTAGTCAAAGGGTGACGCAGTTCATTCCACAGAACTGGCCCCTAGACATGAGAGTTCACTCCCTGGCTGATGGGTAGTGACTACTCAATAGTCAGGCTTGTGTATTGAGCTAGGCTTCCCAGAGCCTATGTACACCAGTGCCTGCTCTGGATGATACCATACCTGAACTGTTGATAAACACCACTGTTATTCATTTATTAGTTCACGAGCAAATAAACACCTGTTTATTTATTCATTCATTTATGAAGTGATAGCTAGCTTTGCACCATGCACTGTAGCATCATCAGCGGCAGACTTCAGCGGTTCCCCTCAGAACTCATGTTTCTGCCGTCCATCTTCAGGAAAATGACGGCTTTGGGCTGTTTGTATTGTGGATCCAACCATCAATGGACTGTCAGCCTGCCAACACTGTCACATCAGAGCGTTGTCTGGTCTGCCTTGACAGAAGACTGCTCCAGCCTTACAGGTGGGGCTGCAATATACAAAAAGTAGAAACATCACCAAACATTCAAAAATGCATTTAGAAAGGGCAATCAACCCTGAAAACCATTCAGAAATATGTTTCAGTTGAATACATTCACTATACACAGTGTAAATGACAAAAACCCCTATTATCGCCCGTCATGACAGCGACTGTCACGATCGATTTCGGGCGGGAAACGGCAAGAAACGACATACCAACGTCGTCAATACCATCCAATTATTCATAAAAGTCAATATATATCGAAAGATTAATGTAGATACGCTTACCCTATGCGTAATTAGCCATTTAGTTCGACCTCGCCGAGAAATAAAGTTGCCCGGCGGCCATGACAGTTGGTATAAACAACCAGCCTGAGTGGCGCGAAAAACTTCGAAGTGAATTTACGTCGTAAAAACGACTCCATTACGCTAAATGCGTACATAGGATGAAAATCCAACGTGTATTTGTCGAAATACACTAAATTCCATCCATAATCCAAGTGTATAAAACTATTAAATTTGAAGACGAAGGCGTAATGCATGCGACCTGTTCGCATGCTTAATAGGAACTGACGATTTGGGGAGAGGGTCCACAGGATGATGGGCTTGGTTGAGTCCATTTTATTTTGTGGGCAGTGAATAGGGGACGAAGGTGGTAGGAGATCTCAATTGTTAAGGGGGTCAGGTAAGTATGAACGAATAAGAATCTAATATTAATATACAATCATCCATTTTTAATATTTTAATTTTTTTTAAGGGGGCCATTTCGCCAGCGATAATTACTTGTCTTAGAGATGTCCTCCCTCTTTACTGTAAGATAACGTTTCAGAAAGAAATGAAAATATCTTGAGTCTCGAAAAATATCTTGAGTCAATATCAATGCCTGCATTGTCTTAGACCAGCATTGATTGCACTTAGATAATCAGCAGGGGTTTGGCCTGTGCATGCATGAATGATTTCACCCCTCTGCTCACTCAATATTGCATGGATGATTGCCTGCATGGTTGACTGACCTTGGTGGTATATGGGGGGAATTTGACCTTTTGTTCCTGAAACCCCTATGGCGGATGGCGGACATAGGAGGGCACTATAAGGGGGGATCAGAATTAACATGCAGAGAAATCTGTTCTGGCCAAAAATGTTGCGGTAAGAGGGGGTGGTGTTATAAAGGGGAACATAAAATCGAGGGAGCACTGTAGAGTAGTTTTCAAAAGAATATTGTTAATTGTATAGTGACAGATGATACAGAAATGGAAGGCCAAGATGACCTTAGAATGAAATGTGCTGCTGCTGCTGACAAAAGGAGGTACTTAATAATTTTTTATTATTTTAATCCTACTGATTTAACATTGCCTGGCACATTGCTGATAGCTTGAATCCGATGCCAGTCCAGGCTGATTGGGATAGTGACACACTTGCTATAACACTTTTACTCCAATTTGATTTCTTGCAGCAAAGGCCAAGAGGGCACAGCTGAATCTAATGGAGCTGCTAAAGGTAAAATACTTGTGCAAATATCCAAACAGTAAATGATATTGGCCTACTTCGTCATTTACCACTGTGTCAATCACATATTCTTTGCAACCTTTTCTTATGTTGCAGAGCAATCGAAGGAACCTAGTGTCCTGTCCAAAAAGGCCTCAATGGAAATGGAGAAACAGTCGTCATTCAATTCAGTGACAGCCTCCACTCCTTCCTCCGACTGCAGTTCCACTTTAGACATGAGTCAGCCACTCTTCGAGTAAGTTTAATATTAATTTCGTCACACGTTGATCCCACCATCTGTGTTTAATTTAATGTAGTTCCTTGCTTCTGTTTCAAAATATACCTGTTTCTCTTTGCAGTGAAGATTTTGACCAATTTTATGCTGCGGAGGCATCAAAATCTGAAAACTCGGATGAGTGTTCCTGGAAAGTAGGTGGAATATATATACTTTAAAATTTGTGATAATTTGTGCTCTTTGTTAGCATTACTTAACAAACTGTTCTTTCAGGGTGTTCCTCGGCACGAACTGAAGTCTGCTCCAGCGTGTTCCCATGTCCTACCAGAACTAAAATCTACAGGGAGTCACATTGTTATGTTTGAGGTACGAATTACTTCACAATTTGCGGCATGAGGGATATAAGACTCACTTTTCTCTTTTTACCAGTTAAAGTTTAGATACATTCTTTGAACTGTGCCACCTTGCTTATATACAGGTTCCCCTCACTGCTGGACAAGTTCCAGTTCCCCATCCAAAAGTCTACCAGGATCGATGGAATGCAGATTTTGTCAAGGTGCCATGTTCACCAGAAAATCTGTATCCTGTGGAGGTAAGCTTGGCGTGGTACTTGATATGGGCAATGATGTCTTGCTCCTTTAATAAATGCTTTGATATTATAATAAAACTTAATGGGAGTGTGGTTCACAGCAATGAACCCCATGAATGTCAGGTCATGGAATTAGACCTGACATTCATGAGGTTCATTGCTGTGAACCACACTCCCATTAAGTTTTATTTATATCCCATAATAAAAATAGACCTCCAGTCAAAATAGTAATAATTTCAAGAGGCACTATTTTGTTTGAATGGCCTCAAAAAGATCCCCAGCAACCACACCGACCAATCAGAGCGTCAAAACATTGTGACGTCATCACTTCACTGCCCATTGTTTACATAACAACATCAGATAATGAGGTGCATGTGGTTCACAACGACGGACCACATGGTGTGAATCACAATGCTTTTTGCTAGAACTTCACTGCCTATTGTGGGATATGTGCTTGTATGCCATATTGATGAATTGAATTGTGAAAGAAAACTCATATACGTAGCTCTATTTTATGCTAAATTAGATGGTAATATCCCTTCATGGACGGATAGGAGTATAAGAGACTTTTGGAAATTGAAACAGTATTAGCTCTTGAACTTCTAACCTTTTTTAACAGGCTGCAGATGGAATAGGGAAAGAGCTGAAGAACCGATGGGACCTGATCAAGGAAGCATTATTACACCAGTCAATTTCATGCTCTACAGATTTAGAGGCAAGTGTTAATTGATGTGTGAACTCTGTTGAACAAAATCCTGTCTTGCAGTTCACAATTTGATCTCTGTACTTAATTTAGTTATTTACAGTCCTTCATTGATGTCATAAAATGTTTTCCCTATATAACACAGTGGTAACAGACTCATTGGTAGCGTTGGAATGGGTTATTTCCAAGACACACAATCGTGATGACGTCATGGCATTGCGTCACATATAACGAGGGGATCATTGCTAGATTAAATTACGTCACTCTGTTACATCTCTCCCTTTCTTTAAAAGAAATGACTGAAACAGTATATCACCAAAATATAACTGTATGGTTATCAATACAATCATTACCAAATTTCTGTTATTAAAAATTGTCTTTGTAATTATTTATAAAATGTCTTTGAAAGTCTTTAAGTTGAAATAAACATTATTTTTACTTTTAGGAAGCCATTCTTACATACAACACCAGATATGCAGACAAATGGAGCTTCAGGGGACTTCACCGATTTTTTAATGAGGTATTTCATCAAAACGCAAATTCCTATTTGAATGTATTTAATGCATTTTGCACAGAGGAATATTCCTTTTGCGTATATACTCAAGTTGTTTGAATTTCCACTGTAAATTTCAATTGTCACAGTGAATTTTGTTCATTCTTATGCCCGTTAATTTTCAGGAGATATCAAAGGCAGAAGCAAACACATTTTTCCAGAAGGTGCTACCAAAAATGATCGATCTGGCATTGAATATTGATAAGATATGCACTAAGGTGAGCCAACTTCGTTTGAATTTTTGGAGAAACAAACATTTCTGTTTAGATAAAGAAAAGCCTGAAAATGTGCTTGATTCAGTTGGCTGACATAAGAATATGTTCTGGTTATGTTTATCCAAAAGTTTAAATCACCAGCATGGTCACATGTTATTTCCGTGCTTTATATCCCATCTTTTACTTAACTTTTTAGCTGACTTGAGCTTCCAGCTATTTCCCTTAGTATGTAATTTACGAAGTTATGAATTGAAATACATCATTTATCATAATATTTGTTGAATTAATCTTGCAGCCAATTCCGTTACTGAAGAAGGACCAGCCTTTGAGCGTCACTATGAGTCAACAACAGGCAGCATCTTTACTTGCAAATGCATTTTTCTGCACATATCCACGAAGGAATTCTAGAGCAAGACGCTCGGAGTACTCATCATATCCTGACATCAACTTCAGCTCGTAAGTAGTTTCAGATGATATGATTTTGATTTTATCAAAGTTTATTGATTCCTATTTTGAAAGTTCAAAAAGATACTAACTTTTGCTGTTATCCTTGTCATTGCACATGTCTTGTTTGTTTGTAGGTTATTTATGGATTCACCAAGAAAACTGGAAAAGTTAAAATGTCTCTTCAACTATTTTAGGAGGGTAACTGAAAAAAGTTAGTATATTTCTCTGCAACTTTGACATAATTTGGATAGCTTTAGCATGAGCTCTATTGAGCCTTTTTTTTATGTTGCTATTGCAACATGAAATCTGATTTTCCTTTAACACAATCATTTATTACTTTTTAGTGCCAACTGGAACTTTGACATTCACACGACAATTGCTCCGGGAGTTTCCTCAGTGGAATAAATCCTCGGCCAACTTGACGCCATTGCATGTGACGTCTCGAGGGTTGATTGAAGACGATGGTGTGGGCATGCTTCAGGTTTGTTTTTTAGAGCTTTTTTTTAAAAATTAGATCCAATGTGGACCTCATGAATATATTTTTGAAAAAGTGGTCTGCATTCAACGTTCATGGTCCTGTGTAGTGTTTAAAAGATTATTAAATTTCATACCTGGATTTATAACAATATGTGTTACAAGTCTGAAAGCCATTTATAAGGAGATAGGATTTTAATATTGTATTCATAATTTGATTAAGAATAATTTAAGATCTGTACAATTAGTATGATTCTAGAAACTAGAAAGTGTGTAGATACTATATCGACAAGAACACATAATTGTCAATCAGGAAAAATTAATCATTATCACTTTTATTGCATGAATGATTTCCAGGTTGACTTTGCAAACAAGTACATTGGAGGTGGGGCATTATCTCAAGGACTTGTCCAGGAAGAAATTAGATTCCTTATTTGTCCGGAATTGATTGTGTCGAGATTATTCACTGAAGTACTTGAAAACCATGAGTGCCTTATCATAACAGGTAATTCTAAGAGATTGATTGCAAGTTCAAAAATCTGTTTTATGTTCCACAAAATATGTCTTAAAGTATTTTTAGAAAGTTGCTATTTGAAAGACAACTATAGGTTTATGATTTTACTCCTTTGAAGAGTATCTCGATTTTGATTTCAGGCTGTGAGCAGTTCAGTAATTACACAGGTTATGCAGATTCCTTTTTGTGGGCGGGCGACCATCATGACCCTCTGCCAAGGTACGATATTCCTTTTCAATATTCAAGTGTTCATTCAGAAATTTTAACATGGAATTGGTGATGTATAATAGTAAATAGTGGATGTCTATAGCGTTTCAGGATGGAGAATTAAAAGTGTTAATAAATGATGTTATTTGACATTTGTCATGCAGGGACATGTGGCAAAGGAAGTGCACATCTATCGTAGCGATTGATGCTCTGGTCGTACGTTCATATCCAGCTCAATTCCAAAGTTACCAGCTTTCAAGGGAACTCAATAAGGTAAGCGCTTTCGGAAAGCTTTGATATCGTTTGTAAATTATCCGTGTTAAAATCCCCTTATTACAAGTGTCTATGCTTGGATATCGAACAATCCCAGTAAATGGACTTTCAATTATTCTTGAAAATCAGCAGATCTATATTGAAATTTGTGTTCCAGGCCTATTGTGGATTCTTGTGTCCTGGAATTGCAAAAGAATTCCTTCCAGCGGTTGCCACGGGCAACTGGGGATGCGGAGCTTTTGGCGGGGAAAGTCAATTGAAAGGTGTGTGATTTGATTAATTACTGTTCATTATTTCCATCACAGTATTTTGAGAAATTTTTGAAATATGTGTCCATAATCTAATTATAAAATAGGTTTTGTTTAGTCAGAGATGATATCTAATGGCTTTTTATTACTATTTTTAATTACAGCTCTATTGCAAATGATGGCAGCAGCAGAAGCGGGAAGAGAGGTTTGCTACTTCACTTTCGGAGACAAAGTCTTACGCGATAAGATGTATGAGGTTCATAAATTAATCACTGAGAAGGAACTACAAGTCTGTAAGTAAATTTTTTCATTTTTTGAGGTGCTGATTACAAATTTCATGTCTGTTGATTGTTCGTAAATTATCCTAAGAAGTCATAGACCAGAATTTAGACAATTCGATGTTTGAATGAAATATGTCTATTTTAATTTATTTACCCGTATTAAGAAGATGAGATTGAAATATTTTATTCAAACATGTGTAATGTAATCACAGAGATTTAATATTTTGATGGTTAAGCTACAGATAGACTTTTATGATTTTTCTGTTGGAATTATGACATAAGATAAAATTTTCTTCTCCTATTTTCAGCTGATTTGTGGGCACTCATCCAGCAGTACAACAAGAACATTTGCATGACTCGTAAGCACAATCGCGTCAAGTTGTTCGACTACATAGCAAAAGTCAACAATGCCTATGACGATTCAACTGAGGACGAAGAGTCGGAAAGTTCTAGTGTTGAGATGAGGACCAAGTGGGAATCAAATTCACAAAACCAAAGTCCAGATTATAATGCTGATACCCCTTGAGTCTTGTAATTAATAGATTAACTTCTGACCCAATGTCGAGTCTTATACTTGTGCAGTCCAGTCCGACCAAAGATTTTTGGAATGTGTGCTTGTAATTAGAGAATCTATAATAATAATATTGTGTGATATTATCTAGCGCTCATTCCAGATAAATCTGCTCACTGGCCGTTCACTATACTGATGGGCAAAATATGCAAATCATTATAGTGCTAACCTCTGGACATGGCCGGAGCGGGGTTCGAAACCACATCCTAAATGTGTACAAGGCAGGCATGCTAACCACTGTACCATGGAGCCACATTTGAATCCTATGTTTTGTGAAGTTGCTGCGACTTGATGTGAAGCTGAAGTTTAGGGCCATTACCAAGGCTGTGCCATGGTATGGGTATTGGGTGAATGTCTTAGCGGCTAGTCAGAACTGTATTTATGTGCTTTGGAACATGTTGTCCAGAATTATGTTTGGTAGCAAAAGCCTAAAATAGGTGCTTTTCCGAAGTCTTCACTTTGTTCTACCAAAGTCGTTAGAAAAATTTCTATCTTATTCAAGAAGGCCGGGTTGGTTGGCAAGTTTTGTAGGACTACTTTCTTCATAGCCAGCTTGGTCAAGTCTCATTATATACAGTTACATATTAACACTGAGCAAGCAGCTCCTGACAATCATGTTAACTTATTTTTAGACTTACTTTAATTTATGAGGTTCTTGTGATGAAAATTTGATATTAACTGTTCCTCCGATGATTTACTTTGAATTTTTTAAAGTAGATTACAATTCATATTTGGTGCCATTTGAATGAAATATATACATGCTCAGATGTGTCCTAGCTAAAAATAGTGAAGAATTGCACATTTGTAGCCTTTGCGAATATACTAGGCCTATTTATACATGCATCTTCAACTTATCAGAAAAATAATCTTACAATCAAGTAGTCCAAATACCAATTTCACAGTCTATATAGCTGTGACATTAATATTTTGCTGCCTGGCGTAGAATTTGTGATTCCGAAAAATGAAGTGATGTGTGTGATTATGTTGTAAATATTACAGGTCTTTATGGTAGTACCAAGATAATTTTGTTGAGAAACCGGTCAATGATCGTTTAAAGGACAAACGATGTTTGCATTGTGCGTGTTGTGACGAATGTACAAGCAGAAGTTTAATAATCATTGATTGATATATTTTGTATTTCTTGTACAGCAATAATCTAGTTTCAATATATGCAATTATTGTAACATTGCAAGCAAAAAATTATTGGCCACTTGCATAAATTATATGCAGTTTATGATAATTAGGATCTTGTGTGTAGATACTTGTTCCAGTGTTACTTTGAATATTGTAAATATTTGAGGACCTTAGTTTTTAGATATTTTATTTTTATTATAGGGTATTGTAAATATTTTGAACTGTGATATCTTCTTTTCTCTATTTTAACATTTGGGTGTACATATATTAATCATTGCTGTATATTGACCATATCTTAAAATATCAAATAATTAATACAATGTAATAATTTATGACAGTGTGATGTGTTGTCTTGCTCAGCTCTAATTATAAAGTGCTGACCAAATTAAACAAATTCATCTAAATATTTATTTTGGATAAGTTATTAAGTTAGGGCTGTTCCATTTAAAAACCTGGGGGTGGGTGGTCAGGTTACGTTTTTGACCCCCCTCATGCATCTAAAGTGAGTTATTTTCGACCCCCCCATGCATTAAATGCAAATTTTTTACCCACCCCACATGCATCAAATAAAAATTTTATTATTACAATGCGTAAGCCTTCATGGAGTGATAATGCACCCCTGTACATCTAAAGTGATTTCTTTTGCATCCCACCATACATCTGAAGCGAATTTCCGCCGATCCCTACATCCATCTTACGAAAAATAAATCAACCTGACCACCCCCCTCCCAGGTTTTTAAATGGAATAGCCCTTAGTTAAGATGTTAAAATTCTGCAGGACAGGTGCTAGTGCATATATATAATATGTGCAGTACACAGAAGTCACTGAGTTATAAGATGGCTTAGACCGCCACTTCTGTCACCTAGTGTGGTCTCTCGAAGGGATGCGGTCTCTCTTCGGGGTGCAAAATGCAGGAGGTTTCTGTCTTAAAACAAGCAGTTTTATAATGCGGGAGCCTGTCCGAGCCAGTGTATATCTGAGAAATCGAGTATTTGTGCTCCAATCTGGATGTATGAATCTGGGTGGCCTCTTGGTGAAGGCCCAGTTAATTTGAGCAGGATGAAGACTAGAGGAGCGATTTTTCTGTCTGACATATATTATAAATGTATAGTTCCTGTCATTTCATGCATTCAGAATTTCGGAGTATATTAAGAATAGGGATACAGTGCTCACAGGCGAAAGCGTTGCTGTCTGACCTCGCAGGGCTCTGGAATAGGCTCTTTGGGCATATTAATTGTTCACACCTAGAGCTGTCTGATCTCTAATTGCAAAAAAAGATGTCCTCCTTGCATTCCATGTCAGAGGTGTGAAGCAAATGATCTGGTCCAGGTGATATGATAACCTCTTTTGGACCAAGATATTTTGCTGATCAATCAATCATCCAAAAATATAACCAATAAATAACCTGCCCTGCCCAGATCAGAGAAAGGGGCTCATATTGATCTTGACAAACCCGAAATAGAGATGCAACGTTTTACATATATATAAACTGCAAATTGAGACTTTCAAGGCAAAAAAAAATCTGATGCCATGTCACAGTGCCAAATTCATAGGTTCACCTGGCATAGTATAGCCATTTATATATTCATTGTTTTTGGGATCTGTATCATCATCAGTGTATGTACGTGAGGGTCTCCATTGAAAAGATTCAAACTTTAAGCACATGGCCCCTAATGCAAAAATCTGACTAACTACAGGCACTGAGTAGCTATACAGAGCATCACAATGACCATATTTAGTCACAGCACCATCACAAAAGTTCAGATTAATGATCAATATAAGCCACAAGCTTGAGCTGTAGTGTATGGGATGATGAGCCTGTGCTCTGGTGCCATCCCACGTGTAGCCGCACTTCTACTCTAAGAGGATTAGCATGGATGACCGATGATGGTCCGGATTAAGAGGGATTATCAGAGAGGATAACGGCACGTGTTATATCACGTTGCGCAACTCCTTCGCTCCATTGAGGAGGGACTTTCAGGAGGCTACAAGGAAGATCAGGTCACTTTTCAAGCACAACTTGTTTTGACGTTCAACTCACAGCAGTGACTGCAAGCTCACAATCATCAAACCATACTTAGCCATTCTGACACATTGTTGATTCATTTGGATTATCTTTTTATCTTTTGTGTCTCAACCACATGTACGATCTTCAAGATCTCAAATATACAAGGGCAACACTGACAGCAAAACAAGAGTTGCTGTCAAACGTTCAAGATCTGAACCAACAACTTGAGGATTCATCGAAGGATCGTAACATCTCTATTTTGGTATGCAGAAGGCACTAGTCCCATTCTCCCAGACAAGGGAACACCGCCTCAGACACGGTAAGTGATTACTTTTTCTTCTCTACTTTTCATTAATTTTTGTGCTATTAAATGGTTACGCAGTTGAACTGGATGAGTGTTTGCAGGAGTTATCATACTTAATATGTCCTTCTATTCAGCATTACTGATATGAGGCATAGAGTTTAATAGAAGCATACATAATAGAGGTTTTGCTACACGTTCAAGTGTGAAGTATATTCATGTACAAGCGCTATCTTATTACATTGTTGTCGTGGCAACCCCCACGTACACGTCCCACGGAAACGTGCAGCAAAACAACTGTAATATAAATTACATAAGTACTTTGCAACAAGATTAACCTTGATTTTCGAAACATAGACAGGCAAAGTCTGGACAAACAGGTCGCAATGAACTGAGTCCAGCAAACTGAACTGAATGAACCAAAACTTGGAATCGAACCCAAGACATTGTGGTAAGCTACCCATTGCCCTACCACTGACCTAATCCACCTATTTATAGTAACGAGACTCATTTATGCATATCAGTAGTGAGGCAATGTTTTAATATATCATTTATTTCAAAAGCCAGCTTTATAGTTGACTATCAACATGTATTATACGTTTGTACAACAAATGACGTCAAAAATGTTATAAACTGTTTGTTTTGTACATTAATCATTTTGCAATTATGTCAACAATTACTTAAACGATTGAAACAATATAAATCTAACTACATGTACATACTGTAAAGACATAATAACAATGGAAGGCATTTATAACTGATACCGGTACATGAAATATTCAGCCAGCGAACATACATGTTATGGAATGTGAAAACTATGAGTACAAAATGAAAATTCAGCAAATAAAATTCAACATTATTGTAAATGATCACCAGTTTCATGAGATTCTACAACAAATTTTCATAACAATGTACAAAGTCAATAACAAATTAATTTCAACTTCAATTTTGTAACGGTAAGAAAAATTGTGTCGAAATGACAAATTTTAATTCATCCACCCATTTCGAGAATTCGTTCGAATTAAACGACATTTTCGAACATGCCTTAATTATAATTAATAATTTCCATTAAAAGAGAGCAAAGGCATGTAACATTATGCTGCCTACAAAATATATTCTTTCCGATTGACACTTTTGAGATTTGTGTAAATTTTTTTTTGAACAAAAGTTCTTTACAGAGTTTTTAAAAACAATTCACGATGAGATGTATCTTTTCACATTATGTCATATTCTCAGTTCATTCTTAAATTTGAATAAATCTTTGGATATGTAAATTCTATAAACACTATAAATGTATTTACAAATACAAGGACATTTGGGGAAGACTATGCCATAAGTGTTATCACATCCAACATTGCAAACCAGACAATTCTGAATTTCTCTTTTTAGTTGAATGCCAAGAAGTCAACAATAAAATGATGACACAAAATTGTACAGTTAAGGAAGCCACAAAAGCAGTCATAATTTTCAGTACATGACACAATAGAATTGGTCTACAGAGAAATGCAACTATACAGATAAACTGTTATCAGTTTTTGAGAGCTAACTTATGTACAAGTATACAGATTCTGTGTTGTCAGTTTTTGAGATTCCAAAACGAGTAAAAAAGTGATTTTATCATTAGATCAGAGAACAAAACGTCAAATGACATCAATATACAGCGCGAGAAGAATATAGCATTTCAATACTTCAGAGTAACAACAGACATCCCTAGATAGAAATTCACTAGTAAGATATCGTATCACTAGTTAAAACAAGTTTATCACAATTAAGCATCATAGACAAACACAACAAAGACAAATGCACATTGACAACAGAGAGTTCATGTAACATCAACACAAATTGTAACACAAATGTAACATAGACATATGTAACAGTCCATATAATATTTCAAATGAAATTTTAGGTCCAACAAAATAATTTGATATCAAACTTCAATAGGTTCCGTAAAATCGTCACTTAACGTGATTCCACCTTGACTTCGGTTCCCACAGTTCCCACTAGGTGTCTTGAATGTAGAGGGTGTTGCTGATGTCCCCGTGTCACATCTGAAATAGATTAACTGGATGAGCACAACAGGGACAACTGGGCAAGTTGAACTGGCTTATTATCAAAATACTTTTCCATACTTTTAAAGTATCTTATAAATATCAATATGTCGTACATGAAACAATGAGTTAATGAGAATAAATCTCATTATTGTAGGAGTATTCAAAGAAGGTTCTAACTTGTAGCTACTTTATCAAAGAAATCACATAGAATAGCTTAACATTACACGATCAGCACTTAAAACATATGTATGATTGTAATGATTGTATTGACTATTGTGCATTGTAATAATTAAATATTTCTGTGACAATTAAATAGCACTCTAAATTGAATAAATTTTGACAATCAATCCTGCAGGAACATGTTTTCAAACTATTCATTGCGAAATCATTGATTCCAATTTCCAACGAGGGTACATACTGGGAAACAGATACTTAATCGTCATTATAAGCAAAAGACCAAAATACTGATTCCAAATAATCTCCAAAATAAAGAATCAAATACAGGAAAGCCACATAATCAAATTCATGCACTAGACAAGAGTTTTTTAGGCCTTGACAAAAGCAAATACCCTTGATTTATATCAATCAGTCTCAAATTAAGTTTCCAAAATTGTTTGCATTTCCCACTAGATTTTGCCAATTGTTCACAAAACAAAGTTTTTGTCCCAAGCCTACTCACCAATACTTCCAAGCAGGTCGAATATCTTTTGGTTGAACCTTTTGTTTGGTCTTTTTGCTGAGGCATACAACACACAGATATGAATCATAGGTGCTATTTAAGAGGTCATATTTAAATGGAAATATTATCAAGACTAATATGTCAGACAGTGAGAAACAAGCAAGGATGCACACATAAATTTTTACAAGTTTTTTAACGTCCATTCTCAGATGAACTTCCTTGGTGCAGAAGATCTAAGATAGAATTTTTGTACATTTCGTTCTGCCAAACAAATAGTCAGAGCCTGTCTGACCTCTCAATTCATCTTGATTTGAAATGCTGTAGCTTGCATGCTTGCTTTGATCTCTCAGTGTTCTGCCAAATATTATATCTTTAAATTTTACCTCTCATATTTGTAAGTGTTGGACGGACTGCTGCCATGACTGTTGCTGACAGTGGAGCCATTTGGAACGAGCAAATGATCCGGTTTGAACGTACTTGTCACTGGAGCACTGCTCACACTAGAGGACGCCTCTGAGTAATCCCCCTGGTGGAAAAGAAAAATATTTAGTATAAATCAAAGCTAAAGCTAGAATAGCGTTCATAAGTCCAATAGATATCAGTTTACTGACTTAAGAAATCCACAATGTCGCGCGTCAAGTGGAAAAAGCAATGGTTTCCCAAGTTACACAATAATCATACAATGTCAAACTTCATCTTTATATAATCAGGACAAAATGAATATTCAGTCAAGTCAATTAAAAGTATTATGGTCAGATGAAGCAGAAATGATATTGATCAGGACAATATTTTGTAGACTTTCAATGCTGTCTAATAGTGTCTATGCTAAAGAAACTCACTTGAACTTTGAGATAATTGTGCAGAACTTTGTGAGCCCAAGTAAGGAGGGCCTCCCCATCTGCCGGAACCAAGACTTGGCTGAGAGGGATAGTGAGGAGCTCTACTACTCTGCAGAGCTGGTGTATCATATTCCTACCAGAAAGAATAACATAAGATAATTTGAAATAATTAAACAGAAATTTGTAACGACCTTTCAAAGACGAAAAGTTGCGTCAGTAGAAATTCCAGGGCTCCTAGGAGTTCAGCATTTTTGTCATGTCATTAATAAACTAAACAATTATCGTCTTACAGTATCCCATGTCATCACAGTGATAGGGTAATATAATGATACAACCTATCTCAAATACATCAGAGAACATTATACATTTTAATAGATGCACAATATCTCAAGTTTTACATGTGTACCCAGTACTTCCATCAACTTTGAAATAATCCTTTGAAAGAATCCTAAGTCTCCCAATTGAAAGCATTTAGTAAAGCTAGCGAACTACATGGGCTATCACATACCTGTACACTAACGCCCTGTCATCATTAGCTGCCAGGCTGTGGTTCCTGTCCTTAGCTTCTTGTATCATGTTGAGGAAGGTGTCCGTGTACGGCCGCAAGATGGCGAGCTGAGCAAAGAAGGCCGAGCGACCCATGGCATGCGGAGGGGGAGGGGGCATCGAGTAGCTGTCTACTTGTGCTGGAAAATCATAAAGAAATGTTTATGATTGTGTTTGTGTTTTACGCCTCTCTGCAGCACCTTAATGGGCTATATCGAGAAATGTTCATGACTCAATGCTACTGGCTCTAAGGCGACACATAATTGATTCTTAGCTTCTCGGACCCGCCGACACAATAGATTTTCTGCCGACGGGAAAACAAAAATAGGGCATACCCAATATTTTTATCAAATTAACATTATAAAAAATTTATATTTCACCTTTTTTTTCCGTCCTACCGACCGACCCTAGAAAAAGTGCCTTGAGAAGATCCGAGAAGCTAAAGATCAATTATGTGTGGCCTAAAGCTATTTCAGCTGATATGAGTGGCTGCCAGGGGCGGATGAAACGACAAGGCTGTGAGTCCACACTGAGATACCCCCTGTTCCCAAGGGTGGGGTCTTTCACTTGCCTCAGCATAGAACTCTTGATTACTTAGCACGTTCTAGCATAATGGCACATGAGATTGATCATTTCAATAGGATTACTCGCAACTAAGTCAGAAGTTTGCTTCTTATCAAGTAATCTATCACTCAGACTTGTAAGGGAGATAAGTACAAGTATTTTTATGCGGCTCAGAAAGATGGTAATTTATTAAGGAATAATCAACAATTCATAAAAGCAAGAGTGAAATCAGGCATAATTCTATACAATGCTAAATAGGGTGTAATTACTAACATCAGCTTAGGATCAGCTCAAAAATGCACATTTCATGAATTTCATAAGAAATCAAACAGAAATCAAAATCTGTGCTCTTCTCAGTGTACTTACATGCATAAGACTGGTTGTCAAACGAGTTGTGGAATCTCGGAGGGGCAGGTGGAATACTTTTCTCGGAGATTATAGATTTGTTGATGTGTTGTATGGCCCCGTTCTGCAGCACCCTGTTCTTGAGGGCTTCAATCTTCGTCTTTCTCCTGAAAGAATAAAACAAGGAGGTCATAACTTGAGAAGTTGTTACGAACATGATCGAAGAACTTACTGGACTGAATGTAGAGAAGGTGTAGAGAAGGTGTCAAGATTCTAACAGGACTCTCAATCAATGAAATCAATGATATTATGTATTTTAATAAGCACATATATGTTGATAATTATCTAATATTGCTACAACAGTATGGCATATAATCATATTCCTATTGATTTTTAACAAGGTATGTATATAAAATTTTTTTTTTTTGAATTCTAAACTATTCCTGTTATATATAACAGCAGAAGATAGCAACATTTGACTTCATTACAGAGTGTGACAAAATTAGGCAAGTAGACTGGAGCAGTACCATGTATACATTTAAAGAACTGCAATATATACATCACGCATAATCATATTACAATTCTGAATGTAGTAGTATTACTCGTAACACCTCTTCACATTTAGTAGCTCGTATCAGTTGCAAGTGACCTGACAATGTTTTTTCTTAGCTTAGGTATGGCTAAAATGTGAGTTAAAAGTAAGGACCAAATATCAAAGTGAGAGGGGTCTCCTGGCCACGAAGGTCACTGTGACACAAAAATTACCATATTTTGTCAATTAAGGGCTGGACGCTAATTTTTTTCTAGCACTTGCTTTACACCCAGTCATTCATATTTAAGCATGACCTATATTTGTGTGGATTAATCAATAAATATATTTTTCCAACACCACTCAAGGGGCACTAATACAAAATACGCCGTTCATCGAGAGAAGGTGCATTTATTGGGGAAATACCCCGAGAACAGAAGGTCCGGACCGCTCCTCTGTCGTGATCAAGCCAGTCAATACAATGTGATGGATGTTACATTGTTACAACCTTACTGTGACATTGTCTTTTACGATTTATTCCTGAATTCGCACTAGACCCAGAAGCCGTTTAATTTCAGGGAACAGATGGCTTAACAGTTATTTGAATGGCTAAGCCGGCTAGCCATTTTTGATAATGGCTGCTTATGGCTCAAAGATAAATTGGCTTGAAATGGCTTAAAGTGGCTAAGTCACCAAATAAGATACATACAGTGCACCAGGGAGCTGCAAAATTTGGCATCCTTGTGGAGGAGTAACATTTTGTCATTTTACAGACAAGCCATTTGCAGGATCTTTTAAAATGTGAATTTTTTGAGTGGATGATACCCATTCACACAATTCCAGCTGTATTAAAAGAACAATTGACGCATACAGATATTGAAATATTTGTCATTTGACATGTGCAAAAGTTTCAGCCACCCTTACAATTCTAGTATCACTTTTTCTATAACTTCACATTAACATGATTAAGACAATGTCAAAGCTCTCAAATATTTTTGATAGTTTTAGTTTAGTTTAATAATTAAAGTATCACTCTGTAAGCATAAAAAGTACATAATAATTGTTTTTTTTTTTAACAGACCATTCACGTAATATAAGCATCCCAATCGTTTTGTGTGAATTTTAAATAGGCTAGTCCAAATTTTTCAATTCTCTACCCGAATGCAATGTTGATTTTAAAGGTTGTCAGAATTTCATGGAGTAGTTAGCTGCCCCCTGGTTTTTTTTGCTTAAATATACATGTATTCCTGGCGTGTACAAGTATCAAGCTAGCTACAGACCTTTGTAAAGTGCTGCAATAGAGGGGATACTTCTTGAGACTATATAACCTGTAGATATAATGTCCCCCAAATAACTCAAAAGCAATACTATATATGCCAATAGGCCTAGTTGCTGCAATGTTAACCTTTAAATTTTAAAGATTTTTTTTTTTTTTTTTCACAAGGCTCCATCTGAAAAAGCAGGAAGGTGCTTCAGTGATGCTTTGAATAGGATTTTTCCAGACCAAATTTATTTTTAAGGCATCATGAACTCAAAGCTCAAACTCCATATATATAAGTAATATGCCTGCAACATGCTAGAGCCTATTGGTTTTGCCCAATGCCTGAGACAGTGCAAGCAAACTACAATGCATTGTAGGACGTAGGTGATTGGTGCAAAAGTCAACTTCATCAAGAACGTAAATATGTAACTTCAATTTGGCCTAACATCATCTCATGTTGATCATTTGTATACCATTGGAATCGTCTTTTCAAGGCGATTCCGTTGATACCAAACATGCCTAGGTTACGTAAAAATAAACGGCTTACAAAATTAACTAGAAGGCAAATTGCAATTTGCATATCTGGACGCTGATAATTGACCTGAACATCGTAACATAATTTTGGTCTGGTAGTCGGGTTGGCTGAATTATAATAGCAGTAGTCAGAAGTTATCAGGGCATAGTGGCCAATGGGCCTTAAGAGAGAGAAATAAATGTATTGCTACATAGCGATGCATGAAGTTTTTTGATTGTGTGTGATGGAGTTGTGTGTTTAACAACTTGAAATAGTTGTGTTAAGCTGACAGAGGAGATACACACCCACAGCTCATCATTGCTTTGGACATCTTAAGCTAAGGTAGATACAGCTCATCTTCATGAAGCAGACCCACTTTTATGATTTCAATAAAACCTGAGATGTTCGAGAAAGAAAGCAATAGCATAATTTAAACGAAGTCAAAGAGCCCTGAGGCTATTGCCCTACTTCATTGCACATTGGCCTAGAAAAATGGACCAAGGGCAGAGTAAATGTATTTACCCCTTTTCACACCTCTTTCAAATTACCAAACAATCTTGCTGTATGTGTATGTGTATATGCATATGCAGCTTACATTTACCATGGCAGTTACCCTTGTAACTGTCATGCATTTACTAAAAGTACACTGTATAAAGTTTATAAACTTCAAATTAAAAGTAAAACTTTTATTTGATTATGTATACTACACTTTACTTTATTAAAACATATATGCATCATGGGAGAATTCTTTTTATTTTGTTTCTATACATTGTCAAACTAGATGGGAGCATATTTCCATATGCAAGACTAGTAGGGGGTCGATCAGCAGTTTGTTCAGCTCATCACTGACTGACATTACTGGCTGACATCACCGGCTGACATCACCGGCTGACATCATTGGCTGACTTCATCAGCTGACATCATCCTATAACTGGCTGACATCAGTGGCTGACATCAGTGGCTGACATCAGTGGCTGACATCAGTGGCTGACATCAGTGGCTGACATCACTGGCTGACATCACCAGCTGACGTCAGTGGCTGACATCAATGGCTGACCACCGGCTGACATCAGTGGTTGACATCACCGGCTGACATCAGTGGCTGACATCACCGGCTGACATCAGTGGCTGACCACCGGCTGACATCAGTGGCTGACATCACCGGCTGACATCACCAGCTGACATCAGTGGCTGACATCAATGGCTGACCACCAGCTGACATCACCGGCTGACATCAGTGGCTGACATCACCGGCTGACATCAGTGGCTGACATCACCGGCTGACATCAGTGGCTGACCACCGGCTGACATCAGTGGCTGACATAAACGGCTTACATCACCGGCTGACATCACTGGTTGACATCGGTGGCTGACATCAGTGGCTGACATCACTGGCTGACATCAGTGGCTGACATCACTGGCCACCATCAGTGGCTGACATCACTGGCTGACATCACTGGCTGACATCAGTGGCTGACATCACCAGCTGACATCAGGGCTGACATCAATGGCTGACCACCAGCTGACATCAGTGGCTGATATCACCGGCTGACATCACCAGCTGACATCAGTGGCTGACATCAGTGGCTGACATCACTGGCTGACATCACTGGCTGACATCACTGGTTGACATCACTGGTTGACATCACCGGCTGACATCACCGGCTGACATCACAAGCTGAAATCAGTGGCTGACATCACTGGTTGACATCAGTGGCTGACATCACTGGTTGACATCAGTGGCTGACATCAGTGGCTGACATCAGTGGCTGCCATCACCGGGTGACATCAGTGGCTGACATCACCGGCTGACATCAGTGGCTGACATCACCAGCTGACATCAGTGGCTGACATCAGTGGCTGACATCAGTGGCTGACATCACTGGTTGACATCAGTGGCTGACATCAGTGGCTGACATCAGTGGCTGACATCACCGGCTGACATCACCGGCTGACATCACCGGCTGACATCAGTGGCTGACATCAGTGGCTGACATCACCGGCTGACATCAGTGGCTGACATCACTTGTTGACATCACCGGCTGACATCAGTGGCTGACATCACCGTCTGACATCAGTGGCTGACATCACTGGTTGATATCACTGGTTGATATCCCGGCTGACATCGTTGACTAACATTGATTGACATCATTGACCATATCATAACTATCAATAGGGGAGCTCCAAAACACAGGAGAGAACTCCCAATAAGAAGAAGAAGAAAGTGTAGCCACCTTGTGTAAATAGACAGTACTACTACTGTGGTTGCCATGGAGATGGTAGACTCGGAACTGGACGACACCTAGTATCCCTAAAGACTAGCCCTGCTAGTCTAACAAATGGACCAGTGTAGTATGCTTCCTCAAAAAGCCATTCTTTAGGTCAGAAGGAGGTGTGAATGAGGCCATGGTTGTAAAACAGTTCATCCTGTCTGAGCATAAGTCGGTCACAAGTTGGTCAATAGCTTTAGGGCTCTTTAACCCCCTTTTAAATTGTTTATGCATGCCAGTTTCAATCTAATGATCTAGTTGTTGAACACCGGCAAATCTATATAGCTCTCTCAACCAATAGCATTAGTGCGTATTTTGCATGCTAGGTGGCTACCGCGTGTTGATGACGGGTGTGCGCTGAAGCATATCAGATTCTGGTAGACTGGTCCCCCCTCCCTGGTGTGCCATAGGGACAGTATATCAGTTATAATTCTAGTACATTGTCCTATTTAGAATCCAGTAATTTTCCATGATTGCAACACAGATTTCCAGCTATTCTCGGTGTTAAGGACCAATTCACCGGGTGATATCTGTAGATCTATCCACTATCTGTTTGCTATATCAGTCTGAGTCACTTGGATCACGTGTGTGCAACATAAAGTAAGTTTGATGGGTTTACTGTGTACATCACTATGTCTTATGTTCAGCCAACAGGAAACTGAAAAACACAAGGAAGTAGGCCGTTGTGAGACAGAATCTGGACGCCAGAGGCGTCCAGATAATGACTGCTTATGGCTTGAAATAGCTCAAAGATTTTTTAATTGGCTCAGCCAAAAGAAGAAAGTGGCTGGCGTGGCGGCTGCTGGCGGCGGCTTCAGGGACTAATTCGCACTTGTTTGATGAGATCACAGCAATCTTCACAGCAACCCCTTTTGATCTCGAATGATTCTATTGTCTTTTCTCATGACTAAATTTTCAGTTTTGCAATACATTTTACATCAACTCACTTGTATCTCCGTAACCTCCAGTAGAAAACCAACGCCAGAATGCTTGTGAATAGGATGCCAGCTCCCACTCCAATGATCACTGCTATGTAGATGGTCATCATCATGTCTCCACTCACTGAAAGAAAATTAAATATGAAGTCAATTTCTTGATCGTGGAAATGCAAGCAGATATGGAAGGATCTCTTGATGCCAATTGTTTGAGTGGAGTTTGTTATTGGATCAGATTAACTAACGACTAAAAGATAGGCTTATGGCAAATGGAAGTTCCCCTCCAGGGTGAATATGCATTGTGATCACTTTGCATAACGATCACAAGCATTGTCAACCAGAAACAAATAGTGTAGCATATTATCAAACGCTACGACAGAGATATACTGAGCTGCCCCTAATATCAGGATGAAGACATTGATGTTGCTTAACAAGTAGATTCTCTAAGCATCTCAGGAAGACAAATATTTTGACAGATAATAATAGTTGACTACTCAAATAACTTGATTGATAAGGATGAGTCAATTACTTGAATAAGTTGATTGATAAGGACGAGTCAATTACTTGAATAACGTGATTGATAAGGACGAGTCAATTACTTGAATAACTTTATTGATAAGGACGAGTCAATTACTTGAATAACTTTATTGATAAGGACGAGTCAATTATTTCAATAACTTGATTGATAAGGACGAGTCAATTACTTGAATAACTTTATTGATAATATTTAGTTATTAGGCCTACTCAATTAACTTGATTGACAATAATTTGTTGATTACTTGATTAAGGTGATTGATACAAGTAAGTTGATTACCTGAACAAACTTTTCCCTGTAAGTCTCCACCATCGACCATAAGCACAAAACTGCCCTTGCACGCATCCAGGCACTTGCCACTGCCCTCTTCTATGAAGTCAATACACCTGAAATGCAAAATATTCATTCAACTTTTCTACTCTTTGTATTATCTGACAGAGAGGTAACAAGAGTAGCATTCATTAATTGATTTATCAGCAACCATCTCTTGTTGAATTATTTCAGATTGGTCTTAAATGAGACCATTAATATTTATGGATTAGTATTTATTTAACCGGTTTTTAATCTGGTAAATTTAACTAAATGAATCATGGATTATAATCATCAACTAAACTTATACATCGTAACCAGTTAGAATAATTAGAATATGCAACATCAAGACAAAATTTGGCTAAACCAACTTTAACTGTTGAATGAGCAGAAATACTTCTGCAATCTGCATGCTGTAAATTTCTTGTCTGTATGACAATTAAAGCTCCCCAGTCTTTCAAGCCATGAGAAATCGCTTTTTGAGTAGTATAGCTTTAAGAATGCATGCTTAACATTGCTCAAGTCATTCGAGTTGTTTCAAGGCCTAAAGGGTTGGCCTCAAGATTTTTTGAAAGCAATAAGTATGACTTACTATTGTCACTGCTCAGTTTGCTATATGTTTCTTTGCCCTTTAGTGACCTCTGTTTACAACATTTATGAGGTGGATACCCAAGGTTACAATAGTAATGTTTAAGTTAGTGAACCCTGGGGTTATAAACCTTCTGTTCAAATGGTAGATAATAGAATTTAAAGCTACAATTTGACACATATTTACAGCAAATGAAAAGAAATTTACGGGATTTAAAAAAAATGTCAACTCACCGCGAACACCTGTCTGGACGAGTGCATTCCAAGCACCTGGCATCCTTGCACTTCCCTGGAAACACAAAAGACACGACATTAGCAAATTAATTAATCTCTTCTTATTATTAAGTGAATGCAGTGGGCAAACTAGACAACACAAGCATGCTGAGTGACATTATTTACAATGCAATGCTATGAAATTATGAATACAAGGGAAATTTATGCTATACATATGTAATGCAGAGAAAGTGAAATAAGTACTATGTATAATATATGCATGTATATTACATTGTAGAAGACTGTTAAGCAGACATTATTAATTGCACAATAATAATCCTATCTGTTTTGAAATACACAGACAATTTAAGTAGGTTTATTTTACACGTTCAGGCCCTTTGTCACCAATAAAACTTGTAGCAATAACTCAATCCCATGAAGTCCATTTGTTGGATTATAAGAAGGTCAGGCTCATATGTTTATGAAGATATATATAGTTTACACAATATTTTTTTACAACAGAATAGTTATGTCAAAACACAGTTACAAAGAAATGAGATCAATTGGATTCTCTTGTGCAAGCAAAATGTCATCATGAACAAACAGAACTTGGGAACATAATCTCGGCATTAGTTGGTGAAATAAGATGCTTTAGCCAGATTCTCTACAGTAGTGAGATTCCAAAGCTGACAGCCTAAAACTTAGTAAAACAGTAGTTTTTCACAATTTCATTCAGTGTGATTCAGATTCAATAAGCATTTTGCCAACTAACTTGCGAATGGCCAACTAAAGCCTAGGAATCGCATGAAATTCCTTTGAAAATAAGAAAATATCAAAGCGTATGATACAGAAGACAATTTTGAATAAATTGATGCCTTATTCTACATGTGTTTTCAAAAAGGGTTGAGATTCGTGCATATTGAATACACACATGAATGTTGTTGTGTCTGTCGCTGTCTGTTGGGCAGGGTGGGTCCCTTTCTCACTCATCAGATTATTTCCCAGATCATCTGCACTTGGGAGATAAATACTGCAGCAGAACTTGCATTTCTTCACAATACAATACAATGCACCCTATTCATCTGAAGAGGAGTGGTCTCAAGACAGATCATGTAAGTTTCCTCAAATTATAACATGAACTTGCCCTTTTCAAACAGGTTTGTGGTAATAGGGCTTTACACCCTGTATTTATGCGCTCAGAAAAGCGCTTGACCGAACCAAAAGTTGAAGGCCCAAAGTCATTTGAATTACTGAACACACTCCTGAACACAAAGTAGCCAAACCAAAAATTATCGACCAAAACCAAAATTCACTGACATACGAATCTGTAGCACTTCAAACACAGAGCAGGGATGCTGTCACAGTGAGAATCTTTTCCCTGAGTGGGTTGCTGTTCGAACAGCTACGACAAGCATCCGCCCACAAGAAGAAGAAAACATTCAATTTTTACTTGAGCACTTTGTAATCTGAATACACAAGGGCCCAAGTGCTTCGTGAGCAGCTAATCCCAAATCATGCACTCAAGATATGAAGAACAACTGAAGGAACAATTTGCAAGAACAAAATGTCTCATTTCTGACTTTCAATTTTATGAACTTCAAAGAGGTACTGCAGTACATAATCTACAATACTCACAGAACATGAGTAGCTGCAGGATGCTGTACTTCAGTGAAGTTGACTGTTCAGTTGTATGCTCTACATGACACATACTAAAGATTGCCTATCTAATTTTATGGCTAACTCAATTAAATCTATCAAGTGAGCAAGTACGCTTTGAAAACCCTCATGTATCTGGCTTGAGAGAACTATAGAAGAATTTACATCTGAGGACTCGGCAAGCTCTCTTATTATCAAGTGATGGCACTTTTTTTGTATAGAGAGACTCTGGAAATTGGGGGAGAGAAATATTAGTTATACAAGAATTGTGCTGTCAAATATAATTTGTCATATATTTTGGTTTTACCCAAATCTATCATTTGCCCTTTTGGAGATAAACACAAGTAAGCCCAGTAAACTAACTTCGATCACATCACACCTTACATTCTCCATTATATCAATGCAGACTTTTTTTATCAACATCCAAGCCAATGAGCCCACCACACATGTGTATGATATGACCTAACACTCCGTTCCCTTCCGCATTCTTTTACATGAGGTCAGTTGGGCCATGTCCTGACCAAATGACCAATATAATGACCAATATTACAACAAAGAACATTTGGCGATTAATTACCACTCCAGACCACAACAGCTTAAATGACCTGGGGCAATATCACAAACAAGAAACCGGAGACCAGTGATTTTATCGCTTATGATTTTATAATCAAACCTTGGAAAGAGTTACAGAGCCCAACACATTTAGGTGGGTGTATACAATGTTTTCAATGTTACACCAACAGCAACAGACTGAAGTATAATCTCTATAAATATGCCTTATGTATATAATGTATAAAGACCTCAATGAAGAATATGAACTGTTCTTCAACAAATCAAAACAGTCCGACATTATGTTCTATTTAGAATTTCAATGACATTGGGTTTCCTTGGACAGATTTAAGATCACAGGATTGGCTCCCACGGGATGACCTTAAATCATATATTACAATTGATAAATAGATAGATAGATAGATATGGTAAGTGCATACCTCTAAGCCCAGTTCTGGGCGCTCACAAGGGTTGATTGATGAGATGAGAGAGAGGGAGTCCTCCACATGTTACACATTTACACCATGTGAGGGATCTTTTACCTGCACAGCACAGACACTGATACAATTGAGACCTTGGTATCAGCCCATCTATATCAAATTTGTTGATTTTCAACCTTTTCTGAAAATATTTTGCTCAACATTCTTCCCGAGTCTATTTATCTGGGTGACAAAAAAACACGGATTTTCCCAATTTATAATGCCTTTACAACAGAGAAAATACAAATATACCAGTATATAGAGTGTAATTACAACAATAATCTCCAGCAAAACTGTACAAGGCAGCCTGAGGCAACAAGTGCTTCACCACGATCCCCATCAGCAATTAAGTGCACAATTAAGTATGGCAATTTGGTGTGGCAGCTTGTAGCTATGACCTGTCATAGGTAAAGTAAATGATCAAAATAGAACTATACTAATGACTCTCTATTACAGGAAATACCTCTACTATCAGAGCAAGTAGTGTTGATCATTTGTGAACAAGCAATGCCATAACAACAAATATGTTTACTACTTTTTTGATAGTTTTCTCTGTGTTTATACAACCTCAGCTCAATTACAGATAATATCAATACATAGATTAAGAGATGATATGCAGTTTACCAATAAAATATAAATAAAGTAATGTTCTTCTAACAGTCCTCGTGCTATTTATTGTTGATGCCAATAAATAACTGAATGAAATATAACCATAACCACAAATCATTATCACCATACTATTAAAACCAGTTTATCATAAATTATTCTCTTGTGAAATTTTACAGTAAAAATGTTCTTGATTTGTGTTTTGATTACTAACACCAAGTTAAATTCAATTTATTCAGACAAAAGCCCATCTCAGGTTTGGATTGGCTTTTTCAAGCATAAAATCTAGCTTTATCCACAGCTTGAATGGAGCAATTGAATAATTGATGGCTGGAGCAGAGAAAGCCGAAATCCCAGTTGACCATGATGGCTAGAGTCATGCAACAGAGGGCTAACGCCGGTAGTAATGGAGGTATACGAAATGCGAGGGTCAATCTAGGGTTATATATCTCACTTTTATGGCTATTTGAAGTACTTCCAATAAATTTGACATAAATTCATTAAACAGGACTTACAGAATTAGACAATTTAATGATCCAGAAGTAGATTTACAGTAGATTAACAGATTAAGAAATACAAATAAGAGCACATAAATTAAGACAAGCTTTCCCAGGAAAGATTAACTTGGATTTCTTAGATTAGCTCATTATTAGTGATCAAATACTTTAGTTCTGCCATACTCAAGTAAAAGAATGAACTGATACAACAAACTTTTGTAGATTTTTACATGATGTGTCCATGCTGGGCAAGTAAAAGATCCCTCATTTGTGGCAAGTGCGTAAAATCACCAGGACTCGGCGCTCTCTTCCCATCTCATCAATCAATCTTTGGGAGTATGCTGAAATGGGCTTAGAGGGCTACACTTACCATACCAATCTAACACCCTGGAATTATTCATTCATAAAATATATAGGCTACCTCTAGTCTAACTATGCAATCAAGGACAACACAAGGCACTTTCTTCACTCTATCAGACCAAGTTGTATTATAAACACTTGTAAGATGATGTCGCTCATGACTCCAGTTTACAAGTTGGATAGAAAGCCAAATAACTAAATGGAAGGAATAAGAATGGAGGATTGGGTCTTTACATCTTGTATTTATGCTTTACGTAGGCTAATTATGACAGAAGGAGGACACAGCAATGAGGGGAAGGATGATTGAACTCACCGTCCAACATGTTCCCAGGTGACCCGGCAAGAGCTGGATTCGAACCCTTGACCCGTGTGATTGGCAGCCTAGCTCTCTACCACAAGAAACCAACCCTCCCCACACATAACTAAATAAATTAAAAGCAATCTTATGGAGTAAATTCCATGCTTAGAAGTCAGGACTGTTGAGAGTAACCTCATTCTCTTTTCTATGCAGCAATTTGGCAAGAAAATGCGTATACAATCGTTGCCATGGCAACACCATGGCAACACTTACACAAAGAACCGGGGCAAAGATCATTAAGGCTAATAACACAAGATAATTAGGAATAATTAGGAATTCCATAATTAACTGCAGTAAGACAATGCCAAGACTCCAACTCCGATATCATCAAATCCACCACGTCACAAGTCTTTCTATTGTCTCATCCGAAGCGCAGGACAAGAATGGATCACCTCAAATGTCAAATGGATATCAGTGACAATTTCAACCGAATGGAATCAGACGTCACAATTCCCGAAAGGAATGGTTAGAAATAGATTGTGACGTCTCAAGACATTGTCGATGTATTAAGATGTCAGATGAATTTGACTTTTAAAATGTATGTATTTGTATCAACCCACTCAAGGAGTTTGTGTGGGATGACTGAGCAATTTTAAGATCAAACTATTTTGTAAAATTTTATAAACTACTTTTGGCAGCAGGGTGGCTGATTGGTTACAATACCATGTCCTGTATTCAAGCACTGCAGCACACCATGTTTGCTTGTACGGGTTCAAACCATAAGCGGAGAATCCAAAATATTTTCAGTGGATCTTCATGAGCAATTATATATCCCAGCTGGATGCCATCTGGATAAGACATTAAATTGGCGGCTCCTTGAGTCAGTTTCTGTGCTGGGCAAGTAAAAGATCCCTCACATAGGGTTAATGTATAACATGTTGAGGACTCCCAATATCTCTCGCATCTCATCAATTATAAGGTGTCTACAGCAGACTCAGGTATCAGAAGTACCTATGAATGGCAACCTCGACGGAATTTTTGGTATGTCATGTCAACAAAGAGTCAAAGACAATAATCTTTCCCCATACTCACAATTTCAAAATACACAGGCCCATATACCGGTAGACATATTTGATGCATCACAATATTACATAGGCATACAGGAGGTTTATTCAACCTATTTAATACAGAAAGTTTTATATTGGTTTTTCTATTGATTCAATTGTAAACATACCTATTGATATACAACATCAATGGCATATCATATTGCTGTAATAAGTCCATAGCATTGTACATCACAAATATTGGTAAAACTAGTAGAGTGCACTTTAATGAAAGTGATCATCATTTAATTTCAGCAGCGGTAAATCATTTGATACAGAGACATCTAAATTCAGGAGAATGGAATGACATACCACAATTGCACCACATATGTAGATCTGTAAAGATGAATATAATGTTCTGAAGCTTTTTTATCTCGAGAGACAAGCTGTGACAAGATCAGAGCTAGTGGCAAAAATAATAGGAACGGGTGACAGAGCTCTTCATCCCATATTTATACACTGACTAGGGACAACAATAATTAGGCGAATGAGCACTCATGGCACAGGATGAAACATACATCTAACATGAGTTGCCCGGACGCGGATTTGAACCTGGGTCCTAGGTTGGCAGCCTGATGCCCTACCACTGATTTTAATAGGCCCGAAGCCCTTGCAAACATAATAATGAGATGGTAAACCTACCATTCAATTAAATGTCTCATGGACACTTACCCCTAGGTGGCAGTGTAGGATCGATAGGTGAGGTAAATCTGAAAGATGTTGTAGTTAGTCTCAGAGGCGAAGAAGAAACTGTCAAAGGGGGAATTAGTGTAGTATTGCTGATGTTAGAGACGGGTGATGTCAATGATGAATTTGCTTCTGGTAGTGCTGTGACATTCATAGGAATATTGTTAAAAGTACTATTGAAAGTACTGTTCAATGTATTATGGTAAGCATTAAAAGTTGTGTTAAAAGTACTATTTTCCATCATTTTCTTTGCAAATTGCACTGTTTGGTTTATCCGGATGCTCCAAAAAAACTCTAATCAGTTCCTACAGCTCACTAATAACAGGTCGACATATTGATGAGATGCTAAGAGTCTGATCCACAGCAAATCATAGTCATACGATCCAACACAAACACTCTCCTCTTCAGGTATCTTCCACAGGTATCTTCCACAGGTATCTTCCACAAGTATCCTCTACGGGTATCCTCTACAGGTATCCACTATAGGTATTCAGTGAACTGCAGCTATCCTCCACATGGCCTTACAATGTCAACCCAACAACACTCACTTGAGAACTAAACACTCTACACCCAATCAATCAGACTGCCACCACATGTTGCATGGACATGCCACAACATATGTGACTTGTCCAACAACCAGCGTTTATCCTTTCACGATCCTTTCAGGGCTTTAATCTTCAAACAACACTTGAGCTCATTACAAGTAATCAGGAGTAAGCACTCTTAAGTAATCACTCTTTATCACTCTTTGTACTTGGTAATCAGCGTTGAAGTCACCAATTGTTTTGATCATCCATTTGTTCATTTGTTAACTTCACTTCTGTTAACAAACTGATACAGGTCTATGATCTGAAGTCTTTCTAGTTTCCTGCATCTGGGAGAATATTTACACCCAGAGAAGCTTTGCTGAAGTGAATATTTAGCACCTGGATTAGGTTTGGCTTGTCTAATATATGGATGGGTGATTGAGGCTGTATGTCCTGTATTTGTGCACTGCAATACACCAACTAGGACAGGAGCAAGACACTGCAACGATGTGGAGAAAGATTAGAACTGTTATCCATTTAGATTTTAGTGTCGAAAACAGGTCCAAGTGACAAGCATAGAGCTGGAATCAAACCTGGGAGCCAGCGATTCGCAGGCCAGAGCGCTACCAACTGAGCTAACGACCTCCCAGGGTGTCCAAAGGTCTTTCTCTTTTTGGAAAGTAGACACGATAGGGCATTGCCATGCTCCCTTTTTGAAAAATCCTGCATCCACCCCAGGATGGATGATTGTTGCTTTGCGTCCTGTATTTATGCACTTGGTAGGCTAATTAGGACAGGAGGAAGACACAGCAATGAGGTGAAGGATAATTGAAACAGCCATCCAACATAGGCCCAGGTGAGCCAGGAAGAGCTGGATTCGAACCCTGGACCCAGCAATTGGCAGCCCAGCACGCTACCACTAGACCAACCCTCCCTCCTGGATCCACCCCAGGATATGTTAAAGAGAAACATAAGGTAGCACTGTGATGCACTCAATTTAATTCACTAATATTTATTACAAGGATTCAAATATAGGCCTCATAAAGAAAAGCAAACAGTAATAGCTAGCAATAGGAAGCATCACAGCACATATTAGGAATTAAGCATTATGCCATATGGTGCACATTTATAAGCATTGCGTAGAAAAAAAGAAAAGAAAGAAGCTAAAGAGGAATATTATTAAAATGCACTTCAGTTTATCACAACCATATCTAGTTGTTAACATTGTTTGTTTAGGCCGAAGCAAAACTTATGTGCTCAATACAAAATACTCAGTGTCACACAGAACAGCTGGTATTTCCCTAATTTCTTTAAATCTCCCTATAATAACATTTTCTATTGATTACTTTTTCCTTATTTTTAGGAAAAAATCTTTCTTTTTCTTTCGATACAAAGAAATCCTACAGGGTGAATCAAGTGCAAATCTGTATACTTTAGTTCGGTTTATACTTTTGTCATTTGTGAAAAAATAAGAAAACAAAGCAAGCTTCAATAACAATACATGTATATCATACACCGCGATTCCAAAGTGTCAAATCTGGGTCAGAATATTTTTAATAAAGAAAATATAACTAAGTGGATAAAGTATGTGGTCTTGAAGCCGAACAGACCACATATCAATAGGACTACAACATCCACAAGGCTACTGAGGTGCACTAGGTGAGTGGGGTTTCACATCTCAAGTCAATTTTGGACTATGTGAGTGCAGAATTTCCAGATATATGTAAATACAGACCTAATTCTTTGAATGGGCTCCACTTTTGAAAATACAAAATATTTCATTTGTCAATCATTTACAACTTTCGTCAAACCACAGCGTTTCTGTTGGCAGACTCAGAAAATATTTTTCAGCAAATTAATATCAAATGGGTCAGGTGGAATAGAACTTGGGACCAAGGGTCCAAGACGGTGGAACAAAGAAGTATTACGGTTGATTACCTATATATTCTAGTTGTTATAATACAATACCTCCTTTATTCGCACTGACTCTTACATCAAATATTCCAATATTCTCCAATCTCCATCCCCGAGTTGTTAATCAGGTTCCATCACTTTCGAGATATCTCATTGTTTCCAGTGCCAATGCTGCAGCCTGGAAATTCCAGATAGTCAAACTTACATAACAGAGTGAGAAATCCAAGACCCTCCACTAAGCAGTCTAGGCTCTAGTCTGATAAATCAAATGGAATGTTTATCTCTACCCTCATTGACAGAAAAATTACAATAACTTAAAGATTACTGCTAAAACTGGAAAGCACAAGGAGTCAGCAGGCGATGTTTTGACAATGATTTGATGGATAATGAGGCTTGGCCAGTGACGGGAGATGGATTGACGGACGATTGGGGCCTTACGTCCTGTATTTATGCACTTAGTAGGCTAAATAAGACAGGAGGAGCCAGAGTAATTATGCAAAGGATGATTGAAAGAGAAGTCCAACATAGGTCCATGTGACTCAGCAAGAGCTGGATTCAAACCCAGGACCCAGCGATTGGCAGCCTGGCTCGCTACCACAGAGCTAACCCGCAGGTCACACGATTTTCTGGGGATGGGGTGAGCAACTGTACACATTGTAAGTTTTAACTAAGGTGACACTTTTCGTAGGCACATTTGGGGGGAGGAGCCCAATGTGGGGGCATGTTCCCATCCTCCCCCTGTGGCCCCCCAGAGTTACACCACTGGGTTTTGCAGATGATGCTACACTTAATACAAGTGAACAACCAATGCCATCACCCAATAATGCCATAACAATCAGCATCCACGGTCAGCAACCGTATTATGACAGAGTGTAATATAACTTTATCACCTTGCCTATTGATTATTGGATATATCTCCCCGCACAACATTAATACCACTTAACTAACAACATTTATTGCAATGGTTTGTCAATTAGAGGTAACATGCAGCATTTCCATTTAGGCTCCATGACCAAATTCTCCATTGATTATGAATCATTTATTATCCCCTTAAAAACTACGGTTTGGATGGGAGACAGTATAGACACACCAATTGACCTTAAAACCATTTACACCACAGTCACATCATCTACTCTATACTGTTAATTTTGCCACAAAATTTATAGATTTGTTCCCAAATTTTCTACCGAGCTTCATATCAATTTTGCTATTTTTCCTAATGTCCCAAGAAGCCATTAACCCTATATAAGTCTTGAATTCTGTGAAGCATTACTCAGTAATCTGGTAAAAGCCCTAACACCTCTCTAATCATTCTTCAAGGCAGCTGTCCAATGAGTTCAAAGTCTTCTTGACCTCTCATAGGTCACAGATGACCTCTTGAGGTCCTTCACACTTCCACACAATGACCTTTTCAACTTGTCTATTACTGTATTGAGTCTAGTGACCTATCAGAGACTCATGAGTGACCTTAAATGGTCAGGGTGCATTGTAGTCATCATTAATTGAGGGGTGACCTCAAGTAAGAATGACCTCAAATGAGGGGAAGTTGAGGTCCCATTTAGGTCCTTAGGACATCAGGTGGTATCTCTTACCAATGCCAACCTATGAGACCTCTGCAGAAAATACCTTTACCATTTATACACTTTTCTCAAGTTCCAACACATTCTAACACACATGTAATAGGTTCAAGTGATACCGCCAGAGCTGGAATTGAAGCAGGGGCCAAGCTATTAGAAACTCAAGAGCGCTAACACCTCAGCTAACCTCTTCCCTTCAAAAGCGTTGAATTTACGCGCATGTGATGGAAATCAAAAGGTCAAAAGAGCAATAAGAGCGATGCACTGTTTTTACCTGAAGAGCGACAATCAAGACACTGAAATTTCCTGCATTCACTTCTCAAATCAAAAATCATGCTTATTGCTCAACTGACTTGGTTTTTCCCCAGTCTTGGCAAAATGTAATGAAGGAACAGTTTAAAATGAGGAAATAATTTAGTTTCAGTTTAAGCCTAAAGAGACTTCCTTTAAGTTAGAGAAATCTATTTTTGGAAATCGTAATAATTATAGTATCTCTATGGTCCTTAGGTGACAACACAGCAATATGACATTTTGATAGCTCCGACAGATCACAACAGCTACAAGTTGCCTATAACACCACATGACCTCTAGCTATCACATGCAAAGGCAACCAAGTCAAACTAGTAACAGTGTTTTTATTAGTCATGGGTTGTTTAATTTAGCATTGTGCCTACCCAGTGGCCATAAAATGATCCATCAATGGACTGTCATAATGTTACAATCAACAATGTAAATATTGGTGAAACTTAGCAGTGCTTTGCAGTTTGCAAGTGGAAGAAATGGTTCATTTGCCAACAAAGTCCATGCATTGAAATCACTGACCTTTCCAGTTTCCATTCAAATAGGCCTACTTTTAGTATTTTGGCAGCAATTTATAAAGATGATTTTTATCAAAATTTTTCTTTTAGAAACTACGTCATAAATTTGACCAAAATTGAAACAACCATTTTGGACGAACCATTGATATGCACAGAATTAGTTCAGAAAAACACACAAATTGGCAGCTCTTGGCAGAACACCACAATGTTTTGTCCCTAATGAGTGTGGCCCATTGACCACTTGGCATTTGAAAATTCAAAGAATGAAATTCAACGAATTCCAAGCCCAACTTTCAACCTTGAACTCCAGAAGCTCAATGTGCCACACAAGTCATGGCATGGTCCACTTTGCACAGTATAGCCACACTCCTCTATTAGTCTATATATATGGGCTATCATAACAGAAATCATAACACGAAATATGCACACTGTTGACAGTGTTGTCACTAAGTTTATAAATAGTTCCATGTACAAATATTGAGCTACAAACTGGGAGGCAACTGTGTGTTTATAAAGGACATTTATCAAACAGAATACCAGTGACTTCCACAGGTAGGGCTATGCAATACAGTCACTACACCATGCAGACTGCAGACTGTAGTATGCAGCCAAGCCTTTGCAATAGGGTGGTGAATTCAACCAATGGACCCCTATGCCACAACTATGCATGCTATGATTTGATATCACTTAGACTAACTCATTTCAAAAGGCATGTCATTTCAATGGTACTTCCCATTCATTTTTCAAACTTAAATACCTTGGGAGCAAAATAGACTTGTGTCGATAAATTATTACACAGCCGTACCATAAATAGACATTGAATATTATATAATTTCTTTTTAATTTTTGTGTAAATCTAACAGTTAACTGATTTGATGTACCGATTCAAAATCACAGAAAACACCAAAGACAGGCCTACCCAACCTAAGAAATCTATCAATACCTTGTAGAAAGCATACTGAGTTAATAGAGAAACCCGAGCAAATAGTGACAACTACAAAGGTTTACATAAGTTAACATACACAAACATACAGAAGTATATGTCAACTTGTCAGGAGAGAAGACATTTGACACTTGTAATAACCCTTGGTCTTGACAGATGTCAGAAGATTTCAAAATTCAATACATATGTAAATTCAAGAAGTTGTACGGACTTAAGCAAAATGGCAAATAACAAAAACAAACAGTGAGAATGATATGAAATGCCTGAAATGAAACAAACAGCAAGAAAGAAAAAAAAACAGAAACAATGAAATGAAACAAACAGCAAGAATGACTTATGAAACAAAACAGAAACAATGAAGAAAACAGAAACAATGAAATGAAAGAAACAGCACGAATGAAATGAACATTTTTGAGCAACAATTGATAATGAACCATAGGATTAATCTAACAAAACATGAATGCACAGCAAAAATTAAGAGTGACAACAAATTCTGAGCAGGAACACAGTCAAACACCCGATGCAAATCTAAAAACAAATTCAAAACTGATCTATATGATACATTTGTAACAAAAATGTCAGAAAATGAATAGGGGTAAACTTACCTCCTGGCATTATCAATACACCGAACAATAAACACCTGCCCAGCGGCAAACAGCAGCAGCCAAGGGACTTGCCTGTCTATTTGTCTGTCTATTTGTCTTTGCAGTAGTCTCTGTCCGTCCAGCAAATCCAATTATAACTTTGTAAGCCCGTGCAGGTTTTCAATCCCTGAGGTAAACTTTGTTACATACACTTGACAAGTAAGACAATCCAAATAAACCGAAATATGGTTGAAGTAAACATATGACGTGGTCTCAGAGCTACAGACAGATAGTATAACTATTACAGTTAGTAATGATGATAATAATTGAGATGGAAAAGTTCAGACGATTTTGAAAATATATCGAAATTTAAATTTTTCTGACGTATCGATAACTCCCAGAAAAGTTATTTTGGCAGAGTCGCAATAATTAAAGAGTTTGTCAGGGCATCCATCGCGTAAGAATCTCAAAAGATTAAGTCAGTTTCGTTAGGAGAACTCAACCAAAGATGCTCATTCAACAATACTCCAGTATCTTAGAAATACTTAAAAGAAACAATATAATCCATATTTTGAAATTTCTATAAAAGTATGGAGACTATCAGACTTGTAAATCCAGGCCAAAACAATTCATATATAATCCTGAGGGAATCGCCAATGGTAAATAGAGAAGCAATATCAAAGCTCAATACCACTATCAATCAAACTATGAAGCAGATTAAATTTACTGCAGTTGATCCACTCTCTTCCTATCTTGGAATGGCATAGCAATTTGAGTGTGGCATGTTTACAAGCTGCAGTTAATTTAGGAGGGATTGTTGCATGACTGCAGTGCCCCCCCATACCTATGAGGGGGGGGTCTTAAAGCAGGTGACCCCCCCCTTCTTCCCCCAGGACGCCCACATTGATCAAAATGATCATGAAATGCTCCCCCCCCTCACAACCACCAGCAACTCCTCATAAATGAGCCATGTAATAATTCAACAGCCAGGAGCCTACCAGGAGACTAGTAAGACCTGCTATTTACATTGTTTGTTCATTACAGCAATCAAATTGACCACCAGTCAATTCCATGATCATGTTATTGCTTCCTTCCACTAACAGATCAAATCAAATATCAGTTTATCAAATATCAGTTTACTATTATCAATACGACATTATTCACAGACAAGAAATATCCAGTTCTCCGCATTTACTTTCTACTCTCAATATTATTGAATATTAATCTGAGGACGGCTGATTATCTGAGATTATGCCAGGGGGACATCCAGACCTTGGGGGGGGGGGGGGCAATTTTTGAACCCCCCCCCCCCCCTTTCACAAAAACATTTTTTAAAGTTTGAACTTCAAACATATATATGAAACATATTCCAATTTATAATGAAATCACAGACGCAAATATTTGCTCTGGCCCGTGCTGGACCAGCCGCCTGTCCAAATTTCTGCATCTGCCCCTGTATGTTGTCTTGACAGTCAATCTAATAAACAAGTGAGCGAGTTTGTGTTTTATGCCCCATCATCACCGTGTGCCCAACAATCTAATAAACAAAATTTCTGCATCAAATTCACCTATCTTCACTTCAGCAAAGCCTTCAGTGATTTAGTCAGACACACCCTCAAAGCTGACCAATGAACAGGCCGTCAAGCATGTTATGCAAATCAGGCCGATTAGCACGATTTCGCTATTTTGCACATTCCCGTAATGGTTAGAGGTGTGATGCTTACATGGGTGGATAGATCTCTCTGAGACCTTTAAAATGATAGGTCATACGTCTCTGAGAAGTGAATAGTTGCTTCGCAAATTGCCGGTAAACTTTTGAAGTGGAGAGGAATCCTAGGCGCTGATTGGCTGTGACGCTATGACGCAAAATTTTATGATAATGTGTGACGATGGAGGGACTTGTCTAGGGTAGATTCTCTGGGTGCCTATCTTACATAGTTTCTCTGACGTGTCACTTTTCAGCAATTAACCTAATCACCCCAAAAGCAATTACCATTTTAAGAAAGCTTTAACATAATCCTAATTGACAATACCTGTCAACTTTTGAAGTCTCTTTTCCACAGTATCGCACAGTCCTCATCAATTCATCCTATCATAGACTATGAAACTACAACATGTACAACATGGAGATATATTTTTCACTCACAATACAGGACTGTCACTGACCAGCAAATGACCACAAAGTAAAAGCTGCAAAAATTAATTGCTAGATGCAACTGGTAAATTTACAGCCTAGAACCCTGAGGCATGCTGCTCAGTTGATTACACTTTCGACTCCTCAGGTAATTGACTTGGACATGATACAAGTCCAGATAACCCGTGCAAGTCCAGAAGTGAAATGTTTAACACTTATTCCATCACCTATTCCTTCACCCGTTCTAGTCATTATTAAGTTCTCAAAGTAGTCAATCAAGAGATTCAAAACTGATAGATTGATTGATTGGTCAATCAATCAGTTTACCTATCTACCTATTATAGCTATCAATCTATCTTAATATTTTGTCTTTTGTCTATATCTTTGATAAGTCCATCTGGAATTCAGTCAGTTCCTTTTATTTGCCACAAAATGTTATTGTCATTCTTTTCTACACTCAATAAAAAATATGTGTGACTAAAACTATCTGAGACCAAAAGGAAGCTGCAGTAACAATGGGAATGGTCCAAACCAGCTGACCATCCTGGTTGACAACAACAAATTAACATCTGTTGCAGTGTCAGTTAAAAAAGTAACATTCTCACAACTTTGAACTGAACCACTGATTCACTGTCCGTTCACCATGTGTGTCATAAGAAAATAGCAAAGTACTACAATCAAGGCACATACAGTCTGTCTCATTTCTAGAATGAGCGTCTGTCGTCAAAAATCTGACAAAAAAGCAGCAAAACTTCACAAAATGTGATCAAAAAATTGCAAACTTGCTAATCTACCTGTGAGCATGACATTGTGCCTTTCTGCTGTATGACCTGTGGATGAGGAGCAGTCAGGCCAAATAACAGTTCGCATGTTGTGAGACAAACTAAGATTCATATTGAAGCTATCACCCGCAACTACGTACTATTATCTTGTGATAATGATGCAAAACATGGAAGAACACATATGAGAAACAAAAGTCTTGGTTGTCTGCACATTTCCATTGAAGTCCCCGAGCAACAGGTCTCATAAGAGTTTTTGGTGATTGGTCAACACTATAACTGGAGTATACAAAGACACATACATTGTTGGTCCAAGGCAAACAAATTTGATATTAGTCTAATAAACACAGATAACAGGGCACATTTGAATTTTTGGTATGTATTACACCAATGAAGCATTACACATTTCTGCAGATGCTTTTGACCTCCGCTCCGTATCCTAAGTCACCTCTCTCCGGTGGATGGATGTTTGGGGCTTTACGTCCTGTATTTATGCACTTGGTATGCTAATTAGGACAGGAGGAGGACACGGCAATGAGGTGAAGGATGATTGAAACAGCTGCCCAACATAGGCAACATAGTTGCCAGTAGAACGGACTGATGTTCGAGAGTGAAACTGTGACAACAAGAAACTCAGAACAAGAAAAAGATTAGTTTGAAAACAGAACTTACCAGTTGAGCAATCCTGCCTGTTCTTGGCCCAGGTGTAGTTTTCTGAACACTCGCAGACTGAACCAGAACACACAGCGTTCCAGCCGCAGTCCAGGTCTGAGGAACACCCTGGAGATCCTGAAAAGGCAGACAAATATTTTTAAATTTTAAAGGGACAGAATAATGGCGCAATGACAAAATAATATTGCTTACTGCATTACTTGTGGGTCAGACTTAGTGAAATGATTGAATAAAAAAATAACAGCATCTCCTGCAGCAGGGCACATTGATTAAGCTCCATATTGCAGAAGTGTGGGAAAAAGTCATCCAGAGATTATTCTCTTCCCAATACCAGATTGATCTAAAATGTCCTTAAAGTTGTTTCCTCACTTTTAATCACCTTACAGTTGTTTCCTATCGCTTAATTTTTTTCTTCTGAAAAGCGCAGGATACTCTCTTCCCATCTTTAAATTCCATGATGTTACCGTTTATCATCAGTCGGATATAAAACAATTTAAAAACAGGATAAAACTAGAACATGCAAATGAATGTGAATAATTACTTAGTGAAGTGGCCTCCCTGTTATTTCATTCCATAGCAATGAGCAGCAATAAAGTAGCAATGCAGTGCACAATAAATGCACAATTGCACATGCTTTAAAATCACAATAATTAAAGCTGCATGACGCTTTTAAAAACATCTGTTTACCAGCCATTATGGCTACATTGATATATCAGGTTTATAAAATATTGGTGAGGTGCTTGCTAATCTAAAATCATTAGTGATTCAAAACTTACAGATGAGGTAGCTCAAAGATTTCCAAGGCAAGTGGCTCACCACTTCAATAGCCTTTTGGAAAACTAATTCAGTGATCATGCATCTAACTTATTCTAATGGCACATGTGCATGCAAAAAAAGCTCCTTCAAAAAGACAATTCAATCATCAAGGTGCACAAAAACTAAGATTACTAATATAAACAGCAAAAAGTTTTTCTTATGACTAAATGTCATAAATTCAGAATCACAGTGTGATCATTAGGAAATAAACTTACATGCCTTACAAAATAATCATTAAGTGGAGTAATCAATAACAATACATGCAGTTAAATAAATGCAATTAACACATACATAGGAACAGGAAGAGAACAAGCTTTTTCAGCTCTTAAAGAAAAGAAACAAACATAATTCTACTTACACGTCCTCCTGGGGAAGCAACAATAGTAAATACAATAGATTAAACATTCGCATAAAACACTTCTTGATACATAGAGCTCTGTATGTGTCATCACTAGACTAATGATATATACTTTTTTCTCATTAACTTGAATGAAACGGCGATTATATAAGACTCACCATTGGCATATGATGACAGAGAACAGACAAGGAGAGCCACAATATATGGCCACCAGAGGGCAGGACGACCAGTAGTCAGCAATGACATGGCTATAACTGTCACCAGGTTAACCCATCACTGTCCCATTCGCCTGCAATAAGAATTGTCCAAATTAGTAAATGATAATCACTATGCACATGATTACAGCTAACATAGAATCTATACAATCTATCAATAGTACTATCTGAGTCTCTAACACACTGCACTGCAGTGCAATGTTCAGCTCACACATCAAGCGTTAGGAATAACTAAGGATTGGGATTAACTTGGGATTTATAGAAGAGTACAATCAGTACATTACATTCATTGATCTTGGATGAAGGTAAGCGTGCTTGATGATGAATACTGAATAGTACTTAAAATTTTGCTCTATGTTTTGTCAATTACTATAAGTGATGGATACTTATGGATTAATCAATTTGGTACTGAGTACTAGCCCAGAAGAATGGAGGACAGGAAATTCGAAAGTAAATGGCCACGGGACAGGGACACAAATACAAGAATCCGAGGATTCAAACCCTGGGTTCTGTTGGGAATTAGCAATTAAGCATAAGATCCGTGGATACAAGATCAAAGTAGCACTGCACTGCGAAGTGCAATAGGCTTTGACATCTGTCAGATTGACTGCAACTGCTGTTTCTCAATGGCAATTTGGTAAACTGAAGGTGAAAAAACGCTTTAGAACTTGCAGAATTGCAATTAGCATTGTTAGACTGCTTCTGAGAATATATGCACAAAAAACAGGTGGCCCACAAATCATGTTATGTGTGACGAAGTCCCCAGCTACCCGATGACATTCCTGACATGTTCCTCGTCGAGAACAGTAGAAGGTGAGAGAGATTCTCACCCAAAAAGCAATTGCCAAATGCATTATAGGCCTTCCTTGAATCGCATGGACGATTGTCACATGGGCGACATTATAATGCAAAATCAGCTAGAAAACAGCTCCTCAAGACTCAAACGACCTATTACACAACAAACTACTAAAAAAAAAAATATTAAAAAAATTTAATTTTTTTTCAACTAAAAAAAAAAATTTAAAAAACCACAACAAACCATCCCCAATTCCACAACGCATTTTAGTTCACCTCCATATGAACACAAAATGGCCCACTAGACCACATCTACACCTGTATTAAGGCTGGGAAAACTTTTTTCCAAAAATCTCTCAGACTGGTTTTTAGATAAAATTACCCTGGGGGAACCCAGGGTAACAAAACAGTTAACCTCATCCAGAGCTGAGGGACAGGACTCAAAAGTTCAAAGATTAAAATTGCAATGGGATTAAAACCCATGTCTAGACAACAATGACTGTTACCTTTCAGCAGTGGCGTATTTAGGGGGGAGCATTGGGCCATGGCCCCCCCCCTCAGGCCCAAAATTAACATGGAAGAGATAGGAAAAGCTGGAGCGCCCCCGTATTCAACCAATGTATTGCCCCCCCCCCCCTTAGGCCATTTCTAGATACGCCCCTGCCTTTCAGTGCTTTCACAGCTTCAGGGAGATAGATTGATGCCTTTATTTTGAGCAAACAAGTTTGACTAGCAGTCAAGCAGATATGTTATTGGCTATCATATTAGGACGGAGGTTAGACCAAATATTCACTATCAGGAGAGGATCCAGGATTCAGGATTCTTCTAAAGGGGGCGGCGGCAATACTTATAACATTGGAATCTCTAAAACAGAATTTTTTTATCAATCACTTTGAGTGAAATGACAACCAGCAATATAAATGATTTACCTGACTAAATTGCAAAAGGGGAAACTGCCCTTGACTTGGAAAATGTAGTGGTCTTGGAGTTGGATCCATAGAGGGTTAACCAGTTAGGTATAGGTATAGGTAGTACTGGTCGCAGGCTTCTAGCCTCTTTGACCAGATCATCGTCGTTGTGGTTATGGCTTATGTGATAGTCCTGCGATGATGATGAGTATATACAATGATGAATAACTGATGCAGACTGCTCAGGCAGTGCCAATTCTTCTTTAAACTCAGGTCTGCTAAGGCAGGCCTTATAATTTTATAGTCTTATCTGGAACTGCTCAGGCAGTCCCCATACAAACAAGTATTTACAGTATTTACAGTATTTACAGTATATACATTCAATACACATGTTGCACCATCATTTGCTTCGAAATCAAATTCCGTTGTGGGTCCAGACCCGGCTAGCTGCTCAGGCAGCTATAAATAAAGGACATTAAAAAACAACCTAAATTTGTTAGTGGCTGCTCAGGCAACCGTGATATATTAACTTCCCGATTAACTTATATTTCCCTTCTTAACTCTGGCCTCTTGTTGGTCCCCGATCGGGGCTGCTCAGGCAGCCGCTGTCCTCAGTCCGACACCTCTAGTATGTTCAAATGTTACTTGCCAATGAGTTGCTCAGGCAGCTCAGATCAGAAATCAGGTCGTAGTCCCCTCTCGTCCCAGTCAAACTTGCAGTTGACATGCTTAATTCCTTACTGAGAGCTATTTTGAGGCGTTTAAATTGATCAGACCATACAGGGGAGTAACTAGAAATGGCCTGGGGGGGGGGGGCATAACATGGGGCAAATGCGGGGCTTTTTTGTGGCTTTTCCTATCTTTCCCATGTTAATTTTTGGCCGAGGGGGGGGGGGCATGGCCCAATGCCCCCCCCCTAAAGAGACCATATTATATCTTTAGACAATTTTGTCATTGTTAAACTTGGTTTTATCAGCTGAAACGTATATTTTGGTGCAAGCTGCTATAAAATGGGTCACTGGGAACTGGGATTGGGAATTTTGTTTACCAGTTACCCCACCCAGCAGCAACAGTCCACGTGGGCGGCGGATTAGCCAGAGATAATCTCCAGCAGCACTGCACTGGCAGCAAGTCTTGAGACGAGCATGACCAGTTGTCGAGTTGACAGTCACGCATTTTACCAGTCTCACACGCAAACTCTCCCTCACGACAGCACCAAGTTGAGTTAAATACTTAAAACTGCCCTTGGAGCCTTTATTAAGTGAACTGAATAACAAATCAACTTACTTTAAAGAAGTTAGAAAGTGTTTTACAACGGGCACCTGTTTCTCTCAATTTGTTTGTGTTGGGATCATCCGGGACTGCCTGCTCTTCCGTTAATTGCAATGCACACTTTCAGAATGCAATTAAGGCGTCTAGCCAATTACCAATCAATGTCTGGGCTTCATATGGGCTTCTTTCCCATTGAAACAACAGGGGTAACAATCGAAGTCCACCCAATTAATTAGACAAACGAGCAATGAAGCTCAGTTTTAAAAAAATGTTGAGGAATGAAGGCTTTTCCGTGAATCCTCCCTCAGCAAAGAAGCCACTTCCGTTTTCTATCCAGGAAGCAGCTGCGCCATTTTGCCAACTGATTGTGGATTCACTTAAAGGAATTCGTTTATTTCTCCTGTAGTACAGGTCTTTGGAGGCATCCCAGAGTTCTGGGCGTAGGTAAGAGGTTTAATGTTCGTTATGTGTTCGATTTTTACCGATTTTCCGTGAACTAATATCGAAGAGATCACTTCAAGTTGGGACCAATCTGTGGTTGTCAGGAAAAGAGGTTGCGTGGATCACAATCACAACAATAACACTGGATCCGGTTTTATCTGTGGCTAAAAATCAACCAAACTGTTTGTTTTATGGGATTCCCTAACATGTGGTGGCATCAGGCCCCTTGTAGTTTTATGAAATTCAGTTCTAACCACTGTCTGTCATTGATAAGCAGGCGGATATGTCAGGTGTCAACTGTCATAATTTTGTCAATTTTTGACAAGTGTAATGTCAAAATGATAAATGACATTAAAATGTTTTCTGCTTGTTAAGCCTTGTTTAAGTCAATGATCTGTTCAATGTCTTTACTATCTCAGTTAAATGTTCAGGGTGCTCAGCCTTTTTGATTTTCGATACTTTTAAAGAAGATAGCTGAACATAGTCTTGAAGTTGAACAATGTGAATGTCATTTGACTATGAGACTCATTACCAGTATGTGTGACACTGTTACTAACACTGTCACTGTATGAATCACTTTCTGTCATAAGTCTACTAGTGTTAGTGAGAAAAAAACTACAACTGCTGCAGTAGGCACAATGTCAATGTGTCTCAACATTCTAACTTCTAACCATTTAACTTTACATGAGACTAAACAGCTAATATTGGGTACATGTCATTCGGTTGGACCTTAATCCTATCTCGAAATTGCTTAAGAGCTTTTAAGCTATTTATAAGATTGTCACAATCAATCTAGGCTCATGATAATTATGCCACTGCCAAGCAAAGGTCACTTTATATTGCATACAATGTACTGGCTACAGCCTTTAGCTTTAGTTCAATGCACGTGTTTTAACTTAAGTTACTATTTTGACCATTTGACTTTGGTTCCAATAATTTGCCACAACTTAAATGGTTGTGTGTGACAGTGGTGGATTTAAAGATTTATCAATTTTAACAAATATCACTTTGAAGTCTAACCAATGCCAAGTAATTTGAGTCACTAGTTGTAATACTCTTGTAACTTTCAACATTAATAAAATTAAGTGTCTTAAAACTGAAATGAATGGGATTTTCTTTAAATAGTTTGTACATTAAGGTTTGGTCATGTTAGCCTTGGCCTGTGTGCTGTTTCTTGATAAATGGAATACACAAAACTTGATAAATTGAATACACAAAACTATGCATTTATATAATGGAAGCTATAAAGTTGTTTTCTAACATTGCGAAATGTTAATGATCACAAGTGATTTGTCAACTTTCCTCCATTGCATAAGAAACTTACAAACTGTAATAAATATTTTACTCTGCTGTATTGCGTAATATTATGATGATCAAAAAGTTATTTCATCAATTTCATGGCTTTCTATAATGTCAGCAAGTATTTTGCTGACTGTATACAGATATATTATGCCCAGCTGATATGATTAGAAAGCAGAGAATCAATTGATTCACTTCGGGATCCAAACTTGTAAAAGAGGTCAGCTGAAATCCTGAATCAGGACAAGAGTGTTCATTATCTGAACTTTGTAGCCTTGGGGATCAGATTGCAGCCACTGTTACTTGTTGTTATCACTGAGACTTATCACAGCCAGCCGATTAGAGACATTTAATAGTCACCGTTTGGACTTAGTCATCTGGTTCTACGGGGAATAATTTTGCTCTGAAATTGTTAGTACTTGCTATATTTAACATGGTTAACATTGTTTAATGATCTACTGAATTATCTTTATAGGCCTACCATTGCTAATGTAAGCTATTAGGCTTATGTACCGAGTACTGCCAATGAGCTAAGTAGCCTTGAAGTTGAAGTTGGTTTCTCGTACAGTATCCATCAAGCAAAGTAGCTTATTGTCTTAGTGCTTAGTGAGATATTCTTCAGTCTTTGGTTATTTAACAGACCATTAACAGTCTTCTTCATTTTCTTTTCAGGTGTAATTCCTTCAGCCTATGATGTCAAGTTTCTGAACTATCTGAATCGAGACATCCACCTAACAGCCACAATGCCAATCCGAAGAACTCTGAAAAATGTTGTTTATAACTTCTCCGACGCGCAAGTCAAAGTGCGCGAGGCCACATCGAACGACCCATGGGGCCCTTCAAGTACATTAATGTCGGAGATCGCCGACTTGACATACAATGTGGTGGCGTTCACGGAAATAATGCAAATGATTTGGAAGCGTTTGAACGACCACGGCAAGAACTGGCGCCATGTGTACAAGGCGCTTGTTGTGTTGGATTACATAATCAAAACGGGCAGTGAGAAGGTGGCCCAGCAGTGCAAGGAGAACATTTACGCCATTCAGACTCTCAAGGATTTCCAGTACGCCGAGGAGAACAAGGACCAAGGAATGAACGTGCGAGAGAAAGCCAAACAACTTGTGTCTCTTCTAAAAGATGATGAGCGGCTGAGGAACGAACGAGCCAAAGCCCTCAAAGCTAAAGAAAGGTTTGCCCAGAACTCTATGGGGATTGGAAGTTCAGGGGTGAGTCTTGACTCAACAGTATGTATGTTTTCATGTGAACTTTGGTGACGGGTATTTGGTTTTAACAGGGCTCCCAGCGGCCCGATATTTCCTATAAACTCCTACATTTTTCTGTATTTTTTTTGCTCCTCATATTTTCCTATATTTTCGAGCTTTTTGCCATTGAATAATGTTTATTCTTTAGCGATTGTCAGGAAGAATATTAGCATACCAGGTCATTCCTAGGTCAGTATGCCAATGTATCTTGTCTCGACACTGGTCAAATCAGATTCAGTACTTTCTTTGGATGTGCCGAGTCGCCGATCGATCATTTGACCAGTGAATTTGATATTAAGTTGCCATACATTTGAAGCTGAAAAGCCCTTTATTTTTCCTATATTTTGAGTCCGGAAGCCATATAAAACCCTATAAATTTAATTGAAAACTTCCTATAAAATCCCTATATTTTTTTGTCACAGCCGCTGGGAGGCCAGTGTTTGTCATTTTTGTCTACCAATGTTGTCCGTTAGGCCAGACATCATTTATGTTTAGCTTCTTGAATCTTCTTGAGGTAGCTTTTAGGAAAAATGTTTGATCTCACTATTTTGTTTTGTCTATCATAAATATTGTGTGCTCTTTTTTTCATCATCAGAAAATTTGTTATGTTAGTCAATCCGAGAAGCTAAAAATTTGTTATGTCTGGCCTTATTATTGCTGACACTGACATACTGTTTGTATCGTTGTTTTCAGCCCACAAGTCCAGCTGGAATGAGCAGAAGCCAGAGTGATTACCTGGATACGTTTAGAACTTCACCTACTACAGGTATAACTCAACAATCCGTTTAGAAATTGCACCACCTGTGAAATGTTCCCTCAAAATCAGCATGATTGATATGGACCCCAAACAGACAAAAAAATTTCAATAATTAATGTATCTCCTTCCATTTTATCACCTCTGGACAAATGTGTCATTTGTGACATTTTTCCCTGTCAATGAAAATGTACAACTACTCGAATGAGCTAGAGGGAAACTGTTATCGTCATTTGTGATGTGCGAAACTTTTCATAAAAAAATTATGATTACCAACCATTAACTCAAAATCTGAATTTCAAAGCTAACTAACCACAAAAAAGGATGGAATTGAAGCAGAAATATGTTTAGAATTCAACTATTCGAAATATCGAATTCAATGTTAATTGGCAAAAAATACTAATAAAAACATCCCTTTCAAAATCTATGACATTCATACAACTTGAATCTGGGGCAATGAATTTGTACAATGTATACATGTGGTACTGTCAGATTTGGCGAATTATTCAAATCTTACAATCTTGTGGCTCAGATTCAGCGCAGAACCCAGAAATGGAAAATGCTCGGCCATCCACTCTCGGAGAAGAAGAGCTCCAGTTGCAACTTGCACTTGCTATGTCTAAAGAAGAAGAGGACGAAAAAAGAAGGACAGAAAGGGATGATGACGTTCGCCTGCAGATGGCGCTTGAGGAGAGCAGGAAAGAGCGGGAGAAAGACGAGGTATGGTTCGCCCTTTTATCATTTATTTGTGGAATTGTCAGATTGCAAGAGTTTGCGAGAGTTTGAAAGTTAGTGGTTTAAAAGACAGAGTTTGAAAAGGTAGGTTAAGATTTGTATTCTATAAATGACAGGTCCTGAACTTTAGACAAACGGGGTTCAAAATTTGGCTCAAATACTTGGTTCATAAACCTGTCTTGGTTCTAAAACTTCTTCCTTGTTCAAGAAAACTGCAGGGCAAACAGTTGTTAACTGATAAGATAAGTCTTAAAAAACTCGAACTGAATTGTGGAAAACGTGTTGTTAATCTTTATTGCTTGGAGGTTTCACTGAACCGATTAGTAAGACACTCTAGATAACGAACTTTCATCATTCTGGGTAATGAGGATGATACTCCATATAAATACACTCAAGTTGTGTTTTCCCCAGATTCCGCATATGGATTGATTGTGTCACAGAAGTATTTGTGTATTACAATAAAATGTTTGATAGTAAAGCCAGGATGATCATTATTTATCTGATCATTGTTTATAAACCATTCTTTCAATGAACTGTTTTTGACAATAATGTGTAGACTGGTAGTCTTGAGTTCCGTGTGATAGGAGAAGAAAGCAGAAAAACCAAACAATAATGATGTTGAGTGATATTTCCTAACTGAACATATGATTGTTTGACTAACTATAATGTGACGCTCCATTCCATGATGACCATGAATCATGAGTGGTGAATGACAAAAAACAATTTGTATTATCCAACTGAGTAACTGATGGACAGGTTGGAATTTCCAACTTATTCTGTTTAGGTGAATTCAGCATTGATTGATAGTGGCAAGCTGCAATTGCATTTATAGTCAACTTTATTATAGCCCTGCTTACTCGTATCTTAGTGCTAATGTTGAATCCTATGCCAGTTATCCCCTCAGTTGAGACATGTCTTATGTCAACCAAAGGGTGTTGCCAATTTATGTCAGTGCTGTCATGTCATGGGACCCCTGAACTGGGCTAGAAAAAATGCAGATTTCCAGGCAATTTAGTTAAGTGACACCCACGAATGGTCACGAATCGAATGACTACTTCTAGGTCAGAAATTTGGACCTTTCATAAGAAATTTCCAGTAAGATTTAGAAATTTCCAGGCAATGACATGCCCGAATTCCCTGCTTTTTACAGCCGTGCCCCTGAACTACAGGGGAGATTTATTAGTATCATTTTAATTCACTGAAGATTTAAGCTAGGTCAGAATTTCATTATCCGTTCAGTATAAACTGTTTTCTTTTTGATAATCTGATCTAATGTCTAGAGCATGGAGTGTTTTTTCGTCATTCACCTGTCCATGTATTGAATGGGATGTTTCCAGAAGTTATAAATCAATGTTGATCACTTATTTCATAAATCATGATGTGATGAGGTTAAGCCGTTTTTTTTCTTTTCATGGTTTACATTTCTGTGTTGTTTGTAATTTATCACTGTCGTATACCTTTTCAAACTTGAATTTGATAGTAACTTTTATGAGAAATTTCTCAGATAAAGTATTATTTCAAGGTATTTTCACCTCTTTAACATCGTTTAAGTGGATTTTTTTTCTCTAATTTGACTGGATGGATCTGTGTGTCTGTCGGGTATGCTTGGTCTGTCTATCTGTCCATTTCTGGTATGTCAGACTCATCTCTGTTCTCCCCTCCTTTTCTATCTTGATGTGTAGGAACGACAGAGGGGATTTTCCTCCGCGCCGCAAGTAAGCACTGTCGGTAGCATTCTGTATGTCCGTCTGTTTGTCTCTCTCTCCTTTTTCTGACATTTTTGTACATTTTCTTAGCTTTTCTAGTCTGTGACTGGTTTTATACTTATATTGATTTTAGCTTCTTTCTGTCTGTAGCTAATAGCTGTTACATAATTACATGGGTGGCTGCTTTTTGTCCCTTCTGCTCCGCAGTAGATTATCCTATCCACTCGGATAAAGTCAGCTCTCAGCTTGATCAATATTGGTCATTGTTCCCATTTCGGCAATATTGAAAAAATATATATAATATATGTATTTATATTTTACCACTCACGCCAATGTAATCCACTACCACATTGGTAAACTGCTACACTGTTTGCAGGTTTCATTGACACATTCATTTAATGGTTGGCAATGTGAATAATCAGGAACAACCATAGCAACCGCTTTGGCGACCAACTCCAACCAAACTTTAAATATGGATGTCTCTGCAATCTGTTTAGATCAAAGGGACGGTCTATTGAATTGACGATCACAACCCTACAACCCTATTACGAGGGGCGTTCCGAAAGTTCGAGGCTTTTCTCTATATGGACACTTATTTTCAATCTAGAACTATGAATTTTTCACAGGATAAAATTCAGCATATTTGGAATGGATTCCCAAAATTTTGGACAATTTGGTCATTCTGTGGTTGCCATGGAAACTGAAAGTTCAGCTAGGCGGGGCAGGTAATGCTGAAACCTAGAAAGCCATCAAATTCTGACTGTGAGAGACTTCTCTCTATCACTTGTATTAGTGAGATTGGAAATATTTGACATAAGAAATATGATATTAGCTTCTAAATATACTTTCAAGCACACTAAATGTGTGTATTCTTACACTGAACCCATGTAGGAAAGCACTCCTGCATGCCAGATTTAGCAAGGGAAATTCCGGCGGCAGGGGTGTGTTTCCCTGACTACATAAGGACTTGTGAAAACATGGATTCACTGGTATGAACAAGAAACCAAAATGGGCAGCATTATCAATCCCAGCTATTCCTGTGACATGTTGCTTTACATAAGTCCTGGGTTTTCATTACTTCAGTCCATGGGGGCCAGAGTTTCAGGCACTGGAGGAGAAAAGGCTTTGGATGACCGAAATGCTTTCACAGAACTTTGTTTGGAGAACTTCGGGGAACATTTAATTCAATTGGTCAGGTGTATGAATTAATGCTTTTGGTGAGCTTGGAAGTATTTTTAAAGGCTAGTTTTATATTTCTTGTGTCAAATATGGTCAAACTCACTAATACAAGTGATAGAGAGAGGTCTCTCACAGCCAAAATTTATTGGCTTTCTTGGTTTCAGTATTACCTGCCCCGACCAGCTAAACTTTCAGTTTCCATGGCAACCACAGAATGACTTAGAAATGTCCAAATTGTCCAAAATTTTGGGAATCCATTCCAAATATGCTGAATTTTATCCTGTGAAAAATTCATAGTTCTAGATTGAAAATAAGTGTCCATATAAAAAAAAAGCCTCAAACTTTCTGAACGCCCCTCGTAATATACCGTTTGTTATGGATAGTCTATGATGGATTCAAATGATACCATTGCTTTATGCTTCCTTATTCCGTTTTGTTTGAGCGTATGAAGTCAATTGAATTAACATGTTTCATGAGGCAATACTTATTGATACTTAGTGGTTGAATGGGAAATAAAGCAAAAATTAATTCCTCAACGAATTTTGCGTTATTGGACTAGAATCATAAATCATTATATGCCGGAAGACATTTTATTAGTGCTTTTGATCAAATTATCTTTATCTTGGAAGTATAGGGCCATATTTGCAGTGCAATCTGATGTGGTGAAAATGCCCTATGGAGTATCAAAAAGATAATTCAAAATTTAGAAACCCTCCATAATCTCCTATGGACAAGAATGGGACAAAAGCAGTTGCCTATTGTGGATCTTTGCATATATTATTTCCATTAATTTTTTTCTTTGGAAAGTTGCTCAGTACTCTATTGTTTCTAATTATTAATAATTAGAGAACATTTTCTTAAACTTACCAATAATAGCTATTCATTGTCTTTGTTACGAATGCCAATAAGCATAACATATTTTGCTTAAGCATTTAAAAATTTCTGTCCATTGTGAAATGTTGTTTCATTTTGCGCTATTCCGATATGTTTATTTCTTAATCTTCGTATTAACCACTTCTTGCTAATGTCTGAGCACCAATTAGTGTTTTCATTTTTAGTTTCTTGATTTCATAGCATGGTATCTTATCTTGTATTTATACGTTATATTATTTCTTCAATGATGAGATATTTCCATAATTTTAGCAAATTATTTTGGTGTTGTTTGGTAAATTACTTCAGTATTTTGATATATTCATCTCAATGTTGGTAAATCATTTCATCGCCACACTTTGTAAAAAAAACTTTGATTAGTACAAAGTTATCAAGAAGTTGGTAAGTTAAGGTACCCCTTATGTAACAATTGATTGTAAAGCAATTAATTGTGCAGAAACGAATATGCCTAGGATTTGTTGAGTTAAAAGTGTTACCTCCAAGTGTACTAATCGTTCGGGATGATGTGTTGTAATATTCAGACACCAGGAGGAGACACGTTGCTGGATTTGTTGTCGGCCACAGCAGGCGCTGCTGCTACTGACCCCTGGGGGGCGCCACTCAACAACGCTGCCCCTGCGGCTGACCCCTGGGCCCCTCGACCTTCTTCCACCCCTGCCCAGGCTTCTATGGACGCATGGAACTCCCCCTCTCAGCCACGACCTGCTAGCACAGATCCCTGGAATGGCCCCTCTGCAGTCTCACCACCGCCCAGAGCAGGTCAGTGTTTCAAATTCCTGCAGTCCGCAAAAGCTGATTTAGGCGATTTTTACCTTTAAAATTTGAACTTGCCAAAAAGAGTTGGAATCCCGTCGCTGTGTTTAGCTACTGTATTGAAATTGTGAGAAAGTATTCCAAAATATTAAGACCTTCACAATGAGATGGGCTTTCGCCGAATAGTACTTTGAAATATGGAGAAGGAATGTCTTGACATTTTAATTACTAACTAATGTGAAGTTGTGTATAATGATCTCTATCTTCGCTCATGGCCCACAGACTTATTGTCACTCATCTAAGAGAGTGACAACGCTTACTTGTGCATATATCCCTCGAACAAGCGTTCATGCGCTTGATCCGGCTGAGAAATTAATTTTTTGGGTGCCTGTCAGAGCCTCTCGCTGTCCCACAATGCATTGCGCATCACTTCCTCTTTCTCTCAGCCGGCCCAGCACATCGGACGTATGTCTGGCCGCCCGCTTTTTTCGGTTGAAATACTCATTATGGGGCATTCTTCTTGGTGTCATTACGTTGTTAAACGTTTCAGGTAAGTGTTTCTTAGTTTTCGGGTCCATTTGACGCCGGTAAGTCGTTATTTGGGCTCGATTTAGTCGCCCCTGAGTTCGTCGATGTTTTGGCGGGTCCAGTGTCATGGCGCCCGTCGAAGTTTACATCGATCTGCGCAGTGTTTTCGGGCGGATGGCGCCCTTCTGAGCGGCCCATCTCCCTCAAATCTTCACTGCTGGTGCTATTGCTGCTTATTTCTTCAATCCTACGTTCGTTTTGGGTTCCCCACTGCCCGAAGCGATCGTTTTCGTCCGCGATTTCGTCTGGTCCGTTGACAGCGAAATCCAAGATGGCGGACGTTGTTTTGACAGCGCCGCGCATGACGTAGCCTGTGACGTGCTGTCCTGGTCCTGGGTTCCAAGCCCACTCTTCACCTAGCTCCCATAGCGTTCAGGTGTTTAGATTGCCGAATACATTGCGTTTTGCTGTGTCACCCTTGCCTTGCTGTGCGTCAAGTTCAGTGTTCTTGCTTGCTGCTGCTTGCCCCCTGCTTGCTGTGCAGTTTACTGTGGAATTGCCTTGCCTTTTTCCTTTGCCTTATTACTGTGTTGTAGTACTTGTACTTCAGGGACCCCAACCCCCTGTTTTCAAGTTTGCGGTTTTTTGTTGGCCTGGTCAGCTCCCTCATGTCTGACCGTCACGCCAAGGCCCAGGCCACTCTCCAGGCTGGGCGCCGCCTCAGGTCGTCTACCCGGTTGTCTCCGCCCCCCTTGCGGACTGACCCGGCTAGGCCGGACCCCCCCCCGTCTACGGTGGTCTCTGGCATTTGTGCCAAGACTGCTACCGGGGCCCCGGATTCCAGGCTTCCCCCTGGGCAGGTTGTGAGCATGCCTCACATCCGGACCTTCTGCACCCCGGAGCGGCCCTCCCGTGTGGATTTGGACCTCTTCGCCCGGGGGTCTTCGGCTTTGGACCGGGAGATTTTGGGCTCCCCTCTCCCCCCGGGGGGCAGGGGCCGCCCCGACAGCTGGACCCTTCAGCTACGGATCCCCCTCCTTCAGGGGCCCCCTCCTCCAGTGCCTCTGCCACTCTGTCTACTCAGCCTTCCTCCGCCTCGGCTGAAGTGGCTGCCCTGCAGGCGCGTCTGGCCCTGTTGGAGGCCCAGCTGGGACCTTCTGGTTCCACGCGCAGTTCACCGACTCGGCGCCGGGGCCGCACCCCGACTTCTCCTCGTCGGTCGGTGATATTGGGACGGCATGCCCGCAGTCGGTCTCCCCGACATCGCAGCCGCTCCCCGCGACGACGCTCCCCACGGCGTCATTCCCCTCCTCGCCTGTCCCCTCAAGTGACCCCTCGGCGTCCTCGGGACTTGTCCCCGGAGGGCTCGCCCAACTCCCCCCAGGGGAGTGTGTTTTCTCGGTTGGGGGCGCGACGTTCACGGTCCGCCTCCCCGGCTCGTCTGGATGATACCGATGATACCGCGGTTTCCTGGGCCACTCTGGTTGACCTCGGTCTGGTGTTGGCGGGTCAGGCTCCGCCGCCTTCCCCACCGCCGTCGGGCCACACAGGCTTGCTGGTTGAGGCTCCGGCCCCGCCCACTCGTCTCTCGTTTCCGCCCTCCACTGGGGTCACTCGCTCCCTCGAGGCCGCCTATGCGCGGTTCTCTCATCATCATGACCTCACCCGGGTCCGGCCGGGGGCGATGCCTGGCGACGTGACGACCCAGGTTCCGGCGACCAAGTTTGGTCCCGGTTTTCGGACTAAATATCACGGGGGCGACAAGTTCCCCCTGTCGTGCTGCTCCGCCGCCCCCACTCCCGAGGAGCAGTCCTTCCTCCGGTCCAATGCCGTTCCGGCGGTGCCCGTCAAGAAGGTGGGAGATCTCGAATTTCTTCTGCGGAAGAATATCCGCTCGCTGTCCTCCCTGGACTGGCTACTGAAGACCCTCCACGAGGTGTCTTCCCTTCCACATCCCGATCCGGCCGTCGTCGAGGCCCTATGGTCTCACATCCGTCGGACTTTGTCCTACTCGACGGATTTCACCGCCGGGCGTTGATCTCGTCAGTCATCCTCCGGCGGGAGGCCTTCTTGAAGGCTTGTGATACGGTTCGGGTTCCGCGCCGTACCCACACCTGGGCCACCCTACGGCCCGTGTTCTCCACCTCGGCTGCGGCGCTCTTGGGGGATGCGGCGACGGTCTTGCGCTCTTCTGCCCGGGAAGATCGGTAGATGGCTCTTATGTCATCCCTCTCGTCTTCCCGTAAGCAATCGGGTCCCCGGGGCCGTTCTGATGGCCCGTCGTCCGCCTCCTCTGGGCATCACGGCTCTTCCGGTCCTCGTCAGTCCGCCACGAGAGGGGCTCGGTCTCACAATCAGTCGTCCCGTGGCTCTGCCCGGGGCAAGGGGCGGGGGGGGTCCTTTCGTAAGGGCTCCTCCTCTAAGTCCCACTAGCTCCTCTCGGCTTCCCCCCGGCGGTCCGTCCACTCCCGTCGGGGGAAGATTGAACGGGTTCTTCGACGCTTGGGCCTCTCTGCGTCTTACGCCCTGGCACCTTCGCCTCCTGACGACAGGTCTCAGCTTCTCGTTCCTTCGTCCGCCCCCTCTGTCCCTGTCTCCTCGTCCCGTTCAACTGCCACTCAATTCTGCCAAGAGGACTGTCCTGCTGGCCGAGGTGGATTCTCTCCTGGCCAAGCAGGCTCTGGAGCCGGTGAGAGATGCCTCCCCAGGCTTCTACTCTCACCTCTTCACGGTTCCCAAGAAGAGTGGCGGTTTTCGGCCGGTCATCGACCTGAAGCGCCTCAACGGTTACATCCGTTGTCCGCGCTTCAAGATGGAGTCGGACCGGTCCATCCGGGACCAGCTTCGGGCGGGCGAGTGGACGACAAGTTTGGACCTGTCGGACGCCTATCTACATGTCCTTGTGGATCCGGCGTTTCGCCACTATTTGCGTCTTCACATCCGGGGGGAGTCCTTTCAGTTCCGGGCCATGTGCTTCGGTCTGAACATTGCCCCCCGGGTCTTCACCAAGCTCCTGGAACCCGTGGCCTCCCACTTACGGGCCCAGGGGGTGCTATTGCATCGGTACCTGGACGACTGGCTCTTCCGGGGCCCGTCTCCAGAGGTGGTGGCTGCCCACACCGCCTTGGCGGTGCAGCTCTTTGCCCGTTTGGGCCTCTTGGTCAATTTGGCGAAGTCGGACCTGACCCCCCGGACCAGGTTCGTCTTCTTGGGCATGGATCTGGACCTCGCTCGGTCCTGGGTTCGGCCCACCACCGAGGAGGTCACCAAGATCCGGACGCTATGCTCTGCGCTGATGCGCAGTCCGTCGGCTCCGGTTCGTCTCCTTTTGTCACTTTTGGGGCTCCTCAATCATGCCTCTCAGTTTGTGGCCTTGGGGCGCCTTCATCTTCGGCCTCTGCAGCTGTATGTCAAGGCCAAGGCCCCCAACCTCCATGCGATGATAGATGTCTCTATCCCGCTGGAGGATCCCTTCCGCTTGGCACTGCGGTTTTGGCTGGACGACCGGTGCCTCCTCGCCGGCGTCCCTCTGCACCCTCCGCCTCCCACCCTGACGCTGACGACGGACGCCAGCCTCCAGGGCTGGGGGGCATTTATGGAGGGCCATTCGGCCTCGGGCCTGTGGTCTCCCCAGGAGGCCACTCTCCACATCAGTTTGCTGGAGTTGCGTGCCGTTCGGCTCTCCCTTCAGGCCTTACAGCCTCAGGTCCACGGCCAGTCGATGCGTCTCCTGGCGGACAACACCACGGCCGTGGCCTACATCCGGAACCAGGGGGGGACACATTCCGTGTCTCTCTTCCGCGAGGCTTGGCTCCTGTTCCTTTGGTGCTCGGACCATCAGGTGACCCTTCGGCCTTATTATCTTCCGGGTCACCTGAACTCCTTGGCCGATCTCTTGTCTCGACAATCCCAGGTGCTTGGCACGGAGTGGACTCTTCACCGGGGGATTGTCGAGCGCCTTCTGCAACTTGTCCCGTCCCTGTCGGTCGACCTGTTTGCTACCCGCCTGAACAATCAGCTCCCCCTGTTTGTCAGTCCCTGCCCGGATCCCCTGGCCTGGCAAGTGGACGCCTTCTCGTTCGAGTGGACGGATTTCGTCGGTTTGGCCTTCCCTCCGACGAAGTTGATTCCGGAGGTCCTCCGGACGCTCCGTCAGTCCTCCGTCCAGCTCTTCCTGGTGACCCCTCACTGGCCCAACCAGGCTTGGTTCCCGGAGTTGTTAGATCTCCTCTTCGATCTACCTCTCCAACTTCCTCCGTGGCATCGGCTCCTCCGGCTGCCTTGCCAGGAGGTTTTTCACCAGACGCCAGCCCTCCTGGCTCTTCACGTCTGGCCTCTCTCCGGCTTCGCATCCGACAGGCAGGATTTTCTGAGCGCGTTGCGGGCTATGCGTCCGCCTCGCAACGTGACTCATCGCTACGCCTGTACCAATCTCACTGGCGTAGCTTCTCCTGTTGGTGCGAAGAGCGGGACGTCGATCCATCCTCTGCGACTGTTCAACACGTCGCAGAGTTCTTAGTCTACCTCTTTGAGGAGAGGCAATTGGCACCTAAGACCATCGCCAATTACCGCACGGCGATTGCGTCTACCTTGGGCTCAGTGGATGGAGTTCCCCTCTCCCTCCATCCCTGTCTTTCTAAGCTCCTTAAGGCCTTTTCGACGTCCCGCCCCCGGGCTCGTCCCCGGGTGCCGGAGTGGGATCTGGCGCGGGTACTTCGCGTACTCCGCTCTCCTGCCTTCGAACCCCCTCGTTGGGATTCCTTGGAGGCCCGTCAGCGCACGACCTGGAAAACCGTGTTTCTGCTGGCGCTGGCCTCCTCCTGCCGTCGCAGCGAACTGCAGGCTCTGTCGCGGGACCCCCGCGATCTGGTCTTCTCTGACCGGGGCCTGTCGCTGCGGGTTGTTCCTGGTTTTCTTGCCAAGACAGCCATTCCCGGGATGGATCCGGCCCCCTTCACAATTCCGGCCTTGATCCCCTTCTCGGGTCGTGACTCAGCGGATCGTCTCCTCTGTCCGGTCCGGATGGTGCGTCTCTACCTGGGCTTCACCGGTGGTCCCTCTGCCCGGGAGCGCCTCTTCTGCAAAGTCCGGGGGGGGGGGGGGGCTCCTACGGTGCAGACGGTGGCCAACTGGATTAAGGATACTGTCCGTTTTGCCCACCAGCACCGCCCGGACCTTCCAGTCACGGCTCATGAGGTTCGGCGGATGAGTGCCTCTTGGGCTTTTCACGGGGCTCCCATTCCGTGGATGATATTCTTCAGGCCGGCACGTGGGCGTGCCATTCCACTTTTACTTCATTTTATCTGGCCGACGTCTGCCTCCAACCGGATGGTCGGCACAGAATGCATCCAGTAGTGGCCCGGCGTCAGCTGGCCAACTACTGATGTCCGCTCTTCCTTTGCCGGCTTCTCGTCCCCTTGCGGCTCCGGGTTACGGTTTTCTTCCTCGTCTCCCCCTCTTCCGCAGCCTTCTCAGCGCTCGGCGGGTGGGCAGGGGCGAGCTATGCAGCACTCTGTCAGACTTCACGGCAGTCCTGGGCAGCAGCATTTTTTGAGTTTTCGCTCTGCTTCTGGTGAGTTTGCCTTGCTTTCTTTTCAACCTTGCGGGTTCCTGGCCCCTCCGCCACTTTGTGAATCTGCACAAGTAAGCGTTGTCACTCTCTTAGATGAGTGTCACTCTCTTAGATGAGTGACAATAAGTCTGTGGGCCATGAGCGAAGATAGAGTTTGGGTCCTCCCCTATCGGGATAGGACCTATCTCTATGAGCTCATGGCCCACAGACTTATTACTTGAGCTTCCCACCCACCTCCCCTCTGGTGGTATGTTGATGTGCTTCGGCCTCGTGAAAGAGGAAGTGATGCGCAATGCATTGTGGGACAGCGAGAGGCTCTGACAGGCACCCAAAAAATTAATTTCTCAGCCGGATCAAGCGCATGAACGCTTGTTCGAGGGATATATGCACAAGTAAGCGTTGTCACTCTCTTAGATGAGTGACAATAAGTCTGTGGGCCATGAGCTCATAGAGATAGGTCCTATCCCGATAGGGGACGACCCAAAAATTGACTGACTGGTATTTAATTTCATCAGATTAGTAACTTAACTAACTTCACACATTGAAATACCTGTAATCCACAAAGACATGAAAAAAAAATTGTTCTGAATCAGAAACTTACCATTTCCTCCTCCTGTACTAATTGGCCTCCCAAGTGCCTAAATACAGGAGGTAAAGCCCCAGTCATCCATCTGAATTATAAACTTGTTATGCTGCCTAAAGCTGGAGCAATTATAAACTTACAAAACCATGCAGATCTTGAGAAAATTTCAAAATTTGTATTAATATCGCCAACAATGCCTTGCAGAACCAGCTCCAGTGGCAGTTGCGGACCCTTGGGCCCCAGTGAGTGCAGCGCCACCTGCAGGAGCATCACCATGGGGTTCACCCCCTCCACAGAACGGAATGAACGCCAACGGAGAACCTACTTTGGACGACGCTTTTGACCTGTTGAGTTCCCGGAAGCCAGAACCTATGAAGAATGGCAATGGTGAGAGTTGTAAATAGATCTATGAGTAATAAAACATTCAGAAATATTTCCGGACTGTTATTTGACCTGTACATAAATAAAAGTAAGGCTGGTTTATGGTCTGTAATATATATATATTTACATTAAGAAATTCAATCAAGGGTCATGCATGTGGCTTAATTCTTAAAATCACCTAGCCGATACGATTGTAATGATTATAAATAATTTGATTGATAGTTTATGAAAATTTAGCTTTATAATTTTCTAACTGCATGTCGATAATGATAATAATTAAATATTTATTATCAATATTAAGTCAACATTCTCACCTCTGGCAATGAGCATTGTAATTAATAATTAGTGTGAGAGCATGTTAATGAAAGATGGAATGCCCGATTGATTGATTTTTAGGCTCGACCAGTCCAAACCTGTTTGACATGGGAGGTTTAGGGGAAGCCCTCGAGCCCTCGTCAAATTTCGACGGCCCTCGTAAGAAGACTGCCGAGGAATTCTTGGGGCCCAATGCTAACTTAGTGAACTTAGACAATCTGGTTTCCAAGCCCAGTGGAACAGGTAACACTACGAGTGGTAGCCTTGGTCTTCTTGATGATTTCTCACTACAAAGTGGTGGACGTCAGGATCCAGTAGGTTAGTATGATGCCATTGGATGGTCACTCTGTCATCACGTTAGCCGTTTCTACTCTGCTTCGTCTGCACTTGACTGTCAACGCTGTTTTGGGTCCATGGTGATTCTTAAATTTATGTATGTCGGAATCAGAATTTTATGGTTTGAACTGCCGAATGAATTATTTGACTGTGTGACCAGAGACCTTTCCCTAGAGGTCTCTGGTGTGACTTCACGTTTCAGAGCCCCAACTCAGAAATAGCACAACTCAGAAATAAAACTTCCCTAATCACGACACAATTCTTAAAATAATAATTCATCTTTAATTCCTTCCCTTTATCAATTCAAAATTACACAGTCAGTATCGAGAGTATAATTTTAGAATCACAACTTTTGATCCTGGAACTAGTAGAAGCTGCCAGGAAGTTAAGGTCATTCAATTGGTAAATGCATGCTACATAAATGCAATATGTGAAGATCATGATTAAGGTCTTGATAACAGTTATCAGGTATGATTACCGGACCCAGAATAGCAACAGAACAAGTTCCAGATGAAGCATGGTCATACTGGTTAATGTGGTGGAGCTAAATAAGTTTGGATCCTTCCTCTATTAATTCATGAATCAACTTTTTATACATTGCTGAATCATGAGATTGATGATTAAGATTCTTTTTATTCGGATAAAGATTGCTTTCTCGTTGTGCAGGAAAATGAGACGTCCACTCTTTGAACCAAAACAGTTATCGTGTGCCGTTGACTTAGGGCTGTTTCAATAAAAACTCGGGGGAGGGATGGCTATGTTATAAGTGATTGATATGTGGTGCAATGGGGGAAAATTCAGTTTTGGTTGCACAAAAAATCTTAACGATTATGCTTGTTGAACACCTGTGAAATACTAGAATGTGGGGTCTCATCGCAAAACTAAGATAATGCTTTATAAAGGAATCTAGAACTAATCCTTATTTTAATGCATTGAGGGGTCAAATTGAACACGATGCTGCATCCTCCCGAGTTTTGAATGAAAGAGCCCTTATATTTTGATGGTGTCCACTTTTTAACTAAACCAGTGGTAGAGTTCTTGTGTTCGTGTGCACTTGCTAACTGGGATGTTGAATGTACCTCGTGTACAGGCAAATTGGTTTTGGTTCTAGACGAGTTGCTTAATAACTTAGAGGACTGCATGTCAAGAGTCGGTCTCACTTCATAGCTCATGAGCAATGTTTTTCTAGAATAACTTTCTTTGAAGCAACGTTCTTTGTAGGTGACCTTTCTTTAAGCCATTAACTTCACTTTTAAGTTGTTGGTTGCAAATACTGCTACTTTGTTTATTTGCTTAATCTAAGTTTATTTCAATCTTTAAATTTTGGTGTCATCAATGTATTTCTTACTTTTTTTGCAATTGTTAACATGATGTGCATTGTCTACTTAATGCATTAATAAGTGTTGAAAAAAAATTCTATCTATGAAATAATTCTGCAAGCCTTTTCTCTAATATATTCTTTTAAAATTGCACATCTTTTTATAACATTTCAAAGTTTCACTTTAACTTGTGAAACATTAATGACTGACAATTATTTTTACAAACATTTTTGCACCTATTCGTTAAATTCGTTGAAAGATGCACAATTCTTCTGAACTTATTTAATTTAATAAGTTGCATTTTTTTCTCATAAGATTATAATAAATCTATGATGTGCTTATGTAGTTCTTAAGGCGTTAATGCCATTATGCTGTCGTGTTAATGTGGTCTTGAGCATTGTGATTTGGATTTGAGAGTCATTGCATTTTATTTTTATCCTCAGATTTATCTGGTCTTACAGGAATTAACCCGTTCGCCATGACGACCCCAGCCGCAGCAGGTGGCGCCCCCTCACAGCAGAACAACAACCCGTTTGCCCTTCAGCAGCAGCCCGTGAGGGTCCCCATGAACCAAATGTCCACCTCCCAGAGCATGGGCTTCACCAGCACCTCGTCAACGGGCACGATCCTGCCAGCCCCCCTTATGCCCAACAACCAGCCACTGGCAGCCGCCCAGCCACAAGCTAACATGATGTACGGACAATACAACAACCCCTTCTTGTGAGGAAGGGTAACGCCTCATGTATAGTTGAACATTGAACACAATTGAGTACAATCCTAACAATGAAACATACTTACAAAAGGATATTACATATATATCGAAATGGCCAGCTGGCGCACCCTTCCACTTGACTTGGGGGTGTTGCGTCCTGGTCTCATTCAGCCGCTAACCTCATGGGAAGAATTCACGGGATTTAATTCCTCAGAATTCTGTTTACAAATTCAATCACGATTCAATCTCGGAGCAACTTCAGCCACCAAGATTCGCCAAGATCAGTCGCAGAGATTCGTCACCAAGATCAATCGCAGAGATCAATCGCAGGGATCCAATAGCAAGGATCCATCATGGAATGTGTTGACATTGTACTTTGAGCCAGATGTGCGAGACACGGTGACTGGACTTCCTCCAAGTTGGAATATCCGATACATTAGCCCCCCCCCCAAATTGCTCCGACACCCCCTACCCCCGCACCCGTATACCCGCAGACGCTGGGTGAACGATTCAGTGAAGCTGCAGGACAGAGCTATTTTTATATTTGTATCATTGGAATAATGTTTGTCTGCAAATAGACCACACATTTGTTTGCTAGTTATGAATCTATTTGACGAATATGTAACATGCTGACATTCTTTAGCCTTGCCTACTTATGAAAGAAACGCTACCAGATCAAATAATGTCTATGTATATAGTGGATGGCATATTATGGTCTAATCATATATTACAATATCTGGAGACGGTACTAATTTATTGAATTTATTGAAGACCTGACAGAGAGATAATCTGAACAATTTTTAACGCAGTATCCTTCATGTAATCAGTCACAATTTTATTGTGTGTCAATATATAAATATAGATCACTTTGTTGATTATTGTGTCTCATCAAACATGAAATTAAACCTTAAAAGTCACATTTGAAACGTTTCGCTGTGATGTGACTGATTTTTCATATACATTAATTGAAATTTCCCTGTAAAAATGGATGTCGAGAGAGTGAATGAAATCATTGGGACCTGAGTGCTGAGCATAATGTAACATATTAATGTTGCTTTCATACAGTTTGTAGTGCAAGACTTAGGTTGACTTGTAAGATAGGACGTATGTATGCAAGCTGTTCTTTGTATTGGGAAATGGGGAGGGAATGGTTTGAATTAATTGTACATTTATACTCTGTGTGTAACCGTGACAATGAGTTTAGTGTAATGACGATTTTTGCTTTTGAAAAAGTGGCAACCGCAGTTAATGTTGATAATGATTTACGAGCACTCCGTGAACACTCTCCATGTCAAAATATTTTACAACTGGAATGCAATGAATCTAGAGTCTCAGAGAGTTCTGCCTGAACAGTATTGGTTGCATCAAAATAAGGCCACACATAATTGATCTTTAGCTTCTCGGATCTTCTCAAGGCACTTTTTGTAGGGTCGGTCGGTAGGACAAAAAAAAAGGTGAACAATTTTTTTTTATAATGTAAAAAAAAAAAAAAAAATTTTTCTTCTGTTTTTTTTTCCGTCGGCAGAAAATCTATTATGTCGGCGGGTCCACGAAGCTAAGAGTCAATTATGTGTGGCCTAAGCACAATTCATACTTAAGTTACCATAACATCTTGTACAAAATCATTAACTGTAGTTCGTAACCGCCATAGAATCTGTGACCCATCGCTTAACTGTTAAGTGATGATAGCTTTACTACTACTCCAGCTTTGCAGGAAAAGTCTCTTCCATTTAATGACAACATACTCTCTCGTCCTGTGTCGTCCCTCGCTTCTTGTTGCCTTCTTGTCCGCTTACGTGCCCTTTTTGATATGACGGTCATTTTCGTATGGCCGTCATTTTGTTACTACTGTCAATGTGTTCTGTTTCTGTACACGTCTGGTGCTTTGAGTGTGTACTTATTGTGCTAGCAAACCCTGTCAATCAATCGTCTACGTTTTTTGTTACAGAATACTTTTACGAGAGATAGCTTGTACTATATTAACATGTTATATTTAATTTGAATGAATTATTTTTCAATTATTTCCAATTTTGTGGTACATCAATTTCCACAGCTGGATGTAAATTTCTCTTCTGTTGTTTAATATACCTGTATGTATAAATGTGCGCATGACAAGGTTGCCTGAAGTTTCATAACGTCATTTTTTCACGTTTCACTTGATCAAGGTCCTGGTTGATTGTTGCTCAGTGTGGTGTCCATGGCAACATGGTTACCATGGTGACCAAAAGGTCACACATTGCCATGTTGATTGCAAATGCCTTAGTCTTAGTCTGATAGATCCTTTGATTTTTTTAATGTGTCCAGATACTTTCACAGATTTTAACAGCAAAATGGTTTGAATTTGTTAAGCCATGAATTTGCTACCCATGATATGAATGCGTATAACAGTGTCAGGTAAAACAAGAGGAATTTATACATAATGAATATTGTGATAGCTTTGGCATATGGCCGGCAGTGGGTATATATACCAATGTATGCAGGCTGGGTCACTATGTGTACATTATATTAACATTAAACATTTCATGACTGTACATCCACGAAATACATAGTCTTTTTCTCTGTTCACAGAGACGTGTATTTTTGTCTCTCACATGACGTACCAATCGCATGGTACATTTCCTAGGAATTTGGAAGCGCAAACAAATATTTAACAGATGTAAATCACAAATCAATCATTTAAGGAACCAGTGTGTCTTTGTTCTCGTAGGCAAGGTACCACTGAGCAAGTATCGTCGGCTTTTGCGCTATAGAATTGTGAGTAAAGAAATCAGAAATAACAATGGTGAAATACATCACTAATAATTTATTAATATATCAATAAAGGTGTATAATTATTATACATTTTGTTTCGTTGTTGGCTTTTTACTTTTCTTATTGAACCAACTTTTTTTCCCCATCCTGTAAAATTAATTTTATGGGTGTAACAATTCCAAAATTTTATCGGATAACAATAGTAAGTAACACAAAAATTCATCACCAAATTGAACTTGTAAAATTTCGAACAGGAACAAATTTACTCAGATCTCGATGCATTAAAATGCAGTAGGCCTATTCAAAATTATGACAGCTGAATATATATAGAAGTATATAAATGCATTCAATTATTCTTCGTATATTTTGAATGTAATGCCCTGCCACCATAATTCATCAGTCTCTGTATAGCTATAGGTGGCATCTCAAACCCACTGATAACTGATGAAAGGGCCTTGACAGGTAAATGCTGTAAGTGGAGCTCACATTTTCACATTGTATTTCTTGAAAGGTAATTTATCTTTAGAGATCCTGTGAGAGATCCTGTGAAAGCTCCTTAGCTCCAAATACAAAACCGTAATTTTCACTCATATTTTTCTTGGAGAACTTCTACGAAATTCTCAGGAGTCCCATGTCATATTCTTGACACTTGGAGATTCTTAACATAATGGAAGTGACTCCAAGACTAAATGCAAACTAGCTCTCTTTCTTCTTGAAAGTTTACTTTTTGAGAGCTTTCATGAAGTTCTCCATGTCATACTCGGACTCGTATTGTGACTCATCCCAGAGCTCTTCCAGATTTTCGAAGATGGCCTTCATGCCGGTTTGGGAGCCATCTGCTTGGTTCTTCTTCTTGTCCGGCCCTTTGTTCTCCAGAGAAAACAGGTCGAGCAGTTGGTCCGTGCCCATCGAGGCTAAGCTGGCATTCTCCTGACTTATCACAGTGTTCGCTATGGTTAGTTTGAACTTCTGGAGGCTGAAAAAGAAGTGGTATTTCTAGTTACTGACCACTAAAAGAAGTAGGCCCCAACATTTCATAGACACAAGAAGTCTTTCTGTTTTGATAAGAAGCACAATGGTGTGCACAACGATCACTTTGACTTAGGTCCAGGAAGTTTGCATGTTTGGATAAGAATCACAGGATGGATGATCAATATATAATTGGTGCTTTACGGCCTGTATTTATGCACTTGGTAGGCTAATGACAGGTCGAGAAAACAGCAATGAGGCTAAGGCTGATGGAAACAGCCGTCCAACATAGGCCCAGGTGACCTGGCAAGAGCTGGATTCGAACCCTGGACCCTGCGATTGGCAGCCTAGCACTAGACCAACCCTCCCCCAGATAAGAATCGCAGGAAATCTTTAGGAATTCTTGTATTCACTATTCATAAGAGACTTACTATCCAAGGAATTGTCATGGACACATTTGGATAGAGCTACAATGAACCAATGTATCAACGATTCATGCTTACCCCATAATTTTCTCTTCCAAAGTTCCTCTTGAGATCAATCGATAAACGTTCACAACCTTTTTCTGGCCAATTCGATGTGCTCGGTCCATGGCCTGAAAAAAATAAGGATATCGGTAATGAAACAAAAGCAATTCTTCATTCAGTCAAGCTCAGATAGACAGATACTGTAGATTTATAGTCCGGAGCATAAAGCTCTCAGTTGCCAGCCAATAAGTATAGGTTATTCACCACGGGAGAGGGAATATGTGATTTATCACACGAGGGCTTTAGCCCGAGTGTGATAAACACATATTCCTGATCCCATGGTGAATAACTGGCTTATACCGTGAGACAAACACTCAAACATGAGAGGATAACTGGACAACAAAGAATATGGGAATTATTTCCCTGTAATGCTGGCGTGTGATTGGCTGACAGAGGTGTCGAATGGTATGAAGGGCATGATTCCTTATAACACTGTATTGTCGTTACATTTGGTTTTGAACAAGATACGGAATAGCATTTGTGTCAATTTCAATTCAATTTTTTTAATTTAAATATTTTGCTGAAGTTTTTGTAGAGAAAAGGAGGAAGCTTGGCTCTCCCTAAGCGGCACAAACTTGTTGAAAGAAATTCTCAATTTACCTGGAGATCCTTCATAGGATTCCAGTCGTGTTCCACAAAGATGACCGTGTCCGCTCCTGTCAAATTAAGACCCAGGCCTCCAACATGGGTGGTGAGCAGCAGCATGTCAATTGAGGGATCGTCATTGAATCTGGAGGAAGTTGATACATAAATCGTTATTAAGTTTAACATAAATCGTTCATCTAACTAAATTGTAGCATGAAAATCCCACATCATCCTTGAAGTTGAAAATTCATCGAGAGAAAATAAATGACATTTATAAAACAAAGGCTTACCTGCTGACTACTCCATGTCGGCTTCCAGCGGGAACACTACCATCCAGACGCAAATATGTCACCGAGCTCATTTGGGCTCTGCAAAATTCAGAAAAAATTCAGCAAATTCATATGAAGTGTTTGCATTTCATAGGTGTAGTTGAACATAGATCTAGTCATATCTAGGTTTAGTATTAGGAACCAGACATACAGCAAGGATGGCCAATTCAAGTGCAGCTTTTATCGACAAATGTATCTATACATGAAGAAAGTAGATAATTGTCCCGCTTACTTGAGCAGGTCTTTCTCCACAATGTCCAACATGCCCTTCAACTGGCAAAATAGAAGAACTCTGTGCTGGTTCACCACCGGTTGCTGAATGCCACTTTCATTCCCTCCATCCGCCAGTCCTATGCCACAGTCGTGCAGAAGTTGTCTGAATAGGAAGACAAAACTCCATGAAAATGAGTTGATTCAAATCTTTCGCTAAATTCTTGTTAGCGTCAGAAAGATTTAAGGCTTTCTTGTTGAAAGTTTAATTAACAAAGCAAAATCAAATTCTTAGGCAACACATAACTGAGGGTCGGTTGGTAGGAAAAAAAAAAGGTGAAATCTAAATTTATTAATACTGTCAAAAAAAAAAAGTTTTTTTTTTCTATTTTATTTTTCCGCCGGCAGAAAATTATTGTGTCAGCGGGTCCGCGAAGCTAAGAATCAATTATGTGTGGCCTTATCGGTGATGTAACTCACTTGAGAGCAGTCAGCTTTGGAGCATGTTGCAGATCCCTGATGTTTGAATTCTGAGATTTCAGTTCTTTGCTGACGTCCTCGTACTGGGGATGCTGGTTCGTCAACACTAACGCTGGATGGTTGCATACTTTTCTTAAGTATTGCAGAGCCTAGAAGTCAAATACCACAAATGAGATCACTGATATATTAATTTCTCTGATTCAAATGCAAAGTCCAGCTTAATACTGTGACACTTGAATAGGTTTGAAATGCAAATCCTAGCTTTTAGATTTTTTTAATTAATACACAGAGAGGACAAAAGCAAAAGACTTACCTGGAATATATGAGTAACATGCTGATGCTGTTTGTTCTTAGGTTCTTTCTCGGGAGAGCCATGTGTGATCGTTTCCTCCACTGAACGTTTTGCTCGAGACTTGGCGAAGTCTTCATAAAGCCGGACCTGCATAAAAAACAATCTTGGTTATAATAATCAGGTTTTACCCGGAGCCACAGGAGTATTTACAAGAAAATATACCACAATATACCTGCAAAGGACTGAGATCGCAATAATAATCCTGGATGATCTTGGGAGGCAAATCTTTCAACACGTCCTCCTTCATACGTCGCAATACAAAAGGCAGAACTTGGCGATGCAGAGACTCCATTGCTAGAGCACCTGAAACGTGGAGATTTAGATTATGAAAATCCATTTCAAAACTGTGTCATGCAGTTCTTTTTATGAGAGATTTACTGATGATTTTCTAAAAGGCTTATAATATTCTATCACTAAATTTGAATTCAATAGGAAACTTAGAAGTTCTAGTACGATGTAGTCAAAATACTAGTCATTGCAGTTCACAGTGGGCTCTTTCACTTGCTTATCAATACTAAGCAGCCAATGGTACTCATTCAATGCATCATGCCTCTCTTTTATCACACAGCATAAATGGATGGGTGATTTGGGGCTTTACATCCTGTCTTTATGCACTTGGTAGGCTAATTCGGACAGGGGGGGACACAGCAATGAGGCGAAGGATGATTGAAATAGCCATCCAACATAGGCCCAGCTGACCCGGTAAGAGCTGGATGTGAACCCTTGACCCAACGATTGGAAGCCAGCATGCCACCACTAGACCATCCCTCCCCATTTATCACACAGCATAAATTTAATCCATTTCACCCACCCGCTTCCTGTTCTTTTGAAGAGCTCTTGGCATCTCTGCTTTGTAAGATCGGTCTTCCATATCTGGCTTGAAACTGTCTCTCAGTGCCTAGATATCCAGGCATCAAGAAATCAAACAGAGACCACAATTCCAGGACATTGTTCTGGATGGGAGTACCGGACAGGATGACTCTGTGGTTGACTTGCAATTGTTTCATGGCTTTAAAAAGTTTCGTTTTGCTGTTCTTGATCACATGACCCTCGTCCAAAATACAGTAGTTCCACTTCTTCTGGCCAAAGAAGTCAATGTCATTACGGACCACATCATAGGATGCCACCACTAAGTTGTGTTTCTTGAAGTACTTCTGAAGTCTGAAATAAGAATGAGAATAGTTTATTCACACATATATTTCCGAATAGGCAATCTTGTATTTTTGTACTGAGTGAATATAGGGATTAGGGTGGCCCTTAAAAAAAAAAGTTTGAAATTGTTACGGGCCACCCCCTGAAATGATTCCTTTTATGGTAAAAACGGCTTGTGCAAAATTTCATTCAAATCGGTTAACATTTAGAGGTGGCCCACGAGCCTTGAAATTCTTGCATTTCAGTCATGATTTCGTATGTTCGCCGATCCGCGGTATTCTATAACTAAGCCATTTTAAATAATACAACAATATAATAAGATTTTTTGAACAGGGCTGAATGAGAGCTTCATTTTGAATACCAACTTGGATGGTCTATGACAACTTTTCGTGAGCCCCGAAAGACATACCTCAGGAGTTTTTTTCAAAATTGTCTATTTTGATATATGATGTATCCGAATTCAATCTGGAGGCAATAACTCTTAACCAAACCTTGTAAAATGGATTATCTATGAGGGCAGCTGCTTGTTCTGGTCAATGTTTAAGGAAATTAATGAAAAAAAAACCTGTGTGGTCGGGGGTAGGAATAACTTCACGAAGGCTGTGATGATTTTGAAAAATGTACGTAAGGAGTCATTGTGTAAATTGTCAATGTGTTGGATTTATACAAAAAAATCACACCAAGATCTAATTTTCCCATATTATTTTATCAAAATTTTATGATTTCCTACAGGACAGTTGGTGATTCTTGTCTCATTGGGCCAGGAAGGTTAACTTTGTGTCAGATTTACGGTATATCTTGTTAGATTTTTTTTCACAGATTTGGTACTGATTTGAATCTGGTTGTTCATTACGCCTGACTGGACAGTCACTTGTCGAGTTGTACCATAAATACTGCTAGACCAGTGAGTGGTATGCAGGTTTTGTTCAGGTCTGCCAATATTTGCAAGATATTCTGACATGGAATTATTCACATATTATACAAAAAGGTAAATTAATTAACAACGACGTCGTTGCAGGAATAATTTGAAAGAGTACCTTAGATATAATTCCCTAAGAATGCGTTGCGGGAGTGTTGTTAGCTCAGTTAGGGCTGCTCTAGGCTTCCAAACACTGGGTTTGATCTAAAATTGGCAGTCAATTGAACCCATATTCATTTTTACGGCATTTTCAGTCATGCTCTTCATACTTATCCTGTCCTAATAATTAGCCAACCAGCTGCATAAATGTCGGGTATAAATACCTAGTCATTATATTATTAAAGTATTTTAATCTAAGGCTAAAAATCACTGCATTTGCTCTCTTGAACACAATAACACTCCATTAATTACCATCTGCCCAAAGAACAAAACGTCTGATGTTAAAGAAAAATCAAGTGAATGTGAGGTTTTCAGCAAATTTGCAGTTGAACATTCCGAATATAAAATCATCACAGACCATCCAAGTTGGTACTCAAAATGAAGCTCTAATCAAGACCAGTTCGACCATGCCATTTATATTGTTGTAACATTTGAAGTGGCTAAATAATAAAGAACCGCGAGTTGACAAATGTTGGGAATTACGCTAGAAACATAAAAACTTCAGGGCCGATGGGCCACCTCTAAATATTAACCGATTTGCCTGAAAATTTGCATGCATCATTTTTTCCATAATAGGCATCATTTTAGAGGGTGCCCATCAATATTTTAAACTTTTATTTTTTACTATGCTTTTAAGGGCCACCCTAATAGGGATTCTGTGAGAGTCATGACATAGTTTAACATATTTCCAGTGTTGAAACTGTCTCCTAAAGCCCAAACTTGGTCAACCACAGATAGATGGACAGATATAGATACAGTAAGTTCAGCCGTCTTAAGCCCAATTCTGGGTTCTACCAAGGGTTGATTGATGAGAGTGGGAGTCCTCAACACATTACAAATTTACCCCATGAGAGGGATCTTGCATGGCAGAGGCATCGATATATATAGAACACTCTTGCCAATGATAACGTGAAAGTCTAATCTTAGTTCAGAGGTGCAGAGGTGTGCCCTCATTCAAGTTTGTTCTTAGACGTTCATCTCTATTACATGAGAGTGTTGGCACTCCAAACCAAAAATAAACTCGACCTTTCACGAGAGCCAAAATTTCTTCAACGCACCTGACTCTTTCAGAGGGAGGGCCAGTGTAATGCAGAGGATTCAGGAATTCGCTGCTGACAAACTTCTCTATTTCATAAACCCAATGACCAGTCAGAGTTGGCGGACAGATGACCAGCGAAGGAAGAGGGAGGCAGTCGTCCGCTTTTGTCTCCTGAAATTAAATAATTTCGAGTTTAGCCAACGAAGAAATGAAGCTTCATCAAACAAATTGTCAAAATTCTAAAACAGAATATCATACGCCGTAACGCTATAAATATGTTAAATACTAGATCTTGATATTGGATATGGTAACCTTTTTTTGGGAATTTAATAGCCCTGGAGGCCTGGACCCCTGGTACAGGGGTCAAGAATCGTCCTAGTGCAAAATCATGAGAGTTGAAGAGCATGGTTTGGGGGAAACACATTTTAGCCCTTCATCCATGTGTTTTATACTAATTTTTTTATGTACTATTCTGAAAATTCACCTTTTTTGCTACTGACTGCACCTTATTGCATCTTAAATAGTGACTGTAATATGCGTGAAATCTTCGTCTAAACCTGAGAAAGTAATTTTTATTTTATTGAGAAAATGGACAAGTGCTCCTGTTTGGTCCAGAGAGAGTGATGTCATAACAAACACATACTTTTGGTGACGTCACAATGGTGACATCTCACATCAAAGTGAGCCTGATGGCTGTCTCCCACAATCTTTTACATTTCCCTTGTTACACATCAATTTTCATCATGCCAATCTTAGTGGAAATTCTTTCGAAAGTAGAGCCGTCAGCAGTAAAATATGTAGGCTACCCAAATCCAAAATTTCGTCAAATTTGGATAAGAATTGTTTAATCTAGACCGATTCTCCAAATACCATATCAAAATCTCAAGATTTTGAATGGGACGACCCATGACCCATGCTACGCATGAGTCCTAGGGCTAGCGATTTATAGCAGGCAAACAGGATTTCTGAAAAACTTCTTCACTTAAATGAGAATGCTCCTCCAATCAAAAATTGATCAAAACACTTAAATAATAATATATTAGTTTCTGCCTTTGCACAGTGGAATACATACTTAATAATTCATCTCACCTGATATTTCTGATTTCGCAAATACTGATCTCCGGCCATCATACAAATGGACTGCAGCGTTTTGCCAAGTCCCATATCATCACAGAGAATACCATGTAGGTTGTATTTGTTCAGGAAAGCTAGCCAGTTCACACCATCCTAAATAAAGAATGCAAACAAATTAAATGATCCACCAGCTATACGTAATATGGTATAACAGATTAATGCACATGAGAAAGAGAACCCAGAAAAATGAAGTAAAGTTTCAGAAAATTTAATGTTTTAATATGGATAGATTAATAGATCTGTCCACAATACTCCATAGAGGCTCAGTGTTTTAATCTAATTGCAATGTGATGTCTGTTATGTGTTGTTCTATACATCCCTTCACAATCGTGTTTTGCAAAGTCCCATATCCAGATTGTCAAATCAAGGATACTACGGAGAAGGACCTGGCTTGATGCAAACTAAGAAGGTAGTAATATTGAAACAACCGTGAAGATAGAATCATTATTCAAAACTAAGACTTCACTGTAACACCAAAACATATCTTAATGTTACCTGTTGGTATTTCCTGAGATCAGCCTTGACCGGAACTGGCACGGAGTAGTTTGAGATTTTTGAGCTGTCCAGAAGTTGTTCGAGAAACTCGCGTTGTTCTTCTTTGCGTTTGACCAATGAAGGTTTCATGTCAGGGGGATCTGCTTGACCAGACTACAAAATCATTACACAATGTTGAAATCACCCATGTGTCACTTGAAATAACCCAGTTTTCAGGTAGAAAAGGAGAAACCAAGAGCACATTTCTTGTCAAGTTTAATTTAGTCTGTCCCAAAAGCCTTTTATAAGTACCTCAACTGGTCAACATATTCAGAAATCAAAATAATTTTGGCACCATGCTATTTTTAACAATCTGACATCGTTAATGGCAAGTGTCTCACCATCTTTGGAATATGAACAATTAAACTATGAAAAGATTTAACACTAATAACAGTGCCGCAAACAAAAATTGGAATTATGATCCACAATAGAACTGGAAATTAGGGACATACATTATCCAAAAAGTTGAAGTCAGCTGCATAAATAATTTAATTCATGTGTCAGTTGGTAATGACAATCACTACCAGTTACAGCAATATGACCTTGTTCATTCACCACCTCAGAGTGACATACTGACATTACAGAATTGGAAACTAAGGCCACACATAATTGATCTTTAGCTTCTCGGATCCTCTCAAGCCACTGTAGTCAGCAGGACAAAAATTTTTTTTTTTTCCCTACTTTTTTTTCTGTCGGCAGAAAATCTATTGTGTCGATGGGGCCGCGAAGCTAAGAATCAATTATGTGTGGCCTAAAAGCACTTCGAAATCTCCCTCTTCTAAGTCAACTTACCTCAAGAGGCATGAGTTTGATGAGAGTGGCAAAGCAGTGGGTCGCCATCAGTCGAACTTGTTCATTCTGGTCGCTCATTCTGCCGAGGACTGGGACCACCAGCAGAACTATGTAGGGGATCAGGTCCATGCCCAGCAGATCTATCATGTCTTGGTTTGTTAAGGATAGCAACAAGAGAATCTGATATGATACAAGGTTATTTTACATGGTGGATGGGATTGATTGATAAAACACAGCTTGCTCAATCAAGTTCTTGCAGACCACGTGACGGATTGATAAAAGAGGAAGTAGACATCTCTTATTAAACCTAAAGCAATCTACATTTCAATACCATGATATATGTTCAGAAGAACTCTAGTTGTACAAAATATTTGCTTTTGGGCGACTATGGCAGGGTAGTGTTGCATGGCTGATGGATGAATGGGGCTTTACGTCCTGTATTTATGCACTTGGTGGGCTAATTAGGACAGGAGGAGGACACGGCAATGAGGCCAAGGATGATTGAAACAGCCGTCCAACATAAGCCCAGATGACCTGGCAAGAGCTGGATTTGAACCCTGGACCCAGTGATTGGCAGTCCAGCACGCTACCACTAGACCAACCCGCCCCCCTAGTGTTGCATGGCAAGCACCAAACTAATTTTCAGGTCTCACCAGTACAGCAGTTTTAGTAATTATGCAACTTTGAATGTCTCATTTTCGATTGGTTTTGTAATACTTCAGCATAACATGATGGGTTTATTAACAAATCTGAACCAGTAGAGCAACTCTGAAATGTCATAGTAATCACAGAATTGTATTATTGTAACTTGTTTAAACACAATGAAGACATTTGCAAGGATACTGGCTAGAGCTTCAATAGCTCCTTGTCTTTTCACTTGAGTATCAGGAGCTGCTAGCAAAGGCAACAGGACTTCCAAGACGACATTCATCGTTTGCCCCGTGTCCATTTTGCCCAGCATCCCAATGCACCTGGCCGCCATGTGTCTCACTGCTGTGTACGGATGCTGCAAACTGCAGCATAGTCTCTCTAATTCACCAAGAACCTGCATAGACAAGAAACCACACATAAATGTATTTCATTCTACTGTTATCACAAATCCAAAAGCTGAAAACCTTTGTCATTACAGAAGTGCCAAACGAGTTGAAAGGCCAATAAGAACCTCGTAAGTGCAATACAATATAATCAGGGAAGAATTTCAATTTCGACAAACCTTGCAATGTAGATCATCGTGCAAAGATGGCGAGACACTTTCCATGACTTGGAGTGAATTGACCATTTCTTGAGCTTTGTCATCATTCTCTTTCAGGACAGACAGATCTATACAGGGAAAAACAACCGATAAATAGACATTTACTATCTCAAATGAAGTGACAAAAATATGCACCAAGCAACATACATTTTAAATAGGTTTCAGATAAATTGCAAGAACTTTTCCTGACATGAATACAAAGTCTTGGATGGATGGCTGTCCTGTATGTTCTGTATGTAGGCACTAGATAGCCCAACTAGGACAGGAAGAGGATACAGCAATGAGGTGAAGGATGATTGAAACTGTTGTCCATCCTCAGTCCAGATGACCTGGCATGAGCGGAAATCAAACCCTGGACCCAGCGATTGGTTGAGCTAACTCTCCCCCCTTTTTGCAGACATGAAAGGTATAGATAGATAGATAGATAGATAGATAGATAGATATGGTAAGTGCAGCCCTATAAGCCCAGTTCTGGCGCTCACTAGGGTTGATTGATGAGATGGGAGAGAGAGCAGGAGTCAATATGTTACATATATACCCCAAGAGAGGGATCTTTTACTTGCCAAGCACAGACCCTCATACAAGGGATACTTAATCTACAGAGAACACAGAAGAAAAGCAGACATAGACAAATAATCAAACTTTTATAAAACACTTTTCAACTTCCATACACCCATCAGTTTGTCTCACCTGAGCCGGTTATAGATGAGATCACAGAAATCAAGGCATCCCAAAGTTGAGCAAGTTTCGTAGGTAAATCAGCACCCGCATGAATGGCAGCAATCGTCAGTGCTAAGCTGGCTCCCCTCCGTTGGATGAGAAGTTGTTTGCGACTCTGGTCACAAAACAAATACAGAACAATGACACACTGCGGAGTCCACACAGATTGTTACATCAATACCGCGATGATGAAAATAAAGCACTTAAATAATCTAATGAATTACAACATTGCCAGTGCTATTTATGAAGTAAAAAGTGTCAGGAATATAACCACTAACTAGGGTACTAATTGTAATATAGTTTTTTTCTTTTACAAATTTAATATTTGGTTATTGGCTACGTGGGGTGGGCGTCGTTTCGGTATTCGCAAGCCCGGGAGGGCCTTATTTTGGCATTTGCGGGCCCGTGTTGCTCCTTATTTTTTCCAAAATGTTATTTCCATGCTTGTGGTCTAGCCCTCCCCCCCCAGATCCGCAACTGTGGACTACAGACATCCATGACAACTGCTTCTTGGAGATGGCTCATGCATTATATAGCTGATGCCTTCTTGAAACAATTAAGCTATCTTCAATTCTTCATCTTGAGTAACGTACCTCGTCCTCCTCCATCATGATAGCTTCCATCGAGATGTCGGATCCGACTGCTCCAGTTGCCACAACCGCTAGTTTCTTAGCCGCTCCTCGACCCTTCACAACCTTCTCATTAATCTGAAAAGAAAGTAAGAATAAATCCATGAAAATGTTAAATCAACAACTCATTTTTATCAATTTGGAAATCATACACAGGTTCAAAGAGACATTTTGTATACCAAGGGCAACACTGGGACCTCCCCCCCCTCATTTTCCACAGCGTACTGATACAAGACTTCACCAAGGGCAGTCATGTGAGAAACTGAACTTCTTCAGAAAGCTGACGAGTATAAACTTCTGGCGAGTCAAAATTTAGACCTGTATACCATGAATTTAACAAATCATTTTTGTGTAAGTTCAGCAAAAGGCATCAAAATAGAATGCCATACTGAACTTTGAACTTTGAACTTTTTTATTGTTTATAGTGGCAGGTACAGTACATTTACATTTCATAAAAAAAATTCATTATAGTAAAAATACCCAGCCCTAATAGGGCTTATCTACCACTTCATGACAGTTACAAAATAAAAATCCAGGCGTACAGTGCCAACAATTCACAAAGAGTCAAAATTTACAACTTTAAACAAATTAACGTACAACTTACAATTTCAAACAAACAAATGACAGCTTATATATTGTATAACTTTAAACATCTTATTTCCCATGATTTTTCAATGTATTTACATAATTGATTCGGCTCATTTTTAAACATATATACAAATTTCTGTGCTGGTTCCAATTCAGTAAAATTATTACAGGTTATACTGTTGTATAATTGTGTTCTAATATCATTATATGCTGAACAATTCAATATAAAGTGTTTTTCATCCTCTATGGAGCTATCTTCACACATTTGACATAATCTTTCTTCTACTGGCTGGTTTCTAAATCTGCCCGTTTCTATATTTAGAGGTAGTATACCAAGGCGTATTTGGGCCATTAATGATCTCCTTTTTCTATTTTCGATAAACACATAACTTTCAGTCTTAACATTACTCTTAAATGTTCTGTATGTTCTTAATTTTGGTTTTAACAACAGCAAATCACACCAAACACTATTACGATCCTCGTTAAGCTTCTTTTCAATTGCTTTTGCATTACAAACAGTCTTTTCATAAAATATTTCAACAGAATCACAGTCCTGAAATATTTCTAAAATTTCTTTAGACCAGCCTTTACATATTTTGAGATCCCATTCAAATACCTTTTTTGAGAGTCTATCATTTTCCATAAGTACAAGCCTATTCCAAATTTTAATCATGTTAACATTTTGTCTAATCTTACAATTACTCCAACCTATATCTCCCTCTAAGCCTAAAAGAGCTGCCTTATTGTGAACCCCAAGAAAGTATCTAATTGCCCTATTTTGAATTTGATCTCCTTCTATATGACTATTATATCCCCATACCCCAGATGCATAATCTAGTATCGGAACAACATTTGCAAAATACAGTTTTTCAAAGGTATTGAACCTCATGTTCTTAATTTGTTTAAATTTAGATATCACTCCACTGAGTGCTCTACCAGCTCCACCTGCTAGAGTTTCTGAAAGCAATGTCAGATTGATGAATTCATTAAGAACTACACCTAGGTATTTATATTTATCGACAATTTCTGGTGTTGAATTATTGAATTGAAAATTGTATTTAGTTTTAGCAGATCTTTTAGGTCGAAAGTGGACAATTTTTGTTTTATCTGTGTTTACTTTCATTCTATAGTTATAACACCATTGTTCGACATGTCTCAAATTGAATCCAAATCTTTTTCATTGTCAGCCAATAAGACTATATCATCTGCAAATGCTAGAACTGAAATTTTGAACCCATCAAGATCTATACCAATATTTAAGTTTTTCACCTCTTTAATGAGCTGATCTATGAATATACAAAATAATGTAGGGGATAAAGGATCACCTTGTTTAACACCACTTTGAATTTCAAAAGGTTGGGTGTAGTAATTATTAATTTTAATATAAGCAACATAATTTTCATAAAAAGATTTTATACAATTGAAAATTTTTCCTTGGATTCCACTCTTTAGTAGAATATAATAAAGTAGGTCCCTGTCTACCCAGTCAAAAGCCTTTTGCATATCAATAAATGCACAGTAAGTACTTAGGCCTTGCAGCTGTCTATTCCGTACTATACATGTTAAAACAAATATATGATCTTCACATGATCGTCTCTTCCTGAATCCATTTTGTTCGTCTTGCAAAAGATTGTTATTTTCACTATATTCATAGATGCGACTATTTATTACAGCAGAAAATAGTTTTCCTACACAAGAAATTAGACTTATACCCCTATAGTTCAGTGGTATTTTTGGATCTTTTGAAGAACCTTTCGGGATTGGTGAAATGATAGATATTTTCCAGTTTCTCGGTATCATACCTAAGCTAAACAACTTATCCATAAGGAAATGCAACTGGATAAAAATAGACTCAGTTTTTAACTTAATTTGGTATGTTATCGATTCCGGATGACTTATTATTCTTAACTTTCTTTATAATTTTCTTTAACTCCCCAGGTCCAATATCTTCATTTAGTACCTGGTCATAGTTTTCCATATTCTTCTCAATATCATCCTTCTCTTTCATACATTTTTCATAAAATGCATTGCTTGTAGCTTCATTAGGTCTATTTAGAAGTTCGGAAAAATCACAGCGCCACTTATTAAGAACATAATTAATATCATCATTGAGCTGTCCATTTGAGTCATAGACCACAAGTGGTATTTTCGTATTATTTCTTGGACCAAGCTTTTTTACTAATTTCCAAAATTCTCTGGGATTATGTTTACAAGTTCTTTCAATATCATTTACAGTTTCTCTATTATACAGTCTCTCAGCATTTTTAAGTGCTCTGTCAAATATCTTTCTCTTAGATATAAAATCATTTCGTAGCGCTTCTCTGATATGTCTCTGCCCTTTAAATTTACAGAAAATTTTTTCTGCTTGACACATTGTTTTCCATAATTCATGCAGATCATTATTCCAAAAAGGCTTACTGAATTTCTGCGTTTTCTTTTTGACAGTGTCTTTACATACAAATTTCAGATGATTTTCCATTTCATTTTCAAGTAATAAACAAAATTGACCATACATTTCGTCCAAGTCTGCCTGCCTTTTTACGTGAGGTAATTGTTGTATAATAATACTATTTAGCTCAACATTGAAATCTGGAGGAGTCATAAAGGCTTCAGGAATTTCGTTACAATAATACTTTTTTTGTGTATGCATAACATTGCAACATTGAGGAATATCAATTGTTTGTACTGGCGATGTGTCATTTTCTAGGGAATTTTCAAAGTAATTTTGAACTTTAATCTTTGAATATAAAATCGAGTGGTCTGGTGGTTTACAATTTGTAGCTATCAGGTTTGACAATTGGAATGTCTCCAGCAAATCACACATCGTTAGCACTCTAAAACATACACACTTATCAAGACAATTCCCCAATTAAACGATCAACGTGAAGTTTGATGGGAATTCTGTCGAGTTAATGTGAGTAACGAGGATTTCATGCGAGATCTCACTAAGCATGTAAGCCAGGCGAGCGCGCCAACCGGAACAGAAGTTAATGCCCAACTTTTGTGAGTAACGTGACTCTTTATCAATAAAGTTTTTGTCCTGCTTGTATAGCTATCTGCCTATACAATGAATAACCCAATTTGGGTAGGGCAGGGAGGGCGCATGAAATCCTCGTTACTCACATTAACTCGACAGAATTCCCATCAAACTTCACGTTGATCGTTTAATTGGGGAATTCTATCTCGTTAACGTTCGTAAACGGGATATCCTGCGAGATCTCACCACGCATGCGCGCCAGTCTGAGCGCGCCAACCTCACAGTTGGAAGCAAGGTGGGCATTAACCTGTGGTGGATCTTTTACCCTCATGGGCTTATAACGTAAGCCCCATACTTTTACTTAATATACTGCCAAGGAATACAATTTCATTGCGCTTATTATTGGACAGCAGTTGCAAATTTAGTTTCAATGGCCTGTTGTAAACCGCCAAAGGTCCATTAAATAAACTATAGAGCTGCTATGAGTATGGCCTTGATAGGCAACTGCTCTTGCCACTGCCGCATGTGAGCGGACCTAATAGAGTGGACTTTATATTCCTTTGGAACCCTACAGCTTCTGCAAGGCTTCTGCAAGTCAAATTTCATCCAATGACAGCATCTCATTTGAGAGACCAGTATGTGGTCTCAAGAACTGAGGAAAGATGTTGCATGGTTCATGCAAACACAGCTGTTATTCTTTCTTTATCAGTGTTTATGCAGAATGCTATGCACACTGTACCGTTCTTGCGGCGAGTGTAAGCCGCTGTCCGGAATCCAGACTCTGAATAAGCTGCAAAGATGTCCCTGGTGTCTAGAACACCTTGCAATCACTAGTAACTTTGTGTAACAAAAGTTTAACTTTTTATTCAGGCTAATCACTGCTAATTCAACGTATGTAATGTAATACTGCTTTCAGATCAATCTCAGTCAGAGTATTTCCAGGGAACAAGTTGCCCCGATAAAAACCCGTAGCAATGTTAGAATGCATCAAGGCTTAGGTCTAGCCTCTTCTGACAATGCCTTGTCAAAACCTAGCATTATATCCACAATGGCTGATGATCAAACGTTATTGCTACAACAGTCTGTTCTTATATCTCATTCGCCAATCATGGTACTTACTTGGCCTAAAATAGCCCACTTATGTGTTTATGTCAGAAACATACTAAATGTGTGTGCGGTCACACCATTATCTTTTATGGCTGATGACAACAAGCCTTTCCGTTCAGAGCTTGTTAAGATTATCTTTTGTCAATCAAACTGACAATTTACTCCTGCTGGTTCACGGAAAAAATTAGCCTGTCCAAGGCATTCAATTAGGTTATTTGCACTTAAGTACATCAGCAGTTAGTGGGGAAAATTCTTGTGAGCCACAAAATTTTTGGTTGGTCATAGTCGTAAAATGTAATCAATACAGCTGAGGCCGATCACACCATCACAGCTGGGGTCTGTCTCTGGTTCAGGCCTCAAACAACCAAATTTCTGTATTTTGGCATTGGCAAATTGCTCATCTCCATTGCTATGAATATGGTAGTATACACCAGTTGCATACATATTGAATACACCAAACTGTATTGTCAGCAAACAGTCAGATGTTAATATAAGGACTATATTATGTATACAAATTACCCATGCACTCGCAAAATTATTGCAACAACCTTTTAGGCTGTACAAAGATTCTCGTGTGGGTCATGAACGCAAGCGTGAGAAAGCTATTAGAGCTGATTAGAACACTTGTCCCCTCGAGGCAAGTGCATAGCTTTTGCTATGTTAATTTCCTTGCGAAGACCTCACCAGCTTAGATGATGGCTGTGAAGAAGGGTCTCAAATGACACCAACCCAAAAGCTCAATGAGAACAGCCTATAATTGTACCAAGATTCTCAATAATTAGGCCTATTGTCACACGTATGTGGTTAATCTCAGTTTCAAGTAATTATGCGCATCAATTCAGTCCTTTAGGAACAGAAAAAGGAGAGAGAACCTGACTCTCTGTCAATCCACAGACTTGACTTCCTGTTATCAGTGACCTGTTCAGCAGCATCAACTTTCTGCTTAATTGTTCAACCTTTAGATTGCCATAATCTAGATTGCCATAATGTCAAGGTCCCGAAGGAATGCAAGCTAAGACCCATGACCTTCCTGATGCGGCGCTGTCAATTGTCATTAAGAGTCTGCATAACTCCATGTGCAGCGTCTTCTTTCTTGTGCTAGAGTCGCACACATTATGTTAGGCCCTGCATGGCCAATAGCTCATTAGTGTATATTATATATTTTTAACAAACCAACTGACCTATATACAAATTCAGGTAAATTTGATAGGAACCCTTTGGTCTGTGTGGCCTAAGCGCCCACTCGCGCAAAATCGTTATTACCTGTGTGTCAACCATATTTCAATGTGATCTATTGGCTCAGACACCTGACTCATTAAACTAGGGAAGAATCCTCTTCACCTAGCCCAAAGGGTCATCACAAATTCACAATATACATTCAGTCAGCCTGTGTTCACATTCCCTCACGAATCACAAAAGCCATGACTTTGTGTTCTTGCCAGCCAGTCTTGGGAAATAAAGTCTTAATTCATAGACTAAGGCCCCAGAGCTCTCTCAATGCATGAACTGCCAACTCACTGTAAAAGTGTCCATTCATAAACTTGTGTTTAATATACAGAGTTCAATCAACCTGTAAACACCACACTTCTTGACTTTCGTAAACTTGTATGGCATTATTAACACGACTAAACTCATGTTATGAATGGACAAAGACCCTCTGAGCCTGTTACTAACTTCTGTGTTTCACAGTGGCCAACAGGATTGCTCATATTGTAGTAGTATGTCACTAATAAACTTTCAAGTCAGGGATTGCCTGTAATAAACTTTCAACTTCAGTGAAGCTTCCATAACGAAGGCGATACATTGCAGTCTGCCGCCTTCACAGACAATCTCCATTCAAACGTGCACAAAATAGGAGCAGGCCCTGTTGCTATCGGGCCCCCCCCTTTTCTTGGCATGGCACTTTGTGATTTTTATTCCTAGAATTCTCTGGAAAAGGACTATGTCCACACTAATACACAATCTGAATGCCACAGCCTTCTTAGCATACTATTCATGCAACATCGTTCTACAGTCTTGGAGACTGCCTGGTCTATCTTTGCAACATTGTCCGTACATTTTGGCTCATGGACACCAGGTGACACTGCGCTGTAGATACTGGACCATGTTTAATATGCGCAAGTAAAAGTACACAATATTGTTAGAAATTGTGTCCCTTTTTAGAGCCAAGACTGTATCCAAAGATTATTTATCTTAAGTCCCAATTCCTGGCGAATTATCCCTGGGATATTATATGCCGGACACTGGTATACTGTATACATGATTTACTCATGATAACCCTAATGCACTTGTGCCCCTTTGATCAAAGAGGGTTAATCTGACAGATCTGTGCACTGCTTGTCTTAAATATTCCAGACAATATGATTATCATTAGTGAGAAAATCATCACAACCTGGAGTGTCCCCAGGGAAAAAATATATATCAGGAGGACATTGAGTTCACTGTCTAAGCCTGTCATCAAGCAGTTCCACTAGATTTATTCAGCAGTCATATATTATCTGACAGTGCTTGTATTCTCTTATTTAAATTGGAGAGAAAGTTATAGGTTCTTAGGTTTCATAGACTGATTGAGTGAATAGGCCTAAACCCCATTCTTGAAACCTAACAGTTAAGCTGTTGACAGTGTCAGATTTATGTCCTAACAGTTGAGTATTGACAGTGTCAGACTCATGACTCAACTGTTGACAGTGTCAGATTTATGTTCCTCAGAGGCTGGATTCCAGCACTGACCATTTAACAGAAACACTCAGGACCACACACCTCCTTATTTAGCCTACTAGAGCCAGCTTCTGTGACATAGCCCAGCTTCTGTGACATAACTGCCAGTTTACACATTGTGTATTCAATGGTTGATAAAACCAGAGAAACTTTTAGAATTATGAAGCCAAGCCAAATTCAAATGTCACCAGAACAAGCCGAGTCGGCAATTAAATTCTAATAGTCATAAAATGTGTGATGACAGTTTGAAAAGGAGTTTTGCCGTTATGCCCTTCAGTTTCAGTATTTAAATTGAAAAACAAACACATTTAGTGTTGCAGAAAAACAGGGGTTACACATAGTTTAATTCTTTGTCACAAGCAAACTTCCCCCTTTTTCTATGAACTGTGTCAGTCCAATACACACCTTATCAAATCATGTACTGTTGTACAAATACAGCCGAGTCAGCTGTCAAATGTCAACATTCAAATTACGATAGGTCAGGGAGTCCCTGGCTTCAATTACAGATTCAGACATTGTAGGTGTGTCAAAAAACTTCATGGTGAAGTCTTAAATGGAGACATTTACCCGATATATCGTCCTGGACGAAGGGAATGTCTCGGTTGTCAACCGACGCCTGTCAGCGCCGCCATTTTGTTTCCATTTGTTGAAAAAATTCCGTCCGGTTTTTCATCTTCTACGTGGGATTCTATCGTGTACAACATCGTTGCAGATTTGTACACCCTCAAACCAGTTGAATAAGACCTCCCACGAAGTAACACGATACTTGTAAACTCCATAATGAAGACGAATAGGCTGTTAAAGCGTGTTCAACACGTCCGCTCAGCAAGGCAGCTTAATGAAAAGTGAGGTTGGCGCGCTCAGACTGGCGCGCATGCGTGGTGAGATCTCGCAGGATATCCCGTTTACGAACGTTAACGAGATAGAATCATGAGGCACTAATACATAGTATTTTTAGAGTTGCTTGCTTGCAAGCGCAACTCTATTGTGAGAGGAAGGATCAGAAAGCTTGTTAGCACTCTGGAGGTCCCACTGTTTCACCAATCTCGTTCAAACTTTGCATACAGTTTCAACATAATTTTATCTCGCTTCTATCAACTTTTGGTAGACTTCCATGACATTAAATTTTTTATTTACGAAACCAAAATGTTCGTTTTTGGCGGGAAATTCAAATGTCTTGCTGCAGTGATAGCAACAGCAAGAGCCAGATCCAGTGTTTACACACTCAATAGAAGGAATGAAGGAATGAAGGAAGGAAGAAAGGAAGAAAGGAAGAAAGATCGGAAGGAAGGAAGAAAGTAAGAGAGGGAGGGAGGGAGGGAAAGAGAGGGAGGAAGAGAGAGAGGGAAAAAGGAAGGGAGGGACGAAGGAAGAGATGGAGAAAGGAAGGGAGGAAGGGAAGGAGGGAGGGAGGATGGAAGATAAATAGATAGATAGATAGATAGATAGATAGATAGATAGATAGATAGATAGATAGATAGAGCCTTATAGAAAAATAGGTAAGCAAATAGGAGATCTCTATATAGATATTGTATCTACAAGCAACTCTTAAAGTGCTTGCACGTTATTTTTGCTCTCTGACACAGGTGGCAAATTTTTTCTGCTTGACAGATAGATATTTTCCAGTTTCTCGGTATCATACCTAAGCTAAACAACTTATCCATAAGGAAATGAAAAAAATAAAACAACTTATCCATAATAAAACAACTTATCCATAAGGAAATGAAAAAAATAAAACAACTTATCCATAAGGAAATGAAAAACATACAAACAGTGATTAAGTAGCCAAGAATAAAATCATTAAAATGCTAAAAGACATAAATTAATCAAGACTCACCTTCAATTGAGCATTTAAAGTAATTATTCCTGAGTATTTATCACAAGGCGTTCCAACATCTGAAACGGAGAGGGGCAAAACTTATCAAACTTAAAGCACTACATCAAAGCAGTATGCAATGGATGAGCGGAGTTGCGGTTTGGAACATATTAAAATTGCACTTTACATGAATTGTCAAGAAAGAACTTGAGCAACAAAAAAATTTAAGATCGATGAATATACCAACTGGAGATTGCTGAATTAAGAGCCACAGTTTTATTTCTTCTTTCTGAAGACGTTGTGAAATTCTGGCTCTGAAATCTACAATCTCCAGAAAATAATCATCAATCTTACACGAATCTGGAGATAGATACAATAGAACGGGGTGAAGTTGGCAATACGGGGAAAGTTGGCCAGCTATTTCAAGCCACTTAATAGATGCAATGCCTACTTTTCTCACTGACACAGGTTTCTTTGGAAAATTTGCCACCTGTGTCAAGGAAAGTGGGCATTTCATCCAATAAGTGGGTTAAAATAGCCGGCCAACTTTCCCCCAGATTGCCAACTTTACCCCGTTTTACGGCAATCTCCACTCAAAAACAATTTCCTGATTTTCCAACTCACCAGCAGCAGTTGAGGTGGAGCCGGAGGTTGAGCTGTCCAGGTTGACCGTAGGAGTGTGGTTGTCATCAGAACACAGCATTGTGCACAGGTTCTTGATGATCTTGTTGTTCGGACTTGGCTCTCGTTTCACACACAGCAGAAGAAGCTGTGACAAGCTGTTGCCAGCCACTGTCTGTGTGTTAAAAGGGACATCACCAATTTGTCACTTGTCAAAATTAGATATATCTAACCACGTCATCAAACTTGGAATAATTGATGAAGTTTTTACGTGAATGACTGGACCATACTACATTTTCATTGGCAATTATTTCATCATATCACAGTTTATCAACATTTTTTGTCTGTGAAAATATTAATCCAATATCTTTAATAACAAAATATTCAAATTCTCTTCTTTTCCATTTGCTGCATATTCTCTACTTTCTTCCACCACTACTGCTTTCATCCATGGGAAGTTCCCTGATTAACTTGTCATAAATGAACCAACCTGTATTTGGGGGTTTTCTTCTTTCTTAAGAGCTTCCATGACGGGTCGAATGACTGGGTTCAGCTTCTCTGGCAATTTGTGGAGATGGACAACGGCTGCAGCTAAACAGCACTGAACCCTGTGAGAAACAAGATATTTGCGGCGAATGGCATATTTAATATTTCATTTTAGGGCCAAGAAATATAATGTCTTACTATGATTTCGACATTATTCCAAAATAATGCTTTAAATCTAGTCTGTCTTTTTTTTAACGAAAGAAGTATATCCTTTCCGACCTTTATTGCAAAATATATCATAGCATTTTTTGTTTATGTCAGTTTATCTAATACAGTTTGGAGCCAGTCGTTACAGGCAATTTCATTACCATGCGATTCTGGTCATTCACAGTTGCCTGTGAAGAATCAATGCAATGTATATACTTGCTACGTTTGATATATTAGCTGTGTGACGTTCTGTTGTTTCTAAACCAATCAGATTAAGCAAAAATGCTATGTATTTAGTGTGTAAAGAGTCTTAGAATCGCGTACTAATGAAATTGCCTGTAACATGTGAAACTGCAGTTACCTCCCAGCTTTTCACAGCATAGAAGTATCATACTGAGGTCTAAGAATAGTTAGCTCTTCAGTTTGAACACCTTATAACATCTCATTTCGGGACTTATCACAGAATACGTAACAACTCCGGAGTTTATACAAATATTAGAGGAGTGCATAGTACTACGTACCTGGTAGCAAGACCCTGTTGTTCCACCATGGTCAGAGAGACGGAGGTGGACAGCTGGTTGCTCCTGTCTTCCATCTCTTTCAAGTATCTCGGTTTCAAAAGAGGCTTCACCGACTCGAAGACTGATGTGCTCAGAGCTTGGATCTGCTCCAGAGTCAGGACAGTGCTAGCGAAAGAAACATCACAAAAACATTGAAAATTGAACGGGAGGTTTTGCAATATGTAAGACATGTAGGCAGGGGTTAGGCCAAAACCCAATGTTGTTGACCTCTCCATAGTCTCCTCATTGAGTCCTCAACAAAGGTATTGCCGGCCTTCTTCCTGCACAGGCATCCACAACTCAGGTTCCATAGTGTTCAGTTGTGTTTGTATCTGTCTCTATATTATCCTTTTTTATACGTTTATAAAAGTCAGCAAGATTCCTGAATTGTAGATGCGTATTACTTCGGTAATAACATCAGTTACTATATCTATACAACATACATTCCAAATTAAGTGATGACATCAATGCACACTATAAAGCGAAGATGAGAATATTCTCTGGAAATTTCCTTCATCTTATGAGGTCAGACTCCTTTCCGAAATTTTCAACAAGCAAGTCCGCCTAATGAGGCTAACAAAGTAAGAGATTTTTCAACGTAGTTGTTCAGAATAGAAATGCAACCTTACCCTGCCGGAATCTGCTCACTGACATCAGCTCCCCGCTGCTTGAGACTAGCGTGCAAATTGCGAGCCTCCGTCTGAAGCCTTGCAAAGGACAGGGCTATCTCATCGTAATAAATGGACTCGCAGAGGCACTCCAGCAGTTTGTCTCGTACAACCTCCGGGCACTGGCATGCCTGCAAATGTTTTACAAAGACTCTGTTGCTTAATCAGAATCATGAATGTCAACAATAAACCAAACTTTTATCTTATCATTATCGCAGATACTCCGTAACTCTTTACTGCAACTAAATCAACTGATTTTCCACTGTTTCTGGTGAACATCTAAAGCTATGAACATCTTTGTGTCAACTAAAAATATTTCAATCCAATATTCCCTTTTATAACAAAACTGAGAGATAGCTTCCTCAATCCAAGAGTTTTAAAAGCTTAATATCTAAAGATATTACGACCCATGAAAGACAAAAAGATATATAAATGAAAATGCAATGAAAATAACAATTTTAACGAATCAATTAAAACATTTTACCTCCTCCTGCAAAGCCCACTGATAGACGACCATAGCAATACTGAGACGTTGCAGAGCAGATTTAGAGTTGAGGTGGAAGCAGAAAAGACGAGAAAGAGAGTCAAGGGGGGTTTCCATTCCCTCTGGGTAAGAGGCGAGAAGTCGGCAGAGATACGTACACACTTCCCCAAGCATCCTGCAATGAAATAATATATATTCAGCCAAGTGGACCAGATAATTCTTCGCAGTTTTGCAGCGATGACTTAATATACAGTTGCTCTCGAAAGTAAGTACACCCCATGCTATTTTTCAAACTTTTGTCTCTCAAAGGTACAAATTATTATATATTCACACACTAACAATAAAATAGTGTGAACTAACCACATGTGCATACAATTATATTACTAATTCACAAATTCAGTCTCCCATTAAATTAATGCAGTAAAGTATGGAAAAATGGTCATTGCAAAAGTAAGTACACCCTTCTAATTTTAGGCAGTCAATACCTTGCATTTTCTAATCAGGTGGCCAAAATAGCTTGTAGATGCTTCCTTTACCCATGAATAAGGTTCTAACGTCTTTGCAATGGCACTTGCGGGCATGCCTCCATGTAAGGCTGTGTCACCACTGAATGTCTCGGAGATTCCCTGCATTCGCCTACTTTTTGAGGTCAAACCACAACATCTCAATGAGATTCACACCTGGGATTTGGCTAGATCATTCCAAAAGCTTGTATTTATTTTAATTTATTTAGGATTTTATTGACACACTTGTGTGTTTCTGATTGTTGTCCTGCTGGAACACCCAAGACAACTTTAAATCAAGATGTATTTCAGCAATTGGGCAACATTATTTCCTAGGATTTCATATCAGAGCTTTGAATTCATGATTCCTTCCAAATGAACCAGTTTTCCAGTTACTGATGTGGCAAAAAACCCAATCTGCATGATATTCCCACCTTCATGCTTCACTGTTGGCACCAGGCTCTCCTCTTGGAAAGCTGTGTTCCCATTGCAGCAAATGTATCGGTTGACCATCTGACCTTAGAATTCAATTTTAGGATCATCTGTCCAAAGAAAATTAACCAAAAGGTCTTCAGGTTTATAACAAGAATCCATGGATTCAAAACCGGCCTTTGGCAATTGTATATTCGGGATTGAAATCATTAGGGGGTTAGAGGGTGATTTATATATTATTACATGGATTGTTTTGTATTGAGCAGTGATAGCCAGACTGATAGTGTTTGCTGCATGCCATTAAACTTTGAGGGGAACCCCTTAGCAAATACCTATACCAAATTTCAGAACTGTAAGTGAAATACTAAAGTCACAGTGGGAAATTTAAAACATGGTGGCCAATTTGGCAGCCATCTTGGATTTTTCCAAACATTTCTGAGGGGAATCCCTGAGTGAATCCCTATACCCAATTTCATAAATCTAAGTGAAATAATAAAGTCATAGTGGGCAATTTAAAATATGGTGGTCATTTTGGCAGGCATCTTGGATTTTTCAAAAAAAAATTGAGAGGAACCCCTAAGTGAATCCCTATACCAAATTTCATAAATCTAAGTGAAATACTAAGGTCACAATGGCCAATTCAAAATATGATGTCCATTTTGGCAGTCATTTTGGATTTTTCCAAAAATTTTTGAGTGGAACCTTTTAGTTTCAAATTTCATAAATCCAAATGATATTTCATAAATCTAAGTAAAATAGTAAACTCACAGTGGGCAATTCAAAATATGGCGGCCATTTTGGCAGCCATCTTGGATTTTTCTAAAAAATTTTTTGAGGGGAACCCCTAAGTGAATCCCTGTACCAAATTTCATAAATCTAATGAAATACTAAGGTCACAGTGGGCAATTCAAAATATGGCGGCCATTTTGGCAGCCATCTTGGATTTTTCCAAAATTTTTTGAGGGGAACCCCTAAGTGAATCCCTGTACCAAATTTCATAAATCTAAATGAAATACTAAGGTCACAGTGGGCAATTCAAAATATGGCGGCCATTTTGGCAGCCATCTTGGATTTTTCCAAAAATTTCTGAGGAGCCCTAAGTGAATCCCTATACCAAATTTCATAAATCTAAGTGAAATAGTAAAGTCACAGTGGGCAATTCAAAATATGGCGGCCATTTTGGCAGCCATCTTGGATTTTCCCAAAAATTTCTGAGTGAGACCCCAAAGTGAATCCCTATACCAAATTTCATAAATCCAAGTGAAATACTAAAGTCGCAATGGGCAATTCAAAATGTGTTGACAAGAAAAGTGGACAAGTGGAAAGTTTACACATGGACAAGTGGACAAGTGGACAAGAGTCCCATTTCACCTTAAGCCCTCCTCTATTAACGGCCTTTGGCCGGTTAAAAATGCTTCTTGGCAAAAGTTATTCCCACTTGCTAGTGTTTTTTCATCAGCATGGGCTTGTTTCTCTGCGTTCTGGCCATGAGGCCTTCTACATTCAAATGCCTCCACACAGTTAACACATAGACATATATTCCAGATTATGTCAGTTGCTCTTGTAATTATGTGGATGTAACCTCGCGATATTTTGCTGCTTCCAGTATTAATTTCTTGGATGTTCTGAAACACATCTTTGTTGGTATTCCCATCCTGTTTGATAAGTCTGTGTATTTTTGCTCCTTTCATTTGAATAAAACTTCCGGACAGTTGATGTGTGAACCCCAAGTTGTACAGAAATATTCTTATACTAGAAAATGCCCATTATAGTTAAAGAAGTTTACAATGAATTATCGTGAAGTGATGCTGTCATGTTAAACAATGTAAAAGTAAGGGAATATTTTATGGACATTTGGTACTGGAAGAAGATGTTGGCTGGAGGCCTAAGATGTTATGAACAGGCAGGTAGAGCCTGATTAGTTGCGGGAGCAATTCGTCCTGGTAGGTGGCGTTTGGTTTGGCAGTGTCTCCAGCGTAAAACAAACAAAGACACATGCTGCCAGCTTTGGGAAAATGGTTATGAGAAGTGGCTCCCTCTGTGGAGTAAAATATGACAGATATGCAGTTTCATGCACTCCTGGTGGCAGATGAGTGGTGGAGTATGAAAACGCAAATGAGAGAGGAGTTAGACCATTGTGGACTCCCATCTGAAGTATGAGAGCAACAAAGAAGGATAGGTGGATAGTTTGAGTGAGTAACATGTCTGTGGGAGGCGTTAATAGCTGGCAACTGCGGTGGTCATGTGACCTGAGAGTTAACTCAAATATTAGTGGGGATATCCAAATTCACCATTGTAGGTGTAGATAATAGTATTTCTTAGCCTTTTAGACAGTTCCTAAGTTCTTGTCACGTCCACAGACCCCATCACCCCTACCATAATGACTTGATTAAGCAAATTTAAGGATAATCAATTGCAAGTACTGCTAAGCAGGATGGAAATTAAAATAAAAGGCGCCAAAATCAACCAGGCGGAACAACAAACATTTTAGGGTTGCAAGGCAAAAGCAGATTGACCAAAACAGGGGGTATAAAACAATAACAAGAACCCAGGGGTTCAAAATGGAGGTGGTGTAGTGTCTTACTTCATATCACCTGAAAAAGACTTTCCCTGAGTGGCCAGAACCAGGTGTTGTATATTGTGTGCTAAATTTCAGAATTTTAAAAATAATCCATTTGAAGCAAAATTGCACACTAAACTATATAGGTATATGGATACAAAAGTAACTTCCTAATATGATTAAAAAGTAAATGAAGTTCAACAATTTATTGCTTACCATTAATTTTTGAGAAACCTAAAATTTGAGAAAAATATCAGAATTCCTCCTTTTTCCCAGTTTTTTGGTTTTTATGAAAATTTGCTAAAATTGGCCCTCCAAATAAGTTTAGTCATTTAAAGAGGTATAATTTAGACATCTAAATGCAAAATTTCCACAGCGTAACTCCAACATTGACAGAATCATGGAGCATTAAAAAATTTCACATTTTTGCTGAATTTACTGTTATTAATTTTTGAAAGAGCATTTAGACCCCCAAAAGGAAAATAAGGGTATTTAATGCATAAGATTGTAGAATTTCACGCAAACAGGTATAAAAAACTTTTTTTTTTTCTAATTTTCAATATTTTACAAAATCTCTGCAAATTGCGTAAATATGAATACCAAAATGCACATATATGCTGTAAGACCCATTCATGTGCCAAATATCATAGACACAAGTGCAACAGTTTAGGCACAGCGGCCAATACACAATGTGTGCAGCCGCCCGCAGTGGATCCAAGCAGGATATAAAAGGAAAACATGTCTTAATTACAACATGCCTGCTATTCATTCCTATGCCAGGTGCACGCTCTATAATCAAGTTACACATATCTCTTGACCCAAACATCTCCATACAAAATAGCCAAGACAGGGCCCAAAAGACATTCTGAAAATGCTCAAATTTCAAATTTCCCGCCAAAACGGTCCATTTGTCACTGTGACTGCATAAATGGAGATGTGTACACACACCTCCATTAAAAAGGCTAACTATTGTGAGGGAGTACTTACTTTTGCAATGGGTTATTTTTTCATTTTGAGGTCAAAGGTCAAAATGACCTTGATATTTCAAGAAATCCAAATTACATATTATGTAAGACTTCAAAGAGATACACTTTATCAACCGATCGACTCTCCTGAGAGCTGAATCGAACCTCTTGAGAACTATTCATCCTTCTGAGCCGCTAGAAATGGCCTTAGAGGATAGCTATTCGAAGCAAAGAGTACATTATCATATTGAACTCATTCTCAGTCTCTTCTCTCCTCAACTACCAAAAGAAATAACCAAACTATTCCTATGATTTTGGAGAGACACAACAACTTCAGAACCTGACATTTGCACCTTTTTGGATACTCCGCACTTCATTTTATCCAGTCTCAGAAATATCCCAAATCAAATACACGTATCAGAAGAAATTTCCTGCCTTCATAACATTAAGTACAGGGTGGGGACCTAAAAATTGCAATCCGTCCCACTATAAAACACAATCAAACCATTCGAAAAAACCCCACCTTGTATGCGATGAGATAAAAACAGTTTAGTGTGCTTTTACACACTCACCTGGATGCAGTGATCCTGGCCCTTACAACAGTCTGGTCTCGCACATGAGCACTCTGGTTGACCGACTGGAATCCTCCAATGAACTCCTTGTGTTCCCCACTTCCCTTGTTGTTCAAGTGTTCCGCATATCGCAGGCGGGAGGGCGTTAATTCCTAAGGAGCAAAATTATCAAATCAACCAACAATTTCCAAAATCTTTGGATTTTGCACAAGTATACAACATCAAAATAGTTAAATAAAGATAAAACAGTCTAAATTGGGAGAATGGTAAGAAACACACAATCAAATGGTGAAGTAAGATAAGTTTTAAGGAAAACAGAAAAAAAGGTCAAATTTCCAACTGCTAACATGTGCAAAACAAGTACTTACGTGAGAAAGCATGCAAATTAACCATGTCTAAAGCAACACAAACTCAGAAATTTATAGATAATCTAACAAATGTTGGAACGTCATTGAATTATTATTAAATCAAAACAACATGGTGAATTAAACGAAATTAGTAGGTAACTTGAAATTAGTAAATAAGCAAGATTAATGAAGCACATTAATACTAGTCAGTTGAGCTTTGAAATCCTTGAAACGCATCAGATGGTGCAAGACTTTTCACTAAATTACATCCAAAGCAAAATTTATCTCATTTTCACAATTAAAACAGAATATATCAGATTGCAAAAACTATTCTATATTGTTTAGGTGGCACGTAAAATGGCCATATGAATTTAGCCCTAGACCACACAAGGATCTCAGGCCTAATTTGAAATGCTGATAATTAATTATGGCACTCGTCAACATTTGCAACATGATTGTTGCATTTCTTGGAATTTACACAGAGCATTAGGCTAATTCATAATTTTTTAAAGGTGTAATTTGCTTTTTTTACTTTAGTAGGAGTTATATTTGATCAATTTGTTTCTTCAAACCAGGTGATATAATTAAGCTATAAGTATGACCCAGAGGTGTGTTAAATTGGTTCTTAATTTGTTCACAGTGCACAGGTGCCATTCCGACTTTGTAATGCAATACCATGCAGAAGGTTTCAAATCAAAACAAGCATGTAATTAACCATTTGCTCTATTAAAATTCATTCTCATCAAAAGGCCATTTATATTGATGACCATACACATCATCGAGTAGGAAATTGATGAATTTCTATGGTTAATTTCGTGACATATTTGTATTCAGTGAAAAGCCTTTTGGTTGAAGGGGAGGAGACACCAACAAATACCTTAGGTCTTTTATTGCCATCTAAGAGTTTGTTCAGATGCTTAGCCTGTATGCAAAAGACAACTTAAAGTTACAGCAAGAAAGGAAAATGAACAAAATACACACATACAATTCATACCAGCAACCGCTCCCAATGTCAGTTTTTGCAATTTTTAAAGATGAGTGTTTCAATGTTTGGAATATTAGACATTTATAAAGCAAATATTATTATTTATAGAGCAAATATTATTTTAAAAGTTTCAAGCGACCTGTGCCGCAGCTGTATTTGTTTGACAAAAGCAAAGCATGTGGGAGAGATCGCAGCATTAGAACAGCACAGAATAAACATATTCAGCTTAAAATTAATCAACAGTACCACCAGCCCATAAAGCTACAGAAACACAGAATAAGATAAAAACACTGTACAAAAATATAGGAAAAAGAACACAAAAATAGTGTAAGTCTCTATGAGTGTTAGAATTTTCAGCTACTCTTACTCCTGAGTTACTCGATTAGTCAAGTTGCATATATTTACATATATTACACTTTGCAAAATGTAATTCCTGATTTCTAAATTTACCTTGGGCAAATGAGCAGCATCAATCAGCAGCTGGTTGTCAAATGGAAGAGACATAGGCTGCATCAGGAGACATAGCCACACTCCCAACCACGGACACACGGCCATCACAATGCTGTCTGTGCTGCAATGTTTGAGGACAGACGACCAGACCTACACAAAAGAAGGTGAATAGATGATTGGGGATATTTTAAATCCTGTATTTATTCACTTGGCTTTTAATTAAGACAGGAGGAGGGCACAGCAATGAGGCGAAGGATTACACAAAAGGAGATGGATGGATGATACGGCTTTACATCAAGTATTTACGAATTTGGTTATACGAAAGGAGAAAAGACATATCTCAATACTCATCAAATATCCAAAATCTGGAAGTTTAAGCATCTTTCAAACAGTGTATACATGTGTTCATTTTGTGATAAAAAGGTTTAGGGTAGATACAAATGGACCTATATAAATGAATGACTTATTTTTCAGAGCTTAGATACCGATTAGTAGTACATTGCACTATGTTGACTGAGAAAACGAACACATAAACAAACGAAATACCGCAATATACTGATGTCAGTTATAATCATCACTTCCGTACCTTGGTGACCATATCCAGGATATCCTGTTTCATCTCTAACAATGACCTCTGGTACAAATGGCGCATGGCATCGGGCAAGATCGGAACTATCCATTCTGCAAATCCATCCTGAAAAGCAACACTTGTGAATTACGTATTTGGCAAACACACCCTTATAAGCGCATGTAAAGTAATGCCATATTATTATATTTCTAGGACAGGAATAAAGGTTCACATACCTTGTGTTGCTCCAATAAGGTGTGCAATGTCTGGAGAGCGGACATCCTGACAGATGATATGTTGTGCCGAAGAAACGGCCACAGCCGTGGCACCAGTTCAGTGAGAGACTGCCCGCATACACTGAAGATTCCAGTCAAGAAAAAGAAATCAACTTCATTCGTTCTCAAATAAAAAGAAACTTCAATGACGTCACTCTTCAGAAACTGCAATTCTCTTAATCTCTTGTTTCCCCACTAAATCCCCAGTAAATGTTTCAATTGTGGCTTGAGCCTGTTTGCATAATATTTAAAGCAGTGCTTTTCCTAGGATCAAAATGCAATTAGCCACAAGGCCAATTTTCAGTAAAATGCATGGATTTGTGGCTAATTTGCATGCAAATATACGCAATTTTCATTAGCCACATGGAGGATGCATTAATTAGCCAATGCTAATGGCTAGGAAAAGCACTGAATTATTTATGAGTCATACAAATTTGATACTAATACAGTTTGGAGTTCAACTCATAGCCGATTAGATAACTACTAATGTCAAGTAACATGACTCGAATATGCTTATTTCTCACCTTTGGGGGCACACATCAGGATGGGCCAACAAAGAAGCGAGGAGGGACATGATACTGCCAGTGGAGGCCGTCAAGTCATCCAGGTCCAACAGGGTGTACCAAAGGCATTGCACTATGGCAGGAATCTAAACAAAGGAACCATGCATTTTCAACAATAAGTTCTATTACAATGTACATATCTCTTATTCAAATTTTTAAAACATAGTCGGCTTGGCTAGATTTAGATTTATTTTATTTTCTCACACCTGGCAAGCTCTTGGATTTGGGACAGATTAGTTGGATTTGCAATTAGCAATATCACCATGAAGACAAAATTCCTTGAAATGGTAGAATTTTAATGGCTAATTTGTCAGGAGATGAATCAATGAATCACAGCTTGTCAGTTGAGTATTGATGTACAACAGTAGACAAATTGACCTTGACTTGTGAAGTTCACAGAAAAAACTAGTACCTGGCGGTTCAATGATGGCTTCACCATCAAAACTAGTACCTGGCGGTTCAATGATGGCTTCCCCTGCATCTTTCATAGTTTCACTTGTGGAGACGTTGCTGACACCTTATGTTTGTTTTTATGTCAGTCCAGACAGCAGTAAGCAGCTGCTGGTCATATATTACATAGTTAATATACTACATAGTTAATGTATAAGTGACAACGTGCTTGCAGATGCCATTGTTCAACTTCAGAGCATCTAGCTGTGGATATGAATGATTTGTAGGCCCATGAGATGAACAACAGTAGACAGTATTGATGAACAACAGTAGAAAAATTTACCTTGACTTATGAAGTTCACCAGAAAAGCAAGCACCTGGCGTTTCAATGATGGATTCCCTGTATTACGAATGAGTACAGGAACTGCACAGAATATCTCACCTGGTCAGTAAGGTCGGTGATGAGGGCATCAGTGATGGGCAGCAGAGCCGCGGCAGCCACTGCTCTCACATCGTCGTCTTTGTCTTGCAAACTCTGGAACACAGGGGGCACTAGCAGGGGGATCAGCTCTTTCACAATGTCCTGGAAAAATAAACGAGAAAGATTCGTATTGAAGATGTCTATCGTTACAGATAGCTGAAAAGAAGTTTTCATTTCCTCCAAACAGTTCAGCCCAATCTTCTACAAAATGATTTCTACTGTAAATTGGTATTATATATATTAGGAACATCATATTCCAAAGAGCTCACTCACACATAAGGACCTCTTCGGGAGGCTGTTCAATTCCACTGTCTTAATGACATTTACACGCCATTTCTTAAATCGCAACATAATTAAGATCACAAGAATTAAAATATTTTTATCATTATTCACCTGTCTAACAGCCAGTAAATATTTGATTCCCAGCAATCCTCCATGGCGTACTTCCCACTGGGGCTGTGACAGAAGTTGGAGTAAAACTTTGACGCATCTCTGCGCTCCCTCTGGTGTGAAGCTGCGAACTACTAATCCTAACGCTTGAGCACATGTTTCTCTGACTGGTGCAACAACCTGGGGAAGAAGATATTACACATTGTATATTCTAGTCTGTTCATCTTTAATTCAATTGACATAAGCAAGGAGGAAGAAATTTGATTTAACAACTCAATGATATGATATCATTCACTCATATTGTAGAACATGATCAAAACATACTTCTTTCATTTGTCCATATTCAATAGTAAAATCTACTGACACTTCCTAATATTTCAAAACTCTATTCAATTGGTACACTAACTTACTTTATTGAATTATCGTCTTGTATTTGAAAGTAATGTTTAACCAAAATTATTACCTCATCGGAGACAAAATCCCCAAATCGATCCAAGGCAAGAACACAAATGAAACGCAATGCAATGTCTTCCAACCAATGCTGATGGTCGCTTTCCATCTGACAAATTGAGAAATAAAATTCAAATTCAATTCTTATTACGCACTAGCCGCTCAACTTTCAAACACAAGAATTGACGAAGGAGTTTGAATGAGCTCCGAACGCTATTCATCTACCTATTTTCGTTGTGAGCATAGCGTTTAAATTTTTCGAGAAATTCTTATTATGTTCTAGCAACAGATTCCACATGATTACAGAATAGTGCAGAAAAGTTTTGTTAGAAACCGCGCAATATGATATATGTACCAAATCACCAATCAATCACCTGAATAGCAGTAGAATTAGCATATTTTCCAGCCCCTGCTGTATGGAGTTTAAGGATCTCCCTCATACCAAGAGCGGCTCCGTGGCGGTTCTCCCAGGCAGGGTTGAAGAGGTTGTTGATCAGGAGATCGCAGAACCATTCAAAGGGCCATTCTTGTTGCTGAAATCAAATCAGAAGTGAACATCAATTTACTAGCCAAAATACTTCAATTTGGTAGAACAGAAACAACCATATAACCAACAGGTACATGTCATTTGGATCACCAGAAGGATGGATGAATGTATGGTGGTATGATTTGAGCTTTATGTCCTGTAATTATGCACTTGGTAGGCTAATTAGGAGAGGAGGAGGACACGGCAATGAGGCGAAGGATTATTGAAGCAGCCGTCCAACATTAAATTGGAAGACCCTTCTACCAGTGTCCATGATAGGCAAGTAAAATAACCTTGGCACACAATCAAAAGATCCCGGGACACATAGTCAGGAAAAAGGACACACTCATCACAAGCACTTCTTACTCACAACTCTACTCTAACATTCACAAATTTTTAGGTTTCTCAAAACTTTGAAAAGAAAATTCCTTCAGATTTACCTGGTCCTGATCAAATGTATTGTCGGGGACGCTGTCCACCACGACCTTGTTGTCTTGACACGGCTGATTCGTAACCGCTGGAGCCGTCTTCCTTTTCTTGACAACAGGCTCAGTGTCACTACTTTCCCTGAAGATGACAGAAGTCATAGAACTAAGAGAACATCAACTTAGCTCAACTTGAATCAAGGGCACAAATTCTTTTCACTTTCAATCCTATTTACCTTTACAAGCACACCTATTATACACACATTCTTGTCATTTGGACCATTTGTATCATAAATGGTGGTTTATGAGGGCGGTCACGTGACCAACCAGTTTGCCGCACGTTTTTTGGATCATTCAGACGCTCAATTATCTGCTGCTTCATGGTTCTCGACCATTTTAAAAATATTTCATGTGGGTCTAAATTTATAAAGAAAAAGAAGCGCAGGTGACATTAGTCTCATTGCAATAATATTCCGTTAAGTTTTCAGGCTATAAATCACTGGTACTAAATACTCTCAAGAAGGACTGTACCTGAAGGGGATTGTACTGACAAGCTAGGGGTATCAGAGCAACAGATCTTAAAACATATCTTCATCATCATTGAGGCCTAGTTTCTGATAAATGCAAGCACATACCCATTTCCATTAGAGGTCTTCTCCACATCCCTTGATGACCTCCTGGCAAACTGCTTGGCTCTGCGCTTGGCCAGATTTCTCTCTCTGGCACTGAGGTCCACGGCTGAAGCTCCATGGGCCTGCGACTGTATGCATTCCTTGACATTATTCTGCAAGAGGCAAAAACATTACAAAGTATCAGGACGGTTGTCTCTTGGCTCCGGAACGGAGGGACAGACACTGTTTCACACACAGTGCACTTCTTCAATAAACTGCACGTGCTTATACTGGAATGAACAATTATGGAAAGTTTGGTTGCAACGTGTTCAACAGAAATGTTGTTATGTATGTTGAAAGACAAATGCGCAGCCAACAATATAATCTTGACTGGTTTTGCACAACAGTACCCGGTAGGCCTATTACATCGGCCACCGGAGTAAAAAGGGGCATTTTATGTATTTCTGGGCCCAAAAGGTTGGGGGGGACGTGCCCCAAGTGCCCCCAAGCTCCGTCGCCTCTGCCAACCTGTATGATAGCAAATTGTCAGTTTTGCAGGAGGTCTCTTGTAATTCACAAAGAATCATAACGACACAAACCTTGTTGTCATCAGAAGTCTGCTGCTGGTCGATCACAAGATCCTCCTCTTGGTAGAAGTCATCACTGGACATCCCCAGACCTCCGGCCAAGTCCAAACCGAGCTTCTTGTTCAGCAACTGTTTCTGCCTAGCTAGGTATTCTCGCTGATTTGCAACTGAGAGACACAAATAATTCAGGACCATGTAAATTTAAGAATCTCCATTCAAAACTTTCAAACAATCATCTTGATTCAGAGATGATCGATTTCAACGCAATAAGACAATTCATTTCAATCCAATATTAATTTTAAGGAGTTTGCTGACTTTTAATTAAATACAAATTGGGGAAAAACAAAAGCCATGAAAACTAAGTTTGAAATCCTGGGGAATATAGAAGTTGCAAAATATTCTGTTAAAAGTGCTATAAGATCAGTTTCATTGACTGACAAATACTTCAATAACAAAGAGAATTTTGTGATCTCTATTATGAATGGCCATACAATTTTGATTAAACTACGATATGTTTCAAATAGAGCGATGACCATACGTTCAGGAGATTGTAGAATTTCTCAGCCAGAATTTTTGAAGTTTTCGTGGTGTCTTTGTCAGTGGCATTGTGGGGGGCTAAAGTGTCACAGGACTCGCGAGAGTCACAATGCCACTGACGAAGACGCCGCAAAGACACCGAAAAATTCTGGCTAAGAAATCTACAATCTCCTGAAGTATATTCATCGATCTACATGAGTCTGGAGACACATACAGCAGTTTTCGAGCAAGCTTGGTCGGTTCACTGAGAAGACCCTACAGATCATAAACTTAGATTGCTCAGACTAAAGCTATCAAGCAATTGACCAACATATTAAAATCACATTAAAATATCAGTCAAGACACTGCAGCTGGTTGACCTTGGAGAAATGTCTTTGTTTTTAGGTAGCCAATGGTCAACTTTTAAGGTCAGCAGAGAAGTTTATGGGTCTACCCAGATGTCAGGGTGGACATTAGCTCACTTTCAGTCTCAGTGATCTCCCCAGTGAACTGACCAAGCCTGCTCGAAAACTGCTGTAATCTACACTCAAGATGTTTTAAATAGAAAGCAAATTTAATACATACACTTGTCATAGAGTACTTAGAAACTACACTTACATTGCATATCTCCTGGAGCATCAAACTCTGCCCCTTCGGAAGCGAGCAAAGACCCCGCTTGGGAAAGAACCTTAGCGACATCAAACTGACTGAACTCCAGCTGGCCCGCCATGATGCTGCTGCTGCAACTGCTCCCATCCTCCTCTTCTGTTAACAAATACACGTTTTGGTTGTCATTGATAAAATAAACTTATGAATATTGAAAATTACGAAGGCCAGCAACTATTACACTCTAATCATAGTGCATAATCAGTAAAGACCCCCTACTGAGTAATATAGCGTTTTGTCCATCGATGCATTGCTAAAAACTTGGCTGATTTTAAATCAAGCAACGGAGCTTTATTACTTGAATATCACTACACAAAAAACTTATATGTGTGGCCCTGAGTCCGATTGATCTCCCAGTACACTCACCAAAGTTAGTATGGCATTTTGGTCACCAATCACCAAATGTCAATCATATTTAAAATATGCATAAACTCTGGTTTTTATCAACCTGCACACAGAGGAACATAACATTCCAGTAAAATAGGTACATTTTGGCAGATGCAAATTCATTATAAATTTACCTTTTTTGCAAGTAGGTGATGGATCCCAGGTGGGTACATTTTTGGCGATGGCCTCAACAGCTTGACTCGAAGCAATTCGGGTTTCCCAATTGGGACTGATCAAATACTCATGGACCTGAAGGCAAAGTAGACAATGTGAATAAACTATGGAACATTTTCTTTTCTTTCATTTTGGTAATAGCTGCCAAATATTCACATCTATATGAGTCCTTTAATGAATACAGATAACACTTGGATTTTTTCGAACTCAATCAGTCATTCAAGTGTGAGTGACTGTTTTACTGATAAAATAACCAAAGTTTACGAACAAATCATAAAGCTTTTTACTGTCTAAGAAATATGAGTAATGAAATTTGGCAGTTTGAGAGCATCGGTGACGTCATGCAGGTGATACATGTATTGCCTATCTTTTACATTGAAAAGGGCAGTCAATTTGACAAGTATTGAGGTGTGATGACTCACAGAAATTTGCTATCATAACATGGCACATATGATATGATATCTGATATGATATGATATATGACCCATTTACCGGATATCAGTCACACAACTTCTTAGCAGCAATTTTTAGCATTTTTGTCTAAATGAGTCAAAAATCCTATTCTAAGTTAGCCAAAAAAACATAGTTGGATACAAACCTTTGTCAGGAGATTGGTAAACTCATGAGGATGGAGTCTTTGGACTTCTCCCAATTGTCCGGCAGCCGATTTTCTGATCACAGGGGTTGACCCAGTGTCCAGTAGGAGGAAGAGCCTGTCGAGTCTGGAATTATATGTTTCAAACAATAAAATAGCAGGCATGTCGGACACAAGAGTACAGCATTAAAAGCCCTCTATGTAAGTATGTGAATGAACAATGAAAGCATTCGTTTGCAGGATATGTAGTATTACATTATGTACTATAAATCCATTGATGCATTTCCTCAATTAAAATCATGATTAGATTAAATTGTAAAACAGCTTCCAGGAAGAATAGTAACCAACTCATCTATCAGAAACTTCCTGTTCAAACAATACCAATTATTTTTGGAAAAATCATTGTGCATATTGTCAGGACACAATTCAATAAAACAAACTAGAATACTGTCGAAAATGACTAATATGTCCCCCCCCTGGACCCTTGTGTGTTGCGTGAATGACTGTAATACATAGCTAACTATTAGCTACCTATGTATGTACCTAGTTACACATATAGACAAATTGGGCTGTTACTCAAGAAATGAAATACATTAGGTGCATTAATTCCAACCATGTAGTATGTTTTGACAAGTGAGAATCTTAGATACAAATTTTCTGTGTAATTTTGCAAAATCTGGCTTTAGTTTTGGCTGCGTGGTAAGTATTGAGGAGAAATACCATAGAAATACATAGAAGGGACATGAGGCTCTGGCAGATGAAGCAACCAAATCCACCATCTTGGAACTGCCCTGAATATTGGCACAATGGACCGTGACATCATCAATAACTGTGATGTCACTTATAACAATGGCATGACGTCACATCATAATAAGTCTATTGTGATGTCATGTCTCAGGGCAGTTCCAATATGGCGGATTTGGTGACCTCATCTTGAGGTGGCATCATACAGCCTCATGTCCGTTCTATGTATTTCTATGAGTAATACAAACCATGTGTGGCAGTATAAAGGAACCCATAAGGTAGACAGTAATAAAAGATTGACAAAACTAGAATGGTATGCATGAGATGCACAAACAGAGCTCTGCTACCAGTACATGACTTCATGTTGAGTGGGGCAGCCCAGGAGGTGGGGCATCCTAGGGATGGATGAATAGATGTTTGGGACTTTACTTCCTGTATTTATACACTTGGTAGGCTAATTAGGACAGGGGGACAACGCAATGAGGCGAAGGATGATTGAAACAGCCGTCCAACATAGGCCCAGGTGACCCGCAAGAGCTGGATTCGAAATCTGGACCCAGTGATTGGCAGTCCAGCACCCTACCACTAAACTAACCAGCCACTCGATACCCCAAGGGGGATAGTGGCCCTACCCTTGGGGTATCCCCGGGGGGCCCCAACCACTGGAGTATCCCAGGGGGGTGCCCCACCCTTGGGGTATCCCGGGGTGCCCCCACTCTTGGGGTATCCCCAGAGGTGCCCCCACCCTTGGGTATCCCCGGTGTGCCACAAACCTTGGGGCATCCCCGGGGGTGCTCCCACACTTGGGGTATCCCCGGGGTGCCCCCACTCTTGGGGTATCCCCGGGGTACCCCCACTCTTGGGGTATCCCCAGAGGTGCCCCGACCCTTGGGGTATCCCAGGGCTGGCCCCCACCCTTGGGTAAGCCCGGTGTGCAACAAAACTTGGGGCATCCCCGGGGATGATTCCACACTTGGGGTATCCCCGGGATGCCCCCACTCTTGGGGTATCCCCACTCTTGGGGTATCCCCACTCTTGGGGTATCCCCAGAGGTGCCCCCACCCTTGGGGTATCCCAGGGGTGGCCCCCACCCTTGGGTATCCTAGGGGTGGCCCCCACCCTTGGGTATCCCCGGGGGTAACCAACCAATGGGGTATCCCAGGGGGGCGCCCTACCCATGGGGTATCCCCAGGGGTGCCCCACACATGGGGTATCCCCAGGGGTGCCCAACACTTGGGGCATCCCCCGGGGGGTGCCCCACCCTTGGAGTATGCTCAGGGGGTGCCCCCACCCTTGGGGTATCCCCGGGGTGCCCCCAACATTTGGGGTATCCCCTGGGGTGCCCCCACCCTTGGAGTATCCCGGGGGATTGCCACTACCCTTGGGATATCCCGGGGATTGTCCCCACCCTTGGGGTATCCCGGGGTTGCCATAGAGTTTTGGGTATCCCCGGGGATGCCCCCTCCCTTGGGGGGTGCCCCTACCCTTTTGGGATGCCCCCCACCCTTGGGGGTGCCTCCATCCTTGGGAGTGCCTCCATCCTTGGGGGTGCCCCCACCCTTGGGGGTGCCCCACCATTGGGGGTGCCCCCACCCTTGGGGGTTCCCTGGGGGGGCCTCCACCCTTAGGGTATCCCTGGGGGTGCCCCCCACCATTTTACTCCCTCTTTAGTCTGATGAGTCTCTAGTTTACTAGCTCCCTATATTATGTTCTTCCATCTGATTTCATCAGATCGAAGTACATTATCATTTTATATTTAGTCTGATGATGATGATTAAGACTGAGATTAAGACTAAGATTAAGACTAAGACTGAGATAGTGATAGTAAATTTCCAAGTGCTCTCACGCACTGGGATTTTGATGTATATAAGCCAAATTTAACATGTGAACTTTATAAACCTACATAAAGTAACAGGCTCGTTTTCGTTTAGTGTCGTTGAGGCCCGAGCGGGGTAGTCGCAAAAAAAAAAAGTTCACTTGTTCTCACTGAGTCTGCTTTTCATGTATAAAAGCCAAAATTAACATGTGTATTTTATAGACCAACCTGCATCATGTAACGGGCTCCTTTTCTTTTTAATGTTGTAATGACCCGAGGGGGGGGGGGTCTCGTTAAATTTTTTTTTTTTTTTAATTATATTGCTAGGCTGGGGGTCACCTTGGGGGAAGGAACATTGAAATTCTATATTTTACAAGGCCTAAGAGGGTCACCTCGCAGGGGGGTCTCGTAATTTTTTCCTTTTTTTGCTAATTACGTTGCTAGTCACCTCGGGGGAAGGTAAATTGAAAATTCTATATTTTACACTGTACATCTTGACTGCCTGTCAATGCCAAAATACTTTGAATATTATGTTCCATGTAACACAGTGGCCAAATGGCAAAGGTTCTCTCATAACAGAAATTCATTTCTCACTTCTTCTTCGTAAAAGCTTACCATTTACCCCCACCAAGTCAATTTTCAAAAAATTATTTCAGCTCCGATCGAAGAACATTTTAGCACCGCGCCGGTTCTAGTTAGTTTATCCCTAATCTGCTACTCACAAGTTTACAACCTCTCTTGTCCACCAGTGCGGGCAAAAACCGTCGGACAATCGGCTTTTGCCGACTATTTTTACGAATGTCCGACCTGCCTCAGGTCCATATCAGACAAAAAATCCGAAAGGGACTGCTTTGGATACTTAAGGACTCAATTGGGCAATCAGCAAGTCTTTCAATGGCAGTGTAGATGGCAATTTGTAGTTGTTTAAAGTGAGCCGAATTGCAGTTAATTGAATTGCAATTCTGCCAGTTTTGAGCTTCCTTTGACCCTAAATTGACCTAATTGCAATTTTGGACCAGTTACAGTGTTCCTGACCAAGTGTCAGAGCTGAGTACAATCAACAACACTATTAACTCAGTTCTTCACTCTTTCAATATCTTGATGCCAATATTCTCATGAATGCAACTTTTACCATATTATGTGATCAATCCAGATTAAAACAAAGACGTTTGTAAAATGTGTTATGAGATTTAAAATATATGAATCTCACATGTGTGGAAAATAAAATGGAAATTAATCATTTGGCAAAATGTATTTTTTTTCCAAAATATCAGCAGGCCTACTTCTGGGAAACAGTACTCATACTATGCAAACCTTGTGATGCTTTCTGCATGAACATTGAATTGTATTAGACAGTCGCAAGTTTAATAGACAGAGTATTGATTAATTACTACCACAGGAAGATCAATTTTTGTCTGACGAAAATGAAAATTGTCTGACCAGAACTCTCTCTCTGTCAGACAAAATGTCTGACCAAAGACAATTTGCTTTCGCGTGCACTGTTGTCTACCCTCTGCTCCCTCACTAGTTCACTTCCTCACTCATTCACTCTCTCCACAGTTTGCCAACTCACAAGTTTACCTACTCCCTCCCAAGTCTGCTCACTCACCAGTTGACTCTCTAGAATGCACCCTAACTAACTTACCCATAAACGGCCACAAGTAACTCTCTCCTAGTCACTCCCTGGTTTTAATACAGACTAGTTTACTCCCTCCCAAGTCCGATCCCTCAAAAGTTTACAGACTCCCACGTCTGCACTTTCCCCAATCTAACCCAAAACTAGAACTTTTACTTTCTTCAAAGTTGTGAGTACAAAAAGGTTCATGTAAAATTAGTTCCAAAGCAGGTCATTGAGCAATAAATATATTCCACCTTTAAAAATCTCACTAATAACAATTATTATGCAAAGATTGCTAAACCCACTGTTTGAATCCTCGGATTCTTGTTTCTGATTCATCCTCAGTTTTCTCCCTCTATATTATTTTATCCCTTGAAAGTCTGATCTCCAGATCTATAGTTTACTTCCTCCCTACTAATAGTTTACTTCCTCTGTAGCTTCTTTCCTTCCTAGTTCACTCAAATGCAATCTCGCCTTTGATTCACTACAACCCAAGTCTTCTCCCTCACTTATTGACATACTCCCAAGTAAGCTTCCTCAATGTATTGCACCCTGCTCTCTCACTTGCTACTCAGTTCCTCTTTCATGTCTGTTCTCTCCCTTGCCCAATTTAACCATCTTAGCTCGTTTCTCCCAAGTCAGCTCCCTAACTAATCAGCATCTTCTCTGGTCTGCTTCCTTCCCAGTTCGCTCCCATGATCCCTCCAGGTCTGAGAGAGAGGTCTGCCTTATCTGAAACCTCCCTAATCAAAATGCTAATGTGCTCCCAAGTTTGCTTCACACAATTTGTTACCCTCATCGGCATCCCCTTAGTTCTTCAGGGATCCCCCTATATTTTCTCTTCCTTGCATTTCACATCCTCACTCATCTACTAGCTCCCTATTTTGCTCTGGTAACTCTCATGCGACTCACTTGCCTCTAAATAGCTCACACCGGCGCTGATGGGCGCAAAACACAAACTCACTCACTCACGCGACTCACATGCAGCATCAATCTCAAGTTTGCAAACATTTTTAACCATGGGGAGAAAGTTCTACTGAATATATTGTGAAAAGTCGCAAACCCAGAAAGAAGCCTCATTCAGTGACATTCACCTATGCCTCATTGTGAACTTCACCTGTGCCTCGTTTAGAACTTTGTTTCTGCCTCATTCTGAACTTCACCTGTGCCTCATTGAGGCTCATTCTGAACTTCACCTGTGCCTCGTTCTGAATATTGCGGCATGTAACTATACTTTCACTTGTATATTGTTTTACCGGATAAGGACCACCATTCAGATCAACAAGCACATGATAGACCTTGTAGTTAATTTCAGGTCGACTCATGACTGTCGAGTATTTGTGACAGTATGGCCAGCAGGACCAGCACTGCCAGTTTGATTTGGATAAAGTAGAGGATGTGACAAGGCCAAGGGAGCTAGGGCAAAGTCATGAGGACCTGACTTCCAAGTAGAAAGTTTGAAAACCCATGAGGCTGTACAGAAATAACTATAAGAAATTGATAAAAGAGGAACTGCTTGGGGCTATAACAGTTTAAGTTAACACAGCCTTTGAAATTGGATGGACACTTTATTGTTTGGGGATGCTCACCTTGTAGTCATTTCATACTTTTACTTGTCATCTGGCTTGGATGGAGAGAGCGTATCTTCCTGGTGTCAACTGTCGAAGATGAAGTCTTGACAAAAGTTACTTGGAATTCTGCTTCTAATTTACAATTCGCCAACCAGTGTTCAGTTCAAATGCATCACAAACACAAATTGCACAACTTCGTGCAACCAATTAACGCAGAATTGCCGCACTCATTGGAGTAATCAACGAAGAAAAGGGCCTCAAAAGTTGTTGTTCAGAGGAAGATACGCTCTCGACCAAGCCAGTATTTATAATGACAGGCGTTCAACGCTGAACAACCTGAAATTTGATGTCATTTGCACTCTGATTGGTTAAAAAATAGGTCATCTGGGTCTGGCCAATCAACGTCGAGCTTGACTGTCGCAAATCATCTCATTGTCGTAAATGGACTTGAAACTGATCACCAGAGGGCAGTAAAATCACCTTTTTGGTCCCTTTGACACAACAACATTTATCAGGTAGGATAGCTGCTAATTACATGCCTCAGAAGGAATGTCATGCAGAAATATTGATGTGATTATTTAACTCATACATTTTTCAATGCAGGATGGGGACTTATCTTTCCAAAGCATCTTTAGTTTCTCCAGAAATCACCAATCAGTACAAGCTGATCAGCAAGAAAATTTCCTTCACTAAATTTGTCCTACTTTTACTTGGCTCATGGACTTTTTACAAATTCTTCATCAAAATATACTTGTCTCCTCTTCGAAAGGTAAGAAAAGAAGTGATGAATGTTGTCAAGTTGACAAATATATATATATATAAATTAATTGATGTAGGCCTACATTTTGTAAAACATTATGGGATCAACTGATCGATTTGCAGTGTTTTGACACCACTGGACCACCGAAAAAAAAAGTTTAACTTTTAACTAATTTTACAATAACTTAACACAAAAAAGTAACATTGATGATCTTTGTCTCAATAAAAATAATCCTCTAAAAGTATCTTAATTAACGTCTCGCCATGGATTTTCAGATCCCAGGTCCATCATACAATCCAATCTTTGGAAATGTGCGAGAGGCAATGGTGGGTGAAGCAATGGACACATCAGTCAAGTACGAATATACAATAACGCACAAAAGACTGACACTTAATTTAAAATTGTAATATATAGGCCTATTTATTATCAATATTTCACTTTCCAGATGGGTGAAGAAATATGGAGGGATTGTGCACTTCTACCATCTTTTAGGAAGGGAGCGTGTTCTTGTTGCTAGTCCAGAAGGTTTAAGACACGTTCTTGTCACCAATGAACAAAACTATGCAAGAAGTACATTGCCAAGTTCAAGTGCATTGTAAGTGAACTTGTATTTCAGGATAATAAGTTTGACAATGTATGTGTATTGTACAATACACATCTATGCAATTTACCACTCCTTTGCAACAACCCGCCTATAATTTGGGGCTTAATTACTTCCACCTTATAAAAACAATTAGGCCTAAGTGTATTTTAACTGCCAGTCTGTCAGATATAGGCTGGCTGTTGCTTTGATTTTGTATGGTACCTGACGGGCACCACTGAGGATGGCAATTTACCTCTGCAGTCCTGATGATTAATTTTGAGATACTTTTCACCCTTCATTAAAGGTCAATGCTGAACCGATCAGTTTTTGGAGTGATAGGAACAGAACATGCAGCTCAGAGAAGACTTCTAAATCCTCTCTTCACAAAAGATTCCATAAGGGGTAGCTTGTGCATTTTGGTTTGTCGGATTTCCAATTTGAAAATAAGCCTTTGTATAGGACTAAATGCAATTTGTCACACCACATGTAATTGGTATTACTTAATTTTCAGACTACTTGGAAATATTCCAATTAACCATTAATGAGATGATAGACAAATGGAATAAAAGGCTCACTTCTAACGGGCCAATGTCAATTGAAGTTCAACAGGATTTCACTGCAATGGTAAATAGCAAATGCATTTCAAACGTTTTTTCAAATGAGATGTTTACATATTTCCTAGTAGTTAAAGATGATGAGCTGTTTACTGGCAATGATTCTTGACATTTCAGACATTGGATGTTTTTGGGAAGTCAGTGCTTGGTATTGATATTGATAGTCTCCACGATCCTAACAATGAAATGTCTTGGGCATTTCGAAGTCTCACGGGCACTGATTCAGTGAGGTAAAAATTAACAAAGCTAAACGCTTCACCATTGTTTACAAACTAGACAACCCAGTTTTCATCAAGATCATCATTTGCCTGCTTTAGAAAATTAGCAATATTACATGCGTTCCATGATCCCCTATAATTTGGAAATGTTTCAAGCATCACTGCATCAGAGGGTCGATTGAAATGACTGCAATTAATACTATGTCCTTTCTAGTTTCCTTGCAGCTTTTCCAATTCTGCGCTGGTTGCCACTATCGTCAAACAAAAAATTTAAGGAACAACAAAGATCACAAAAAAAGGTCATTCAACTGATGAAAGAATTGGTGGACAATCCAGATGACAATAAAGGTAACTAAAAACTATTAGACACCGAACATAGGATAATCAAATTGTTACTAATTCAGTCAGCTGCAATCTCATATTTAAATTTTGGAGATGCTGGCTGAGTAGCAGACTGAGCAGCTGACTGAATTGCTGAGTGAACTGCTGACAGAGCAACTGGCTGAACAGAACTGCTGACTGAACGGTTGACTGAGCAAGTGGCTGAACTATTGACTTAACGACTGACTGAGCGACTGACTGAATAGCTAACTCAATTGCTAACTGAATTGCTGACTGAGCAACTGGCTGAACTGCTGACTGAACGGCTGACTGAATTGCTTACTGAACTGCTGACTGAGCTGCTGACTGAGAGCTGTTGATTGAACTGTTGACTGAACCACTGAACCGACGACTGTTCAGTAAACAGTTCAGTCAACAGCTCTCAGTCAGCGGCTGACTGAATGGCTGACTGAGTAACTGGCTGAACAGCTGACTGAGTAGCTGACTGAATTGCTAACTGAACTGCTAACTGAACTGACTGTGCAACTGGCTGAACTTCTGACTGAATGGCTGACTGAATGGCTGACTGAATTGCTGACTGAATTGCTGACTGAATTGCTGACTGAATTGCTGACTGAATTGCTGACTGAACTTCACTGAATTGATGACTGACATGCTGACTGAGCTGTTGACTGAACCGCTGACTGGCGACCGGCTGAACTGCTGAAAGAACTGCTGACTAAACGGCTGCTTGAGCAACTGGCTGAACTACTGGCTGAACAACTGACTGAGTAGCAGACTGAATTGCAAACTGAACTGCTGACTGAGCAACTGATTGAATTGCTGACTGAATTGCTGACTGGACTGCCGACTGAATGGCTGACGGAACTTGACTGAATTGTTGACTGAGTTGCTAACTGAGCTGCTGACTGAGCGACTTGCTGAATTGCTGACTGAACAAATGGCTGAACTGCTGACTGAACTGCTGACTGAGTGGCTGACTGACTTGCTGATTGTGCAGCTGACTGAGTAGCTGACTAAGCTGCAGCTGAACTGCTGATTGAGCATTTATTGACACAGATTTGTTCTTTTGGAAATCACTCTTGTTTCAATTTTTTTAAGATAGTCGAAAGAAACTGACTTTGCTACAAAGACTGAAGATGGCCAGAGATGAAGAATCGGGAAGAGGCTTCTCTAAGGAGGACATCATCGGTCAGCTGATAGCATTGATAATTGCTGGTCATGATGTAAGTTATTTGTAATTTATTACAGGCCTAATGACTTTTCACAAGTAGGAAACTTTGTATCTCAGGAGTCAGAACAGAGGTCGGTGCATGACCGATCAGTGAAACATATTTCATAACAACTTTTTCCTTTTCAATATTTGATTAATACTTCTTTCTTTTATTTTTCAAAAAGACTACATCTTGGACCCTTTCCTGGATTCTACTGACACTGGCCCTCCATCCTGAGGTGCAAGAAAAAGTTAGACAAGAGGTCTTGCAGGTGCTTCCCTCTAGTGGATCAGCCACATTGGATCATTTGGACAAAATGCCATACCTTTATGCGGTCATTAAAGAATGCCAGAGGTGCAAGATATTTAAATATCAAATTTTTTACTCCTTTTTATTGAACAAGAACAAGCAAATTTATTTCTATGCATACATTTACAGGTTATACCCTGCAGCCCCCAACTTTGTTCGAAGAGCAATTAAAGAGGACAAAATCGGACCATACTTCATTCCAGCTGGAACAATCGTTATCATTCACTTTGGAGCACTAATGAGGTATTAAAGTAGCAAAGCAATAATGCCAATATATAGCTCACGTTCGAATTCTGACTATCAGTGGAATCAAGACATGCATTGTAAGATCTACTAGCATGCCACTCTGCTGATTGGTGTTCTATCTTTTTTCAGGAATGACGCCATTTGGCAAGAAGCGGATAAGTTCAAACCAGAACGATTCCTTGGTGATCAAACACATGACTTGTACCACTACTTGCCATTTTCCACTGGACCCCACACCTGCCTTGGCATACAATTTGCCAGAGCTCAACTTCGAATTGCTGTCGCTCAACTTTTGAGGCACTTCAGATTTTCAGTACCGGCCAATGTTCACTTCAAACGTAAACTAAGAGTGACTCTTAAATCAGAGCCACCCGTCAGGCTTCTGGTTCAAGCCGTAGAAGATTAATCAAGTAGGCATCTTGGCTACAGCCTGAAAGCATTGGCAAGAATTCAAGTGACTTCCACTAGGCCATTAAATAGCTTGTAATACTAATACATACAGTATAGTCTCAATGGATGGTCATATACCAAGTATCTCTGACCTGATGAAAGCTGATGAAGGATGAAAGCATTCATGTGATATTAACAATATACGTTTGTATGTACAGCTTTTTTACAAACAACTGTTTCTTTGTTTAAATAAATTTTATAAGATGAAATGTTTATTACGGACTTCCAACACAAGCCAACACAAAACAACAGAACTTCCTTGTAAACAACAATCAATAATAATTCCAAACTTATTTTTTAGGCTAAAGGTTAGTAGAACTTTATCCCTGAATATAAATCCACTTATTTATTATAGCAACTGTAGTCTTCATTCCACTGGAGATATGTCTCCTTATTTTAGAGTGACAAATCAATTGAAACTCATTGTGTTAGTGGTAACAGAACCCAAACAATAACACTGGGAATGAAAAATCTTACCAAGCTTGCAAACTAACTTCATTGTTCAGTAAGTTGGAAGGTAACACATCAGAACAACTTGAATTTCTTGTCACAAAACACTATTTATTGCATTCAATTCTTCAGAAGTTAGAGGCTGTAAATCAAATCCTTTCAGAGAGTCCTTCTTTTCAATGTCTCTTAGCTTGGACAGCTTCTGTTTTATCTTGTGACGAGTGTCGTTTATTTCTTCGTCCAGGTTATCAAAGTCTGGAAAAAAAAAGTTTCAGTTAGCTACGAAATTAAAGGGGCAACTCTTGCCATGAAATCTTTTCACAAAATGCTCTTGGACATATTGGTGCAAAAGGCCAAGTTTATTTACAACACCCACCTTGCTGTAATGTTTTCTTGGTCTGAGGAGTGGGAAGCTTCATGAACATATTTCCGATGCACACCCATTGTTTCTTGGTGGTTTTGTCCTTGGTCAAAACCCTGGAAATGAAAAATTGTAAGTGTCAAAACTTGTAGGAATTCTAATTGATAGCCCAATATATCTATAAGCATTTTGTTGACACCTACCTGAGAGCTTCTCTTGTTTTGTGGCGTCTTCTGTCCAGATCAATAATTTTTTGCTTGTCACTCAGAAGGTCTTCCGCAGCTGCCTCAGCTTCCACAAGGTACTGCATCAGATGATCTGAATCTAATGTTTGCCAGGCCATCGTTGCAGTATTCTGAAAGACAGGCTCTAAGTAAACAAGCATCCCTAACAATCTGGCAAAAATATCAGATTATTTTGGATCTGTTCAAAGTAGTAATTGAAAGATCCTTCACCCAATTAATCCATGAGCTTAAAGAAATGCATTCCCAAACATAAATTACAAATGTTCCAAAATCATTACCATATTATGAAATGAGCCAGTGACACTGAGTGACACGCAGGCATGCAGAGACTGACAATTTGACATCAGCTAGAAAGCATCCTTGAAAGACCACGAAGCATTGCTCAAAATGACAATTTTGTAACCAAAAAATAAGCAGATACAGAACTTTATCTACAAATAAAACAAAGAAACATTTGATAAAATCAACAAATTTATTTTTCAAGGCATAAAATTATTATGGAACTCCATTCTGTACTTCTTCTCAAATTCTCTCTCTTTTGACAGTTTTTTTGCCCTGGCTTTTTTGCTCAGGGTTGTCGCCTTCTCTTTTCGAACAGAAGGAAGTCTCACAGATTTAACAGCTTTAGAGTCATGCGGTTGGAAATGAGTAATCCGAGCCTTTTCTTTGGCTTTTTTGTCCAGTCCTAAACCTTTGCGATCTCTTTTTAGCAATGTCTTAACAGGGTACTTGCGCCCCTGACTGTCATTGCCCAGCCCTTTATCTTCATCCCATCCACTCCTGAGCAACATCTGAAATCCTTTATTGCTGTGGGGGATTAAATATCCATCTGTCTTTGTAGGCAATTTCATGTTAAAAAGATGCAAAGTTGAAGTCTCATGCGACTGCTGGCTACAATCCTCAAAATGCTTCTTACAAACTTCACAGAAGAACTTAGGATACTTAGGGCCAGAGTCTTTATCCTGTTTAGCCTTCTCTTTATACGGAACTCCATTGACGTGATCTGTTAATATTCTCATAAGTTCTCCGTTTCTTCTACGCTTAGCTAAATCCAAAGCACTGATACCTTTGTTGTCAGTCATGAACATGTTACACTCCTGCCATAGGAGGTATTCAACGATCTCCACATGTCCTTCTTGTGTGGCGCACATTAAAGCCGTCCAACCGTAATGATCCTGCGCATCAAGGTCCACCCCCGACTCCACACAGTCTTTGAGGCGTTTTAGTTCTCCATCCTGAGCAGCTTGCAGGAAATCTTTCACCGAAGCAGTCTGCTTGGGGCTCGATTTCTTTTTTGATTCAGATGAAGAGTCTTGTGTTTCACTCCTTTTTCGTTTCGATGGCACTCCCTTATGATGTTTGTGAGAGGGGCCCGGTAGGGGAACTCCACAAGTTTCTTTTTTGCCTTGATCTTTATGTTCACCGTCTTGACTTTGACTCGAACCAGCTTCATTCAGACCAACCAAACTTGCATAAAAATCCTTGACGTCATCACCATCATCAGTGGCTTTAATCTTCTGATCATGTTTGGGCTTCTTAGGTGATGTACTTTCCAAATCAGTCGCTCGAACGAAGTTATTATAACTATACAATGCCATGATCAATATAATGTGTACCTGAGATTGTAGCTGGATTCAAACGTGCTTTGTAACTCAGCAACAGCAAATTTTTAAGTAACACAGCCAACTGATCCCTTCAAACCGTCCGACTGAACGGCATCTGGAATAAACAGAAATTGTTTTGGTGTAACTGAGTATGGAACTAAAAATAGCCTAGGCCTAAATCAATCAAATTCGCACTACAAGGACTATTTAAAATGTGGCAATTACACTTAGGTAGGGGCCTATTTTAGTTAGGAGAATGTCGGGCTATGCATTCCCTGATTCTAGAACATAATGGACACTAAGGGGCCCTGGGGGAACCATTTAATCTCAAAAGGGGGGGGGGCTTAAGAGTTTTTTAAAGATCTTGATTCTGATGGATCACTGAGACAGTGACACAAGTAAACATGAACTACTCGGCATATAGTCAACTACTCCTTCTCACACGTTTAGGCCTACCTAACTTTCCTTAACGAGTTACTCCAGGAACTGACTTAAGACTTACAACGTTAAGAAAGTTCACAATTCGTCCATTTCACGTTGTTTTCCATCAGGGCAATCCCGCAGCTAGCAGGTGCGCTGAAGAAAATATAAAAGAAATTTCGTTTTACATTACCTTATCCCAAATCTAGCTGATTGTCTGGGAAAGAAATCCATATATTTTTATCGAAAAGATGCAGATTTTTTCAATCAATCAAATCGCGTGTTTTAGGATTTCTTATTTCACGTTGCCATTAGCAACAAGTTGGCATCAAGATGGCGAGCGTGGTGGACGAAAAAGAGGACTCCATCCTTGAGGGACAAAGAACATCACTTTTAGATGTGATTGAAGATCGAAATCGGGCTCTGAGCAAGGTGCTGATACTACTCTTAAATTTATTTAAATGTTTTGAAAGAGCAAGACAAATAAGACTAATCAATCAAAAGGCAAATCATGCCTTCCACTACCATACAAACACCATAGGCGATAGGCCTGCCATGATGAGGCATGAGCTAATGATAGGCATCGCAGTTCATTTACAGTCCACTAATACGGTAACTAATTTAATGCAGTGCAGCGAGGCGTGTGCTACTTGTCGTATTCACCGGCTGTACCCCAACTCCCCCCGATCCGCCTATGTGCGCAGCTGGGTGCTGGGTAGACTAGGCCTACACATGCTATGCTCCAGTATGCCACATAATTTCTTCATCATCAGTGGTCGAAATAGGCCATGCTATTTAGGGGGGTCTTTCAGTTGGAAGACCCAAAGGGTTGAAGCCCTTGTAGCTGGCAGTCCGCGGGCCGCTAGCGGGCCGTCTGAGGTGCCGTGAAGCCGAAGTTTTTCAGATACTCTAAAAATGAACTCTGGGCTTTTTATCTCAGAAAATTAGTTGTGAAAACCCTATTGGTAATGTATATAAATTAAAAGAGGTTGTTGTTTGCTGATTAGGCTTTACTTGCTGCTTTATGCTCACTTCGCAGCACACTTTCAGTATTTGGGGGGGTTTTTTGAGGACCCCCTCTGGGTCCTTTTGAAAAATGTATTTGAGGGGGTCACATGAGCATTTGGGGGGGGTCAAACCCCCCTGATTTCGACCACTCTTCATCATCATCATCATGTTAATTAAACGTAATAACTGATTATCATCATGTAAATCAATTAACGCATTGATTCATCAATCATGATTCATGAGGCTTTATCGCCATTCCCGGGCATTGGTATGTTTGGTATTGACTTTCGACTTTGCTTTTAAAGTGTCTATTTAAAGTGATTGGCCTATACAATGCCGACTTAATTAAAGCCATGAGTTGTGTTGTAGAAAGATAAATTCATTATTGTTCTGTCAACATTCCGTATTAAAGTCAAAGTCTTATAACATTTGGTGATTTCACTTAATGCTGTGCGAAGAATCCTCAGTCCCAAAAGGTCAGTATATCAATGCACGTTATCAGTGATGTCATGTCATGATCATTCACTTCGATGTGCATGTATGCATACAGTGTATATGTTGGCCCAGAGCTCGATAGTGCATCAACTATAACTGTTACACAAGTTGAAGAAGCTAATCTTGGATTGTTCAATTAAATGCAATATCTGTAATCACACGAAGGCTTCCAGAAATTACAGCAGTCCATACACTATGAAAACTGAAAAAATATAAAACGCTTTTGGCCTAAATTTTACTGAATAGTCTAAATATACCAAAGAATTATTTTACCCTGGCAGGATGTCAATTTTAACTTTACATTGATGTTTCATTATCTAATTTCCAGAAGGTAAGTTATCTCTTAGCTGCTCTTCAGTTCTGACATAATGTTCTCATTGCTCTATTTAAAATTCTGCTGTTGTCTTTAACATTTTACACAAAATTTAATTACAATTTGTTTTTGGCAATTGCAGATGGTCATTCATTTCATGTTAAAATTTTGATGTAACCACAAGCATCACTCATAAAATATTTTCACCAAATAAAAGTAGTTTCATGAATAATTTTGCATGATTACAAAAATACATGCATGATTGCAGCATGAACATAATTGATATAATATATAAAAGTTATAATTTAACTTGCAGGAATCACTTGATCATTTTGAAACCATATGCACAGTTGATAGTTGCACTTGAAATTCCAAACTTTTGCAATTTTCTTTTAAATGTTTTGTATAGGATCGATTTGATGTCATTCTAATTTTGTGACATTTCAGAAATATCTCCTTCACAGGATTGTCATTGTATCGAAGATGTTTCACAATCGGTTTGAGGACATTGGGCGTAAGTTCACTAAATAAATTAAAATTTTTTTAATGACAAATCAAAATAAGTAATGTGTAATATTTACTGCCATTCATGAGGCCTAACATCTTATTCATTTGCTAGAATATCCAAGACATTTCTTATTTCAGAATTTTACGAGAAATTTTTTCGGGACATTCAGAACCAGTACCAGTTGGATGGTGTAACCGGTCTCCTACTCATGTTTCCAAAGCACTGCATTCATGTAGTGGAGGTAATGATCTTCTTCTATAAACCAACAATGGCATGTTGAATAGCCACAATTTATCAACTCATTAAGCATTCCAATTTCAGCGTCACAAGCAACTCTTCCAAAAGTTTTTGTCTCATTTCAGACATCAGATGAGGTCATCCTGGATATTGCCAAGGACCTTCTACGTCAGCAAACTGCGACTGAAGAGGCCCACTTCCAGATGTCTAAAATCCTCGTCGTTTCACATAATGTATCCTTTGATGTCTTGCATGTTTGTAAGCTGAAACCTTGCTTTTTCAAATATAATGCTCCAGTCACATTCTTCAAGAGCCAAGAAGTCTCAACTTCTATACTCATGTTGCGCAAAATGCAGTTCAAAACTTCAGACAAATAATTGTCATCTGAACTGTTACTGAACTGTCCAACAGGATTTTTCTTAACCATGAACGATTCCACATAGGCTGTACCAGTATTGGAGTTACAGAACCCTGGATATTGAGGCAGCAAAGATAGACGACTATGAACCTTCAAGCGACGTGGAAGAGGTTGTGGGTGAAGTCCTAACCCAACTGTTACAACTGGGAGTATACTTGTCAAAACAGCCAAAGGTAATTCTATCAACACCGCTTGATGAACAGCAGAATTCTAGCGATCAGCTGAAGTTCACCGCAATGAGGGCCATCACTATAGAACTTTCCATGATATAGACATGACCTTCCAATAGCCTATACCAGGGTTCCCACTCTTTTACCAAGTTCAAATTCAAGGCTGCCAAAACCAATTTTCAAGGTCTTAACCCGCAATTTTTTCAACCTGTTTTTGCCTTCCTGACAGTTGTCCTAAGTCCATTATTTGTTGACCCTTTTCAATTTTTGACAAGAGAACCCCAAATTCAAGACCTTTTTCAGGTTTTCATTGGAAATACATTTTTCAGGTTTTTCCAGATCTGGAAAAGCACAACCCAAAATTCCAGGTAGAGTGGGAACCCTGCCATACAGGCACAACCAATGAACTTCAAGCCTTTACCATGAGGCTAACAAACCAATTGTTGGGTTACTGAATCATTAATTAGCCTAATCTAAAATTGTATTATCATGTTTCATTTCAAGGCGACCAAAAATACCGGAGACAGTTTACACGAGTCCAAACCAGAATTGTTACCAGATCAAGGTAGGAAACTTAACAATCAACAAGGCAAGGAGATCCGATTCTAAAATCTCCCATGGCTTATGCCATACATATCAACTCTGCTCATACAAAAGAACTTTTTTTTCCAGCTGTCCTGTCCTACTTCATAGAGAATGACTTGAGATGTTTGGTGACCCTTCCTCAGATTATCAACACATATGCAAATCCTTTCGATGTAGTATTAGCCAGTGGTAAGTTACGAGATTAAGGCCTATCTTTAAAGCTACCACATGACCAAGTTAACGCCTGCAGAAGACATTTATGTCAAATACTTTTACTTGCAGAAATGACATGGCCCATGCCAATTCGACTGTTTCCCTACAACTGAAGATCAACCACAATTTCTCTACAAATGAAGTCTTGTCTGTGATGTCTGTTATTTAGTCAAATAAACATTTTCATATAATTAAATGAAGCATTTCTTCAGAAATATTGTTTTTATAAATAATTATTATAAATTTAGCGAAAACATCCAAGAACAGATGAAACCAATGGGTTTTGAACAAATGAAAATCACAAACAAGCTTGGGGAACCCTCAACTGCAGTTTCGTCTAATCACCTTGTATCATCCTTTCAAATCAAAGAGACACCATTGGTAGGTCAGCGCAGATTTATTGGAAACAGCATGATACAGATGAACAAATGATACGTGTGATGTGATGTTCAATTAGTTCTTTGACTTGAGTTCCTTAACTGCCAGACCTGCAAAGAATCAAATCGCAAAATTAATTCAGTAAGTCTTAGGTAAGTGGCCATCAAAACATAGATCTACCTCCCATTACTCAGAACCTTTGCACAATAAAAATATGGTAGACAGCCTAACAATGTGCTTATAAGGCCTACATCTACATGAAAGCACAAAAATGCATGTCTTGCGCAAAAGATCATTGACTTCCATTCAATCAAATTGACTCTTTAAAATTATGGCTTTTTAAAAAGCTGCCTTTAGGTGGTAATTTAACTGCATAATCTAATATGGCCTAAACTGCCAAACTGGAGTAACGTTGAAGTAATTTATGACAAGCCTATGCAAATTCTTTCAAAGGCAGAAATCAACACTGACACCGGTATTTTGAATTAGACCAACATTCATGAAGATCATATGCCTAAATATATGAAGACTAGGACATACCTGGAGGCAAAGACTGCTTCAACTTCTCAGCCTTTTCGCGATCCTGGATGACCAAGGTGTACAAGAATCGGCTACATCGGACCTTGAATTTCACATTCTCCTTATTCTTCTTGATCTTGACAGCTGAAAAGCATAAAAACAAACAAGTTAAAAACAATCACATGATAGGCCTAGATGCAAATCCAGGCATTTAATTTGGCTACAAGACAGAACACCTGAAGGATTAGGGACCGTTCAGAATTCATGACTGGGGGGGGGGGGTTTAAACATTTTTTCTTTGTTAAAATTTCTAACCCCCCTTGGAAGTGTTGCCAAAAAATAATACCCCCCCCCCTTGAAACACGTGTGAAAAGTAAGTACCCCCTCGGCCAAAACTCCCACCCCCCCAGTCATAAATTCTGAACGGTCCCTTAACGTTTTGTTTGTTGAATGTCAAGGTGTCATGCATTAAATATCTATCAGTGCAGGGCATCACAAGTGGACAAACATAGGCTTAGGCCTTACTACAAAATGGTTTTGAGTTCTACTCACACTTGGCATCCTTTCTCCTGGCTGTCAACAGGAAGTCTTTGATTTCTTGGATCTGCCTCGGCTGAAAATCAAAATCAAGAGTCATTTATGAACATGTGACAAGTCTCACTGCAACACCAATAGAGCACAACTTAATTACAATTTACATAGGCCTAGTATCACAACCTTTAAATTAAGAAGACACTGTCAAGAAATACCATAGTTAAATCTCAACTAGTATAGGCCCATTTAACAGTTCATATAATTTGAAAGCTCTTATCAGTATCAAACTGAGGCGACAGCATTTTGTCGGCCCGTGCACAGGAGGGAAATTGGGCATAATCACGAAATTTGTTCATTCCTGCCTCTGATAACAGAATGAGCGAGACCATTGAAAAGCATTGGCTGCCACTCGTTCTGTGATAGGCGCTGGTACCTTTATGACTTCGCAAATAATAAGCAGAAAATTTTCAATTTGGGAATGACAGTAGAATGAAAAAGATGCACTCACCATTTTGGTACTACTGTGTCCGGAGCCTGAAATTGGAAAACAGCAAAAAGATAGAATGCTAGGAAATTGACATCTGTCAAAATATACATCCCAATTATCGCCCACCACAATTAATGTTGTAGGACCTGTGATCTCTTGTGCGCCTCATTGAGGGCATTCAAAAACAACCTTGGATAACTGAACACAAAGTTTAAAAGCCGCAGAATGTTTTTTACACAGAAACTAAACACTGTAGTTCTCCTGTCAGAGATAAATGTTCCATATATTGAAATTAAAGTTCAAAGACCTGTCACACACGCAATGTTTACAATCGTTAAAATAAATAATATTCGGTCTAAAACACCACAAAACCATTATAACATCGTAGACAATATACCTGAGTGTGTTTATTATTAATCTATTTCAGCAGATGGTTAATTTAAAGCTTAGATTTCGATGGATTTTAAGAGTTAATTTTACTCACGTCCGATGACTCGAAACACGGTGCAAAAGAGGGCGCTGCAAGGGAGCATTCATTGACATGTGACAGAAATTGTTTATTTGCTTTTCATGTAAAGGAACTGGCATAATTTTTCAAAAAATGTTACAATAACAATAAATTGGATTCAATTTAACACGACATTAAAATACAATCTGGCATTTTTAATCATATTCCATAATTTATGAAATTATAAAATGAGACCTCCCTTTGTTGTTGTCTGCTAAAACCTCATGGTGCCCTTGCCTGTCAGGAGCTGCAGTCAAGATGCCCATCAAATACATTGGCAGGACAACTTATGAAGAGGGCAAAACATTGTGGCAGATTCTCTGCAGGTTGAAGAACTTTGGGGTCGGTCGTATGGTCTACAGAAATCGATTTAACCAGGTGTATGCTGAGCCCAGTTACTATGTGATCACAAAAGTCAAGCCTGACATGTCAGATCCTGAGGTGAATACTTCTATACAACTTCAATCAACTTCTATTTGTTTTGTAGTGCAGTGACTGTCAGTTTAATCAGTTTAATCTGAGATGATAACTTAATAAGTCAAGCTACAGCACTAGCCTTCTGTACAATTACATTTTATGAAGACGAATATCGGAATGATATGTAATTTTAAAAGACGATACGCATAAACATAAATCTGTCGAATAGGGCCTATATCAGTGTATATATATGCTATATGCCTATGCTATTATGGTTAGTCGTATTGATTAATAACCATGTTAAATCGAGCTCATGGATTGATCATTGATGACATTCTTGATGACATTATTCTAGTTATAGATAATTGGGTTCCAGTTTGTTCGGCATGCTTATATTTATACTTTGAATAATCATTTGAATTTGATTGGTAATTCCTCATATTAGCTGTTTTTTCTTTCAACAGCATGCACGAGGAAGCACGGCCTGGGGTATGAAGGTTTGGCGCGGTCAGGCCCTCGGAGAAACACCAATGCAAGTCGGGTTCAAACCTGACTGGAAACTGGTTGCCAGGAAAGATGAAGACAAATTTAGGAATGCAGACTTTGAACAATTGGAGCCTCCTGTAATTCAAGACACGGCAGAACTACCTCCTTTGATGCAGTACATGATGAAATTGAAAGATCCAAACACAAAACCGCCAACATTGAAACTGAGCATTCGCCAAAACCCTCATAATAGAGCAATGTTATCGTCAGAGTTAGACTCACTTAAGTTATGATTAATGTTGCTGTTAACAAATTTAAATATTAGTTTATGCCATTGTACATATCAATAAAATGTATGTATTCCATTGGGATTTGTAGCTATTTGCTTGTTGATTTATATATAGTCACAAAAACACATTTTACAGTGTTTAACCCTTGTAGCCGCAACCGATTTTGGGTACACAAAGCCGCAATGGGGGCCTCTGAGGCCCCCTCCCTTTCTCAACCCTCAAATAAACAATGGTTTGAAAATTTTAAATTAAAAGTATTTTTAACCGACCTTATGCCGGTTAATCAAGGAGGGCTTAAACGAATTTTTGGTGAAATGGAACTCTTGTCCACTTGTCCACTTGTCCATGTGTCCACTTGCTCATGTGTCCACTTTTCCTGTCAAAATGATCAACACAGGGAAATCCGCTACGGATGGTTTTTCGAAGCAAGTGTTTCGAAAAATTACTAATAGGAAGGCCAGAACTAACAAACTATTAAGATTTCTATGTATTTGGACAACTTAAATGCGAAATAAACGCATCGCAGTGTCATTTAGGTGAGATCGTTGACTTTTCCCAGACCGGAAGCGGCCGGAGTTTGTGCGCATGCGCGAAGGAATTTTTCCGGACGATCGTTTTTTCGGGCAATTTCGTATACGTAGGAGACAAATTTAGCAGATTTCAAGTTTTTTGATGTATATTGGGTGATATAATTGGTAAAATAACAGTTATTTTAGTTCGGGCGTCGGATTTATGTTGACCGGAAGTGACCGAAGGCGGTGCGCATGCGCAAAGAAATGCACGCGCTTGAAGAAGAAGGACGCCATTAGAGAATCTGGTGAAATTCGAAGTGAAAAACGTGTTTTGTGATGTTGAAAGACGACGATTACAGATTAATTTGATCAAGGTGAGCTGTTTAAATAACCGTGCGCTTGTTGAGTTAGCGGAATCCGCTGAAATTTTCCGTTTTTGCTGTTCAGTTGTAAACCACTGACAGTCTACTATTGACAGTTACTTTGATTAACTTTTAATACGACGTATCGGACGTAATAATTTGAAACAATTCAGGCCATGTGCGCCGTAAAGTAGCGCTTTGGTTTACCTAAGCATAATGTATGCAAAATGAACTGATGTTTATAGTACCTGTTGTAGTAAATGTAGGTATGTGTTACTTGTGATTTTCATGTTTTTGACAGTTGCTACAGGTTGTCCTCCAAATCATCTTGACAGTTGCTGCAGATGTCTTCAAATGGAATTGATGTCAAGCCCATCTCATGTCTTAGTGGTTTTGTCATGAATTGAAGTTTGCATTTTTGTTGTAGTTAATGGATATGTGATTTGTGATTTTTCTATTTTTTGACAGTTTCTGCTGAATTGATGTCAAGCCCATCTCATGTCTTAGTGGTTTTGTCTTGAATTGAAGTGTGCATTTTTGTTGTAGTTAATGTATATGTGATTTGTGATTTTCTATTTTTTGACAGTTTCTGCCGTTGTCCTAGTATTGAACCTATATTTGAAGCTCAAAGAATCGTGTACTTTAATGATCCATTAGTGGTTGCATTAACTGGTTTACTTTTGGTCAGTTGAAGATTGTTGCCTTGAACAGACATTTCATAGCCAAGGACTACCCACAGTAAATGTGATTGTAATGGTTTTTACATGAAATACTGACAATATATGACAGTTTTGAGTACTCCTTTGTAGATTAGTGTTTAGGGTTGACAGGTTTAGGGTTGACAGGTTTAGAGTGAGTTTGTTACGCAGTAGGTTGTTCAGATCGTGAGTAGCTCTTTGTGAGTTATTCTGTTAGTGTAGAGTTTATATTTGTGACTGTTTTGGTGCAAGAACATTGTTAGTCAGTCGTCTTTACATGCAAAACATTGTAATGGACCCATGGTGTTATGCTGTTGTAGTGTAGGTGAAACATTGTGGGTGCAGAATTTCAAATTCTTGTTAAGTGTGTGTTTGTATGATGTTGCAGTAAATTGACAATTTGACCTGATTGTGATTTTCTGTATGTCTATATTGAGTATAGGACACTTTCTGAATTTTGTAAGACATGATTAAGTTATTATTTGCACATCTTGCAATTTATATTGTTTGAAAAGTACAGACTTGTGTTTGAAGTGTAATTCTAGTTAATTGAAAGGTGTGGACTTGTCTTTGAAGTCCTATTTGAGTTAATTGAAAGGTGCGGAGTTGCCTTTGAACTCCTGAAAGGTGCGGACTTGCCTTTGAAGTCCATAGAGGTGCGGACTTGCCTTTGAAGTCCAAAGAGGTGCGGACTTGCCTTTGAAGTCCAAAGAGGTGCGGACTTGCCTTTGAAGTCCAAAGAGGTGCGGACTTGCCTTTGAAGTCCAAAGAGGTGCGGGCTTGCCTTTGAAGTCCAAAGAGGTGCGGACTTGCCTTTGAAGTCCAAAGAGGTGTGGACTTGCCTTTGAAGTCCAAATTCAGTTGATTGAAAGGAGAAGAGGCGGTGGACTGCCCGGTAGTGTCCAAAAGTTTGAAAAGTAATGAGGCGGTGAACTGCCTGATAGTGTCCAAGAGTTGGGAAAATAAAGAGGCGGTGGACTGCCTGATAGTGTCCAAAAGTTTGGAAAATAAAGAGGCGGTGGACTGCCTGATAGTGTCCAAAAGTTGGGAAAATAAGAGGCGGTGGACTGCCTGATAGTGTCCAAAAGTTTGGAAAATAAAGAGGCGGTGGACTGCCTGATAGTGTCCAAAAGTTTGGAAAGTAAAGAGGCGGTGGACTGCCTGATAGTGTCCAAAACTTTGGAAAGTAAAGAGGCGGTGGACTGCCTGATAGTGTCCAAAAGTTTGAAAGTAATGAGGCGGTGGACTGCCTGATAGTGTCCAAAAGTTTGAAAGTAATGAGGCGGTGGACTGCCTGATAGTGTCCAAAATAATGGTAATTGAAATGTGAAAGGTGTCTAAGAAAAGTGAAATTGAACTTTCAATGAAGGATATCTAGTTGCCTGTTGAATTTGGATGTTTAAAGAACAATTGATATATCATACAAACATACTTGGTATACATTTTAAGTGAAATTACGTTGATAGGCCATCTTCAAATGTGAGGGTATTGAATCATTACCATGGCTGAAAGCAATGTTGATGTAATGCCAGTGTACAGCACTCATGTTATCTGTGGTACATTCCATCAAGGAGCAGATCTCTTCACAGATGTCAGTAAAGGCAAACAATGCACATGTAATGCACTAGTTGCTGTTTGTGTGTTGCCATATCATGCGGACAATATCTGTTCAAATGACTTGGATAACATTTTATATGAAGGCAATCATGTGTACTTGCAAACATCGGCAAAAGCTGATGAAAATGGCTACTTGTCATTCAATGATTTGCCAGATGAGCTAGATATACAAGGCAACACATACAAGATCACCAGTTTAGGTGAGCCTTATTATGGTTTTATGGATGCACAGTCTGCGCAGGCAAATAATTTTGATAGTTTGGAAGAAAATTGTGTAGCAGCATTTAGGCAAAGTCGCACAGCTTTGTTAATGTTAGGCTCTTCTGCTATGTGTTTATTCAGAGATGGAAATGATGGTTTCTATGTTTTTGACTCTCACAGTCGTGACAATGTTGGCTACATGACTCCTAATGGAACAAGTGTTTTATTACATTTTGCTTCTTTGACTCATCTTACATCATATCTTTTTGCATTGTCACACAGCATTTCCCAGAATGTTATGGCCTATGAATTGCAATGTATCACTGTGACAGTATCAATATTGCAAAGGAACGTGCACACTGAACATGATGTAACACAATCACATTTTGCAAATAAGTCTGCTGAATTGCTTGAGGGTTACTTTAATGACCAACATGAAAAGAATAGAGTGCACAGTGCAGCTTGCGGTGCTAGTGCAACAACAAATGAGTCAATCAAGCAAAAAAAAAAATTGCACAACAGGAAACCCAAAGCAGGACAAAATAGAAAATATGTGCCGAGAAATCGTGATCCTAAAGTTCCCAAGAGTGACGATCAGAAAAGAAGTCGGAAAGAATATGAAAGGCAGTACAAAAAAAAATATCGAGAATTGAAGAAAACACAAAAGAATTTACAGTCCACTGAAGCAGCTGATGACGCAGACAATGTTCAAATGAAGCATGTCATTGAACTTGCCAAGAAAGAGGAGAAGATAAAAAGGCGCAAAGAGTATGAAAAGCAGTACAAAAGAACGCGGCGACATTTGAAAAGACAAAAGAATGTACAACAGTCCACACAATCAGCCAATATGCTGCATTCTGCTGAGTCTGCAAATGACCCGGACAATGTTCAAATAATGCATGACATTGAATTTGCCAAGAAAGAGGAAAAGACAAAAAGGCGCAAAGAGTATGAAAAGCAGTACAAAAGAAAGTATCGAGAATTGAAGAAAAGACAAAAGAATTTGCAGTCCACAGAAGCAGCCGATGTGCTGCATTTTCCTGAATTTGCAAATGAGAACACTTGTGACAATTTATTTGAGCTGCCTCAATCATATTTGGACAATTGCGAAATTAATGTAATTGAAGAGTTGCTGCTTACTCACCAACCAACAAATAGTACTGCCATTCATAACACGGACAATGTGCAAATAAAGCATGATTTTGCACTTTTGGAGAAAGAGGAAAAGACAAGACATCAGAAAGAGTACCAAAGGCTGTACAAAAGAAAGTATCGAGAATTGAACAAAGGACAAAAGAATTTACAGTCCACTGAAGTAGTCGATGTGTTGCGTTCTCCTGCAAATGACCCGGACATTGTTCAAATGAAGCATGACATTGAACTTGCCAAGAAAGAGGAAACGACAAAAAGGCGCAAAGAGTATGAAAAGCAGTACAAAAGAAAGTATCGTGAATTGAAAAAAAGACAAAAGAATTTACCGAGCACACAAGCAGCCGATGTAATGTGTTCCCCTGCGTTTGGAAGTGAACAAACATGTGACAGTGTAATTGAACTGCCTCATTCAAATATTGATAGTTGTGACATGGATGTAAGTCAAGAGCCACTGCTTTGTCAGCAGCCAACAACAACAACTACTGAAATTGATGGTAACCTGGGCATTGATAGTTCAAGTGCCACAATAGGCCAAGCACAAGACAGAAGTGCTCCTGAATTTGTTGCTTACTCCAATAACAGCCACACATATTTTGCAGAAGATGTCATTCAGTCTAGCAATGATCCTGTTGATTTGCCTGCTGCAATCAATAAGTTTTTGAGAAATACCAGTGAGGGCCCCCGGTATGTCTGCGCTTGTTGTCAGCAAATGTGGTTTAAGACAAGTGTGGTACCGTTACACACTCAAGTAATCTGTATTCCACAACACCTGCTGGAGTTTTGCTTCAATGAAGACATGTTAAATTCAACTGACTCATGGTTATGCAATACTTGCAAGTCCAGTTTGAAGGACAACAGAGTGCCAAAATTGTCAACTGCAAATGGGATGTATTTTCCAGACAAGCCAGCTGTTCTAAATCTTCATCCTCTTGAAGAGAGACTTGTTGCCCCAAGATTGCCATTTATGCAAATTCGTGAGCTTGGACGTGGTCGACAGTTTTCATTGCGTGGTAGTGTTGTGAATGTGCCGAATGTCATCGAAACAGCTGTATGCGCTTTACCGCGTTGCATGAATGAAACCGACACTATTGCTGTGAAGTTGAAGAGACGTTTGCAGTATTCACATGCTGTATACACCGAAAATGTACGACCTGTGGCTGTCGTTTCTGCTCTTCATTGGTTAATGCATAATAGCGCATTATGGCAAAACAGTGGCATCAACATAAACCCCAACTGGCTCAATGAATGGCAACAGTCACTCAACAACTTTGATGCTGAAACATGTGATGATGTTCTTTCAAATGAAGTTCCTAATGTTGGCACACATGATGTGGAAGAAGTTTGTGACGCTTCTATGTCCCAGGCGAACAATCCCAATGATGACAATGTCAATACAGATACTTTTGATGAAATTGATATTAGTAACATGCCTGGCACAAACAATACAATGCTTGAAGGCTTGTCTGACAGTGTTTTGAGTGTAGCCCCTGGAGAAAATCAGCAACCACTTGGTTTGTTCTTAGACACTGATGCGGAATATCTGGCATTTCCTACTATCTATTGTGGTGACAAGCCTATGAGTAATGATGTCCGACAAGTACGTGTACATTACAGTGACATTTGTAAGTGGGAGTTGCGTGCTGCAGATCGCAGGGTTGCAAACAGTGTGCCAAACATCTTTTTCAAAATGAAGAAAACATCTATAAAGCATGTAATAGACAGAGCAGGATTTGCCATTCGCAGATGCAAAACACAAGGCCAGACTTTCACAGCACATGATTTGCTGAATGACCAAGTGAGAGAAAATCTTGCTAGGCTTGATGATGGCTACAAAATATTCAACCTGTTACGCAATTCACCTAGTTACATGCAGAAACGCAAGAAAGATCTTTTCGCAATGATAAGACAATTAGGCCTCCCCACATGGTTCATTTCATTGTCTGCCGCAGATATGCACTGGCTCCCGTTGTTGAAGGTACTGTATGAGTTCAGACACGGCATTGTGTTGTCAGATGAAGATGCCATGAATTTGACTTGGACTGACAAATGCGACCTGGTGCAAAGTGATCCTGTTACATGTTCAAGATTCTTTGATTATCGATTGCAGCAATTCATGTTGACAGTGCTAGGCAAATCTGGTAATGCTCTTGGCAGGATACGTGACACTTTCTACAGAACTGAATTTCAGTTTCGAGGCAGCCCACACTGTCATATGCTTGTATGGATTGAGGATGCACCAGTATATGGTACAGCAGATGAATCAGACATTGTAAAATTCATTGATGAACATGCATCGGTTTCACTGGCAGCAGGCGAAGATGTAGTAAATGTGCAAAAACATCAGCATTCACGAACATGTCGCAAAAATGGTCATCCTGTCTGTCGCTTTGGCTTTCCTCAATTCCCAATGAATTACACTGTCATATTGTCTCCCTTTGACGATGGATGTGAAGATCTGACAGTGCACAAAAACAATTTGGAAAAAATCAAAAGTTACCTTGTTGAGCTGGGTATGGGTGCCGAAATGCCACTGTCAGAGATGTTGAATGAATTGCAATTGACACAAAGCAGCTACATTGACGCAATACGCTCTTCACTGAAAAGTCCACAAGTGTTCTTGAAGCGCACTTTGTCAGAAATAAGAGTAAATCCCTATATGGTGAAAGCAGCAGCAGCGTGGAATGGAAATCAGGACATTCAGCTGTGCCTCGACAGCTGGGCTGTGGCCTCGTATGTGGTCGGTTACATAAATAAATCGGACAAAGGAATGAGTTCTCTTATGGATGAGGCTTGCAAAGAAGCACGACAGGGAAACAAAACCTTGCGTGAACAGGTCCGTCACATTGGCAATAAATTCATCAATGCAGTTGAAGTGTCTGCTCAAGAGGCAACATATTTACTTTTGCAAATGCCATTTACCAAAGCATCTCGAGAAGTTGTGTTCATAAACACTTCACCTCCTGATCAAAGAGTGTTCATCCTGAAAAGCAAAGAACAACTTGAACAAATGCCACCAAGTTCTGAAGATGTTGAAGCAAACACCATTCTGAAGTGTTACAGCAGGCGTCCAGCTGCACTGTCCCACATGTGTCTTGCAGACTTTGCTTCCATAATAGCAGTTACCTTCCCTGCTGACATGCCACTTTCAGCTCGTTTTCAATGTTTGAATGATGATGATATCCGAGAAACCATAAATTCAGACCTTGATGGACCAAAATGTGTCACTCTATCCAATGGCATTGTCTTCCGCTATCGCAAAAATCCACGCGTGATCAGGTTTGTGCAATACAATGTCAATGTTGACCCAGACAATTTCTATCGCGAGCAAATCATGTTGTATAAGCCTTGGCGGAAAGAAAACACCGATCTCTTGGCAGGATATTCCTCATACATGGCACACTACAATGACAACCAAAATGCCATTCAAGAAATCGCCAAGAAATACCAACATCTGTCAGAGTCTGTTGAAGCTGCAATTGCTGCTGCATGTGAATATGAACGTGATGATGTTGCCCCAAATGCTCAACATATGGATGCTGAAGATATGGAAGTTGAAGCAACAACAAGTGACACATACTCATTCTATGTACCAAATGCAAATTCCCAACACAGTGAATATGACATCAGCGCAGACATTGGCTTGCCCTCAATGAGTAATGAGCAGATTTTGTTGCCAAATCGCATTGCAAATTCTGAATTCTATGAAGAAATTCGAAATCTGAATCGTGAACAATTTCAATTCTTCTATCATGTCCTCAATTGGATTAAAACTCGTGCAGTGCCTTTACGTGTCTTCTTGTCTGGTGGTGGTGGTGTCGGAAAAAGTGTGACAGTTAGAGTATTGTATCAAGGTCTCATCAGATGGTATGGCAGAGAAGCAGGTACAGATCCAGAGGCCACAACTGTTCTAATATGTGCACCTACAGGTAAAGCTGCGTTTTTGGTCAATGGTTCCACCTTGCATTCTGCATTTCGTATTCCACCCAATCGCAATGGCTCCTACCAACCTCTTAGTGCAGACACCCTGAACACCTTGCGTGTCAAATACAGTAATCTCCGTGTCTTAATGATAGATGAAGTATCAATGGTTGGCTCCAGAATGCTCAATATTGTAAATTGTCGATTACAAGAAATCAAAAACAACAATGACTTGTTCGGTGGCATTCACGTTATCATGATAGGCGACCTCTACCAATTACAACCTGTGATGGATCGTTGGATCTTCCAAGACGCCAATACCACCTATGGAAGTCTGGCTAGTAATGTATGGCGTGATAATTTCACAATGTTTGAATTGGTCACCATTATGCGGCAAAGAGACAACCGTACATTTGCAGAACTCCTCAATCGCCTGCGAGAAGCAAAACACACTCCGCACGACATAGCAACCTTACAATCAAGAGTGCTTCCACCGAATTCAGTAACTGACCATGCAATTCCGCATCTCTACCCAACAAATGCCCTAGTTGACAGCTTCAACCACACAGTCTACCAAAATGCCACTACTGAAAAAGCCATTATCCAAGCCAAAGATGTTGTGCATGGCGACTTCAGCAATGCTGTCAAACAAGCTACATTAGCACGCCTACCAGATTGCTCATCGGCTACAGGCAACATTCCAAGATATCTCTATATCGCAATTGGCCTGAGATATGATATCACATCCAACATACTCTTGGAAGATGGTCTGGTGAATGGAACTTCATGCATAGTCAAACATTTGACATACCTGACAACAACTCCATTACCAAGCATCATATGGGTTGCTTTCGATGTAGAACGTATTGGCCAATCAACACGCAATCAGTATCGTCATTATTACACAAACTCCATACAACACACCTGGACTCCAATATTCGCAACTACAATCCATTTCTCCTATGGCCGTGATGCAAAACGCATTTCCCGTACCCAATTTCCATTACGAGCTGCTACAGCGAAAACCATACACAAAGCACAAGGAGCTACCATGGAACGTGTAGTTGTGCAATTCAGCGAACGCAAGAACAACCACTCTCATTATGTTGCACTCAGTCGTGTTACAAATATCAATAATTTGCAAATCCTATCCCTCAATGCTCACAAAATCAGCGTAGATGAGAAAGTTGTAGAAGAAATGGAACGCATGCGCACATCAGCACAAGTGCAATTTACATATACTCCTTTGTTCAACTTGCCATCAAACACTTTCAGTGTGACCTTTCAAAATGTACGTTCCCTTCACAATCACATCCAGGATGTAAAGCATGATCATAATTTAACTTCCTCTCAAGTTCTAGCACTTGCTGAATCTCGTCTCCAGCAAACAGATCCTAATGATGCTTTTCATTTGCCATCATATAACATCACAAGATGCGATGCACAATCTCTGTCAGGACGCTCACATCATGGCCTTGTGACATATGTGAAAGACCATTTGCATGCCACTCCAATCACAAGTTACTCTACTACATCATTTGAAAGTATGTCTATGTGGCTACAAGAAGTCAATGTTGCATTGTACATTTGCTACAAGAAACCATCAACGCCTCTGTCAGCCCTCCAAGCCCACTTCACCACTGCAGTTCTCAATCACTTGTCAGACACCCATTTCATCATTATTGGTGATTTCAATCTGCCAGTTGGAACAACACAGTATGAAACTTTCTCTTCATGGCTTGCTGCAAAGGTCCCATGTTCCCAACTAGTTTCTGGTGCCACAACAGACCACGGATCTTGTCTTGATTTAGTTTACTCAAATATACCAAATGTCAATGTCACGGTCCTTGAAAGTGCATGGTCTGACCACAAACCAATATCTGTACAACTACACACCTCAGATACATAGACTGTCAATCACACTGTCATCAAAAGCTCTGTTGCTCAACTTGGCCCTTCATTGTTATGCATTACAGGAAAATTTATCACTTTTGTTTGTTCCTTTATTCGTTTCTTTATTTGTTTGTTTCGTTATTTGTTCGTTATGTTATTTGTTACATTATTTGATTGTTTCCTTATTTGTTTTGTTATTTATTTGCTTCTTCACTTGTTCGTTTGTTTGTTAAATCATACAACTGTTACTCTATTCCACAATTTGTTAATAGATTTCACGCTTTCTCATTTATTTCATAAAGGAAGCCTCCACATAAGACGATGGAACATTGCCAATGCTGCTGCTACATTCACGTATTAAACAATAACTATTGTTACACATAACTTAACTATATTAAGAGTATTCCAATTCTTATTTCAGACAGCAGCATTTTCACTTGATCACTGCCACTCTGTTGTAGTCTCCGCTGTTTCCACGCACTACAGTCAACAGTTTACAAACATCAACAACTTCAATCAACACAGTAAGTTTCAATGGAACACAGTAGCACTTTCAAACTACATCTTCCAATCAACCTTTAGTGTCAAGAAATCGTTGTTAATTTTCACAGTAAACCAACTTAGCATAACCTCTGATGTCTTATGTAATTATACCTGCGATTATACCCTAAAGATGTAATCTACATAATTTGACGATAAAAAGCTGCTGTCCTTCAAAATTCACATTATCACGTCACACCTCTATTTAAATTTACCTTTACCAGCTTAACTGCAAATGGTCTGTCTCATTCGAGTGCTATAGATAGTGCTTTTTGAGTTCGCTTCCTCATCAACGATTTGCTTGCAAATCCAATTATCGATGCTCCTGAATAACAGTCCAAACATTTGTAGAAAATACTTCCTACGTGAATGAGTACCACTGCTTCAATAACTCAATTGACTTGTAATTCTAGCAAATCTTGAAACTTTTCACAAACTTTCTTTACATTTCACAACGTCTTTAATTTACAGATGCAAAACAAGACGCAGATAGAAGCATAACCATTGCAGAACAGCAAACAAACTTGATGCGTCAAAGAAGGAGAACTACAACAAATGAATATGCTCAGGTTAGAGTTTCACAGAAGTAATTACTCATGTCACAGCATCATTCCAAATAATCCAAGTTCAATGCTTCAGTGTTACATTAAATGAAGTAAAAACCTGTTATATCATCAAGTGTGTTGCATGTATTAATTGAGTTTTGCCTATACCCTACATCGTAATTAAATTAATCACTGTTCATTTCCATCGTCCTTTGAAAATTCATTTTTGCTTTCAATGGCCACAAGAGTCTAAACAACTAATAAAATGATTTCGTACTGAACAGCAAGCGCTGTCAAAGGTTCATAACTAATTCATGTAAATAGATATTAAAATACATATATATATCAATAAATACTGAAGTTTACAGATAAACGGATGAATAAATAAATGGACAATATGCAGATCATAGGCACCAACACAGACGGATAGATAGAAAGATAGATAGATAGATAGAAAATACCTGAAAACACTAAGTCTTGCTTGTAGATCGAATATCTATCCATAAAGATCTCCTATTTGCTTATCTATTCTTCTGTTCAGCTCCATCTATCTACTTATCTATCTTCCATCCTTCCTCCCTACCTTCCTTTCTCCCGCTCTTCCTTTCTCCCTCCCTCCTTGCCTTTCTCACTCTCTTCCGTCCTCACTCTCTTTCTTCCCTCCTCCCCCTCTCTCTTTCTCCCTCTCTACCTCCCTCCCGCCTTTCATCTCCTTCCCTCCCTCCCTTTCTCCCTCTTTTCCTTCCTTCCTTTCTTCTTTCCATTCTTTCTTTCCTCCGTTCTTCCATATCTCCTTCCATCCTTCCTTCATTCCTTCTCTTGCATTTTAACACTGGATGTGCCAGATGCTTCTGCTGTTGCTATCACTGCAGCTAGACATTTCAAATTCCCACCAAAAATTAACATTTCAGTTTCACATATAAAATATTCACTGTCATGGCAGTCTACCAAAAATTGATGGAAGCAAGATACATTTTGCTGAAATTGTATGCTCAGTTTGAACACCATTGCCGCAACAGTGTGACCACCAGTGTTAACAAGCCTTCTTATCCTTCCTCTTACAACAGAGTTGCAGGCTCAAGCAAGCTACTCTAAAAATTGAACAGATTTCAGTCCAAATTAAAGTTACAGCTAAATAACCCCACAATTATTCAGTCTAAAAATCACAGAATTACTATTGAAGGTGCTTAGAAAAGATTTCAAATACTCTAGAACTTCTTCATTATAACCTGAAATTATGCAGTTCCATTTCTTTATCAACAGGCGCAAGACCCCCCACTGCCGCCGAGCGATACTGCCCCAGCATTTCAAGAACTATGTCCAACACAATATCATCATCATCTTGCATCATGTGCTTGCATGCCTAAATGCAGGCCATACAGCACATACAAGCAACCTCTCTGCCACTGCATTCCTGGTGAGTTTCACAGAAAGGAAAAAGTTAATATTCATAACCTTATCTCACAAATCTAGCACTTCAACTAAAGTAAAGAACATGACATTTTAAAAAACTTTAGCAATACATAATACAATTGTGAAAGTCCCCTTCTGCAATCCGCAATTGCCTATTGAAATCTTCCTTTTCTTTCCACAGGAAAATCCTATACACATCTCTCAGGAGATTGATACGTCCAGCAATTCCAGCCTTTATCAAGGATCCACACCCTGCATGCTTTGACTGAACCTATAAGCTCTGAACAGACCCCAGACATTGGTTACTTCTCATGGTAAGCAATAGTCGAAAACTCTTTTCCTGAAAACACTATAACAATATCAGAAGTACAGAACGTATCTTGCTGTGAAGCCCGTCCATACCTCTTATGTTTCAAGTTTTTATCTGCCACACATTTCAACTTACAATTTGTTCTTTTCATTCAGCTTCCCATCCAATTCCACCACGTCACAGAGAACCATGAAAACCGTCACCAGAAAAGATGAACATTACACTGCAAAGAACATGTACAGCCAAACAGTCATCTTGTTGTCTTCAAAACTGTTGTGATGGACAAAAGTATGAATGCGATATATCCCTCCATGGATAAGCATCTCACAATAATAACGCTGTTATACTACACACGAATCCCGTAAGTTACACAACATATCTGCAATGCACAATTTCATGTATGCAATGGTATAGCTCATTCTTTAAATAATCCATCATCCACATGCTTTGTGAGGCTAAAGTTTCCCACATGCTTTTTCTAGCTCAAGTTGCGCCTATCTCACCCTTACAATACAACCACTCATGTTTCCGCATTCTGTCATTTCAGGCTTCCCACTTCAACATTACTACAAAATAATCCATCGTCACTGCCATCAAAGTGAACGGTCCATTCTTCATTTCGAACCCCACCCTGTCCCAGGAATCCGCAGGAGTCCATCAACCGACTGACAATTCCCTCAAAACCTCTTACGGTACTGACACTGATTTCATCCTTAAAGAACACAAATCACGTTATTCTTCACAGAGCAGTAACTCACATACCACTGACTGTCAACACCATGACCGCACCAGTTCAATACAATAAACCCTGATACAAGTCTGTTATGTCATTCACGACTAAGCATTTTCCAATAAATTCTTATAAACTGTGTCCTCTCTTTGTGTTACTTAATTTCTCATGGGCCTTCAATTCGGTAACTGTTCCATGCAACTAGAGTTCCAGTCCAAGGTCACCAATCAATCTCTCACTTCCTCAAAATATCAGTTGCTCAGTGGTTAGAGCAATAGCACCTAAATCTGCGTTAGGCCGGTTTTGAATCCGCGGATTCTTGTTAGTATATTAAATCATGTCAAAATGGAGTATAGTGGCAGTGAAATTGGGAACAAATGTAATCGTATCGCTAAGAATATGAAATAACTTTCCATCAAATTTTTGCAATTTTGTGCCAATTTGATTAATTTTTGGAATTTTCAGTATTTTTCAAGTTATTTAACACCAAACAGTTCTGTAAATTATTGGGATTGTCTTCTGATTCCATTACAAACCATTTTGTACCCTAAAAATTGCAACAAATGAGAAAAGATGCACCGAAAATGGCCATTTTGGCCCTTGCCCTACAAGATGCATTCCTTCAGGGGTCCATTTCGGGTCAGTTTTTTGGCAAGAATAAGGTCCTGCACTTCTATCATACCAGCTTACATTTACAAAATCATCACTATAGGGGTTTTTGATGATGCTGAATCAGTTTTTTTTAGGTATAGATCACAAAAAGGTCAATTTCACCTGATTTTAGGTAAATTTATACAAATTTTACTCGAAATGCAAATAAATATCATTTTAATTATGTTGAAATGGACTGACAGGTAAATATCAGCAATCCAAACATACAAAAGTGACTGCATTGATAATGATTTGATCTGTCATAAGTGGCAGCACAGGTGCAGTATTTATCAACAACACATATGACATGCACAAGGGTGGGGGCCTACGAGGCCCCCATTGCGGCTTTGTGTCGGAAAAACGTTCAAACTCTTGCCAGAGACCATGTTCAATATTGATAAATTCACATCTTTTGGATGTTGTTTGAAATTAGTTGGACTAGGATTACATGACATCTGCAATGCGATTGACCAAAAATTGTGCGAGATACTAAAGCGAAAAGTCCCAGGGGGGCCTCCGAGGCCCCCATTGCGGCTACAAGGGTTAATAGGCCTAAATGCATCATTGAATACTCCATTGTTGTTGTTTTGTGTTCTCCAAATTACAAGTTGATACTACCAATCAATGATGGAGATATAGGCCTACCATAAAACGGGGTAAAGTTGGCAAGCTGTTTTGACCCAGTTTATGGCAGAAATGCCAACTTTTCCTCACTGACACGAATGGCAACTTTGCCAAAGATGCCTGAGTCATTGAGAAAAGTTGGCATTTTTGTCATTAAGTGAGTCAAAACAGCTTGCCATTTTACCCCGGATTGCCAACTTTATATTACCCCGTTTTACGGTATGTAAAGCCCAGGATTGTGTCTGTGTGGCCATTGCTGAGGCCCTTGCTTGCTCCGTTGATATTACTTGGGGCCTATATATATATATGGTGTCCTTTGGTTTGTCTGATTCTGCATTGTTTTTCACAGGACCTCACGATTCAATCTCATCTGGATGTCGTTTAGATTCTCTACCGGGCTGATTGGTGTCTCTCATTAGTCCAGTTTTAAGTTTATGAGAGTCATTCTGAATAATATGTGCCTGTTGGATTTTGAAATTGAAAACAATTGTGTCGCCGAGTGGGACGAAGACCGTCGAAGAGTATTTATAACATCATACAGGTATTCTTGACTTAATCCGTGATAAATGTGGTGAAGTTTCTGTACTAGTTTATGAAGGTTTCTCCGATGTTCAAAGAGATCCATCCCAGTTCTTTTTGCAGTGCATGGGACCAAAATGCAATTAGCCACAAAGGGCCATTTTGAGTGAAAGGCATGTAGGCCTATGTGTGGCTAATTTTCATACAAAATATGTCATTTTCAAATGGAGAATGCATTAGCGCAATGCTAATGTGGCTAATGTGTAATGGCTACGAAAAGCACTGCTTTTGAGGTTCATTAAATGCCTCTTGCATGCCGGTTGTTCTCGATGAATTTTAGCTAATTTTGCACCAGTTCCCGAAGCACTGCAGTTCTGGTGCAGTGATCTTGCTCTTTCTAGGTCACCAATTGTTAACAACGCTATCCACAAGACGGTGCTGCAATACATGACACAGCTATAGTGACCCCTGTTGGAAGGTGTTGTGAACACAGACACCTCTGTTAACACAAAGCTCTCAGCCGAGCCAAAGGTTGATAGCTCTGATAGCTGTTGATGATATAGGATTCTTTACTGTGTTTTTTGCCACAATGTATAAATTGAAGTCAACCAATGTAAGACCAGACCACAGAAACTCCGTGGACCACACTCACAGAGTTTTTGGAAAGAGAATGGGCCATCAGCAAGTGCTGGGACTGTCTTGGTTTCTTCCAGACGAAGTTGTGCGAGTTAATTCCAGACAATCAGTTTCTGTTGTCCGCTCACAGTTGGGTTAGTTGATACGTTTGAGATTACCTCGTTTGACGTCATCTGGGGAAAAAACTATCCATGCAACAGAGAAAGACAAGTTTCTCCATATATTTGAACAATGTAGCCCCATGCACATGGCTATCCGTCATTCCAATATCATCATCACTCATCAGCTTAGGTTGGAGGCAAGCTATTCTGAAAAAAGTCTCAACTAATGAGGCTCTTGATTGTTTTTCCATCCCCCTGTCCCTTGGTCATTTTACTTTTGAATTCCCTGTCCCTTTGCATTTTTCGAATTTAATTTTGAATTCCCTGTCCCTCAGCTCCAGAAAGGGTTGTTGTGTCTCCCATGTCCCTTTTCCATTTTACTTTTGAATTCCCTTTTCCTTGGCCATATTACTTTTGAATTCCCCGTCCCCCATCCTGGGGGGGGTTCACGCCCAGAAATATGACGGGGGTGCTCAGCTGAGCGTCTCGCATCCAGACCCAGTGACGGAGTGCCGGGAACCCAAAAATAGGACCCTGGACTAGGGAAAATTAGCCCTCAAAGAGGCATTTTTTACGGGTCGGCTGTATTATTTTCATCATTTGTCCCAAATAATTTCTTTTTTGCCACCACGGATGTCCTTTGGAAGGTGATTGTTACGCGAAATTCGGAGTGCTGGAAATGTTGGACCATGTCTAGGAATATTTAGACCTCATTTTAGGACCCTTCGCTAGGGAAAATTAGCCCTTGAAGAGCCCTTTTCAGCCGAGCATAGGTGTATACCAACATATAGTGAGAACCCCCCCCAGGTCCCCCATAACCCCCCATCTATAGAGCCTCACTAACCTGCCTCTGCCCTATAAACTAAAATTTTTGATGCACAGGATGTCTATGATCAACCCAAACAGTCTTTTACAGCAAGCTGAACAGAGCATAATGCAGTTTTGTTACTTTTTGATTTCATTATTTGATTTAAGAAAACTGCTCCAACTATGAAAAAGATAGACCGACCGTGATCATCCCAGGGATATACTCTAAAAACATTTTAATAGCAATCCTGTTTGAGATAGCACAGATAGAAATTGTGCTGTTAGCCTATTATACTTAATATACTTAATTGAAATTGGCCAGTAACAAAATCCTACCACGGCAAAAATTCTTAACAAATTGTAAATTTCATGTATATTAGGACTGGTGGCATTTCGGGCCTGTGGCAAAATAATTAAGTTACGGGTCCCCATATATGTATTCCTATTTTCGGCATTACGCCATTTATTAGTAGAAGGGCCTTTTCCTATAGGGTAAAAGTGGGTAATATCACGCAGGTGGGTAATATCACGCACCTAAATTAATGGCTATTTAAAATGTTAGTAATGGTAGAAATTACCAATGTTTTAGGTGAAAAATGTGAACGTGAATCAGAGGAATTCACCTGATAGCCTCATATGCTTGAGTGTGCCACTGACAAAATTGCAGATAGATTTAAAGCAATTCAGGTGTGTTCTGTCAATATTTATGCCTTTTTGATACAATTTCCTGAATCTAAATGATTGCGGCTAATGTTTAAATGGTGCACTCAATGAAGACCAATGATGTATGAAAGGCATAACATGGGATTTCAAAAAATGATAACACAGAATGTTAGCATTGATGAAGACACTGGTATGCATGTAAATGTAATGAGTACAGACCTGGGGTAACATCACTCATGTTCAGGGGGTAATACCACGCATTTTTGGGCTAATATCACGCATTTTGGGGGTAACATCACGCATTTTGAGGGTAATATGACGCATCTTTTTGAGATCCCTGTAGCCAATGTTTAAAGATATACCTCCAATCTTCAATTCTGTTCAGGTCTTCAATGGCATCCTCTACCCCACTGTACCTTGTTAATAATCAGTTTGAGCATGGGTTTATGGTATACGATAAGCTGCAGAGAGGCACAGCATTTTCCTGATCAGCAAAAGGAATCTTAATGTTGAAAAAAATAATCACTTAAAGTAACAGAATTTGGAGCAAAACTAGATTGATTCCTATTTTCATGACGATAAAAAACTCATTGTAATCAACTCAGATGTTTTTGATTAGATACACTCTAAAAACAAGTGTTGTTATTTTAACACCAAAATAAACACTTTTTGGTTACACTTTTTAAACATGTTGAAGTGTTTATATTCATAAAGATAAACATGTTGAGGTGTTTATGAATTATAAACATGACAACACCTTAATGAGCTTGTTACACTTTTTAAACACTTCAACATGTCTTTGACTCTAGAAGTGTTTTAAAATAAACACAAGGTGTTTATCTTTATGAAGGGAGAAGAAGCGTTGATCTGAAACAGTCATTGAGATCAGTCGGATTACAAACACAAAACAGTTGTATACAAACACACAATAATCACCACAAGCAATCTCTGCTAATCAGGTCTAATTATTCTGCATCTAGTTTGTGGAAAACAGCATATACAAATTATACATATTGTGATTGTATACATCTGTTTTTCTCAAAGTAAATATACTCAAAAATTCAAATAGATAGCAAAGAAATTTAAAACGGCACCTTTGTTCAGTTTATATAGTACTATTTTGCTAACTTCCAAAGCTGAGTGGGGGTATTGTTGCTGTGTGTCTGTCTGTTTGAAGGACTGTCTGTCAGTCTGCCATGGGCACTTCCTTTGGGCAAAAATACTCCTTGGAAAATATAGCCCCACAAAGTTGAAGTACAGTAAGAGCAGATTTTACTTACCTTTGTATTCTTACCTTTGTATTCCTTAGCAGCAAAGGGGGGAGCCAGTAATAAAACACCGAAAATACAGTAATGTTCAAAAGTCTTGAGCAGCATCCACTTTTTTCATGTTTGATTTCCAAACTATGTTTTGAGTCCGAATGGTGTTGTTTTCTTATTAGTATAGTGTTCAGGAATGTTCTCCAACATCCATTTTAAAAAGCTTTTATGGGTACTTGTATGGGATACTTAGGAAGGGAACCATAGAGAGGAGGGTCATGTGTTCTCAAAGGGAATGTAAAAGAAACAAAAATTTGTGGTTGCCTCAAAACTTTTACACCGCACTGTAAAATGACCTCTTTAAATAAAATTTTGACATTCTGTGTTCCCCCTTTTGCTCAAGCAGGCTACAAAGGTAAAGTACATAATCTGACTTACTTTACTGGGAAAAGGATCAGCTCAGTTGGTAGTGCTCTTTACTTCAATGCAATTGCTGGTTCCTGGGTCTCATTCCAGCTCTGGCCACGTCGGACATACTATGTTGGACAGCAGTTTCAATCAACCTTCTCATCAAATGTTGCTGTGTCCTGCTCCTGTTCTTATTACAATATTTAGCCTGTAAAAATGCATGAATACATGATGTAAAGCCTTTATCATTTATCCATCAAGGTTGATTAACGTTACTGTTTCAACTAGGTTCAACAGTTTATGAAAAGCAAAAATAAATTATTGTTTATAGCTTGAAAATGAAAATTAGTACATTGATCCCAGAGTCAATGTGTTTCATACAGTATAACACATGACATTAAGCAAGTATGACAATTTCTTGTTGACTTCTTTTTATCACCCGTTGGGGTTTTTGCCAAATATGGTCGTATTAAAACCACACAAAAACTCAGGTTTTCATTCAAAAGCTTGCCCTATTGGTAATGAAAACCATAAAATAGGCACTGCAGCTTTATCAATACCTGATATTAATATTATTTTTGCAGATTTATGTGCTCTTTATACAAAATACGAATGCTTCATATGACACTGTCTTCTAAGAGTTCTAAATTGAACACTAATTTTAAGCGTTGCAGACAGAACTTTAAAATGTAAAAGTGACCAGCCTTGCAAGCATCATCAAATTGGCAGAATTGCCACTAGTCTTGCTTTCAGAGAATTATTGGAAGTTTCAGATCTGCATCCCGGAAAAGAATGGTTTACTTTAATGGTCAAGTCAATTCGATGCATCAATGATGCACAGAGAAACAGGCCAAGTTGTGCAACAGCTTGTTTGAAGCTCATCTTCATAGAAAATCAACAAAAATTATCAGTAATTCCACAATTTAATAATTCCAATTTTTTATTAGTAAATATTACAAGGATGCATCAGACTCAATAGCAACAAAGAGAATATTTTTAAGTAGGCATGCAAAATATTTTTTACTGGTTCAACTCATCATAAAATAAATGTAAACTCTAGGAGAATATGTAGGAAATTTGTAGGTCCTACTTTTAGTGATTGTACAACAATAATTGCATGTTAGTTCCGCCAATGAAAACCTGGCATAAAAGTAACCAGATCGTATTTTTTACTATATGTACTTATATGTTGTGAAATGTTTATAAGAATAATATGCATTACACAGGACAAATCAAAATTAGGTGAACGCTCATCTGTTCTTTTGTGGATAAGGTTCAAGGTGTCTTGTCAAATTGTCACAAAAGTAAAAATGAAGAAATGTTCCATTAAGTCAGTATTGCATATTTGCATCGCAGAAGGCAGATCTGCGCACCGATGAGTGTTTTAACTCAAGTAATAAAATCAGCATAATCACGACCAGAAACGTCAAGATGACGTCATAGATGATGCAGATGACACGTAAGATACAGATGATGCATAGAACCTGTAATGATAGAAAAGAAATAATTTAGAAAATGGTTGGTTATTTATTTTTTATTTTTTTAAGAAATACAAGTTAAAAGTTCTGTCGATTTGTATAGCAAAATTTAAAATTACTGCTATTATTAAAGTTTACTTGAGCAATAAAAGAGAGATACACGGGAGCATTTAACATATTATGCATTTATACAATGAGTGACCAACTGTACTTAAGGGTTGAATTGGAAAACTTCCAGGTAGTGTAGTATTCCTAAAGTGTGCACTAAGTAATTATGCAACAAGAGGTCAATCCCTGAATAAGAAGTGTTAATTAAAATTATGACAAAGGGAACTGAAAAATAACTTAAAAAATAAATAGATGTTTACCTTCCATTTTGGAGAAGTGGACAGTGCTGTTTCTTGTTTTTCCCTTTTTATTTCACATTTCATCCATAACCTGGAACAATTAGCACTCTTGTCACATTGTGCACATTTCAATTCGTAAATGTGGGGGAGACAGGGGTATGTTGTGCCACGGGGTAAGTTGGTCCCTCCCTGCCCACTATTGGGGTAAAATGAAGAACTGGGTAAAAAAGCAATTGGTCAACATCATTATGCGCCTTGAAAAAACCTGTTAACTGTAAAACTATGGAAAGCTACACTCATAAATTAAATTTTTTTTCTTGAAAATCTGATGTGACAAGGACTGACATTCTTGTTTCTCGGTCATTTGGTATTTGTAAAAAGATAAAGTGTTTCTGGTAGGATGGAGTTAGGAGGTATATCTAGACATTGTTTTGAAAGAATTAATCGTGCATCATTGATTTCTTTTTGACTACCCGTTTTCTCCTGAAAATCAATACAGGGTAAGTTGTGCCGTTTGGATTGGGGTGAGTTTGTGCCTATGATATAACATAGGATATAATTTTCATTATTCGATTTCTGTTTGCAGGTAAGTTAGAAAGTGTTATACCACCATCTAAACAAAAAACATTTTAGTTTCTGCATAATTTTGAATTTTTGCGTAACATGGCTATTAAATGTTTGATTAGTTTCATACATGTAGCATATAGCCATATGCTAAAGCCATATACAAATGATCTATCTGAAGAAAAGGTGAAATACAGGGGTGCCTGAAGGAAATGTGGGTGACAGGGGTGGTCGGATGTAAAAGGGTAAATCATATTCGTACCAATTTTGCATAACAGAATTTAAGAAGAGTGTCAATAATAATTTTGATAATAAAATTATTATTTATTATTTAATTTGAGCCTAAAATAGCTAAAATAAGGTAGAATAACGTTTTTTATTAAGATCAAAATGGAACACGTTGTCCCCTCTGCCCCCCTTGGACAAGGGTGAAATGCAAGGTTTTTCTGGTATAAACTTCTGGGACACCTTGTCCATCATGGGGCAAGACTTACCCCGGCAGCAGGGCAAGTTGTGCTACTTGACCTTTCTAACCAGATTTTAGAAATAATCACCTTTTTGTGACAGTTCTCCGTGATTTTCAATCACAATTTCTTCATCCAGTGAAAATACCTCCAGAGTTTAAAAACAAACATTTTCTTCCTGAAAAACAAGATACATAATGAATCTGCATCATATAGCATTTGACCTTACTTAAACGTTAAACATTATATCAGCAGAAACAACCTACATTAGTCAAGCCACGGGTTCTTGTTCAGGTTAAATTTTGTACACAGTAGACATCTCTCCTACTGGATTTATCAGAAGAAGCCGCCAATATTAGGCAACCCAGAGATTCTTGCCTGGATTAAATTTTAGTGACATATTAGACACCTTTCTAACCAGATTTTGGATATAATCACCTTTTTGTGTGGCAGTTTTCCATGGTTTACAGTTGCAATTCATGCAGTGAAAAAAACTCCACAGTTTGAAAACAGACATTTTCCTCCTGAAAAAACATAATATAAATTTAATGAATCTGCATCATTTAGCATTTGACCATACTTAAAAGTTAAATATTAATAGAAATGCTCTACATCAGGCAAGCTGTGGGTTCCTCTTCAGGTTTTATTTGGACAACATGTTAGAAATTGATGGATGGATGATAGGGGCTTTACGTGCTGTATTTGTGCACTCAGTAACCAAGTATATTTATTAGAAGAAGCCACCTGTTTCAGACAACCCAGAGCTTCTTGTTTCGGTTAAATTTTGATGACGTATTAAACACCTTTCCAACCAGACTTTAGAAATACATTGTAATTACCTTTTTGTGACAGTTCTCCGTGATTTCCAATTACAATTTCTTCATCCAGTAAAAATACCTCCAGAGTATAAAAACAAATATTTTCTTTCTGAAAAGACATGAGGTACATAGTGAATCTGCATGATATAGCATTTGACATTACTTAAAAGTTAAATATTATATCAGCAGAAACAACCTGCAATAGGCAACCCACTGGTTCTTGTTCAGGTTAAATTTTGATGACACAGTAGACATCGGTCCTACTGGATTTATCAGAAAAAGCTCTCTACATTAGGCAACCCAGAGATTCTTGCCTGGATTAAATTATAGTGACATATTAGACAACTTTGTACTTTCTAACCAGATTTTATATATAGGCCTAATCACCTTTTTGTGGCAGTTTTCCATGCTTTTAAATTTAAATTTCTTCATTCAGTGAAAAACCTCAGACATTTACTTCCTGAAAAAAACATAAAATACATAATGAATCTGCATCATTAAGCATTTGACCATATTCAAAAGTTAATCATTTTAAAAGAAAACACCTACATCAGGCAAGCCGTGGGTTGCTGTTCAGGTTAAATTTTGATGAGTGAGATCGATGAATGGATGATTGGGGCTTTAGGTCCTGTATTATCACACTCAGTAGGCAAATTAGGACAGGAGGAGGACCCGGCAATGAGGTGAAGGATGATTGAAACAGCCATCCAACATAGGCCCAGGTGACCTGACAAGAGCTGGAATCGAACCCTGGACCAGCGATTGGAAGCCCATTAAGCTACCACTAGACCAACCCTGAGACATCTCTCCAACTATATATATCACAAGAAGCCACCTGCATTCGGCAACCCGGAGCTTCTTGTTTAGGTTAAATTTTTATGACACATTAGACACCTTTCCAACCACACTTAAGTAATAATCACCTTTTTGTGGCAGTACTCCATTATTCACAACTACGATTTCTTCATCTTTGAAAATACCTCCAGACTTTAAAACTGGCATTTTCTTCCTGAAAAACATAAGGTACAAAATGAATCTGCATCATTTTGCATCATAAACCAGTGGAATTAAGCAAACCCGCTGGTTCTTTTTCTGGTGAAATGTTGCCAACATATTAGACACCCTTCCAACCAGATTTTAGAAATAATCACCTTTTAGTGGAAGTTCTCCTTGACTTGCAATTCTAATTTCTTCATCCAGTGAAAAAAAATGCTGAGTTTGAAAACTAGCATTTTCTTTCTGAAAAACATAATTTAAGGTACATAATGAATCTGCACCATTTAGCACTTGGCCTAAATGCTAACTGGTGCAGATTCATAATGTACTGGGGAAGGGGGGGAAGTCAAGGGGGCTGGACCCCCTGGACTCCCCCCCCCCCTTCTCCCTTCAAGCTAAGATATTCAATCCGACATAGAGATCCCCGGTCAAATTTGCTCCGGCCCTTCGGGTCATGCCCATGGACCTCCCCCTTTCAAAATTCCTCGATCCACCCCTGTGGCAGGACCCTTCACAAAATAATATTTGACGTTATTCTAGTGTATTTATATTTGAAAATAAATATTATCTCCAAAACATTTCAATATGACAACTTAACAACACGGAGAGCAGTTGCCGTGATTAATAATATAAGGATGTTTACTTTTTTTTAAACTTACCTTGTCAAAACGTTGGTTATAAGACTTCTTAAGGGTCTCCAATAGCTTAAACAATCAAACATTGAATAAAACCAACAGCTTTTTGAAAGTGGCCAACATTCACCTTCATGGCTGGGTGAACGTTTCTGTTGATGAATGTATTAAGTTTGAAGCTTAAGTGTTTGATTATGTGTTTATGATTAGACACATCATAAACACTAGTGTTTATGAAACTTAGAATTTTTTTTCAACTTGGACTTTTTACGTTATAAAAGCACACAAAATATGTACTGGTTGGCAAAAATGTCTGATTCCATATTCTGAAGATATATATACATAAAAAAATTGATTTTTTCTTAATTCCCTTCACATAGTAATATACATTCCAATTGGATCAACATTTTCTAAGTCCCATTAACACTTCAGCTTGTCCTGTATAAAAACCATAGTGTTGTTGTTTTAACACTAAAGTGTCTATTTTCAGTCACCTGAGTGAATATAAACACATAAGTGTTTACGAAATAACACTATAACATGTTTATGGCCAACACTATTTTTTAGAGTGTAGAAAAGGTCTTATTGGGTACAAAATACATTGATGCTTGGCCAACAAAATGGCTAAATTCTTGGCTATGTAAAGTGTCAGACAAAGAAACAACTCCCTAATGCAAGACAATTCGTTTTTCAAATTTTAGGAAATTATTGGCTAATGTATACTGCCGATGAAGTGATTTTTTTTCTTCAACAAATTTCCCACTTTTCTGGTATCGAATTTCCTTATAAAAATAAACAAAACTTGACCATTCCATTTAAATTAGCTGAATTTTTTAAAATTCCTCCAAACTTTCCAAACATTCACATACTATTTTGATTATACAAAACTAAATTATTTGTTTTCTCTAATGTTCTGGAATTTTGGTTATGTACAATTGCTGTTATAAGGCCTATTTGAAACACTCTAAACTGACCTAAACAAATTCTAAACATTTCAAATGTTTAATGTTTAGGTTCTCCGTGGATGTTGCTTTCAAATGTTGTCAATGACAACACCATGTTCAATATGAAGTCATGACGTTTACAGTCTAAATGGGTTGTTGAGCATTCTAAACAACATGTATATCTCACTTAAACAAACTGCGTAGCTTTGCTAAACATTTGTGGAATCCGAATAGGAATATGTGGAGGTCCTAAACACATTATGTGGAATTGTTGATATCTACATGATCTTTTGTACAGACTAAACAAGTTGTTGAACCGGGTAACTTGATGGCAGAGCCACCTAACTTTATTATTGGAAGACAGTTGCTGTGGCTCCACCTGACAGACACTAATAGTGGCCTTGAATCCTTGCTTTGGTGCTACTGGAATTTTATTCAGGTAACTACTTAAAAACAAAACAAATATTGCTATTTTTGACAATGTCCATCATATGGCTATATAACTGGTTCATCATGCTGACAGTATATTGTTGTGAATTCGGCGTGGCCGACTTTGTATTACGGCGGTTCGGCCGGAAGTGCGTCACCACGCGCATGCGCGCTGTATGTTAAATAAATGGACATCCTCCAGTGAAATCTAAAGTTTGAGTTTCTACTAATTATTTGGAATATTGTGGAACTTAACACTGGCGACGAGGATTAAAAATGGCAACAAATGGCACTATTGGAAGCATAGGCTCGTACGAGCCTGAGGCGGAGCCCTGGGACTGTTACTTTGAAAGATTTGAGCAATTTGTGGCTGCAAATAATATCGACGGCGCCAACCACGTGGCGACGCTCCTTGCAAATTTGGGCCCCAAGGCTTATGGCACACTTCGAAATCTGGTTAGCCCAAAGAAGCCGGGAACTGTGTCACTCAAAGACATTGACAAAGCCTTGAATGGGTACTACGGCCCCAAAACGATTGTGATTGCAGAAAGGTACCGTTTTTACAAGGCCCACCAAGAAGAGGGGGAATCGGTGCAAGAATTTGCGGCGAGGCTCCGCAAGCTGGCCAGACACTGTGATTACGGGGACCAACTAACGGTGATGCTGCGCGACATGTTGGTTTGCGGCATGTCCAACACCAGCTGTCAAAAACGACTCCTGACAGAAGACCTAAAATTTGATGTTGTACTACAACGGGCGATCACGGAAGAAGTTGCTGGGCGAGACGTGGACCAATTCAAGGCAAGAAACCAACCTGCCGAAGCTGTCCATAAATTTGAAGCGTCGCAGCGGCAAACTGGTACGAAGTCAGTAAAAGTTGCTAAATCGAAACCCCAGAAGGCATGTGAGCATTGTGGGAAGAAAAACCATGCTTCCGAGGTCTGTAGATTCCGCACAGCTAAATGTCACAGATGTGGAACAAAGGGTCACATCACACCGGTCTGCACGCAACCCAGGATCCATTTTCTGGATGAAAATGATGCGTCCGACCCAGAAGATGTTGATGAATTGGTCAGCCTTCATAAAGTGTCGGAAGAGAAAGAAAATTCAGAGGCCAGGCCATTTCTGGTGAAGATGCTGGTTGAGGGCACCGAATTGCAAATGGAAGTTGATACGGGTTCTGGACGGTCTATTGTTGGTAGGCATTTCTATGACACCTATTATCAACATTTGCCCCTCTATAAAAGCAAAGTGACTTTTCTAACGTACACCAAGGAGAAAATTACGCCTTTGGGATTCTTGAAGGTTAATGTCCTGCACAATGGCCAAAAGAAGATTTTGAATTTGTATGTGGTTAAAGGAGAAGCAAGTGCTCCACCACTACTTGGGAGAGAATGGCTCCATCAACTTCGATTGGATTGGAGTTCCATCAAGCACGTGTCTAGTGAAGTAACGACACCAGATTTAAATGAAATGCTGCGGAAACATGCTAACCTTTTTGACGGGAAACTAGGCAAGATGGAGGCTGTGACCGCGCGGCTCAGTGTGAAACCAGAAGCTAAACCAGTATTCATGAAAGCTCGACCAGTGTCCCACTCTAGACGCCAACAAGTAGCCGACAAGTTGAGGGACATGGAAAGCAAGGGCATTATCAAGCAAGTTGCTTTTAGTGAATGGGCAGCACCAATTGTTACTCCTATTAAGGCAAATGGGGACATTCGTATTTGTGGAGACTTCAAGGTCACCATAAACCCTCATCTTGAAGTGGATAAATACCCCCTACCGAGGATTGAGGAGATATTCGCTAATCTGGCTGGTGGGGTCAAATTCACCAAATTAGACCTGCAGAGCGCCTACCTTCAGATGGAAGTTGCTGAGCCCAGCAAGAAATACCTGGTTGTTAATACACACCTGGGGCTATTCGAGTACCAGCGGCTAGTCTATGGAGTGGCATCAGCGCCCGCCTTGTGGCAGAAAGCAATGGATCAGCTGCTATATGGCCTGGTTGGGGTTCAATGTTACCTTGATGACATCATCGTGACAGGCAAGGATGACTCGCAGCACCTCCGGAATTTGCAAGCAGTTTTATCAAAACTGGAAGGGGCAGGCCTCAAACTGAATAAGCAGAAATGTGAATTTCTGAAAACAGAAGTTGAGTATTGTGGCCACAAGATTGACAAAGAAGGCCTTCACAAAACAACATCCAAAATCGAGGCAGTGAAGAATGCACCAGCCCCGTCCAACCTTTCGGAACTGCGCTCGTGGCTGGGGTTTGTAAATTATTACCGGAAATTCCTGCCTAACCTGGCCCAAGAATTGGCACCCATCTACAAGCTGTTGAAAGACACCCCGTGGAATTGGGCCGAAGAACAGCAAGAGGCTTTCATGAAAATCCGAGAATTGATAGCCTCTGAAGTGGTTCTCACCCATTATGATGAGCAGAAGGAACTATCACTTGCCTGTGATGCTTCCTCTTACGGAATTGGTTGCGTGTTGTCACATACCATGGCTGACGGAAAGGAACGGCCGGTAGCGTTCGCATCGAGAACTCTCAATGATGCAGAGAAGAACTACTCCCAATTGGAGAAGGAAGCTTTGGCCATTATCTGGGGAATTAAGAAATTCTCTTACTACTTGGACGGCCGTACCTTTAACTTGATAACCGACCACAAACCGCTTCTGACTATCTTTCATCCACAAAAGGGAGTGCCTGTGACGGCGGCAGCGCGGCTCCAGCGTTGGGCCATTTACCTGAGTGGGTTCACATACAAAATAAAATTTCGGAAGACCAGTCTGCACGGAAATGCTGATGGGCTGTCAAGGTTGCCCTTACCAACAATCCCACCTGTAAATCCCCAGGACCCGGTGACTTTGTATCATTTGGGACAACTGGAAGCCTTGCCTGTGAAAGCCGCGGATGTACAACGGGAGACGCGCAGGGATGTCACACTGGCTCTAGTGCATCAGGCTGTGGTACAGGGGTGGCCCAAGTCTGTTGAGGATCCCATGTTGATTCCATACCATCGTCGAAGGGATGAACTGTCAGTACAGGACAACTGTGTGTTTTGGGGTGGGCGTGTCATTATTCCTCGAAAACTGCGGGACACGGTGCTGAAAGAGTTACACAGTTCCCATCTTGGGATAAATAAAATGAAGGGCCTTGCCCGTAGTTATGTGTTGTGGCCTAACTTGGATGAAGAAATTGAAACTACTTGCAAGGGCTGCTATGATTGCCAAACTCATCTGGCGCAACCGTCCGAGGCACCAGTACATCATTGGTCTTTACCAGACACCGTTTGGGGTCGAATCCATGTGGATTTTGCAGGACCTGTGGAGGGAAAGATGCTATTGGTGGCTGCGGATGCTCGCACTAAATGGCCAGAAGTCCGGGTCATGAGAAGTACCACGGCTGAATCAACCATCACAGAGCTACGCTCAATGTTCGCAACACATGGATTACCCAAGGAGATTGTATCAGATAACGGGCCTCAATTTCGGTCGATTGAGTTCGAAAAGTTTCTCAGAGCAAATGGGATTAGAGCGATTACTAGCGCCCCTTACCACCCTCGGACCAATGGGTTGGCAGAGCGCTTCGTAAAGACGATAAAAGAACATTTAGAGACCAGTCAGGCAGCCGCTTCCCTTCAACATAGGGTTGATGAGTTCCTGCTAACATACCGAAACTGCCCGCATTCCACGACCGGCATATCCCCAGCTATGGCCTTATTACGACGACCACTGCGTTGTAGGCTGGACTTGGGCGAGCGGGTGGCCGCAAAACAAGGTGGTAGTTTAGGTGACAAAATGGCTCGAAAATTTGAGTTGAAAGATACCGTGCTGGCTCGGAACTACAGTACTGGTAACAAGTGGGCTATAGGCCAAATCGTACAGCAGACGGGGCCGTTATCGTACTTGGTACAAGTGGGAGGGGCTATGTGGCCCGTCATGTGGACCAGCTCCGAGCCACAGATCTGCCAATTGCCACCCGGAATCCACTAGAGAGAGAAAGTGCACTAGAGAGGGAAAGTGAACCGTGGCCAACGAGGCCAACACCGGGTTTGGAGGCGGATGAGCAAAATGTGCCAGCTGTAGATGCCCCTGGGGATCCAGCACCGCTCCCTGTGGTAGTAACCCCGAGCTCCGGCACTCCCACTGCTGCTGGATTGGACCAGCCGAGAACAGCACGGCTTCGAAGACAGCCGAAACATTTTGAGGACTTTGTAATGAACTAATTAAGCGATGATAAATTACATGCTGTCAACTGAATTCTTTGTGTTCATTGCATTGTCATGTTGTATGTTAACCGTGTATTGTTGCGTATATTCCCATGTGCCAAGTTATGCATATTCTCATGTGCCAAGTTATTACTTCCTCATGTGTAGATCAAGCTAGGTAGTTAGTACTGTTAGCGTTAGGCATATATAGTTCTGTTGATGTCCTGTATTCAGTAGTACTGTTGATGTTAATCAAGCAAAGTAGTTAATACTGTCGATTGTTGCCATATAGTTAACATGTATATAGATAACACTGTTGATATTGTGTATTCGGTAGTACTTATAGTGTTAAACATAAGTAGCACTGTTGATGTCATGTACCCAGTAGTACTGTTGATGTTTCGAACTTTGAGTAGCTAGCACTATTGATGCTCAGACTTAATACTCTAGGAGTTGTATTTAGCTAGTGATAGAGGAGTGTTGTGTATTCGGCGTGGCCGACTTTGTATTACGGCGATTCAGCCGGAAGTGCGTCACCACGCGCATGCGCGCTGTATGTTAAATAAATGGACATCCTCCAGTGAAATCTAAAGTTTGAGTTTCTACTAATTATTTGGAATATTGTGGAACTTAACACTATATCAATGGTCCAGGTAACAATGGCAGTGCAATGGCACATTATAGACCATCCAGACCAGAATGGTTTCATATTTCACTACAATATCATGTCACTCAGTCTGTGAATGCTGAGTGGATTTTATTTGGTATTCTTGGAGTATAGTAGTTTACTCTTAATCATTTTTTGCATCTCCGGGAGTAGATCAGAGTCTAGAAATTGGGATATTCCATGACATGGGATTGATTACATAAAAAGCTGATACTTCTGATTTAGTGGCTGGTTGTTTTTATGATGTGGATTGCTGTAATTCAATTGAAACAATTAAGTCAGTCAATTGAAGATGTCAAATGATGGTTTGAATTGCCACCAGCCAGGGTATTCCGTACTCATTTTCATTATAAAATGGACAATTTTGAAGTACTTTACTCTCAAAGTAGAAACATCATTTCCAGAGTAGGCCTAGTTAGAGTAGATGCAATCAAACTTACCCAATATTTGATCAAATGATCGATTCCAGGCATCCATGCCATCACTAATCACTTCACAAAAGGACATGTCAAGAGAAAATCTTGGACTAAGTTAAAAGCAAATTTTCTATAAATGCCGTTACCTTAAAATTTGAGTTGGACCAGCACAGAAAGTAGTAAGTGCCATTGATATGTTGTCAGACTTAGCTGCTTAGATTTTTTGCAATCTTTTAAAATTAATTCTAAAATACTGATGAAAAATTGTTAACACTGTCTCTTCTGTATAATAACTCAGAAGGTAATGATGGCCTTCTGCCAGAATACCAGTTGATATTGTAATTAGCTGTTCACGTACAATGGTGTGTATGTCTACTTTCAGGCACATTGCATTTATTCAGATTATGAAAACGGCATGTGGAATCGCCAGGACCTAGAGAAATCACGAAAGTAAAAAATACACACACAAAGTGAACTTCCACAAAGGTCAGAAGCATTAGCTGTCATATGTGCCACAAACTGTGATGGTCTCCAAGGACAAATAATTGATGCTAAAGTAGAATGTCTGGATTACTTGGCCAGCTTCACACAGAGACAAAGCCTGTAAGTGGGGATTAAGCGCTTGCGTTGACAACGGACACAACCTTCATCAGCTCGTAAAATGTTGTGATACATACGTACTGATTTTAACCATTAGGACCACATTTTTATAGGCTGTGTTATGTGTTGTTCATGCACACATGTGCAGTCCTACAGAGCTTAAACTGAACTTCAACACATGAACCCAGCTCTCACGTGGAAGAAGAAGAAGTTTGGAAATGCAGAGATGTTTGAAGGAGACTCTCAGAATTGTCCAGATAGAAGCAGGATCATTCGTTGAGGCTAGGCCCTTACTAAATGTATTTGTGGCCTCTCTTCATGCAAATTACAATGATGCCGTCACAAAACAAACTAAACTTGTGCAACATTAGTGCCATTCAACCTTACCGATCTAGTTAGTTTTGGCTGTGACTAGGACGATTTGAGAAATTGTAAAATCACACAAATGATATGTGAAACTGCACCATGAAAAATGCAAACTGTGCACAAAAAAGGTATTTTGTAATTGTATTTAGAATAGAATAATAAATGTTGTTGATATTTTAGTAAAAGTTTTAACGCAAAAGAGTTGAATTATGTACCAAATTTAATTAATTGTAATCCAATAAGGTGTTTGTTTTGATGTGTGAAGTTTCCCGCGATTGATCAGTAAGGTTTTTACAAAATGGTATTTATTTCAATTTTGTAATTTTGTAAATGTTAAGCCTCAAAATATGATTTACAAAAAAGAAACATTTAGCTAGTCATTATAATAAAGTGCTTTCAAGTACAGAATATTTGTCAATGCTACTTATTGGGAAGTTAAATTGCTACATTTTTTTAAAATATGGCATGTAAGCAGGTCAACTATTGGACCGGAGGTGTTATACAATTATGATTAATTGTGTCTTTTGCATGAGAATATAATTTATAAAATGTTGAGTTAATTTTTCATAATTACGGCAGATCGTAAGTTATGAAAAAGTGGGATTATTTTGAAATATACTTTTGGTATGTAAAGCATAGAACTGCTGCCTGTACAGTCACTCTCGATGTATAGATAAAAGTATGGAATAGCTTTTTTTCACATGATATAAACTTTTATTGAAGATGTACGCATTTGTTTGCAGCCTAAACATTTACTTTTTGTACGCACTTTTAAATGAGCTCAAAGTGGGAATTTTGTACGCACATTAGTTGTTGAGATTTTGTTTAAGTTGTCAACATTTAGTAGTTTAGGCATTCTACACTTGGTTGTTTAGAATATGCAGCTAATTGTTTAGGTATTGCTTAGTGTTCTAAACAAATAAAACGCTAAAACTAAATGTTTTTTGTCATAATTGTTTAGGTTGTATCTGCGCAGTCGCTTACGCAGCTTGTTTAATTTGGCTAAACATAGTGTTTATAAAGAAAAAGGTAAACACCAATAAACGCGCTCAAAGCGGGAATGTTTAATGTTTAGGTTTTGTTTAGGTTGTACGCATTTCCAATTTAGAGTGAAGGGATTTAAAACTTTTTTGCTTTTAATATTTCTCCAACAAAATCTTCTTAACTGAAAATCTCATCACTCAGAGTATTCCATTATTCTTCCAAGCTTATTTCCCCCATTTGTCTGGCTATGAAATTCCTTAGATGCCGTCCTGACCTTCTGTTGTTGGGTCATTCTCAAATTTCGGGACAATTTGCGTCACTCTAGCTCCCTGACATTAATTTGAATGCGATTAATATCTGAAGCATCACTCTGCATCTGTTATTCATATTTCTATTTTGGACCACTGCATTTGGAACAAAAAGTCATTCATTAGACCTTTTTTTTGTGCATTATGTACAGGAATTCGTGCAAAATCAATGGTTTTTCCCTGTCACTGGTCCTGACATGACAAAATCAAGTGTTGATTTTCCTCCTAATGTACCATTATATTCAAAGTTTCTTTGCGCAATTCATGAGAATAAAACTTTGAATTTATATTTAATTCACATTCAAATTTTTTTTGGTCTTATTTCATTGATTAAATTGATACAATAAACGTGTCACTACTTTATGTCAATTTTTTTGTCCACTCCGTTACTTGCCATAGCTCGGTTCGTTATTATTTTTTATGAGCTATTTTCAATGAATATCATCAGACGCATGTGCGCAATAGTACCACTGCCTTGCAGACTTCATAAAACATGTATTCAATAAATTAAGACAAAATATTCATAGAAAATGTTTTTGGTCTCACCAAAATGTCCCCTCCGTTTCCTTCATTTCCAAGCTTAGAAAATGATAGTTTTAAAGAGTGATTTCTTGTATGTATTGATGAGTGTGATAGCTTTTAATAGTCTGCAATTATTTTATCTTATCTCCAACATAAAAAGCAGTAATGAGCGAAAAGCAAAAAATTTTTCCCCTCCGTTACTGTCCACTCCGTTACCAGATCAAAATAAGAAATCGACATTGGACCAAAAAACCTACTGATATGAGATGAATTACTTCTGAAAATAATAGTAACACCAATATTTTATTGTTTTTCCTTTTGTCGTTGTTCCTGCAGTCAATTTTTTACATCAAAATTCCCCTCCGTTACCACATTGTCCCCTCCGTTACAGGACATTTTTGCTATACCCTTTGTCCCGAAATTTGAGAATGGCCCTGTTTTGAACTCCTTGAATTTATGCGTGCAGGTTCTCCTATAATCTATTAAATAATTCGAATTAAAAAATTCACTGGTCCCAATTGTATTGTAAAAGTTTTATGGTTCGTTTTAAACATGCATTAAAAAAGTACAGATATTAAAAATGTATTGACTCTCAATAGTAGTCAATGATCTGAACATTTAGCAGAGTTTATTTTGGTGGTTTGTGGTACCCCTCCAAGCACAAAATCTTGATATGCCACTGGTGGGTCTGAGACACAATGTGACAATCAAGTGACTGTCTATGGCTGTATGCAGAAATTGCTGTGTATATATATGCGGTTGGCCTATATAGATAGACAGATAGCAAGCCAGACACAGACTGACAGATAGCCATATTTATTGATACATTGGTGAATGGATGAATAGATAGACTGGAAATCAATCTGAATCATACCATCCTCAACTTGCGTGATATATCACATACTGCTGCGTGATATTAAACTAAAATGCGTGATATTACCCACATAAAATCCTGAAATGACCATAGTTGTTTTAACTCTATACCAAATGCTCCAAGATGGTGTCAGTCAATTGAATTTGATATTTTCTTGACCTTGAGTTCAATACTAATCAAAAGCTTTACTTTTGGTTATTGTAATTATAATACTGCAGTCCTGGTATCCATACAGAAACACTGCAGTGTAATACCATGCATTAGGTGCGTCATATTACCCACATTTACCCTATACAGCACCTTCTCACATTGCTAACTTCAAAATATGATTGTATCATGCAGTCATGAACTTGGTCCCCAATCTAGCTATTTTGACTTTTTCTTGATTTTTTTTAGCACTTTGCATGCATGGGCCCTCCTGACTGGTTGGGTCCGTGGCAGCTGCCACTCTGCCAGATAGGCCAGTCCGCCCCTGAAAGCCCTTATAAACTAATTTTTTTTTAATCATAAAAATTATTGCCAATCATAAATTTATCTGGCAGACACTTGGATTAATTTTTTTCCAATGATATATTTAATAAAATCCATGTTTTTAAACATCCCTCACATTCTCTTCAAAACGATTTTGAAAGTGTTAGTGTTTTCTTTCACTAATTTTAAATATATTTAACGTTTTCCGTTGTAAAATTTGTAGAATATTCCTTGAAACACTTTTCCTGTAGTTTTTGTAAAGTTTATTCAATTAACAGTGTACATATAGGCTATGTCCTGGTAAAATAAATGAATTGAAAAATAATATTCACGCTGCAGAACGATTGCAGGCCGTTTTGCAAAGGGAATTGAGCACAAGAGAGGTTTCAAAAATCTGTGCAGTGATGGTCTCAACATCAATGTTCGACAGCAGGAAATTAGGTCAAGTAGGTCCAGCTTCTTATCAATGATTTAGTTTTGAATTTAACAAAACATGACATATTCACCTTCAAAAGTGTCTTAAAAATTCAATTTTCTCCAGTATTATTCCCTGTACCTATAACTTTTATGGAATAGTTAATTATTAGCCTTGACAAGCTAAATTAAATTATAAATTTACATGTGATTCAGTTAATTTCAAAACAGACAACAAGAATACTTAATGAAATTAAAGTTGAATAATCATTATAAACTGATGATTATGTAACAGTGAGCAATTAATCTACATGCCAATCAATGGCAATTATGTTATTGTTTTTGTATTACTATTATGTAATGTAATATCAACAGTTGAACATAGACTTTTAAATTTGGTAGCTTTCAGTGTTGTCTGCCTTTTGACTATTTAATGGATTACCTATCTATCTATCCATCTATCTATCTATCTATCTATCTATCTATCTATCTATCTATCTATCTATCTATCTATCTATCTATCTATCTATCTATCTATCTATCGTATTTTTGATTTATTTTATCTTTCTACAGTCTACATTTCTCTCTGTCTATCTATATATCTGTCTTTTTTGAAATTGTTACATAACTGCCTTTAATACATTGAATAATGAATATGAAATAAATATGAAAGTTATGGTAACACTACCAAAACTTTTTTAAGTGCTGCGTGAATTTCATGACTGTGCCATTTACATACTGTCCACATAGAACATTTCAGTTTTGTTTTTGTGGTAATGTATTTTGCCACATACATGGTCATTTTGAACTATACATACAACATAGGCCTACTCTACAGAGTGATACAATCAAGTTACTCAATATGTTTACACTCAGTATACTTCTTACTGTTTGATTGACAGGCAGTGGTGGCTGACTCAAGATTCCTCAAGTGGATTGAGGTTTAGATTTACAAAAACAACAAATTCAGAGTGTATGTCACATCTTTGGCTTCTGGGCTTCATTTGGTTACAAGAAATGTACCAACCCTACTAGTCTATTGAATGGAATTTGAAAGAGAATGTTCTCTTAACCTTAGTCATTTGTTCTGCTAGATTTGGTAAAATGGCTGCCTTCAAGTTGATGCCTGGACCAAAAGGATTGCCTCTCATAGGAAATGCTCTCACTTACTCAAGATTTGGTAAGCTTAAATTTAATACTCATTATAACATATTAAAACATATATAGTGCAATAATGATAAATGTAATGCTGTTGCTTTGACATATATATAGACAGTTTTAATTCTGTGTAAATTCAAAATACCACTGCTGAAGAGACAAGTAAACTTATTGGTTGCAAAAGTCAGTTGAATTTCATTTTCAACTAGTCAGTCACATTTGGATCAACTAGTCACATGTGGGTTTTGCCAAAGTCATTTGGAATTTTTCAACTAAATCTTGCCTGAGAAAGCATCCAAGGATGAAAACCACTTTCATTTTAATAATTTCAAAAGTAAATACGAGTTTGATATGTTGTCTTTCATGGTTTTTTGAAAGGAAATTTTTCGATGATTGTAATTAAGAAAATGAGAATACAATAATTGTCTGTGAATCATGCCTTTCGCCCTTTATTTTTAAAATAATTTTTGAAAAGTTGGATTTAGTTGTAATTTATTCAACTAGTTGGAGTTGAATTCTGCCAACAAGTTGAATTAATCAGTTGAATTCCTGTTTTGTCAGTCATGATTTGATTTTCAACTGACTCCTAGGTCTACTGGTGACCTGTGTGACCTGTCCCCACATCCAGGCAATATAATATTGATCATCAAAAGGAGTAACATTTCACTGTGTGCCATCAAACTACAAATGCATCTATGCCTTTTTTGTGATATCATTGAAACATGAGACTTTTTGATAATATTCACACAAAACAATGTTTTCGCCATGAAGCAAATATCCCGCACATTTCTTTCAATTTTAATGCAGTGAGGAGTAATGTCCTATTCCAGCTTCTGAGGGTGTGCCATCAATTACAAATGCTTAGAATAGGTAACTTTGTTGGTCTCCTTATGTTAGATGTTCAGAAAGCCTTCGACAGTGTCAACCATATAATCACAGGCAAAAACAATCTGTTTCATGTGTGGTGTGTTCCATTCCATTGGAACCTCTCTGATTCATATTACTATTAGAAAAGGTATGACAGCTTGCTTGGCCTGTTCCACACTGAACTGGTACGTTGTCATTGAAGCAGACGACAGAGGTAACTGTAAAATCCGATCAAAATATTTTGACTGCAGACCATGTGGGTGAACCTCCCCCTCAAAGCAAAAACGAATCATCTTGTTTATGTCTGTGATTGTGTGAAAGTATTAAAACACTCCTGTAACTTCAAAGTGTTGATCTGTGTATTGTTCATAACTTCACTTCTCATAAAACCTGCTCATATCACTTAAAAACAATGGACAAGTGTTATCTTGATTTCAAGCAATCGACCATGAACCATGCACTTGAATTGACTTACATGTCAGCTTGTTCTGTGGTCCGTCTAAACTGAATTTTACTGAAATCTGAATTATATAGACACGCATGAATGCCCTCACTTAGAATTTTATAAGTTTTCTGCACAATTCTAAACACACTAATTTGAGGTGAAACTTTGAGCTACTTTGGTACCACAATGAACTTGTTGTTCTGCAAGTGCTGTGTGAAAATTAGTGTTTAAGATGCATCAATTAATTTGACATATTTTTATTATTGTTGGTGTGGCTGTCACAGCAATTAAACTTCCGTACCAGTTCAGTGTGGAATTCAGATTTTAGAGTACATTTTAGCTAATTTTGTTATTTAAAACAACTGTCAACATTACCTGGTATATCTGATATTTAGAAAATGTGGCAAAGGAAGTATTGAAATCGACATATATGGGTTTCTTCTTTGTTAAAAGTGTGAATTTAACGATATTTTACTACCAGTTCAATCCACGTTGGTCTGCTAGCACGGTTGGACTGTCATACCTTGTAAGTTGTAATAGTTAGTGAGTGGACTGGCATGGCCAAATCAAAGCATCCAAGAATCAGGTTGTTTCTGCCTGTGATAGCACTGTGCACTAACGTGGGGGGTACCCTCGCCATCAGGGTGGCCATTACAATTCCTGATTCGTGATTTCAAAGTGATATTGCAAAAAATGTAGGGGGAGTGAGGTCTTCAAACTGGAAATATAGTTTAAATGGCTTGTGGAATGCATAATTGCCAAGTGACAGACTCAAACAAGCAAGATGAAGTGAGAAATTAATGAAATTAGAAATCAGGCGAGGTGAGGGTACCACAAAAAATGTAAAATGGTCGGGCGAGGGTACCAGCAATTTTGGCGAGGGTACCAGCATTTTGGCGAGGGTACCAGCACGTTTTTGGCGAGGGTACTAGCATTTTGGCGAGGGTACCAACACCGAAAATGGCGAGGGTACTGTAAGATTTGGGCGAGGGTCACTTCCGGTTGGCGAGGGTACCCACCAAAAACAGGGTTGGCGAGGGTAATGCAAGTTATTGACTGAGCAATCAGAGCAATCTGAGCAAACAGTCTTGAAGAAAAAGCAATGAATCAGCTTATCAATAGATAACATCATGTACTGTAACATGATTGCACTTCTGAAGTAATTATACCAATCAGGAACTCCAATTAAGAACACAATTGCAATACCTATCAATAAAGAAGAATCTTAAAATTAATTAACCCCCAATGAGAAAACTGTTGCACAATAGGTTTACCCATTCTAACTGTGGAAGTTAGAAAAATGTGGATTTATTACATTTTGGGTGGCACATTCATTGAACTGAGAGACAAACTTTTTCTTGTAATCCTTAATTTGTATGGAGCATAATCACACATTTAGTATCACAGTTTATGTTTCTGTATATATGTTTGCTTAGATGGTGGAGGAGTTGCTCACAGACAGAGAGGTCATGAGGAGAGTTATGCTACAGTTTTCAAATCCAAGAAAGTTGGTGGAAGTACCCTTCTCCCAAGTAATACCATCCACAGCGAAACTTTCTAAAAGTAATTGTGGCTTCTTCCTGTATTTGGGTCTATTTTGCACGTTTTTTATGCGGTGACAATAACAAGCATGTTATAAGCTTTTAATGTGGGATCCTTCATGTTTTATGGTTACGGATCATCAGTCAGTGGTGCAACAAGCACCATTTGATAGTGTCACAGCTCAATGCATCATACAACAGCGAAGTACCCTACCAACATGTAATGAGCTAAATAAAGTTTATTCAATCAATCAGTTATTTAGCTTATTCTCCATCTGAGATAGTGAAGAATTGAGATATAACGGGTCTTGTGTTGCCCTATAAAATTGTGATGACCAAACACAGATGAGCTGATGCGTGGTAGGCCTACATTGTAAGTGCAAAATGGGATCTGCCTCAATATCATTAATAAAAGTAAATTGAGATAAACATGACTGATAAAATGAATGCAAATTAAACATTCAGATCTATCTATCTATATATCTATCTATCTATCTATCTATCTATCTATCTATCTATCTATCTATCTATCTATCTATCTATCTATCTAACCATCTATCTATCTATCTATCTATCTATCGATCTATCACTCTGTCAGTCTATATCGCTCTATCTGTCTGTCCACAGGCACATTTCACAGGGACCAGGGGGCTGCAGCCCTCCTGGCATCAGGCAAATAGCAAGTAAGAGCAAATTCTAACCAATATCATGGCAGATCAACTGCCCCGGTCACATTCTTAACATGTTAAAAAATCAGAGCAAAATAACAACAGGACCCCCCTCTGGCCCCCCTCGAAATGGCCATCCCGTATGTATGTATGTGCACATTGCACAATGGCAGATCCAGACAGGGGGGTCCGGGCGTATTTCGGCATTCATGGGCTCGCTTCGCAGCATATTTTTTTCAAAATACTATTATTAATCTCAGTGGTCTAGGGGGGGGGCCGGGCCCCCTAGGCCCCTCATGTATTCGCAGCTGATCTATCTATCTATCTATCTATGTAACTGTGATAGTATCTATCTATCTATCTATCTATCTATCTATCTATCTATCTATCTATCTATCTATATATATCTTTATCCCATGTCTAGCAAACTTTTGTCCCTGATACTGAGTTTTTCCCAGGTAAATACCAAATCAGAGAGGGAAATAAGTGAGTATTGAAAGGGACAAATATCAGTACACCCAATCAGAGCTCTTCAATAAATTAGCCTAGAGGGATAATACTAATTTATTCATTAGATGGCAGGGATATACTGAAACTGACAAATCAGAAAACAGCATTGCCTCATTTGCATACCACAATCAACAAAAAGACGTTGTACACCAGGTTGATTAACATAACAAACCAGCATATTTTTTTATTGTTATGATTTAAGGCAATTAAGTACTGCCAATTAAGGATTATTGATTTTTTTTTTGTAGCACAACTGCATTATTAAGTGGTTCAAAATGTTTTACATGAATAAAAAAAAAGTATTAAAAAAAAAAGACATGGGATAAAAAAGGTTACATCATGGATGGGGGCAGTATATCTCTGAATAGTCACCCTCGACCCAGTATATCCCTCGACCCTTCGGGTCTCGGGATATACTGGGTCTTGGGTGACTATACTAGGGATATACTGCCCCCATCCATGATATAACCTCATAATCTATCTATTTTTTTTTCTTATCTGTCTTTCTTATCTGTCTTTAATATCTATCTAGTCATTATTACTTATGTCACACTTAAACAATGGCTTAACAGTAAAAAAGAAATATTTACAGACCAGTCATTTTAGGTGGTACCCTCACCATGACAATTATTGGAAATGGTGGTACCCTCGAGAGGCTTTAGTGGTTACCCTCGCCCTTACGATGTATTTCAAAAGCAAAATCTGCTAATTCTGTGATCTATCACACGTGGATTGCTTGACCAATGGTTAGTTTATCATTAAAACTACATGTTTGATAAATATAGGTTTTGGTTTTGACAAGATAATCTCAGGATGACAGAAAATTACTTTGAATCGAGTATTGTAATGGCTGCTCTGATGGCGAGGGTACCCCCCTCGTTAGTGCACAGTGATAGAATGCTTTGTGAAAAACTAAGAATTGCTGGCATTGATAACACCTGGTTTAAGTCCTATCTTGAAGGCCGTAAGCAAGTTGTGTGTGTTAACAATTGTTTATCAAGTGAAAAAGAGATTATTTGTGATTTGCCGCAAGGCAGTATTCTAGGCCCGTGGTGCTACTTGATTTTGCAACGACATGTCTACATGTGTTTCATGTAAACTTATATTATATGCAGATGATGCTAAATTGACTAGTCACTGTGATATATGTAAAGCCCCATTTAACCTTATAATTCCCAAATGGAGGTACCATATGGGAGTTCAAGGAGTTATGAAATGTTATGAAGTTTTAAAATTTTATAGGGACAATAGGGAATTGCTGGATATTGAAACTATAACTAGGGATTTTGTGGGATTTATCTGACTAATTGGAGATAATGGGATATGTGTGGACTTTTGGAAACTGTCAGGGAAATAATTGTGATATGCAGGACTTGTGGGAATTAGAAGTTTTGATTTAAGCCACCAGTGTGAAATAATAAGGGGCCGACCAGATGATAGTCGGGGGGGGGGGGGTATGGACTTCAACTCCGGGACAAACTTTTTTTTCGTTTGCTGCGCATCGACGAATAATTTTTTCGTATGCGCACTCGCGACAAACTTTTTAATCGGAATTTTAACATTACAGTATCCTAGCTGCAGGTGGGAACAAAATTCTTCTTTTTTTTTCATGTGCTCAACAAACTTCTTTTTTTGTCAAGTTGAAAACAAATTTCTTTTTTTTTCACCAAAAATCCATAGCCCCCCCCCCCCCAAGATCAAGCCTTCAAGGTTATTTTTTTATCCACCAATTTTCATTCATGAAATCTGGACATAACATAAGCACAACGCAGCTTTAATTGGTCGATGCCTGAAAGGAATGTGTTCATTTATATATATATATAATAACAATAAATCAATCACTAGCTATCTATCTATCCATCTATCTATCTATCTATCTATTTATCTATCTATCTATTTATATCTTATCTATATATAAATGTCTATCTGAGAAAACTGAGGAAACTCTGAAATGATTTCAATATTTTAAATGAGAGTTAATAAGGAGCTACACTGTAATTTCTGATTACCAAAATGCGGTTTGAGTTGTATCAAATGTGGTCCCAGTCAATCACTGTTAGAACTTGGAAGACCAATACGCAATAGCCCATGTAATGTATACTATTTCACAGTTTTGGATTGATTGGTTTGCAAAAACGATACCATTCATATCTAAATTTCATCCCACTCTTGTCAGTTCACAGCTTGGCTGAGATTTCTTAACCTGTTGCAGTGTGTTACAGTTTTCAGAATTAATTGACTTACATGTCAGCTTGTTCTTTGGTCCGTCTAAACTGAATTTTACTGAAATCTGAATTATATAGACATGCATGATTGCCCTAACTCCGAATTTTATAAGTCTTCTACACAATTCTTAACACACTAATTTGAGGTGAAACTTTGGTACCAGTACCACAATAAACTTGTTGCTCTGCAAATTTTGTGTAAAAATTAGTGTTTAAGATGCATCAATTACACGTAATTTGACATATTTTTATTATTGTTGGTGTGGCTGTCACAGCAATTAACTTCCGTGCCAGTTCAGTGTGGAATTCAGATTTTAGAGTACATTTTTGCTAATTTTGTTATTTAAAACAACTGTCAACATTACCTGGTATATCTGATATTTAGAAAATGTGGTAAAGGAAGTATTGAAATCGACATATATGGGTTTCTTCTATGTTAAAAGTGTGAATTTAAAGATATTTTACTACCAGTTCAATCCACATTGGTCTGCTAGCACGGTTGGACTGTCATACCTTGTAATAGTAACTACAGGGGAACAAGAAGTGCAACAAAATGACCATGTGATTTGCTGTCCAAGTGGTCTTGTGACAAGCAATTTTTCTATGCATCACTGAGCAATGAGCGTAAATATCTCCCAAGCTGTATACAACACTTTAATCCATAAGTTTTAGGAACACCTTTCTTCTATGAAATGCTACGTAACCGCACAACCTTTGAGGGAGGGGGGGGGGAGTTGAATGTTTTCTGAAATAAATAATTTCTTGTTCAGTTTTCGGGAAATAAAGTACAGTGCAATTCTTTCTTGGCAGTCATATGGGCCTACAGATATTTCCGGATGAAAATATTTCTTAGAAAAATTGTGTTGTTTCATTTAGAAACAAACAATTTTGTGAATGTTGCAAGGTCGTTACTGTAAAATAGATAATTTTCCATTTAGATAAAAATTCAAAACGCTCAAGATATCCCCTCTTGAAAATCGAATGCTCACCCTTGAAACACCAATTTTTGTGAACAATATCTTTGTTCATACGTCTCACCAAATGCATTATTATGACCGCGCCAGCGCGCTGGCCGGTCATTTTATAATCAGCACAGATCGTCCCATTTAACGCACATTTTTGCGGGAGAATAGAACAAGTTGCACTCAATGCACAGCCATGAAAGTTGCTGTATACACGTAACTTTACACCCTTCAATCGCGCATCACAAGACAAAGTGGCATCAGGCAGTCTTTAATATAGTTCTCACATTCACGATTTTATAGTCAAAACCTCCACCTTATTGTTTTTTGTCTATATTTTGGCATGTCAAGCTGTTGGATCCCTGTCTCGGGCGCATTCTGAGCGCTGCAGTATCACTGCTCAACACACCGCTCTCAGTGCCAAATGCTTTAGACCGATGCATCTGGCTGTTTCCCTGGATAATGACAGGCATGCATTTTGCATTTCATACTTTTGCATATTAACTTCATGATAAATTGTTTCTGTTATGCAACTTTCCATGCCATACAGAGGAGGAGGAAGAGGCCAGCACTAAATTATCCATTTTCCAGGAGTCAAGGGAGAGGCCAACAATTCGGACAGGGCTGAGCTAATATAAGTTGCTATGGCAACGCAGTGGCCTCAGTGGGCCTCTGGCCATGGTGGTGAACACATGGAGGTGCTGCAGCATTTTTTGCAAGGAAAATGGACAATGATTTGTACAAGCCTATTGTTCAGCTATCGTTGATTGCCTTAATTTTATCTATACACTAGCAGGGTACCCGTCTTACGACGGGTGGAGTGGTAAAATTCCGTTGAGATATCATAGGCATAGGTGGCAGGACGGCTGAAAAAATCAATTTTTCATGGGGTTTCAGGCAAAAATGTTTTATTTTTACTTTTTTGTGACAATATTTTTTGGGCAGCCCCACAAAATTTATTGACCTCCTACGCCTATGTGAGATATAAACTTGACGCTGTTTAGAATTTCTTCTTTTCACAGAAACATCACTTTCCATTGATCACACATATATAAAACTGTCGCATACGCGTTGGTTAAACTTTGAGGAATTTTTTGTGGATGCACATCACTTTGTGGTAGGCTAAAAAGGGATACTCTGAAGAAAAAATGGGGAAATTGTGAAAAAAAATAGGGAAATTCTGATGAAAAATCGGGAAATTCTGATAAAACTCTTCCTTTAAATTCCATTTCTTGCAATTTTTTTCCATTTTGCTTATAATATCACAATTTTTCTTGCCATTTCATTTTTTCCCTTTTTCCCCAAAATCATTTTAGGGGGGGCAACTTGGGGCAACCCCCCCCCCCCTCCCCACCGCTGGCTACGCTACTGGTCACTGGGCAGTAAAGATAAGTGTCGCATGTGCCTTAATAATCAATGGGCATTTCTGACTGTCACACTGCATTGGAAATGTGTGCAATTCATGTAACACAGGGATTTCTTTATTACTGGGCAAGTTCAAGAAATTAGTTTAGTCTGTTCTTTGTATATATATCTAGCCAGCTTATACATGTATGTATAATTTGACCAATGCCTCTTATTAAACACAGTCACACAGGAAAATATGTATTTAATTCTGACTGCAAGTTCAGTAAATTCAAAAGAAAATCTTTATTGAACAGAACACCACAACCACAGGTCTTCACTCAATGGTGTCTTGCACCCAACTGATGAGTATTGCACCTTGATCAACTTTCATAAGAGGCTCTGTGTATATTACGCAATGCCACTGGCTTACCATATTTGCTTGATAAATATAGGCCTACTCTATATCTCTGAGGCATATTGATGTGTTGCTTGCTGGTGTTTTCTATTGTTGTTGTCACTATTGTACATAATTTAAATGTTTTCTTTTGTATATATAGGCCTAATTATATATCTCACAAATTTCTGAGAAGTGAAACTTCTGGATTATACAGCTGGTCAGGTGACATAACATCATGCAGCTTCAATCATCAGTGCCAGACATGTGACGTTACCATGGAGCTGTGTCTATTACCGAAATGAGGTTCAATTGCAGTATGTCTGACTTTAGCGTCCTTGAGTTCACTTGTTATTTTATAGTAAGTGTTCTTTAAGGACAAAACTGTCAAATAATACTTTTGAGGGTTGCTAAACACAGAGCAGTCGTATTTAGAATGCATGGCAGAGTTTCAGGCAAGTCAGGTAAGCAACAGCTGAGATCCTGCGTTACAAAGCATGGGCCTGGACAAATATATGGTTACTAGCAGTGTACCCGTCTTACGACGGGTAGAGTGGTAATAAAATGAAAAATGTGCTGTCAATATTGATCCCTTCCTTCATCTGTGGCATTGTAAATTTGATTAAAATGCATGCACAAGAAGCCTGCTTGCAGTCACACTGCTCCTGCAGTGTAAGCAATGGCCAAGGCCAGCCATGTGACCTAAAGGATTTGAGTATTTCTAGGCAAGTGCAGTAAATGAGTAAAACGTGTTTAGTATTTATAGCCAGCCTACACATGTATGCAACTATGCATGTCTAATTTCAATGCCTCTAATTGGACAACCTACTTTTCTGAATGGCCAGAGGGGCCAAAGCTAAAAAAAAATATATCGAAATTTAGGCCTATATAATTATGTCCAGACAGATGTGAGCATTTTGTACTATTCACAGAGAGGCTTTATAGCGCCACCATACTTAGGTAGCTTCATCATGCAAAGATCATCATGCTGCTTCAATCATCAGTGCCATACATATGACGTTACCATGGAGCTGGGCCTATTCCCAAAGTGAGGTTCAATTGCAGTATGTCTGACTTTAGCGTCCTTGAGTTCACTTGTTATTTTATAGTAAGTTTTGCTCAAGTGGTTATACCAGTGATATCATACATTTGAGGATAGCAAAACAGAGTGGACATATATTTAGAATGTCTTGCAGAGTTTCAGGCAAGTCAGGTAAGCAACAGCTGAGATCCTGAGTTACAAAGCACAGGCCTGCACAAATATATGGTTATAAAGATAAAGATAAAGATGAAGCCTATAGTACCAGGTGCTGTCCTAGGATACAGGTAGTTGCATCCACAAAGCTCTGGACACAGTGCACTACTGGTTACTGGAGGCACAGCATAGCAGCATATTTCTCAGAGAGCAACAGTTGCAGCAGTCAGCCAGAGGTGCTCCAATGGTCCATGCACCAGTGTCTCAAAATGTTGTTTAACAATTCATATTTTTTTTAATCACCAAAATTCCAAATGAAAGAACAAATATTTAACAGGTGGAATTTTAAAATATCAGAAAAATTGTACTGAACTTTGTTGAGGCTTAGTTGGATCTGTGTTCATTTGTATCTAAGGCTACATATATCTATTCACATTTTTAAAAAAATTTGTCTGAAATTTGAAATATGTTATAGCTGCAGCCTGCATGTCTTTTTGTTTTAAAAGATTTTCTTGTTCTATTATTGAGATGCATTTTCCCGATGTTGATACGTACAGGGCCAGCTCCAGCCAATCAGTGGTCGAAATAGCCCATGTCATTTGGGGGGTCTGTCACTGGCAAGACCCGAAGGGTCAAAGCTTTTGGGGCCGGAGGTCCGCGGGTGCCAGAGGACGGAGGTCCCCAGGCCGCCGGAGCCCCCTAGAAGCTGAGGGTTTCAGAAAGCACTACATGTACTCTGAGATGAATTCTGAGTGTTTTAGGCATGTATTATCACAGAAAATTACTCTTGTAAACCCCATTTCTGGATTAAATCATGCACATTTAGTATTTGAGGGGGATTTTCTAGGACCCCCCCTTGGGTCCCTCTAAAAAATGTATGTGGGGGGGTGCAAAGTAAGGAGGGGGCAAAGACCAAGGATGGTGCGTGGCAAGGAGGGGCGCAAAGCAAGGAGGGGGCACAATTAGAGCGAATAAAAAGAGATGAATAGGTAAAACAGACAGGCAAGTTGAGTTTTTCATTTAAAATGATATCACAGTACTTCTAAACTTGCACAACTGTATACAAACATATGGGTACGCACCCACAGATGGGCGTGCGTGCACACATGGGCTGACACACACGATGGGCATTATGGGCGTATACATACATACAGTCACATGGGTGTAAATATGGGCATGCGCACACAGACTAATGGGTGTGCACACGAACGCTGTGCACGCACAGATGCGCGTACACACACAGATGGGCCTACAGACACAGATGGGCGTCCAGGTGGGCGTACAGCCATACACCCAGATAGGTGTACAGGTCGGCTTGTGCACAAAGATGGGTGTGCACTCACAGATGAGTGTTCCACACAGAAGGGCATACACTCACAGATGGGCATACACTAACAGATGGGCATACAGGTGGGCCGCGCAGGGGCGTATCTAGAAATGGCCTGAGGGGGGGGCCATTACATGGGCTGAATACTTCAACAGAGCCCATCTATAGAGGCCCGCTTGTGTAGAGACCTTTCTCGCATATGCGCCTCCCTTGAATAGAGGCTCCTTGTCAGAGTCCTTGAATATAGGCCCCTCAAATGAGAGCCCCCCCTCAAATAGAGGTCCCACTATGCCATGGACAACAACGATTATATCTTTCCATTATCCCACTAACATTTGAGCTAAAACTCAGGTCACATGATCAACCCAGTTGCCAGCTATATACACCTCCCACAGGCATATCACTCCACCAAACTATCCACCTATCCTAACTGAGTTACCCTCGTCTCTAAATTAGCCTTTTAAAATATTATGCATTGAATTTGAGCCTATGGCTTCTGTTGCCTCTTATCCAAGTGGGGTATGATGGTTGTAATCGATCTAAAATCACATTTCAAGACAGAGCCAAGTTAAATTCAGGCTGTGAGAGTCTAGAAATGGCTTAAAGCACCATGAAAATGATGAGGGTAACTGTATCCCGAGACGAGGGTAACTGTGATCATGCTTGTTGACATGACGAGGGTAATTGTCCCTTTCAGGGTGACCAGTGAGACCTATTTGGCATGGGGCTGCTGGTTCTTAAGGTACACTATACAATAGTATACATATATCATCACCAATGTCACTGACAAGCTTTCCGTAAGTACACTCCTGGGCAAAAAAAATGGACCACCCTAGAATTCGGCTTAATTTTGTTAGGCTATGAGTTTTACAGGATATACACATCGAAAAACCTTCATTTCCTGTCAGTTAATCAACAGAAGCATTGTTTCAGTATTAAATTGCTTTTACTCTTGACTTTTAAGCCGGACAATTTTTTTGGCTGCATTTCTAGAAGACTTTGTGCACTGCAAAATGTGCATATTTTCCCATTGCTGTTTCACTGCTTTCCGAAGCTCCTAAATGTTACTGGGTTTTCACCCTCTTAGATTCTCATCAGTATAAGCCCGCAAGTTCTGAAATTAGTTGAAATCCAGAATATGTCAAACATGGTAGTGGAGGAATAATGGTGTGGTGAGCCCTTTTCAAGCACTCTGCGGAGGGATCAAAAATCATCTAAGCCTCTAAGTATGTAAAGACAATGCATCAGGGCCTTCTGCCGACCATTTGGAAGGTTTTTCTTGTAGAAAGGATGCAAAATATGCTGTTCCACTATGACAGGCTAATGCCCACGAAGCGAATGTGACCATTAGTATTTGCTATGCAACAATGTATTGACTATGTTCTGGCTGGGACAAAATATAGATATCAATCAAATTGTGATTTTTTTGGGTCGTATTGATGTTGATGTAAGATGACAAAAATATGGTAACACAAATGTGCTTCGAAAATCATTGAAACAGCAATGGGAAAACATGCACATTTTGAAGTGCATGAAGTCGTCAAGAAGTGCAGCCAAGAAACTGTTCTGCTTAAAAAATCAAGAGGAAAAGCAATTTTATACAGAGAAAATGCTTCTGTTGATTAACTGACAGGAAATGAAGCTTATCCGATGTGTATATCCTGTAAAAATCAAAGCCTAATGAAATGAAGTCAAATTCTAGGATGGTCCATTTTTTTTGCCCAGGAGTGTACATGCTGACTTCGTATTTTATCAAATTTTGGGCATCGGATTGACTCTTTGAATATTTACGCATCGGAAATGCACCCACATGCCTGTTTTCTCAACATTTTCTGTGTTACAGATGCCTTGATGGGGTAAATGTGTAACATGATGAGGACTCCCTCTCCCTCCCATCTCATCAATCAACCCTTGTGAGCGCCCAGAACTGGGCTTAGAGGGCTGCACTTACCACATCTATCTATCTATATATCTATCTATCTATCTATCTATCTATCTATCTATTTATCTATCTATCTATCTATCTATCTGGGATCCAGAGCAATAAAACCAAGATTCCAAAGCCCAAGATATTTTTTAATGGACTAATACATGTAAATGTCACGCAGAAATAGCACTTCAAACGTTAAAGTGCACTAAATAAATAAATGAAAATTCAAAATGCCACACATTACAAAATGCATCAGTTTGTGTCTAAAGTTAGTCCTCTTGTTAAAGTACAAACTTTATACCTGTTCTGATTCATCTTAATCTACGTCGGCCTACAGGCCACACTGGTAATATTATATTGTTTCAAAAGCCAGAATAATCCATAGGTCAGACTTCTATTTTTTACTTTCAAGATGATTCAACATTACAAAACTACAGGTGATTTTTTTGCCCGATGATTTTTATTTATTTTTTTTAAATCTACTTGTGAGTGAAATCAGATTTTAATCCTCGGAGGGACTGCAAACCCTGTTTTGAAAAACAAAACATGGGATGCAATATTTGGAATATTTAGCAATCAAGCTAATTTTATAAGTTGCCATATATGTTTAAAAATATGTATGAAATAAACTCATATACATGTCTTAAATCTGTAGAAAATATGCCTTTGCCTTGATAAGTCAGCCTCATATATCTTCAGCACTGCAGCTGTTGCAATTATAACCAAATATGTGCACGGATATATTCATTGTCCAAATCCTTCATGCATATAGGCATATTTTGTTGTGGGTCAGGGGGCTGCAACCCTCCCCCCTTTCCCCGGCAGCAGGGCAAATTTGCATTTAAATTTATGGGAATTTCAAGACAATCCATTCAGGGCAAATCCTGAACAATATTTTACGGCAGATCCACTGCCCTGGTTACATGAGTAGTATGATAAAATATCAGACCAAAATAGCAACGTCCCTCCCACATTTGCTTCAAAACAAATATTCATTGGCCAGTTTTGGCAGTTTGACATCAATGAAGGCTTTAGATTCTCCCGGAGGGATTTATAGACGGGAGATAGCTAATTAATTTGTATTGATGAGCTCGAATTTGGATAATAATATGTATACTTGTTACACGTGCAGAGCTTCATAAAAATACGCCCAATGCATGGTACACATTGTAAATACAACATTGTTAATTGGTGGAGGGCTTGTCTAATGTCACTTAGAAATGAATGGTAGATATTACATTGCCACAACTTGAACACAACATTGACATTTTTTTTCACAATGTGGTGATAACATTGCCAGCTGTCCTGGTGCCCTGGAAGCCAATTCACACCCAAAACTGGAATTTCGTCAGTCTGCGGCCTGACTGCGTTCACCGGCTTACCGGAGACTGGTCTTAAGATTCATATATATAGGCCCACTTGGTGCGAAAATAACTAAATGTTAGGCCTTTGTCCAACTGAGTCCTTGAATCGGTGGGAATTGGTCACAATTACTTCACTAGTATGCTTCATAAATTTGTGGAACACTCACTTTGACAGGCCATTTAGAAAACAGCCACTAATGTAAATATTCAGTTCCAGATAGAAACTTTAACCCCTGTGCTATTGTGCTGATACTTGTGACTGCAATCATATCAAATTTCATTGATTTTTGCTTTAAATGTGTCGGATTTTAATTGTATTTCCTGTACTTGTCATTCCAAGTGTGACCTAGACCGAAATATGCTTCGTTTTGAGTCAGCCTTTTTCGGACTAAGTGTGACCAATAGCTTTCTTCAAATTTCACTTTAAAGTTTGGTCAACCTGTTTTATTTTGACACAAAATTTACATGCAGTTACCTTAGTCATCATCAGCTCAGTTACCCTCGTCATCACATTATTTGAAAAACAGTTACCCTCGTCCTCTTTTAACATGGGATCCAATGGGATGACCTAGATTTTTCAATTTATTTTGACAAAATGAGACGAGGGTAACTCAGTTACCCTCGTCCAGTTTTGCCACAGTGAATATTGGAGTGTGATATACTGAATGTGCTCAGTCATCTGTGGAAATTTGTGACGTGGCAAAGCTACTTGGGCACCAAAGACATTGTCATTTCGTTGCACTTCTTTTTCCCCTGTAGTAATGAATGGACTGACATGGCCAAATCAAAGCATCCAAGAATCAGGTTGTTTCTGCCTGTGATAGAATGCTTTGTGAAAAACTAAGAATTGCTGGCATTGATAACACCTGGTTTAAGTCCTATCTTGAAGGCCGTAAGCAAGTTGCGTGCGTTAACAATTGTTTATCAAGTGAAAAAGAGATTATTTGTAATTTGCCGCAAGGCAGTATACTAGGCCAGTGGTGCTATTTGATGTTTTGCAACGACATGTCTACATGTGTTTCATGCAAACTTATATTATATGCAGATGATGCTAAATTGACTAGTCACTGTGATATTTACTATGTAAGCTTATGTAACAAGCGAGTTGAGCAAAGAAGTTTCCAAATGTCATCACTGGTTAACTAACAATAACTTATCAATGTATAATATATGAGCAAGACATAAGCCAGGATAAATTAAAAACATTTCCATCAATTGTGAAGGTCACTCTATAAAACCAAGCGAAGAAGTGAAATACCTTGGTCTTATAACTTATAATACCTTGTCTGGAGAAACTACTGCTTCTCAAATCATTGGTAAAATTTCAGTACATTTAAATTTCTTCCTGCACCTGCATATTCTGCAATAAATTTAAATTTTGCAGTTTGGGAGTAAAACTGCAGAATTCTAAAATTCTACAATTAATTCTGCAGTTCAATTGGAAGTAAAACTGCAGAATTCTGCAATTCTGCAATAAATTCTGCAGTTTGCGTAAACCCCCCCCCCCAAAACCGCTACCCCAAAACCAACATTTCCTTTGCAGTGGCAAGACCCAAGTCAATGAGGTCTGAACTTTGCAGAAGCATTGCAATAAGCTAGAGGAAGTAACAGAGGTTCAGAAATCTGGCAGGGAGCTGCAGAACTGCAGAATTCTTCACTTTTTATTTGTAACTTTAGAATTCTTCAGCTTCCGACTTGACTATATAAAACCTCCCAGGCTGCATGTCTCCTGCAGAATTACAGATTTTGCTGCAGAAACTTTTCAGAAACGCTGCAGTGACAGAGGACTACCAAAAACCCTGATCCCCAAAACAACGACCCCCCCCCCCCAAACCAAAGTTTCCTTGGTAGTGGCAAGCCCCATGTCAAAGAGGTCTGAACTTTGAAGATGCATTGCAATAAACTACAGGAAGTAACAGAGGTTCAGAAATCATACAGGGAGCTGCAGAACTGCAGAATTCTTCCTGCATATTTTTTTTTTTGAAACTGCAGAATTCTGCGGTTTTTTTGAAACTGCAGAATTCTGCACTTTTTTGTTGGAAACTGCAGAATTCTGCACTTTTTTGCAGAACTGCAGAATTCTGCACGTTTTTAAAACTGCAGAATTCTGCACTTTTTTGCAACTGCAGAATTCTTCAGCTTCCGCAAGAACTGTATAAAACCTCCCAGGCTGCATGTCTCCTACAGAATTACAGATTTTGCTGCAGAGACTTTTCAGAAACGCTGCAGTGACAGAGGACTACCAAAAACCCTGATCCCCAAAACAACGACCCCCCCCCCCAACCAACATTTCCTTGGTAGTGGCAAGCCCCATGTCAAAGAGTTCTGAACTTTGAAGATTCATTGCAATAAACTACAGGAAGTAACAGAGGTTCAGAAATCATACAGGGAGCTGCAGAACTGCAGAATTCTTCCTGCATATTTTTATTTTTTGAAACTGCAGAATTCTGCACTTTTTTTGGAAACTGCAGAATTCTGCACTTTTTTTTAGAACTGCAGAATTCTGCACTTTTTGGGAAATTGCAGAATTCTGCACTTTTTTTTGCAAAATTGCAGAACTGCAGAAAGAAATTATATACTCCTCTAAATGTTCAGCAAAACTAAAATTTCTCTACAGAAATTCAGACATTCTAGATTTTCAATAGAGAAAACTACTTGTTCTTTGCCCTTTTACAACATTTGTCACTTTGACTATCCGTCTCTGCTTGGTTTTGGAGTTTGACCAAAGGTGTTAAAAAACGATTACAAGTTTTACAGAATAAAATTGTACGATTTATTCTTGATTTAGGACCTGGGTCACATGTTGGTCAGAATGGAATGTTAAGTACCAAAGATCGAGCAAAACAGCTATACATGTCAGAATTTTAAAAGAATATCGCACCGCTACAATACTAGACACGGATTGACGATAGTTGGAGTTTAAATTATTAAGTTGGTGTTGACTGCCAATGAGCAGTAGCTTATTTTTTCTCCATTGATGCAAACCTTATTTTCCTGGAGAAACTTCCTGATTTGAGCAATGCACTCTGGCTTTTTTACTATCGCATTTAACTGATCTAAGAAAGTTGGTTTGAAAGAGAGAATAAGTTGTTCGTCATTGGCATATAATTTTGGTCTTAAACTTGATTTTTTGTCCCACTTCACTTAATGGAGCGATGTATGAATTATATAGGATTGGTCCTAGTTTTGAACCTTGAGGAACCCCAAATTTGAGTGGATGTTTGGTTGATGTTTTGTCATTCATTATCACTGACCCGTCAGAAACGTATGACTTGAACCAGCACAGTGCAGAATCTTGAATACTGTATCTATTTTCTAAAAGTTTCAGTGGAATCTTGTGATCAATTGTGTCAAAAGCGGCTGAAAGGTCCAACGGTACAAGCATTGTTACCTCACCTTTGCTCATATTCAACATGATATCATTATGGATCTTGGTTAGGAGAGTTTCAGTGCTGTGGAATTTTCTGTAAGCTGACTGTTTCACATCATCCAGGTTGTTTGCAGTAAGATGGTCTGTGTATTGCTTGATAACAGCACTTTCAATTAGTTTGCCAAGGAAGGAAAGATTTGATGCTGCATGGTCTATAATTCTTTTTGATTAGATCCAATCCACATTTTTTCAACAGAGGTTTGACAAGCGCGTGTTTCAGCTCGAGAGGCCTTTCTCCCTTTGGGAGAGACTTATTGACAATATTGGTTATTAACATTTATTTAATTGGCTGGAACCGTAAATTTTATTGATATATTGTAAGATTGAAATTGATTATGTCTTTTTAAACTTGCTCTAAGGTATTTCCATTTATTTGTATGTTTGTATTATTATTTTGTTATTTTCTGTGTTGACAAATGACAAATGTGTCAGATGTGACATTTTCGTTGTCGTAAAAAAAAAAAAAAAAAGGTTATAATTGGGAGGTATTCAATGCATTCGAGCAAAAGCCACGTTGGTGCAGGATCAAGTTGGCAGTGTTTAACTGGCATTTCCCTGGTCAGTTTCTTTATGTCACTCTGAGATAGGCTTCTGAAGTGTCGGAGAGTATGAGGGGCAGTTTCGATAGAACATTCTTTGAAAAGCAAAAGGTCCTGTAACATCTTCTGAGACCATTTCAGCGTAGTCAAAAGAGACACTATGACCACACTACCGTCACTGCCATTAAAATGGGCCCTGTCATATTCGAAATTGAACAATAACAATATTTTTTAGTGGCACGGTTGTTATTTCAGGAAAACATGACTTTGAGAGGATGCATTTGGCAAAGATGGAGTACCTGGAAAAATACGGCACCATCTACCGGGAGTGCATGGGTCCAGGGGTGAACATTGTGCAAGTCTTTGACCCCAAGGACATCGAGAAGATCTTCCGGTCTGATGGTAGACTTCCTGTACGCCCTCCTCTGCCCATAACCATCACGGCGGCCAAAAGGGAAGGTCTGCCTCTTGGGCTGGGATCACTGTAAGTGTTGAAAAAAGTCATTGATTGAGTCACCATGCTAAAGACAGATCTATGTGATACTGCATATCTATGTGAGTATGTCATATGACATCAGACAGATTTTCTGAGTATGTTTTTGACTTCTGCTGTATAAGACAAGGTTCAAGATTTGAGTCAGACATTTGGGACATTTGACTGAAAAAAATCCTGAAGGCTCATTTTTCATTTTTTGAACAAGGTTTTAAACTTACCTTCTGGCAAAAATTGTCTTCTTTCCAATAAAGGCATCAGAAATGAAGAGATCTCATCCCTTTGTCATGTTTTTGGGCAAAATATATCCGAAAACAGGCAAAAATGCACATTTTAGGGTGACAGAATTTTTCGCGGTGTCACACGTAAGGGGCTATAACGTGGAAAGTTATACTTCTATATAATTCATTTCACCTTGACATAATTCCCTATATTGTTTGCTTCTAATTACATGTACATTTGAGATATTTCAGCTAAACATGTACTCAGACTAACCGGATATATTCGACTAAACGTCAAGAGACAATTTTTTTGAGAATTTTGCAGATTAAGGTAAAGCTGCTGACTTTGATAGCACAATGTGTAGTGTTGTCACTTTTTTGCAATAGAAATTTGTATGATACGTCAATATTTTCAAAATTTAATATAGAATACGATAGTGCCAAGAATTGGATCACTGCTAATATTTATTGAGTCTCAATAATGCATTTTTAAACTTATGTCTGCTAAATTTTGAAAAATTGAAAAAAATACATGGCGTCGCAAAAAAAACCTGAGTCTCTTGCAATTTTTCTTGGAAAGTTACCAAAATCGAACTTGATGTGCCCAGACATATTGGCTACAACACGTTTATGTTTAGAAAGTTCAATATGAGGCCAGAGGATAGCTTGAGTTTTTTTTGCGACCAAATTTTAAAGCATGCAATGTTATGGCTATTTGTTACGTAGTAATTTCTACCTTACCTTTCTATGTGGCAACAGACAAACTCACAACCAATTAGCAACAATGTGTCAAATTGTGTGCTCCTTTGGGGAATATTCGGCACTCTAATTACAATACTGGTCAACCAACTTGGCTCCGATTAGCCCAGAAACTGACAATTCTCAACAAATGACATAAAGTATTTATCTATAAGGCGACATTCAATTTATCAAAGATTTTTTTCAATTGCAGAAATGGAGAAGACTGGTACCAACTGAGGAAATCAGTGCAGAGAGTGATGATGCATCCCAGAGCAGCCTCTGTCTATTTGCCAGTACAAAATGCAGTGGCGGATGACTTCTTGGAGATAATAGAAAGAAATATAAGAGACGGAAAGTTATTGGACTTCGAAGACATCATCTTACGCTATACCATGGAATGTAAGGATGAGCTTTCTACATAACATGAAAATTACAAAGCAACTACATGGGTAAAACAAATATATTTATTATTTAATGAATAACAAATGTACATTGAGCATGCTGGGGTACTGAGGTAATTTTCTATTTTCATTGTCCCTAGTGATGTGTAAATCATCATCATACTATTAATTCACGGACCCCTTACGCTACTCCATCAAAACTACTGATTGTCCACTTATGAAAACTTGCAAGTACCTTTTCTGTATTCTCTACAATGTCCTTAGCCAGCTTTGATGTTCAACTTACAGTCACAGAAATTGATATGATGTTTTTTCTCATAATCTAACTATAGCCATAGAAAACACCCTTTATTTCCCCCTTCCCTCACATGCAAGCTTTCACGGGTCTATATGCTAGTGGAACCAATTTCTACTGGATAGGCTGGTATTTCACTTGGATGTCATTAGCTTGGAAGTCATTTTTGTTGCTGGTATCTCTCCACTTCTGGTGCATGCTGACAATGTTTCTTACAGAAGGCACAGCGAGTTCAAACATGTAAAGCTCCCTGCAGCTCTCATCATAGGCAACGGGTCCGGCTTCAGGGTTGTCACAGCTGCATTGATGGGAACTGTAGTGTTGGCAAGGTAAATCGGCACTAAAGCTTAATTGTTTATCGTAGTGTGGGACAGTGGTAGGGCCTTGATGGTGTCAACCACAACTTGCACGATACGATTGGGGTGCCAAAGGTACCTGTCCATTATTGTTGGGCAGAACTTCAGCCCATGGTGTAATATTTCCCTTGATTTACAAAGGTCACATTTGGCATTGGAGCGTTTGCTCCAGCACTTCACGTCAGCAGCAGCATTCACGGCAAACAGCAGAATGCCTCCCGGCAGACTTTAAATGATGCTTCTGCGCGACACCGATGAGCTTTTAGTCCCCGGGCTCTGGCCACTTACTCGCAAAAAAAGTGCAACGGTCTTAAGTGATTTTTATGTTGTAGGATACACCAGCGCATCAGAAAACCATCGTCTTAAGTGCTTATAGCCCCAAAAAACCTCTAAAACCTCAACCATGTTTTCAGGGAAAACTGAAAACCATGTATTTGACATTTGAGACAACACTTTTGAGGCTAGGTCACTCAAATTTCTCATACATCATCTTAATATATAACCATACCTTAAAGCTAACTATGGAATTTTGACCACTATTTCTTCAAAACAGTGCAAAAATTATTTTCAGCAAGGAAGATTTTCCGAATTCTATTATACATGAACCCAATAGATACTCACTGAAGGACTTCTAATGGATCTAGAAAATTGCCTGATATCAATAGCTACATTTTGAGCCATTTTTGAACTTCATGCTGCCAGAATTGTGGACTCAGTACTATTTTTAGCTACCCCTACCCCAAATTTGTCCAGAATGCTAATATTTCAAAAATGCATCTTAACTCGACCAAAAATGCAAGTTTTACACTGTAATTGCTTTTGCCAATCTAAAGATGCTGTATTCATATCTGATGAGAACCATATTATTTATATCTAACGTATTGAGATATCCAAGATGGCGTCCAAGATGGCTGCCATGTGACACATTAGCCTAGATTTTGATCCAGTTGAGTTGGATACATGGTTCTTTGCCACAGTCCCTATGTTTAGTAGTCATCAAACCTATTTTCAAGTGAACTAATACTCACAAAATACCACACCTGACATAACAACCGATGTTTCAAAGATTTTCTTTTTTAGTGTTTCAGTCATAATATTTTGACATTTTTACGATTGTGTCTGCTTGGCTTTGTCTTAAATTTGTGTTATCTTCTGTTAAAATAAGTAGTGACATCACTTATAACTTCAGTCCCAAGATCAGTTGGTGGAACATGAGTACAGATGCTAAATTTGCATTGCTAAGCATATTTCCTACTCAACATATTTTGGTGATTTAAAAACTCACTTGAAGCAGAAATCACTCAGGTCATGATTGTCCATCTGTGCATGCATATATAGTAATTCTCCTATTTTGTCATTGCCCTATACGATTAATAGAAAATGCGCTCCTCTGGACATGATTTTATTTACAATTTACATTTCTGCTTTTATATTTCCTCTAGTTATGGTAATCACTTGAACTCGGTGAAAATATCTTCTGGCTAATGTATTCTTTTGTAAAACTGAGTATTAAAAAATTTGATTTGATTTTGTTTGATTTGTGCTCTGATTCTAAAATCCGTTATACCCTTTTTAAATTAATTGAATTTTTCAGGCTGTGTTGTTCCATTTTTAAATTACTTAAATTTGCAGTTTCCAGTGAGGGATATTGTGTGACTTTCCAGTGTTTCTGTTCTATGATTTTCTTCATAACCCTGTATGTGCTGCATTAACATTTCAAACTTTTCATGGGCAAATTTTGATTCAAAAACTGGTCAGGTTTATCTGAAGGTGTTTTGTCAACTGCTGGGACATACAGAGTCCGGAAAATTGAACGACTTCTGTGTTCAGAAACTTGATAAAAATGGTTGCCGAAATCTAAAAATGAGTACATTTGTGTGGAAATTTTGATACAAACCATTTCATTCCAAATTTTGTTTTCCTCTTTACTCATCAAATACATGAAGCTTGGTCATTTTATGATTTAACAGTTTGTAAAGAGGCTTGACCAAGTGTTGTGTTCTCAAGCTTACTAGTCCAGCATCAAACCCACTGTAGGTCCAGTGCCGTGAGTTGGTAAAATTTCAGTTTTGGGCCAATATGCACTTACATTTTAGGTCATAACTCAGTCCCATAAAGGAATATATGCCAGTATTATGGATCGAATGATAGGCAAAAATATCTCCTTTGATGTAAATAACAGCAATTGCATCCATATTTCACTGGTCTTGAGATAATGAGTGATACATAATAGCAGTGAGGGAAATTTTGGGTGTCCCGCCGGGACACTGCATGTAAAATTTCTGCATTCAAATACAAGAAAAGGGATGGATTTAGGATCAAAATTGCAATTCATTACTGTTCCCTGATTAAGTGGGCATCTTGTGAATCCAGAAAAATGGCAATTGGATGTTTCTATATTTTTTTAATACACCTTTTGTAATCCTCAGTTGGTGTGTCCCGGATGAAGCTTAAAAGTGCAATGTGATTTTTGATGCCACAGATAAACCATTGATCTAAACATTTTGGAAAATCTGATATACCAATGCATTGCTCATGACCTTGTGTGTCAGGAATGTATCCTTTAAAGTGGCTAAGGCTGTTGTGCCAGAAGCTGTGATGGCTTGAGTAAGACTGACAAAAGCGCGACGCTCTTATATTCTGCAAACATTCTGTGGGACTTCTCTTGTTCGGGTACTTCCTGATGAAGACTTGTTGCTGGAATTCTTGCATTCTTGGTATTATTGTCATGCTCATGAGCCTGGCTTTGTATTAGTGTATAGAATAGGGTAGAAAGTCCAACCCATAATGGCATTAGAGCCCTATCTTTGAGACTGACAAAAAATGCGACGCTCTCACATTTTGTAATATTTATGAGGACCTTTCTTCTTTACGCGCTTCTTGATGAAGGCTAGTGGAAGGAAAGTTACCTTTTCTGATATTATTTTGTTGCTCATGAGCCAAGGTTTCTATCGGTCTATAGAACGCTGTTGTACATGTAACCTATCATGGTATTAGTGGCCTGTCTTTGTCACTGACAACAAATGTGGCACTCTTACACTTTGTAAAAATGTATGTTCAGACATGTCCTGTTCAAATGCTTTGTGATAAAGACTCTTTGCTGCAATTTTCACTATTTTGATATTGTGTTGTTACACTTGAGCTTAGCTTTCCATTGGTATATACAATATGGTTTTTAGTCAAACCTATCATGGTATAATGGCCCTGTGTTTATGGCTGACAAAAAGTGCAAAGCTTGCTTTCGGCATTACCTGCTAACTACACCATAGAAGGTATGAGAAGGCAAATAATGAAAATTCTATTTTTTGTTTGTTTCAAGAATATTATTCAACAAAACATGTGGAAGTTTCATAGTGATATCTTAAAAAGTCTTTGCTGCAGATGTATTTGAAGAAACAAAGTTTCGTTTTGAATAAACTGCATTTTGAGTTAGTATTTTCTTCACATTCATGTTTAAATTTACTAGCATAATGTGGCATAGACGTCCCGAAAACGCATATACAACTTCAAATTTTTGGATTTGGAATCTAATAATACACAGGAAGCATATCAGTGACTATTGACTTTTAGGCAGATTTCACCAGAAATCCCAAATTTTACCAACTTGTGGCATTGGTCCTGTACTAAAGAGACGGTCTCCCTAGCTAGAGAGTTAGAGCTGGGGTAATGCTTGAACACCTAGGCCCGTTTTCACCAACATGGTATTAAGAGTTATGCCAGGTCTTCGCTAAGACCTGGTCTGGCTAAGCCAATCACTCAAGCGGAGCAGGATCAAGGAACATTTACTGAGTGAAAGTCTGCACATAGTATTTAAACAACTCAACTGCTACAAACACGATTAATCTCTGAAGTTCCCAAACATGGCCACATGACAAGGTAAGAGAAAAAAAGGGGTGAGCTTGAAAATTTATAAAAAAGAAAATTAATTAGTTGTCTGTCCAGTGTTAGTGACAGAAATGCATTTTTCTTTAGCCCCTCCCCTCAAACAATAAATTAATTAATACAAATCAGCTTGTCATGCATTTTTGCACAATGAAACTACAATAATGGTTGAATCCCTTTGAATATCTAATGATAAGGGTCCTCAAAACCTGACGTACCCAGAATGGCTGACGTGCCGCAATTTTTTGCTACCGGCAGTTACCAACAAGTCGTTGGTGACTTGAGTGGAATTAGTATCGCCTCAGTTTCAAGGATTTCGAAGCGTGTTAGTCATGCAATCGCTTCATTAAAATCCATATATGTACGTATGCTCAGTTGACCAGTCACACGGGAGGCTAAATTGTAATTTTCCGAAATCGCCCGATTTCCGGGGGGGGGGGTTATAGGATGCATAGATTGCACCCACGTCCGAATTTCCTGCCCTTCGAAAGTATGCCTGTGCTAAGACCAAAAACAAGTGCAGATGTTTTGTAAAACTCAGCACAGAAGAATTGCCTCTATTTGGTGTCATGACTATCATAGGCAAATGCTATAAAAACATAGTTTCATACATGAAATACTTTTAAATCGTTTGCTTAATGCTGTATGGCTAGTATATTTGCAACAGTTACTTCAACAAATGCATTTTCTAGGTAAGTGTGTGTTCTTGGTTTGCAAACTTTATATCTCATAATGTGACATATCTTTCTTGAAAAAATCTTTGGTGTCTGTTAAATTAGAGAAACATGCGAATATAATAGACAAAGGCCTATAATACTGATTTGTCATGGCATCTCACAAGAAACATATGTTCTGTTTTCATTGGCCTAATCACTTTTTGACACCAAATCAGTTTGAGATGGCTGATCCTTGAGTTTGGTGACAATGTGTATGATTCACTGAACCTTGACAGGTTTACATGCTTAGCACACTCTTGGTGAAATGGACTTAGTTATACCAGGTTTAAAGGAGTTAACACCAGGCTTAACACTTAATACCATGTTGGTGAAAACGGGCCCTGGAGATCTTACTGGGGTGAGAGTGAGCTATTTATAGACACACAGACATATCCAGTACTGCAGAGCCACCCTTGGTGGAACCTAGAACTACATGATATGCCCCTTGTTAAGTAAGATTCACTTGTAGCCCATGTGTTAGGCTAATGGCTGAGACATGTATAAGTGAATCTTGGATGGGCTGCCCCTTGCGGGACTCGAACCCATGAACTGCTTGAGAACACACAATATGGTGGACGAATCCGGAGTTAGTGGGTTCGAGTCCCGCAAGGGGCAGCCCACACCCTAGATTCACTTACATATGTATCAGCCCTAAGCCTAACACATGGCTGCAAGTGAATCTAACTTAACAGGGAGCATATCATGTAGAGTTCTCTCACCAGGGGCTTGGTGAGCAAGTCTGCTATGCTGTGTCTATAAATAGCACATCCTACAACCCCAGCTCTGAAATCAGGCTGTGTGAAGCTACCCCAACACCTTGGCCCTTGGCCACTGGTATACCTTTGGCTGAACCGTCTAAGGTGGTGGGCATTAGCTGAACACACAATACAAGAACATTTACAGTAAAGTAAAACATCTTTCTATCACAGATTTTGCTATGGAGCCTGAAATGCGCACTGCCATTGGCAGATTCCCATGAGTCAGGAGGCCTCTTATTACTTTAGTAAAAGTGTGTTTCTGGGTGATATGCAATATCAATCTCTTCAGAATATTCTTATAACATCCACAAAATGACGCTGTCCTATCAATGCAGTGTGCCACACTATAAACACAAAAGATGCAGTTTTTTGTAATGTGAATTTTTTTAATGTATTGGCAGAGACAGGAATTTAGGAAAGAAATGAAATAGGGGCCCAAAAAACGACCAAAATATTCTCTAATTTTTCAACCCATTTCATAGATTGAAATCATTTTACAGCATCAGAAAAAACGATATTTTTGTCCCACGTCTCAAATTCACTTGAAAATATATTAGCTTTAGAACTTAAGATAGAAATTACCCAACAACTACCTGTCCAACTCAACCAGATCATGAATGTGTCATAAGGCAGCCATCTTGGACGCCATCTTGAATATCTCAATACATAAGATATAAATAACGCAGTTCTCATCAGAAATGAATACAGGATCTTTAGATTGGCAAAAGGGAGCAATTACAGTGTAAAACTTGCATTTTTCCATTGCGAGAATTTCCACGAAGCGACCTTGGACTATGAGAGTCTTTATACGTAAGCAGGCCATTTACATCGGATGTTCTTCTTAATTTTTGACTTGATCATCTTGATTTTATTTGATTTTCTCTTGACATGATTGTTTACTTACCACAGAATACTGACAACAATAGTTGGGAAACGCCACAAGTTTCACAACTCACGGTTTTTCTAAATAAGTCTTATCAGTTATTGTTTTGGTTCAAGCCAAATAATTTAGTGTTAAAACTATAAACACCTTTAGACCTGACACCATTCATGATACTTTACCATTGGAAAAACTGGCACATAACTGACAATTTTGTATGTTAGCCCTTCACCGATAAATATATAACTATCTGGGCAATTCCGTAAAGTCCGATTTACAGATTTGACACTTTGGCAGCTTGTGCAGCCCTACCATTGCACCTCAGCTATTTCATTGTTAAACGGGGATGAGGCCAGGTAATAGGGTTATCAGACAAACCATCAACCAAAGCTCCAAGTGTGACAGGAGCTGAGCTACGTCAAAATTCCATCGTTTCGAACGTACATCGTGTGAGTACGTCCGAAACGATGATATTTTGCATTGTAGCTCAGCTCCCGTTGCACTTGGAGCTTTGGTTGCTGGCTTGTCTGATACCCCTATTACCTAGCCTCATGTCTAGATAACAATTAAATAGCTAAGGTAGGCCTATAATGGTAGGGCTAGACAAGCCGTTGCATTGTCGAATATGTAAATCAGACTTTACGGGAATGCCCATCTGTTTCTCTATTTCAGCCATTGGGACAGTGTGCTTTGACACCAGGCTAGGATGTCTTGAAGCCAGATCAAGTGAGAGTGATTTTGGGATAGCCAACCAAATGGTAAAAGCAACCACTAACATTTTCCAGGCAGCGCAGAAAACAACCTTTGCCTTCCCTTGGTATGTCCTGTTCAGGACCCACAACTACCGGCAGTTTGTGAATGGAAAAAAGGTATCCAACAGGCAAGTAAAACATTTTGTTTGTTTTTTAAGCAGGCTTCTTGAACTTGCATGACAAGATTCTTTATAGTACAGTATTGGCGATTCAGCCTGCATCTTACCTGACTGCATGGTACGGAAAAGTGTTTGCCTACACAATTTCTTTACAATGTTACCTTATTCTCCACACAGAGAAAATATTCTTGTCAGTGAAAATGATTAAATCATCGCACTGATATCAAAGTATGCCTACCAAGTCAGAAAATGAGAAATGCTTCCATATTTTTTTGGCAGTTTAGTGATACTCCATGTCGGTAAATAGTACAAGTGTAACTTCGCAACACACCGCTCCCCCTCTCAGTGGGCCTGAGGCCTTTGGAGAGTCAACATGTGTATTGAAGGTTCCCCAAGTGATTGGGAGTTCACTCGCTATGGTTTCGGTCTTGGAAATCTGGGATTCTCAGAAATTTTGGATCGTTCATGAGAGACAAGGGAGCACTTTTTAAAGGTTCTTTTTCATGAAATTAATGACGAATTGGCTAACTTGAGGCGTGGTCCTCACCTTTTGTGACTTTTGTGCCTTGTTTAATTACAATTTCAGTGTTTAGTTTCAACCAAATCACGGCAAAACAGGAAATAGAAATATTTTTGTTATTGTTTTACTGCCCTCTGATTGGCCGAAACAGGTTCGATGTCTTCCCGTTAGTTTTCGGACACTTCTACTAGGGCTAGAATTAGAATTTTAGGCTCTTTTGAATCCTGGTGCCTTAATCTTTATGATTTCGTTTTTTCATGAAGATATCTCAATTAATTGCTGAGAATTCGTTGAAAATGCATAGGCCTATATATGGCAGTGAACATATTTTAAAAGAATAAAAATAACAATGTACATATAGTGGCTTTGCTATTATAATGTTAAATGAAAGGAATTATTGCAGTATCTGAACGAAAAATTATATTAGAAATAACCCCAGGCATCTTGATATATATGTTTACCAACTGGTGTCTCACTTTTGTCTTTGTAACTCACTTTTTAGCTATTTACAATGAAAAATTCTTTGGAGTTAGACCTGACTGAGTCCCCAGGACTCACTTTTTGAGCACCCCAACAGAAACCGTGGTGTTGATGCTGGTCTATTGTTTGGAAAAGGTGTGAAGTTCAAAGTTGAATTGGATGACACAGTTGTTTTAATTAGTCAGTCCGTAATTAGTCTGTCAGTAAATACTTAAACCGATAATATAATAATGTATAGCTATCCCAAACATCCCCCCTCCGACTACAGTTCACATTATCTACGTCTATCTATTTATCTATCTTTCTATCGTTCGATCTGTCTATCAATCTATCTATCTTGCTAGCTATCTATCCATCTTGCTAGCTGTCTATCTATCTATGTATCTATCCAGCTATCTGACCATTCTAGCTATCTAGCTTACTATCTAGATATCTGATCTATCTATCTATCTATCTATCTTGCTATATATATTGCTATCAAGCAATCCCCAACATCTCCCATGGAGCTTACAACAGAAACACATAATTATTTGTCCATCTAAACAATTAAATCTGTCTTTCTAAAATATCAGTTACTGGCTCACTGCCATCACAAGATGCGTTCTGGACTTCGCAAGTATGGAGCAAATTAACCAATGTCAAATAAAGTCATGAGAACCAGCCAATCAGAGCACACTAGAATATATAATTTTAAGTTGGCTACTCCCTAGAACTTATCACATGCATTTGTAAAATTTACCACAGTTTCAGTTTGTCTCAAGTTTATTTTGTCAGCTTTTAAAGCTCTATCTCTTTCTTCTTTAAACAGACATAGATAGATAGATAGATATGGTAAGTGCAGCCCTCTAAGCCAGGTTCTGGGCACTCACAAGGGTCGATTGATGAGATGGGAGAGAGAGCGGGAGTCCTCAACATGTTACACATTTACCCCATCTGAGGGATCTTTTACTTGCCCAGCATAGACACTGATACAATAGTCCGCCAATTTAACGTCTCATCCGAATGACATCCAGCTGGGATTTTCCTCATGAAGGTACACTGAAAATGTTGTCTGAAAGAATTTTTGAACATTGTACAATGTGCGACACATGACAGAGCTGTCACTCTGGGTGAGAGCTGTTGGTCATGAAAAACAATTTGGGGAAATATCTTGGTGGTTTGCCCCTCCTGAAAAAAATCCTGGATACGCCACTCCTGCTGGTTACCTTTTGGAAATTTTTGTGGTGTTTTTTGCAAATTTATATCATTCAGGGCAGAAAAATGGGAAATAGTGAAGAAAAACGGGGAAATTGTGTAGAAAAAGTGGGGAAATCTGTTAAAACTCTTCGTATAAATCCCCTTTTCTTTCAGTTTCTTTTTTCTGTTAATTTCCCACTTCTTTTTACCATTTCCCCAATTTCTGGCCATTTCTCCCATTTTTCTTACCTTTTCCCCATTTTCCTAAAATCCCCACATTTTGCTTATTACCATTCACTATAGAAATGCAATGGAAAATTTGCTCTGACCTAATTTGGCACTGAGCATGCCGGGAGTGACCTGATTCCACTGAGCATGCTCAGACCTATTGAGCATGTGCAGAGAGCAATAACAAATGGTGGCCATTTTGAAATTTCCCTGATTCAAACTTTTAAGGCCAGTTTTCACTGCAAGCTACATGGGGTTCACTCATCAGACAAGGCTCATATTAATCTAAATTTTGTAAGGAATTTTTTGGTGTGGGTCTGATCAGGCAGTGAACTTTATGTAGCTCACTTTTGGGTGATAATGGATCAAATTTTACCATGAATGATAAGGACAGTTTTCATAGTGCCATTTACCCATTTTGCTCATAATTTCTCCATTTTTCTTACCATTTCCCCATTTTCGTTTCTAATTTTGTTAATACATCTGCAGAAATTTCCCCAAAATCTGTTCAGGGGGCAAGTTGTCCCCCTGCCCTCTCACCCCCCCCCCTTAATGGCTATGCTACTGATCTCAATACATTTTAGATCTGGCCTTCCTGCTATTGACATAATTTGTTGTAAGCCGCTTGTACTTTCTTTTTTACTGCACCGCCCCCCCCCCCTCCTGGTGATACCACTGCTAAGTTTATTGTCTCTCCTATTTCTCTGATCATGTATGAAAATCTAGGCCCCAAATTCTACACCATTTTCCCCAAGAATCTACTCACAAAAATGGCAAAACAACATACGCATAGTGAACTCGCATGTGTTCCGCTTGCGACACAAATTCTAGTTATTGCTTGAATTGGGCTATTACAGTGGTTGTGGAAGTTATCAGCCATTGTTATACTTTAATCTGCTGAAAGAGCATGATATGACCCTAATAAATACATATTTTCTCTCCTAAAAGTTCTAATAGAGACCACAGCAGGGCTAGGGAAAGATGAGGAAGTTGTACATATGCATCGTATGCATACCTCATGTGACCTTCAAAACTAGAACCTGGTGGTTTTGTGATGACAATTTGAAGGGCATGATCAGACTGCTTAAAAATTACATAGTAACTCAGCTGATATACCCGGATATGAAAATCCCCTGTCTGTAGAAATTATGTAACATTTTTACCTGAATCTGATGACTCAAGACCTGTATATAACAAATTTGGTTTAAAAGAGATTTTATAGTACTGAATTAAGTAATTGGATTAAATGACAACAGGCATCACTCATCTGCTTGTAAATAACACTTGTAAATTAACTTTAACCATACCAGGGTCCTAACAATGATGAGTTGTTAGGTAGTACCAGCAGTGTAAAGGACTATACAGAGGGGGAGAGGAGTCACTGTGTGACAACCCCCTGCAGTAGAAACTGACAAATCAAATGCTAAGAACCCACACATCTTGAGTTAAATAATATTTCAAAAAGTATTTATAAACACCCTCTGGTGTACTGTTGTTAATGTTACAGTTTAGAATCATTTATAGATAGCATTTAAGTTCCGTATGGCTCAAGTCATGCTTAGAGCTCCATCAGTGATAATATATTGCAGCTCCAATGACTGAAATTTTAGGGCTACAGTGGCAGTTGCATTGCTGGTTCAAATTATGGCAGAGAATATTATGTTCGGCATAACAGGCCTGTTATTATCAACTAGCGTAAAATTTCATAGAACATTCAAAATGCGTTAATTGCTTTTGAGCAAAGCTGTTTTCTAAGTGACCAAGATAAATATACAATAAGAATATAAAATGAATTTACTGAACAATCAATTAAAACAGTAAGCAAAACCAGAATAAGACAAAAAATTTACAACACAATTATCAGTTACAGAGTATGTTACTTGTACAATACATAGAATACCTTTTTACATTAAAACAATAATTTGTTTGAAATTTGAAATGTATCATAGCTGCAGCCTGCTTATCTTTTTTTTGAAAAAGATTTTCTTGTTTAGTAACCGGTGAATTGTATCGTATAATCATATCAAGCTCCACAAAGTACTCAAGTTGTAAGTAAGTAAACATAAACCAAGGTACAGAGTGCCAACCTAAACAAGTCATTGAACATGAGGGTGTGAAGTGGGCCTACAGGTTTTTTAAAAAGTTCTCTGAACACTAAATGGGCTTCTCTCTTAATTTATATATATATAGCATTTATACGTGGTATACGGAGATAGATACAGCAGATGTGGTAAATATGCGCATCGAGATATATCCACTGTTCAATGACCATAACACAGTAAAAGATATATATCCATTGACCATGAAACCTTGCATCTTGGATTAATTAATTTCAGCATTGCCCTTCAAAGCATCTTGAATGCCCAAAACAAATGCCCTGTCATGGGCACCCCACAAAGCACAACTACAGAGCCCGAAGAGGAGGACCCAGATCAAGGCCCCAACTTCCTGCAGACCTTAGTCAACAAGAAACTCTAACAAGCCAGCAAGTGACGGGCATTGTGACTGATCTCTTCACTGCTGGTATTGACTCAGTAAGAAAATTTGCATATATGTGTGCTATTCATTGAATGAAGTGTCTCTAGAATCTAGACCAGTCCTAGATTTTACTACTAGTTCTCAAACTCACACAACCAGCTATCAGGCTATGTAGGGGTCTCCCGAGTGACATTTTGTGTATTTTGGTGGCCATTTTGCAATTTGGCGGCCATCTTGAATTGGCATCTTCAGTCACTAGAGAAATTTTGAAAGCTCTGTGAGATGCAAAATAGCTTTACTGCATGGGCTTAATTACCTACTGACAGATTTTAATACAACATTCATTCTTTCAGACTGCTAATGCAATGTGTTTCGTCCTGTACAACTTGAGCAAACACAATCGCGCTCAGGACATCCTTGCTGAAGAGATTCAGAGGGTTATTCCGAAAGGGCAACCCGTCACTCAAGAAACCTTTGACAAAATGCCTTACATGAAAGCATGCGTCAAAGAATCATTCAGGTAATTGTATACATTTTGTACCATCTCAAGGAGTCCTTAATATGGCAGCAGGAACTAGCAAGAGGAAATCCAAGAAACCTTGACAGACTTAGATTTCTACCAGTAATTTACTTAGCTGTACTTGAAAGTTGAAACATTAAAAGCACTACATTTTTTTCTTTTTTGTATATTTCTCTGAAAGAATGAATTTCCCGATTGAAGGAGGAACCACACGAATACTTCAAAAAGATGTGACTCTCGGCGGTTACCAAGTTCCGAAAGGGGTAAGATCACACAATTATCATTCTGTGATGTTCAGTCTAACTTATCTGGAAGCAACAACACTATAGATCTATGTTTTCTAAGTTTTAAACCAAGTCCAAAAGTCTGAAAAGGGGTAAGATCCAAGTTCCAAAAGGGGTAAGATCCAAGTTCCGAAAGGGGTAAGATCACACAATTATCATTCTGTGATGTTCAGTCTAACTTATCTGGAAGCAACAGTAAGTACTATTATGTTTATAGACATTTTCTCAGTTTTAAATCGAGTTCCAAAAGGGGTAAGATCACACAATTGTCATTCTGTGATGTCCATGCTAACTTATCTGGAAGCACAGGTGCCAGATTCCATTGAATGCCTATGCATTAGTAGTACTAAATGGAAACAAAGGTTCTGCACTACTGAATATCATGATCCTGTCAGCATCCAAGGATGACCTCAGTGTCTCGTTTCATTGGTCGATCTGATCTGGGCCAATAAATTGGGGCAACAAAGGTCATGAAAGCTTTTAGCCAATGGTGAAGTGTCTTACCAATTGATCAACCTTGATATAATCTCCAAATTGACTGTTATTGTTAGTGTTGGGTTCTCTAGTTGTCAAAACCTGCATATATATTTTCTCAGTTTTAAGCTTTGCCAAATAGCCCATTTGAAGGGATTGCAATGCCAGCATTGCCAAGCAATGTGAATGAACTTTTTCATTTCAGACAATGGTTGCCATGAACAACCAGACTATGTGCATTCAAGACCAGTACTTCAGTAATCCAGGAAGCTTTCTACCAGAACGTTGGCTCAAAGGACAAATCCAATTTGATAAAGTGGCCTCACCGTTCATCATGTTACCATTTGGACATGGCGCCCGAATGTGCATTGGGAGGAGGTTCGCAGAACAGGAGATTTACCTGGCTGTCATTAAGGTAAATCTTTCATTCTTTAGACCTCAGGCTAAATAAACTGTTTTAGAACAAGTTACAAGTGAATGTGAACTGATGAGAAACATCCAGGCATCCTTACTGAACTTTGGATGAAACGAACACAACATTAAAAGAGCAGCATTTAATTAACTTGTTAATTTGCATCAACAAACTGAGATGTCGCCAATATAAAATAAGACACAATTCCGTCATATCACACGATTTTCAATTTAGAGTGAATATAGGCCTAGCTGCATTGCTGAATAAGCCAATCAATGCTGCTTATTCAGTATTTAATACTTGAAACTCCCTGAACAATGGCAGTAATTAAACTAGACCGACTGACCATTTACATTTCCAGATATTTAGAGAATTCAAAGTGAGCCACAACAGCAGCGAAGAAGTTGGCATGGTCAACAGGATTTTCACAGTTCCTGACCGTCCGCTGGAATTGACATTTGAACCAAGGACACAACGCAGTGCTACCCCCTGTGGGCAGGACAGAAAGCATCCGTCAACAGAAACCGACATTTCTGCAAATATTGCCCAATAACAAGTCTATAATTATATATAGGCTTACAGACAAAACATATTGGCAAAATAGCACAATTCAATTAATTGTTTTAAAGCTATATCATTGTAGAATAAGAGCAATGGAAGTAAGTATAAAACAGAGATATACGGCTCTGGATATGCGGACTATTAGTCTATTACGGAAACAAATTTATACGAATAGCCATAAATTCCCTATGGCTGAGGTACGTGTATTGAGTCGATTGACAATGATTTCAATGAACGAAGATAATTTTTTCCCTGGAAACTCAAATGTTGACTGGAAATAGGTCAACTGTTGAACAAGCAATTGCCACCATATGGAATTCTTGTTGTGGGTTTCAACATTCATGGAAAGAGAAGAAACATTAACACATGTTGAAATCTGATCATTATCATGACTTTTATTATTAAAATGTTGTAAAAAATACAATCCCTCGTTGTGTTAATGTTTCTACCTTATCATACATAAACAAGAACCATCGGGTTGCCTTCCACAAAAAGAGAGCCCCCTTCTCCAATAAGAAGCCACCGCTTCCTATTAGGGCCCCGGCCTCGTTGGTAGAGGGGGGGCCCCAATCGGGAATGGGGGCCCCTAATTGGGAGTGGGATTACTTTATTGGGAGAGTGGGCCCTAATAGGGAAAGAGGGCCCCCGAGCAGGAAATGAGGCCCCTCACATATTAAGGGCCCCCTATAAGGCTTAGGGCACATAATTGCGCCATCACAATGGATTTTGGGGCCCCCACAACATCTCAGCACAGGGGCCTTAAAACATGGCACTGACAGCACCATAAGTTTTCTTCCTCTTGAGATGCACCAGTGCAGCAACATGACCTATACTGAGCAGCTGAGTAGGCCCCACTAGGCCCACTACTAGTTATTAGAGTGTTGGCCAAATTGTCATTGAGGTCAACAACTTCTGTGGCCCACCAACAACAACCAAGTTGTTGGTCAGCCTACAATCCATGAGACAGCACTGCGCAACCAAGATTCTGTCGCACCTACGCCAGGCCGGCTGTCTGGGGCATTAGGCTAAAGGACATTTGGGCCTCCACCTCCCAGAAACCTCCAAATGAACTTCACATGAACTGACCTGAGTTTTTTATATTCCACACAAAGCATCCGTCAACAGAAACCGACATTTCTGCAAATATTGCCCAATAACAAGTCTATAATTATATATAGGCTTACAGACAAAACATATTGGCAAAATAGCACAATTCAATTAATTGTTTTAAAGCTATATCATTGTAGAATAAGAGCAATGGAAGTAAGTATAAAACAGAGATATAATCATATCAAGCTCCACAAAGTACTCAAGTTGTAAGTAAGTAAACATAAACCAAGGTACAGAGTGCCAACCTAAACAAGTCATTGAACATGAGGGTGTGAAGTGGGCCTACAGGTTTTTTAAAAAGTTCTCTGAACACTAAATGGGCTTCTCTCTTAATTTATATATATATAGCATTTATACGTGGTATACGGAGATAGATACAGCAGATGTGGTAAATATGCGCATCGAGATATATCCACTGTTCAATGACCATAACACAGTAAAAGATATATATCCATTGACCATGAAACCTTGCATCTTGGATTAATTAATTTCAGCATTGCCCTTCAAAGCATCTTGAATGCCCAAAACAAATGCCCTGTCATGGGCACCCCACAAAGCACAACTACAGAGCCCGAAGAGGAGGACCCAGATCAAGGCCCCAACTTCCTGCAGACCTTAGTCAACCAAGAAACTCTAACGAGCCAGCAAGTGACGGGCATTGTGACTGATCTCTTCACTGCTGGTATTGACTCAGTAAGAAAATTTGCATATATGTGTGCTATTCATTGAATGAAGTGTCTCTAGAATCTAGACCAGTCCTAGATTTTACTACTAGTTCTCAAACTCACACAACCAGCTATCAGGCTATGTAGGGGTCTCCCGAGTGACATTTTGTGTATTTTGGTGGCCATTTTGCAATTTGGCGGCCATCTTGAATTGGCATCTTCAGTCACTAGAGAAATTTTGAAAGCTCTGTGAGATGCAAAATAGCTTTACTGCATGGGCTTAATTACCTACTGACAGATTTTAATACAACATTCATTCTTTCAGACTGCTAATGCAATGTGTTTCGTCCTGTACAACTTGAGCAAACACAATCGCGCTCAGGACATCCTTGCTGAAGAGATTCAGAGGGTTATTCCGAAAGGGCAACCCGTCACTCAAGAAACCTTTGACAAAATGCCTTACATGAAAGCATGCGTCAAAGAATCATTCAGGTAATTGTATACATTTTGTACCATCTCAAGGAGTCCTTAATATGGCAGCAGGAACTAGCAAGAGGAAATCCAAGAAACCTTGACAGACTTAGATTTCTACCAGTAATTTACTTAGCTGTACTTGAAAGTTGAAACATTAAAAGCACTACATTTTTTTCTTTTTTGTATATTTCTCTGAAAGAATGAATTTCCCGATTGAAGGAGGAACCACACGAATACTTCAAAAAGATGTGACTCTCGGCGGTTACCAAGTTCCAAAGGGGTAAGATCACAAAATGATCATTCTGTGATATTCATGCTAACTGATCTTGAAGCAACAACACTATAGATCTATGTTTTCTAAGTTTTAAACCAAGTCCAAAAGTCTGAAAAGGGGTAAGATCCAAGTTCCAAAAGGGGTAAGATCCAAGTTCCGAAAGGGGTAAGATCACACAATTATCATTCTGTGATGTTCAGTCTAACTTATCTGGAAGCAACAGTAAGTACTATTATGTTTATAGACATTTTCTCAGTTTTAAATCGAGTTCCAAAAGGGGTAAGATCACACAATTGTCATTCTGTGATGTCCATGCTAACTTATCTGGAAGCAGAGGTGCCAGATTCCATTGAATGCCTATGCATTAGTAGTACTAAATGGAAACAAAGGTTCTGCACTACTGAATATCATGATCCTGTCAGCATCCAAGGATGACCTCAGTGTCTCGTTTCATTGGTCGATCTGATCTGGGCCAATAAATTGGGGCAATAAAGGTCATGAAAGCTTTTAGCCAATGGTGAAGTGTCTTACCAATTGATCAACCTTGATATAATCCCCAAATTGACTCTTATTGTTTAGTGTTGGGTTCTCTTGTTGTCAAAACCTGCATATATTTTCTCAGTTTTAAGCTTTGCCAAATAGCCCATTTGAAGGGATTGCAATGCCAGCATTGCCAAGCAATGTGAATGAACTTTTTCATTTCAGACAATGGTTGCCATGAACAACCAGACTATGTGCATTCAAGACCAGTACTTCAGTAATCCAGGAAGCTTTCTACCAGAACGTTGGCTCAAAGGACAAATCCAATTTGATAAAGTGGCCTCACCGTTCATCATGTTACCATTTGGACATGGCGCCCGAATGTGCATTGGGAGGAGGTTCGCAGAACAGGAGATTTACCTGGCTGTCATTAAGGTAAATCTTTCATTCTTTAGACCTCAGGCTAAATAAACTGTTTTAGAACAAGTTACAAGTGAATGTGAACTGATGAGAAACATCCAGGCATCCTTACTGAACTTTGGATGAAACGAACACAACATTAAAAGAGCAGCATTTAATTAACTTGTTAATTTGCATCAACAAACTGAGATGTCGCCAATATAAAATAAGACACGATTTCGTCGTACCATTTTCAATTTAGAGTGAATATAGGCCTAGCTGCATTGCTGAATAAGCCAATCAATGCTGCTTATTCAGTATTTAATACTTGAAACTCCCTGAACAATGGCAGTAATTAAACTAGACCGACTGAACATTTACATTTCCAGATATTTAGAGAATTCAAAGTGAGCCACAACAGCAGCGAAGAAGTTGGCATGGTCAACAGGATTTTCACAGTTCCTGACCGTCCGCTGGAATTGACATTTGAACCAAGGACACAACGCAGTGCTACCCCCTGTGGGCAGGACAGAAAGCATCCGTCAACAGAAACCGACATTTCTGCAAATATTGCCCAATAACAAGTCTATAATTATATATAGGCTTACAGACAAAACATATTGGCAAAATAGCACAATTCAATTAATTGTTTTAAAGCTATATCATTGTAGAATAAGAGCAATGGAAGTAAGTATAAAACAGAGATATACGGCTCTGGATATGCGGACTATTAGTCTATTACGGAAACAAATTTATACGAATAGCCATAAATTCCCTATGGCTTAGGTACGTGTATTGAGTCGATTGACAATGATTTCAATGAACGAAGATAATTTTTTCCCTGGAAACTCAAATGTTGACTGGAAATAGGTCAACTGTTGAACAAGCAATTGCCACCATATGGAATTCTTGTTGTGGGTTTCAACATTCATGGAAAGAGAAGAAACATTAACACATGTTGAAATCTGATCATTATCATGACTTTTATTATTAAAATGTTGTAAAAAATACAATCCCTCGTTGTGTTAATGTTTCTACCTTATCATACATAAACAAGAACCATCGGGTTGCCTTCCACACAAAGAGAGCCCCCTTCTCCAATAAGAAGCCACCGCTTCCTATTAGGGCCCCGGCCTCGTTGGTAGAGGGGGGGCCCCAATCGGGAATGGGGGCCCCTAATTGGGAGTGGGATTACTTTATTGGGAGAGTGGGCCCTAATAGGGAAAGAGGGCCCCCGAGCAGGAAATGAGGCCCCTCACATATTAAGGGCCCCCTATAAGGCTTAGGGCACATAATTGCGCCATCACAATGGATTTTGGGGCCCCCACAACATCTCAGCACAGGGGCCTTAAAACATGGCACTGACAGCACCATAAGTTTTCTTCCTCTTGAGATGCACCAGTGCAGCAACATGACCTATACTGAGCAGCTGAGTAGGCCCCACTAGGCCCACTACTAGTTATTAGAGTGTTGGCCAAATTGTCATTGAGGTCAACAACTTCTGTGGCCCACCAACAACAACCAAGTTGTTGGTCAGCCTACAATCCATGAGACAGCACTGCGCAACCAAGATTCTGTCGCACCTACGCCAGGCCGGCTGTCTGGGGCATTAGGCTAAAGGACATTTGGGCCTCCACCTCCCAGAAACCTCCAAATGAACTTCACATGAACTGACCTGAGTTTTTTATATTCCACACAAAGCATCCGTCAACAGAAACCGACATTTCTGCAAATATTGCCCAATAACAAGTCTATAATTATATATAGGCTTACAGACAAAACATATTGGCAAAATAGCACAATTCAATTAATTGTTTTAAAGCTATATCATTGTAGAATAAGAGCAATGGAAGTAAGTATAAAACAGAGATATAATCATATCAAGCTCCACAAAGTACTCAAGTTGTAAGTAAGTAAACATAAACCAAGGTACAGAGTGCCAACCTAAACAAGTCATTGAACATGAGGGTGTGAAGTGGGCCTACAGGTTTTTTAAAAAGTTCTCTGAACACTAAATGGGCTTCTCTCTTAATTTATATATATATAGCATTTATACGTGGTATACGGAGATAGATACAGCAGATGTGGTAAATATGCGCATCGAGATATATCCACTGTTCAATGACCATAACACAGTAAAAGATATATATCCATTGACCATGAAACCTTGCATCTTGGATTAATTAATTTCAGCATTGCCCTTCAAAGCATCTTGAATGCCCAAAACAAATGCCCTGTCATGGGCACCCCACAAAGCACAACTACAGAGCCCGAAGAGGAGGACCCAGATCAAGGCCCCAACTTCCTGCAGACCTTAGTCAACCAAGAAACTCTAACGAGCCAGCAAGTGACGGGCATTGTGACTGATCTCTTCACTGCTGGTATTGACTCAGTAAGAAAATTTGCATATATGTGTGCTATTCATTGAATGAAGTGTCTCTAGAATCTAGACCAGTCCTAGATTTTACTACTAGTTCTCAAACTCACACAACCAGCTATCAGGCTATGTAGGGGTCTCCCGAGTGACATTTTGTGTATTTTGGTGGCCATTTTGCAATTTGGCGGCCATCTTGAATTGGCATCTTCAGTCACTAGAGAAATTTTGAAAGCTCTGTGAGATGCAAAATAGCTTTACTGCATGGGCTTAATTACCTACTGACAGATTTTAATACAACATTCATTCTTTCAGACTGCTAATGCAATGTGTTTCGTCCTGTACAACTTGAGCAAACACAATCGCGCTCAGGACATCCTTGCTGAAGAGATTCAGAGGGTTATTCCGAAAGGGCAACCCGTCACTCAAGAAACCTTTGACAAAATGCCTTACATGAAAGCATGCGTCAAAGAATCATTCAGGTAATTGTATACATTTTGTACCATCTCAAGGAGTCCTTAATATGGCAGCAGGAACTAGCAAGAGGAAATCCAAGAAACCTTGACAGACTTAGATTTCTACCAGTAATTTACTTAGCTGTACTTGAAAGTTGAAACATTAAAAGCACTACATTTTTTTCTTTTTTGTATATTTCTCTGAAAGAATGAATTTCCCGATTGAAGGAGGAACCACACGAATACTTCAAAAAGATGTGACTCTCGGCGGTTACCAAGTTCCGAAAGGGGTAAGATCACACAATGATCATTCTGTGATGTTCAGTCTAACTTATCTGGAAGCAACAACACTATAGATCTATGTTTTCTAAGTTTTAAACCAAGTCCAAAAGTCTGAAAAGGGGTAAGATCCAAGTTCCAAAAGGGGTAAGATCCAAGTTCCGAAAGGGGTAAGATCACACAATTATCATTCTGTGATGTTCAGTCTAACTTATCTGGAAGCAACAGTAAGTACTATTATGTTTATAGACATTTTCTCAGTTTTAAATCGAGTTCCAAAAGGGGTAAGATCACACAATTGTCATTCTGTGATGTCCATGCTAACTTATCTGGAAGCAGAGGTGCCAGATTCCATTGAATGCCTATGCATTAGTAGTACTAAATGGAAACAAAGGTTCTGCACTACTGAATATCATGATCCTGTCAGCATCCAAGGATGACCTCAGTGTCTCGTTTCATTGGTCGATCTGATCTGGGCCAATAAATTGGGGCAATAAAGGTCATGAAAGCTTTTAGCCAATGGTGAAGTGTCTTACCAATTGATCAACCTTGATATAATCCCCAAATTGACTGTTATTGTTAGTGTTGTTTCTCTAGTTGTCAAAACCTGCATATATTTTCTCAGTTTTAAGCTTTGCCAAATAGCCCATTTGAAGGGATTGCAATGCCAGCATTGCCAAGCAATGTGAATGAACTTTTTCATTTCAGACAATGGTTGCCATGAACAACCAGACTATGTGCATTCAAGACCAGTACTTCAGTAATCCAGGAAGCTTTCTACCAGAACGTTGGCTCAAAGGACAAATCCAATTTGATAAAGTGGCCTCACCGTTCATCATGTTACCATTTGGACATGGCGCCCGAATGTGCATTGGGAGGAGGTTCGCAGAACAGGAGATTTACCTGGCTGTCATTAAGGTAAATCTTTCATTCTTTAGACCTCAGGCTAAATAAACTGTTTTAGAACAAGTTACAAGTGAATGTGAACTGATGAGAAACATCCAGGCATCCTTACTGAACTTTGGATGAAACGAACACAACATTAAAAGAGCAGCATTTAATTAACTTGTTAATTTGCATCAACAAACTGAGATGTCGCCAATATAAAATAAGACACAATTCCGTCATATCACACGATTTTCAATTTAGAGTGAATATAGGCCTAGCTGCATTGCTGAATAAGCCAATCAATGCTGCTTATTCAGTATTTAATACTTGAAACTCCCTGAACAATGGCAGTAATTAAACTAGACCGACTGAACATTTACATTTCCAGATATTTAGAGAATTCAAAGTGAGCCACAACAGCAGCGAAGAAGTTGGCATGGTCAACAGGATTTTCACAGTTCCTGACCGTCCGCTGGAATTGACATTTGAACCAAGGACACAACGCAGTGCTACCCCCTGTGGGCAGGACAGAAAGCATCCGTCAACAGAAACCGACATTTCTGCAAATATTGCCCAATAACAAGTCTATAATTATATATAGGCTTACAGACAAAACATATTGGCATTCAATTAATTGTTTTAAAGCTATATCATTGTAGAATAAGAGCAATGGAAGTAAGTATAAAACAGAGATATACGGCTCTGGATATGCGGACTATTAGTCTATTACGGAAACAAATTTATACGAATAGCCATAAATTCCCTATGGCTGAGGTACGTGTATTGAGTCGATTGACAATGATTTCAATGAACGAAGATAATTTTTTCCCTGGAAACTCAAATGTTGACTGGAAATAGGTCAACTGTTGAACAAGCAATTGCCACCATATGGAATTCTTGTTGTGGGTTTCAACATTCATGGAAAGAGAAGAAACATTAACACATGTTGAAATCTGATCATTATCATGACTTTTATTATTAAAATGTTGTAAAAAATACAATCCCTCGTTGTGTTAATGTTTCTACCTTATCATACATAAACAAGAACCATCGGGTTGCCTTCCACAAAAAGAGAGCCCCCTTCTCCAATAAGAAGCCACCGCTTCCTATTAGGGGGCTATTAGGGCCCGGCCTCGTTGATGAGGGGGGCCCCAATCGGGAATGGGGGCCCCTAATTGGGAGTGGGATTACTTTATTGGGAGAGTGGGCCCTAATAGGGAAAGAGGGCCCCCGAGCAGGAAATGAGGCCCCTCACATATTAAGGGCCCCCTATAAGGCTTAGGGCACATAATTGCGCCATCACAATGGATTTTGGGGCCCCCACAACATCTCAGCACAGGGGCCTTAAAACATGGCACTGACAGCACCATAAGTTTTCTTCCTCTTGAGATGCACCAGTGCAGCAACATGACCTATACTGAGCAGCTGAGTAGGCCCCACTAGGCCCACTACTAGTTATTAGAGTGTTGGCCAAATTGTCATTGAGGTCAACAACTTCTGTGGCCCACCAACAACAACCAAGTTGTTGGTCAGCCTACAATCCATGAGACAGCACTGCGCAACCAAGATTCTGTCGCACCTACGCCAGGCCGGCTGTCTGGGGCATTAGGCTAAAGGACATTTGGGCCTCCACCTCCCAGAAACCTCCAAATGAACTTCACATGAACTGACCTGAGTTTTTTATATTCCGTGAACTTGTAAGAGAGCTGCAAATTTAACTTTGAATTGAGCAGCGTGAATAACGGTGAATTTGATCCAGTAGACAAGAACCCAGGGGTTCAAAATGGAGGTGGTTAGTTATCAATAGACTGAGCTAAATTCAGAATTTTACAAATAACCCACTTCAAGCCTCAAAATAGACTTGTGGTATATATATGAGACATGGAAAAATGAATACATTCCACTAAAGAACTTGGAAAGAGCTTTAACATGATGTATGGAAATATGTGTGATTAGCCCGCCAGCTCAACCTCCTTTTTGTGGAAGGAGCTGCATATTCATTTTGGTATGATAATCAGATGAGAAGACTGAGAATATAAGACATACTCTATTCACTAATAGACATACCCTATTCACCAATAGAGTTATTTCGTCTCTGTATTGAACACTGGATACAACAGTTACTGACTTCCACCAAAATCCCATGGGCTCTGACAAAACTGAGTCCCAACACAAAATTTGTATTAAAAATAAACTCTATTTAAGAAACTATCAGAACTCCTAAATTATTTGAGATTTTTGGTTTTTATGAAAATTTCATAGGATTGGCCCTCCAAATGAGTTTAGTCATTCAAAGAGTTATAATTTAGACATCTAAAGAGTTTAATATAATTTAGACATCTGAATGCAAAATTTCAGAGGTCTAACTCCAAAATTGACGGAATCATAGAGCACAAAAATAGTTGTTTTTCCCCCCCCCCATATTTTTGCTGAATTTCCTGTTATTAATTTTTGTAAGGGCATTTAGACCCCCAAAAGACGCATTGAGAGTATTTAACATATAATATGGGTGTAACCCTTTCTGACTTATGCTCCAGAAACGAAAAAAAACAATTTTTTTTACAATTTCCAATATTTTACAAAAACTGTAGCTATTGCTTAAATATGAACACCAAAAGGCTCATACATGCTATAAGACCGATTCATGTGCCAAATTAGTTATATACAAGTGCAATAGTTTAGGCACAGTGGCCAATACACAATGTGCGATGCTGCCTGTAGTTGATCCAAGCACGATTGAAACAAAGTCACGTCCAAAATACAACATGCAGGCTATTCATTTCTATGCCAGATGCTTGCTCTATAATCAAGTTAGTGTGCCTTTTTGAATCCAAACATCTCCAAACAAAATGGCGAAGTTAGGGCCTAAAGACATTTTGAACATGCTCAAATTTCAAATTTCCCGCCAAAACTTTCCATTTCTCTCATTGTGACTGCATAAATGGAGATGTGTACACACCTCCATTAAAAATGGTAGAATATGCAGATGTTGCAATGGCAAAATTTGTCCGCTACCGCCAATAGGGGGTCAGGATTTTTATTTTTACATAACAGGGGAAGTGAACCACCTTTGCAACGTAATAATGCAGATAAGCGTCAAAGCAGTGTGTTCTATCTCAAGACAGCCTCCGGCTGTCTTGAATAACATAGAATTTTTCCATCTGGTCAAGAAGCACTGTGCACTGACTCAGCATTTCAAGCATAATATTAATGCCAGAGGGTTAAAAGGAACAATTAATAGAAGGTTAAGGTCATTTGTGAAAGTTGATTTGAAAATCTGAGGTATATAAATATTTTAGGTAGGTTTGCTTGACTTTGCTGAGCCATACTTCCAGCAAAATACAACATTTCAACAAGATTTGGCCATTGCCGTGCTTAGTGGCTGACCAAAATGGCCACCATTTCCTCCCGGTACAATATTCTTTAAGAGACCTATCCATTACCAAAGTGTCTGTTTTTTTGAAAAAGCAAGATCTTAGGAGAACAACCATTTTGTTTTCGTTTTCATTCCTTATCTTTCACCGAGACATTTGTAACCCCATAACTGCCGACGAGAAAATATATACCACCAGATCAGGGCTTATTGCGATCCTGCGTGATGTATCAAACAAAAACAGCATTGTAGATACATCACCTCATCATGTCATTTTACAAAAACAAAAAAGAGACTTGGCCATAAATACAAATTGGAATAGCTCAATATTCCTTAAATCCTCGGGTACCTGTACTACCTGATCAAGTAATGACACTTATTAAATGTCATAGGTTTAGTCAATTTATTTATTGTAAAATCATGATCTTTTAAAATAACCAATAAGTACTTTTGTTGTAATTACTCTTTTATGTCAATAAATGCATACTGGATATCCACAACCGTGCCATAACGATGCGTACAAATTGTCACAAAATTATTGATCACAACACATTAATTATAACTCAAGAAAGATCGATATCACAATTGAAATATTAATTAAGTCTTAACCACAGTTTCATAATTGAATGGAAAAAATAAGAAAAAATAATTGTTTCTTAAATAGTGACATAATTAACACAAATAAACGCAGTAATACTACTCGGCCATTTCTAGCAACAATTAATTAAAGTAATTGAACGAACCACAGTTAGTCACCCTGGTATCAATTTAGCAAAATATTACATTCAGTCATTCAATAATAATAATAATAGTCATCAGTCCATTTATTCTTCCTGACACGAGACCGCCTGGAAGTGCTTTTTCTGGCTGTTTGTTTCCGGCTGTATGTTACCGGAGCAGCCGGACTCTCCAATCCAAGCATAGGCTTAACCAATCTCATAATGTCAATAAGCACCACAACAGGTTTGTTGAGCAATTTCACATCCAAGTTCGAATCGTATTTAACCACTTCAGTTTTTCCCTTCATTCTATACATACGACGCTTCTTTTTGTTAACACAACATGACTGGTTACATGACATATCCTTGCGTTTACGGGCGCGCCCCGATTGCCGTGGACCAGAAGGAAGAGCAGGTAAGGGACCAGCTACCGCGGGCTGAAGAAGCACTTCTGATTTACCTCCTTTTGCATCCTCCAAAATTAGTCTCTCAACTTTGCCTTCAGCGGGATTTGACGTCGAAGCAACTTCTTTTGGCTGTGGGCATGAGGAAGCAGTACTCTTTTTCTGTTGCAGGGATGTGGTATATTCATTAGCAGCAGAAGCCAGTTCCATAGTTTTGGTGGAAGAAGCACTGTCTCCTGGTTGTGCGGACAAAGAGCTTTTCTTTGGTTGAGGAAGCACGGAGCTTTCTTTTGGCTGAGGTGATGAAGAACATTCTTTCAGGGGTGAAGGACCTTCTTTTGATGGTGGGGATAAAGTACATTCTTTATGGGGCAAAGGATCTTCTTTTGGCTTTGGGGATGAAGTGCATTCTTGGGATGGCGGATCTGTATTAGCATGGCCTCCACTTTCAGGAACGTTGCTGTCATCTGCACGCTCCGTTAACTTTTCACCAGAAATATCCTCAGCGTTTTGATCAAGCTCATCAAACACAAAAGACTCGTCAACTGTGCCATCAAGGAATTCCTCCTCAAACTGAGTTTCAGGATTCGAAATTTCTTGAGCGACCTTTACTTTTGGCGAACTCGTTGAATCATTTGCGCTAATTTTTTCAGGAGTCGTTTGAGCATCACGGGAATCTTTTTGTCCCAAGGTTTCCGTTGGCTGGGAAGGATTAGGTATCTCTCTGAAGAGTTCAGTCTCTGTCCCTGGTTCTTTCTTGATCTCAAAATTAACTATTTTGTTGTCATGTCCTTTACTGGCCTGATTTTCTGGTTCATCTTTGGCGTATATATGAATATGAACTTCCTTACTTGGCGAGTTTTTCTGAATGCTATATTCTAGATCACGCAAGCATTTAGATTTCACAGTCTGTGTAAGAACTTTCGTGGCAGGCTCAAGCGTTTCTTCCAACTTCTTTGCGGAGTAGCACACTTCTTTGACATCGGTCGTGCTTGGTTTTGGCATCTGCGAAATCAGCTCATTGACCATCTGTGAGGTCTGCTGAGAACATTTCACCTTCTTGGGACTCTGAATGTGAGTGGGGGCAATGGTGACAGAAATACGATCAGATACTCCACACGCACTGTTGGGAATGTTGTTTGAATTTTGTGAAACGTGTTTCATGGCATTTGTAATCCCAGCCATTCCTTCACCAAGAGCCAAGGATACAGACTTCTCAGTAGATTCCACTTGGCCGGGGTTCGGATTTGGTGCATCAGGATATGCAGGTGGTAAAGGAGGCTTAGTCACAAGAACCGTAGTAACCCTGCCATGAGGTATATTGTCTTTAATAGCGTTGGCTTTTGGACTTCGTCGCACAAATCTTTGTGTGGGGTGAGACTTTGATGGAAATGGACTCTCTGGGGCGTACAAATCCCGGTGATACATGGCATAATGTTGGTGAATATGAGAATCCTGTGTCCCCAAGAACATACATTTGCTGCAAGAGTGCAACATAAGGCAATTGTGCACTGTCATACAGTGATGTTCAAATTCTTCTGTCGATTTTGTTCGGAAGTGCCCGCCACAACAAAAGTCAATGTCACATACCAGAAATCCATGGTTCTCCCAGCAATGCATAACATGGGACTGATAAGCATAATATTGCTTGGTGGAGAAATCGCAGAACTGTTTTCGACAGACGAATATCTTCTCTTCCAAGTTACTTTCCTCCACAGCGACAGGAACCTGAGGAACTACTTCGTGAGCAATTTTGCGCATCAAGGCGTTAGAAACCGAATGAGGTGAGGGTATTTTTGCGCAGAGTTGAGGTGAGGGTATTTTTGCGCAGAGTTTACTTTCTGACACTTGAGAAGATAAAACATTGTCTAACTTCGATCGGGCTTTCTTCAGGTTTGTACTTGGACTGGATGGGCATAATTGTCTTTTCACCGGGGCCTTTTTCGGTTTACTCTTTGGTTTCGGTAAGTCATTGCTCTTATTATTTGGCACTAAAGTCTGAACCTTTGCCTTTGCAACCAAATACAAGCAGGGACTGTTTCCAGGAGTGGCAGGAGATACAACGATGTAGTGTGAAACAGCATTGCTTGCAGCAGGAACGAGTCGTAATTTCCCATCAATGGTGAATGTGCACGGCAATGAGTACATCTTTCGCCCTTTCACTGGCTTAGGTTCTTCTTTTGGAGGGGAAACAGGGGGTGCTACCTCACCACGCAAAATAGATCTCAGGACGGATGTCCTAATTAATTTGGTGGCTTTTGTTGCATCAATTTCACCTGCCTTTGAAGGAGAATAAGCGTTTGAAGGTCCAGGCTTTCCTTCTGACATCAAATTTGTTAAATTCTTATTGGAATCCAAATATTCATTCCTTGGAGGGTTACTGTTAGCTTCGATGAACGAACAAAGCTCATCCATTTGATTTTGATCACCTTGAGGGGCAATCACTATCACTTTGGACTCTGCATGAGAACTAGGCGAATTCATCTGTTCAAATTCCTCCTGCTTAATGCTCACACAATTCATCATGAATTCTTCCTTCAAGCCATCGGGAATGCAATCATTTGCTGATTCCGGTGAGGTCTTGATGTAATCATGGTCAGGCGGAGTCACAGCAGTACAACTAGAAGAGTCTTTACGAACAGGTGTCGTTGATAGCATGTTTTGCAGAGCAGCATCATAACTTGAGTCAGTCATCTCTTTCTTAATATCCAACCCATGAATATTGAAATTAACGTCACTTTCACTTGTTTCATTTGCAGACAAGGTTGCAGAAGTATCTACTATGTCGTCCATTGCATGTCCAGAATTATTTGAAGTGTCTGCATCTGATAAGGTCAGGTGCAACTCCGACTCATCATTTTCCAATGGAAGATCAATGGGGTCTTGAGGTTCTTCCTTCACTTTATTGAGATCAAGCGTTGTAGCTGAACCGATAACTGTAAGTTCAGAGAGTGATGTTTCTGGTTGGCATGGAACGATTGGTTGCACTCTTTCTCCTTCAATTTCTTCTGAGGCATGGCCACCGTTATCGCTCAGTACTTCTTCAGTCTTGACTTCCACATCTGCATGACATGGCATTCCTTCAGTGAACAGCAGGTGACAATTATCACTTGCGTTCTCAACAGGTACGTCATCCTCTACCACTTCAGTTTTTATCGAGGGTTTATCCTGAACTTCTGCTGACTGCAGGCTTGAATCAATCTCGTCAACTGGTTCTTGAGCTTGTTCTTTTGGCTCATGTTTAACCTTTGGCGGTGGACCCATTCGTTTTCGCTTCCTTCTCTTTTTTGGTTGAGGCACAGGGGGCTCATCTTCAGCCACGGAACCAGAGAGGACAATGCCATGAGTCCGAAGATGCTGCTCCATTTTCAAGGCGGAGTTCGCCACAAAGTCGCATTGACCACATTCTCCTCGGTACTTCTGCTTCATTTTCGTCCTGCAATAAAACAAGAACAAGATTAAAGCAAACCAGCTAGAAAACACAATACTTTTACATGCAAGGTGAACAGGATCACTTTAAGGTCCCTGAGCAGATTTCCGGGGCAACTTCAACTTGCCTCGAATACTACTGCTCTGCCGATAGTGCTGTTCACCTTGTCAAAATGACACTGAATTTTATATACTAGCATTATACCGTTCTACGAACGGGAGTTTTGAGAGCCAAGGCATAAGTTATGGCTTGATAGCATAAGTTGACACCCCTACCCCATAACTGAAGGGTGGCTAGGACTATGGGGCATTATGTTGTTCATGTGAAAATGTGAGTATGCAAGTGTATAAGAGGAAGAAGTAGAACACATTGGAAGGTGACACTTGAAAGGTGGATTTGTGTTTGAATCATAAATTTGAGACAATAAATGTCCAAATTGTAATTGTAACATTTGATCTTGACACTGTGTGGTTCAGACATAATCCAATATTGGCAAACATTTACACCCATTGGCAAACTTACACCCATCGGCAAACTTTTACACCAATCGGCAAACTTTTACACCAATCGGCAAACATTTACACCCATCGGCAAACATTTACACCCATCGGCAAATATTCACACCCATCGGCAAATTTACACCCATCGGCAACAACATTTACACCATTGGCAAACATTTACACCCATTGGCAAACATTCACACCCATCGGCAAACATTCACACCCATTGGCAAACATTTACACCCATCGGCAAACATTTACACCCATCGGCAAATATTTACATCCATTGGCAAACATTTACACCCATCGGCAAACATTTACAGCCATTTGCGAACATTTACACCCATCGGCAAACATTTACACCCATCGGCAAACATTTACACCCATCAGCAGACATTTACACCCATCGGCAAACATTCACACCCATTGGCAAACATTTACACCCATCGGCAAACATTTACACCCATCGGCAAACATTTACACCCATTGGCAAACTTACACCCATCGGCAAACTTTTACACCCATCGGCAAACTTTTACACCAATCGGCAAACATTTACACCCATCGGCAAACATTTAACCCATCGGCAACATTTACACCCATCGGCAAACATTTACACCCATCGGCAATATTTACACCCATTGGCAAACTTAAACCCATCGGCAAACTTTTACACCCATCGGCAAACTTTTACACCAATCGGCAAACATTTACACCCATCGGCAAACATTTACACCCATCGGCAAACATTTACACCCATCGGCAAACATTTACACCCATTGGCAAACATTTACACCCATTGGCAAGCAGTTACACCCATTGGCAAGCAGTTACTCCCAGCGGCAAACATTTACCCCATCGGCAAACATTTACACCAATTGGCCAACATTTACACCAATCAGTCAACATTTACACCAATCGGCCAACATTTACACCAATCGGCAAACATTTGCAGCCATCGGCAAACATTTATACCCATCGGCGAACATTTACACCCATCGGCAAACTTTTACACCCATCGGCAAACATTTACACCCATTGGCAAACTTTTACACCCATCGGCAAACATTTACACCCATCCGCAAACATTTACACCCATTGGCAAACATTTACACCCATCGGCAAACATTTACACCCATTGGCAAGCAGTTACTCCCAGCGGCAAGCAGTTACTCCCAGCGGCAAAGATTTACTCCCATCGGCAAACATTTACACCTTTCAGCAAACATTTACATCCATTTGCAAACATTTACAGCCATTGGCAAACATTTACTCCCATCGGCAAACATTTACATCCATCGGCAAACATTTACACCCATCGGCAGACATTTACACCCATCGGCAAACATTCACACCCATTGGCAAACATTTACACCCATCGGCAAACATTTACACCCATCGGCAAACATTTACACCCATTGGCAAACTTACACCCATCGGCAAACTTTTACACCCATCGGCAAACTTTACACCAATCGGCAAACATTTACACCCATCGGCAAACATTTACACCCATCGGCAAACATTCACACCCATTTGCAAACATTTACACCCATCGGCAAACATTTACACCCATCGGCAAACATTTACACCCATTGGCAAACTTACACCCATCGGCAAACTTTTACACCTTACACCCATCGGCAAACATTTACACCAATCGGCAAACATTTACACCCATCGGCAAACATTTACACCCATCGGCAAACATTTACACCCATTGGCAAACATTTACACCCATCGGCAAACATTTACACCCATTGGCAAACATTTACACCCATTGGCAAGCAGTTACACCCATTGGCAAACATTTACTCCCATTGGCAAACATTTACACCCATTGTCATTGCCAAACATTTACACCCATTTGCAAACATTTACACCCATTGGCAAACATTTACACCCATCCGCCAATATTTACACCCATTGGCAAACATTTACACCCATCGGCAAACATTTACACCCATTGGCAAGCAGTTACTCCCAGCGGCAAACATTTACTCCCATTGGCAAACATTTACACCTTTCAGCAAACATTTACATCCATTGCAAACATTTACACCCATTGGCAAACATTTACACCCATTGGCAAACATTTACACCCATTGGCAAACATTTACACCCATTGGCAAACATTCACACTCATTGGCAAACATTCACAGGTCCCCCTCCCTCTTGGGAGTCCAGGGAGAACCAACAACCAACCAACAATGAAGGAATGTGAAATGTTTGGATGGTTGCTAGGGACTTCATTGTGAGCTGTTGGTTGTTTGAGCATTTAAATTGAAAAATCAGACCCCTTGGAACCAATTAGGGGAATAGTTTGTGAGAATGGCAGGCAAAGCAGGGTTTCTAAACTGAAGATGGGAACATAGAATGGCAACATAGCTGCTTGACTTTTTTGGCCCTGTTGCCATCCAAGGTCAATTATATATAGATACCATATACATGTGGTTCAGACATAATCCAATATGGCAAACATTTACACCCATCGGCAAACATTTACACCCATTGGCAAACTTACACCCATCGGCAAACTTTTACACCAATCGGCAAACTTTTACACCAATCGGCAAACATTTACACCAATCGGCAAACTTTTACACCAATCGGCAAACATTTACACCCATTGGCAAACATTTACACCCATCGGCAAACATTTACACCCATTGGCAAACATTTACATCCATCGGCAAACATTTACACCCATCGGCAAATATTCACACCCATCGGCAAATTTACACCCATCGGCAAACATTTACACCCATCGGCAAACATTTACACCCATTGGCAAACATTCACACCCATCGGCAAACATTCACACCCATTGGCAAACATTTACACCCATCGGCAAACATTTACACCCATGGGCAAATATTTACATCCATTGGCAAACATTTACACCCATCGGCAAACATTTACAGCCATTTGCGAACATTTACACCCATCGGCAAACATTTACACCCATCGGCAAACATTTACACCCATCGGCAGACATTTACACCCATCGGCAAACATTCACACCCATTGGCAAACATTTACACCCATCGGCAAACATTTACACCCATCGGCAAACATTTACACCCATTGGCAAACTTACACCCATCGGCAAACTTTTACACCCATCGGCAAACTTTTACACCAATCGGCAAACATTTACACCCATCCGCAAACATTTACACCCATTGGCAAACATTTACACCCATTGGCAAACATTTACACCCATCGGCAAACATTTACACCCATTGGCAAGCAGTTACACCCATTGGCAAGCAGTTACTCCCAGCGGCAAACATTTACCCCATCGGCAAACATTTACACCAATTGGCCAACATTTACACCAATCAGTCAACATTTACACCAATCGGCCAACATTTACACCAATCGGCAAACATTTGCAGCCATCGGCAAACATTTATACCCATCGGCAACATTTACACCCATCGGCAAACTTTTACACCCATCGGCAAACATTTACACCCATTGGCAAACTTTTACACCCATCGGCAAACATTTACACCCATCCGCAAACATTTACACCCATTGGCAAACATTTACACCCATCGGCAAACATTTACACCCATTGGCAAGCAGTTACTCCCAGCGGCAAACATTTACTCCCATTGGCAAACATTTACACCTTTCAGCAAACATTTACATCCATTTGCAAACATTTACACCCATTGGCAAACATTTACACCCATCGGCCAACATTTACACCCATCGGCAAACATTTACACCCATCGGCAAACATTCACACCCATTGGCAAACATTTACACTCATCGGCAAACATTTACACCCATCGGCAAACATTTACACCCATTGGCAAACTTACACCCATCGGCAAACTTTTACACCCATCGGCAAACTTTTACACCAATCGGCAAACATTTACACCCATCCGCAAACATTTACACCCATTGGCAAACATTTACACCCATCGGCAAACATATACACCCATCGGCAATATTTACACCCATTGGCAAACTTAAACCCATCGGCAAACTTTTACACCCATCGGCAAACTTTTACACCAATCGGCAAACATTTACACCCATCAGCAAACATTTACACCCATCGGCAAACATTTACACCCATCGGCAAACATTTACACCCATTGGCAAACATTTACACCCATCGGCAAACATTTACACCCATTGGCAAGCAGTTACACCCATTGGCAAGCAGTTACTCCCAGCGGCAAACATTTACCCCATCGGCAAACATTTACACCAATTGGCCAACATTTACACCAATCAGTCAACATTTACACCAATCGGCCAACATTTACACCAATCGGCAAACATTTGCAGCCATCGGCAAACATTTATACCCATCGGCAACATTTACACCCATCGGCAAACTTTTACACCCATCGGCAAACATTTACACCCATTGGCAAATTTTTACACCCATCGGCAAACATTTACACCCATCCGCAAACATTTACACCCATTGGCAAACATTTACACCCATTGGCAAACATTTCGTCCCATTGGCAAGCAGTTACTCCCAGCGGCAAACATTTACTCCCATTGGCAAACATTTACACCTTTCAGCAAACATTTACATCCATTTGCAAACATTTACACCCATTGGCAAACATTTACACCATCGGCAAACATTTACACCCATCGGCAAACATTTACACCCATCGGCAAACATTTACACCCATCGGCAAACATTCACACCCATTGGCAAACATTTACACCCATCGGCAAACATTTACACCCATCGGCAAACATTTACACCCATTGGCAAACATTTACACCCATCGGCAAACATTTACAACCATTGGCAAACATTTACACCCATCGGCAAACATTTACACCCATTGGCAAACATTTACACCCATTGGCAAGCCGTTACTCCCAGCGGCAAACATTTACCCCATCGCAAACATTTACACCAATTGGCCAACATTTATTCCAATCAGTCAACATTTACACCAATCGGCCAACATTTACACCAATCGGCTAACATTTGCAGCCATCGGCAAACATTTATACCCATCGGCAACATTTACACCCATCGGCAAACATTTACACCCATCGGCAAACATTTACACCCATTGGCAAACTTTTACACCCATCGGCAAACATTTACACCCATCCGCAAACATTTACACCCATTGGCAAACATTTACAACCATCGGCAACATTTACACCCATTGGCAAGCAGTTACTCCCAGCGGCAAACATTTACTCCCATTGGCAAACATTTACACCTTTCAGCAAACATTTACACCCATCGGCAAACATTTACACCCATTGGCAAACATTTACACCCATCGGCAAACATTTACACCCATTGGCAAGCAGTTACACCCATTGGCAAGCAGTTACTCCCAGCGCAAACATTTACCCCATCGGCAAACATTTACACCAATTAGCCAACATTTACACCAATCAGTCAACATTTACACCAATCGGCCAACATTTACACCAATCGGCAAACATTTGCAGCCATCGGCAAACATTTATACCCATCGGCAACATTTACACCCATCGGCAAACTTTTACACCCATCGCAAACATTTACACCCATTGGCAAATTTTTACACCCATCGGCAAACATTTACACCCATCCGCAAACATTTACACCCATGGCAAACATTTACACCCATCGCAAACATTTACACCCATTGGCAAGCAGTTACTCCCAGCGGCAAACATTTACTCCCATTGGCAAACATTTACACCTTTCAGCAAACATTTACATCCATTTGCAAACATTTACACCCATTGGCAAACATTTACACCCATCGGCCAACATTTACACCCATCGGCAAACATTTACACCCATCGGCAAACATTCACACCATTGGCAAACATTTACACTCATCGGCAAACATTTACACCCATCGGCAAACATTTACACCCAATGGCAAACTTACACCCATCGGCAAACTTTTACACCCATCGGCAAACTTTTACACCAATCGGCAAACATTTACACCCATCCGCAAACATTACACCCATTGGCAAACATTTACACCCATCGGCAAACATATACACCCATCGGCAATATTTACACCCATTGGCAAACTTACACCCATCGGCAAACTTTTACACCAATCGGCAAACTTTTACACCAATCGGCAAACATTTACACCCATCAGCAAACATTTACACCCATCGGCAAACATTTACACCCATCGGCAAACATTTACACCCATTGGCAAACATTTACACCCATCGGCAAACATTTACACCCATTGGCAAGCAGTTACACCCATTGGCAAGCAGTTACTCCCAGCGGCAAACATTTACCCCATCGGCAAACATTTACACCAATTGGCCAACATTTACACCAATCAGTCAACATTTACACCAATCGGCCAACATTTACACCAATCGGCAAACATTTGCAGCCATCGGCAAACATTTATACCCATCGGCAACATTTACACCCATCGGCAAACTTTTACACCCATCGGCAAACATTTACACCCATTGGCAAATTTTTACACCCATCGGCAAACATTTACACCCATCCGCAAACATTTACACCCATTGGCAAACATTTACACCCATTGGCAAACATTTAGACTCATTGGCAAACAGTTACTCCCAGCGGCAAACATTTACTCCCATTGGCAAACATTTACACCTTTCAGCAAACATTTACATCCATTTGCAAACATTTACACCCATTGGCAAACATTTACACCCATTGGCAAACATTTACACCCATCGGCAAACATTTACACATCGGCAAACATTTACACCCATCGGCAAACATTCACACCCATTGGCAAACATTTACACCCATCGGCAAACATTTACACCCATCGGCAAACATTTACACCCATTGGCAAACATTTACACCCATCGGCAAACATTTACAACCATTGGCAAACATTTACACCCATCGGCAAACATTTACACCCATTGGCAAACAGTTACACCCATTGGCAAGCCGTTACTCCCAGCGGCAAACATTTACCCATCGGCAAACATTTACACCAATTGGCCAACATTTATTCCAATCAGTCAACATTTACACCAATCGGCCAACATTTACACCAATCGGCTAACATTTGCAGCCATCGGCAAACATTTATACCCATCGGCAACATTTACACCCATCGGCAAACATTTACACCCATCGGCAAACATTTACACCCATTGGCAAACTTTTACACCCATCGGCAAACATTTACACCCAGCGGCAAACATTTACACCCATTGGCAAACCATCGGCAAACATTTAGACCCATTGGCAAACAGTTACTCCCAGCGGTAAAAATTTACACCCATTGGCAAAAATCTACACCTATCAGCAAACATTTACAGCCATCGGCAAACATTTACACCCATCGGCAGACATTTACACCCATTGGCCAACATTTACACCCATTGGCAAGCAGTTACACCATTGGCAAGCAGTTACTCCCAGCGGCAAACATTTACCCCATCGGCAAACATTTACACCAATTAGCCAACATTTACACCAATCAGTCAACATTTACACCAATCGGCCAACATTTACACCAATCGGCAAACATTTGCAGCCATCGGCAAACATTTATACCCATCGGCAACATTTACACCCATCGGCAAACTTTTACACCCATCGGCAAACATTTACACCCATTGGCAAACTTTTACACCCATCAGCAAACATTTACACCCATCCGCAAACATTTACACCCATTGGCAAACATTTACACCCATCGGCAAACATTTACACCCATTGGCAAGCAGTTACTCCCAGCGGCAAACATTTACTCCCATTGGCAAACATTTACACCTTTCAGCAAACATTTACATCCATTTGCAAACATTTACACCCATTGGCAAACATTTACACCCATCGGCAAACATTTACACCCATCGGCAAACATTTACACCCATTGGCAAACATTTACACCCATCGGCAAACATTCACACCCATTGGCAAGCAGTTACACCCATTGGCAAGCAGTTACTCCCAGCGGCAAACATTTACCCCATCGGCAAACATTTACACCAATTAGCCAACATTTACACCAATCAGTCAACATTTACACCAATCGGCCAACATTTACACCAATCGGCTAACATTTGCAGCCATCGGCAAACATTTATACCCATCGGCAACATTTACACCCATCGGCAAACATTTACACCCATCGGCAAACATTTACACCCATTGGCAAACTTTTACACCCATCGGCAAACATTTACACCCATCCGCAAACATTTACACCCATTGGCAAACATTTACACCCATCGGCAAACATTTACACCCATTGGCAAGCAGTTACTCCCAGCGGCAAACATTTACTCCCATTGGCAAACATTTACACCTTTCAGCAAACATTTACATCCATTTGCAAACATTTACACCCATTGGCAAACATTTAAACAATTGGCAAACATTTACACCCATTGGCAAACATTTACACCCATTGGCAAACATTCACACTCATTGGCAAACATTCACAGGTCCCCCTCCCTCTTGGGAGTCCAGGGAGAACCAACAACCAACCAATAATGAAGGAATGTGAAATGTTTGGATGGTTGCTAGGGACTTCATTGTGAGCTGTTGTTGTTTGAGCATTTAAATTGAAAAATCAGACCCCTTGGAACCAATTAGGGAATAGTTTGTGAGAATGGCAGGCAAAGCAGGGTTTCTAAACTGAAGATGGGAACATAGAATGGCAACATAGCTGCTTGACTTTTTTGGCCTGTTGCCATCCAAGGTCAATTATATATAGATAATACGAAGTTCATTCTGCAGTTGTATGTCGTTATTGTAGGCCTATACCAAAGATGGCACCACCATGAAGAGGATTTGCCCGCATTTTTACTGAAGGGGATTGTCACCACAGCAAGTTATTGTAGGAGACGTGCAGATTTTTTTATCAAACCGGACTATTCGGAATTATTTAATTTCCGATCTTAGCAAATTGTAACTTTTCAGCATCGTAATAAATTTCTGTAAAATCCTACCGAACAAGACAGAAGAGGCTGAGGATTCCAATCTGCTTGATGTCGAAAGTGGCTATTTTGGCTTTCACCTAATTTTCTTGAACTCTACTGTATGGGGCCGACCAGATCATCTTAGGGGGGGGGGGGCTATGGATTTTTGCTGAAAAAGAGTTTGTTTCCCACTTAAAAAATTCTGTTTTCACCTGTAGCTGGAGCACCATAGTAATAAAATTGCAATAAAAAGTTTGTAGCTCGTTTGTCTGCAAAAAAATTGTTCGTCGACGCTTTGCGAACGAAAATAAGTTCATCCAAGATGTGAAATCCATAGCCGCCCGCAACTATCATCTGGTCGGCCACTAAAGAGTAAAGTGATTCCCTATACCATATATTACGTAACCCTATATCACTATTACAGTGAAGTATTAAGTTCACCAAGGACGATTCAACACCAAGGACGATTCAAGCATAGCAGCCATTTTGTGGCAGCCATTTTGGCAGCTATCCTGGATTTCTCCATGTATGTTCCTAATCCATACCCTCAAGAGATATCTGTACTGCATTTCATAATAGACATAACTCTTTGTGACACAAGCCAGGGAATTATATAACGGCGGTCTTTTTGTAGCAGTCGTTTCGGCAGCCATCTTGGATTTCTCCAAATATTCTCAATCCATGCCCTCAGAGCCCTCAAAGGAATCTCTATACTAAATTTTGTAACTCTAACTTAGTCTTAGTGAACACTAAGCTCAACAATACAATTTAAAATGCGGCAATTATCAGTTTGTGATTGACCCTCGGGGGGGGGGGGGGGAGGGGTACTTCGCGGATTTTTATATACCGATGCGCCATGGCAATTTTGAACTGAACCAATCAAATCCGGAACCAATGACAAAAATACCGTGCAAGCACGTAAACACCTCGGTCGCAGGCGCATGTGCAGATACAAAATTGGCATAGTTTGGTTAATGTACAAGGTAGAGTTGTTGTCGAAACGCCTATTTCGTTGAGTATAATATAATGCCTTATCCAGTTCTGGGTACAGAGCTATCACGTACAGACCCTCCAGCAGCCTACATACCACTTCCCTCATATTGCCCCCCCCCCCCTCCCTTTCCACTCTCCAGATAAGAAAGTACAGAAAAGTAACAAGAACCCAGAGGTTCAAAATGGAGGTGGTGTAGTGTCTTACTTCATATCCCCTGAAAAAGACTCTGCCTGAGTGGCCAGAACCAGGTGTTGTTTATATTGTGTGCTAAATTTCAGAATTTTAAAAATAATCCATTTCAAACAAAATTGTACACTAAACTATATAGATATATGGATACAAAGGTAACTTCCCAATATGATTAAGTAAATATTTGTTGAAGTTTAACAATTAAATTTTGTTGTTTACCATTAATTTTTGAGAAACCTAAAATTTGAGAAAAATATCAGAAATCCTCCTTTTTCCCAATTTTTTGGTTTTTATGAAAATTTCCTAAGATTGGCCCTCGAAATAAGTTTAGTCATTTAAAGAAGGTATAATTTAGACATCAAAAAGCAAAATTTCCGCAGTGTAACTCCAAAATTGACGGAATCACGGAGCATTGAAAAAAAAAATTTTTGCTTAATTTACTGTTATTAATTTTTGTAAGAGCATTTAAACCCCAAAAGAACATAAAGGATATTAAATACATGTGATGGTAGAATTTCATGCCAATAGGTATTAGGTATAACCGTTTCAGAGTTCTGCTATGGAAACGAAAAAAAAATTATTTTTTTTAATTTTCAATATTTTACAAAAACTCTACCAATTGCTAAAATATGAACACCAAAATACACATATACGCTGTAAGACCCATTCATGTGCCAAATATCATATACAAGTGCAATAGTTAGGCACAGCGGCAAATACACAATGTGTGCAGCCGCCCCCAGTTAGGGGTATACATGGGTCCTTAATTATGTGTGTAGTGTCAAGTGTCGGGATTTAAAGGGAAAACAGATGTCCCTTGTCACTTTTTATCTGAACATAAATGATAAAGAAATACTTCAAAATGTCGTGTGTCACTTTTTATGGGTAAATCTGTTAGTGTCAGTCGTTTTTTAAGAGGGCCAGTGTCCCAGTGTCACTTTTTAACAAGTGCAGTGTCGCCATGTCGATTGTGTCGATTTTTACCCTTGTACAGCCCTCCAGTTGATCCAAGCAAGATGGCAAGGAAGTCACGTCCTAATTACAACATGCCTGGTATTCATTCCTACGCCAGATGCATGCTCTATAAATGCATGCTCTATAATCAAGTTATTGACATCTCTTGACCCAAACATCTCCAAACAAAATAGCCAAGACAGGCCCAAAAGACATTCTGAAACTGCTCAAATTTCAAATTAACCGCCAAAACGGTCCATTTTGTCACTGTGATTGCAAAAATGGAGATGTGTACACACCTCCATTAAAAAAGAACAGGATTTGATGATAAATTCCAGATGTAGGTCTACATCAAGAAGGACAAGTCTCACAATTTATGTCTGGTGACTCATGATGACAGCTTAGGTCACACTTAAAACACCCCTTTTAGTAGAAAACATAAGGCCTACTTCTAGCTCAGATCAAAACATGTCGGAGAGCAGGAGGTTAGCATTATTTTTCTAGGTGACTAAAAGCATCGTTTCGTGTGGATTTCAGAAATGCACATGACTGAACTTCTGTCATTCCCGAATTTAGGCAGAAATAAAGCAACATGTGTAGTTTGACAGCAGCAGGTGCGACATGCGATGAGTTGTGCTAGGACAAAGATTGTATCCAGCCGTGTGGGCAAATGCAAGTTTTGGCTGTGTGCCTCTGCAATACACGAGTTCCTCGGTGTAAAAAATCATAAACCATTTTAATCCTTCAGAAAAAATTTTGGCTACCATTTTAATCTTTATGATTCTGATACCAATGGAATTGTATTTTTAAGCCGATTCTAACGGTGCCAAACACGTTGGGGTGGCAAAAGCGGGGATCAAATTTATCTGAATTGTCAAAAAACCAAAACCATTTTAATCCAAAAAGGCCAAAAAACCATTGCCATCCAGCGGCGCCTCTATACACCTTTTCATAGTAAGTACCCCCCCCCCCCCAGCACTTCTGGCACTAAATGATTACACAATTTCATATACAGAGTAGGCCTGCGCTAATGCCCTCAGCTGTTTAACAAGCCCTAAAACCCCTAAATTAGCCTACCACACTTTTGAAACAAAGCATTTTTAGCCATTCTCTTGTCCATCACATTACCCTGGGTGAACCCAGGGTAGAGATTAATTTAATGAGAGGTAGCGATAGCATGATGACCAACTCCAGCCGATTGTCAGTCAGTTTGAGAATAATTTAGACAATCAATACCTCTTCTTTTCAATTTTGGTCAAAAACTTTCTTTAAAACTATTATGTCCTGAGATTTAAAAGATGCTCTTTAGACAGATATTCATATTTAACATACATTTTTAAGCGATTTTATCACTTAATATATGACCCAGTAATGCTACTTGTATAAACAAACAGGTTTTTCACAGCACCAAAAACTATTTGTTTACTTTAATAGTGAAATACATGCAATTTGGTAGAAGGTAAGCATATGTATACTTTAAAATACTATTCTTAAATATAGGCTGCGCAGGGGGTAGCAGGACATCCCCCCCCCCAAAAAATTTGGAGAAAAGTCCCCCCAAAATTTGGAGAACAGTTAAAACATGGGCACAGACAATAATTAAGGTTTTGAAAAATAAGGCCATTAGCATTTTCGGAATTCAAATTGACTTGACAGCCAAGCTTGACATCCACTGAAGTCTTTACCCCAGTGATCTTGGCTTCAGTCATTGAAAGGATTGGCAGGGAAGACAATGATCCTCTGCCATAACATTACATAATCAAAACTTCCCCAGTGCTCCATTCAACAAAAATCAGTCAGTCTCATTCATCCACATTTAATTTTCATGCAAATAACTAAATAAAAGGTGCTGACATTACTTTATCTTCTAAAATGTACATCGCTGAGGTTAGATATTAGTCATAAAGTCATAATAATTTGGAGTTCAAGATTTATTGTCAACATTTTAAAATATTAACAAACAAATGCATGTTTTTGAATATGCTTAATGCTTTGAAATTGCACATATATATTTCCCCTTATAAAAAAAGACCTTATCACATTTGTTGAGAATGGCCATGTCCCAGACCAATCAGATGCTAGCAAGTTGCTGGGTATGGTAATTAGAAAACAGAAGAGGCTGGTCTTTGAGACTCCATGACTGCCCAATTGTTTTCCCTAAACCAGTAGGTTCTTTTGTTCAGAGATAACTCCTCCCGTGGGAATGTCTCAAAAGTGACTGATTACTGGCTATCCAATCAAAATGTATTGATTTCAAATTTTCCCATGGATTATGAAAATATGTTATTCTTCACAGTCTGGCCTGAGTCTATTTCCCCTGAGTGATATATATATATTTCCTATTGATAATATGTGATTAGGAGTGGTACAAAAAGTAAAATTTTGACATTATTGTGGCACATTTGATTGACCAGGGCCAAATATTGACTGATGTATGATTATCTGAAAATCCTTAATATTTATCAAATTTTGTTAAATAAAAATGTTCATATTGCTGTAAAAAAAAAAAGTTCATATCGTTGAAAATTAGTCTGATGATGATGTGAAACATGTCAGGTTTATTTCGACACAAAAATGTTAACGACCAGTATAACATCAGAATGAAAATGGAGAGTAAATAGACATTTTAACAATTTTTGCATTTTAAATCATAAATTTCAAAGGAAAAATTTGCAATAACTCATGCAATGGCTGTGAATATTAGTTCATTGTATGTCTAACTACAATAAGCTTTAGAGTTAAATAGTTTACCCATTACCATTTTGGCTTTTCACACAGAAATGTTGGAAAATTTGGATTTTTTCTAATTTATGGGTTTTTATAAAATTCAATAATTCCTACAGAGTTGCAATGTTTAAAGAGACATAATTTAGACAACTTATTGGGAAATGTCATAGATTTAACTCCAAAATTGACTGAATCATGCAGGTTTGAAATAGTAGTTATTTTTTCATATATTTGGTAAATATTCATTAGTTCAACTTTCTCAGAGCATTTAGACCTACAAAAACACATCTTGGGTATTTAATGCATACAATATGTAAATTTCAGTGTCACAAATACAGCAGTTTTTTTAGTTCTGTCCAAGAAACAAAAAAAACAACAATTTTTCAAAGATTGTGAGAAAAGTATTACTGTCATGGGGATTAGACCTATAAAAGCCTCAACTGGGATAAAAGATACCACATTTACCCAAAAATGATAAATATACATGACATAGTTTCGGTTTGACGCCCAATACACAAAAAAATATTTTTTCCAATTTTTCAATAATTGTGAGAAAAGTATTAATCTCATGTGGATTCAACCCCTAAAAGAAACAACTAGGATAAAAGATACATTAATGTCCCAAAAATATAAGGTATACCTCCAATAGTTTTGGCATTACTCCCAAAACAAAAGTGGGACGCCGTTATCGCCCACCCACCCGCCCACCCACCCGCCCACACGCCCGCCCACACGCCCGCGGACGGACAAATTTTCCCAAAGTAACTACAATACCCATTGGCAATGTATACATTGCCGAGGGTAAAAAGTATCAGTTTATGGCCTTTGGCCTTTAACTGCAAGTTGACTATTACATAAAATCAGCAAGTGATAATGCAAATTCTGCTTACAAAATGCCTGATGCCTTCTTTAAGTTTGATTGAATCTTACCTCATACGGGTCTCGACAACAGTTTATCTTGCAATAATTTCTGGACCTCCCCAAGTCTTAAATATTGAACGATTCTTACCAAACTTAAGAATCACAGTGCATGGAAAAAAAATAATAAATTATTTTCTGAAATTGCAGACTTTGGTAAATTTTCATGTCCGGGACTCCATAGGTATAACCATTTTCCAGTTCTGCTTCAGAAACAACAAAAATTTCTTTTTCAAATTTTCAATATTTTACAAAAACTGCAGTGAATGCATATAATATGATTGGATTGATTGATTTATCATAACTTTCCCAAAGGCATACAGATGTTGCTGATGGGAAAGGCTCATTTATGCTATAAAATACAGGTGCAATAGTTTTGGCGCAATGGCCAATACTAATGTGTCATGCTGCCCATCCAGACGCACGCACAAAAATGTTGCATAGTAATTACAATTGGCCTTTTGGACAACAATATACATTGCAAGGGTAAAAAGTTTGCTTAGGACTTTCTGGACCCAAACAATCGGACCTAACATTTAGCAGACATCACACTATTTCGTCACACTTTAATCGATCATCAGTTGTTTTGGATTACCCAAATTGAAGATCCTGAAAGTTAAAAACCTCTGTGAATAGTCCTTTAGAAATTTTAGAAAAAAAAATTCACTTCGTTATTTTTTTAGGTTCCTACTTCCTAGATATATTCAAATCATATCCTGTTGTGAACAGACAACACCAGATGTTCATGCAGGGTTTTCGAAGATCGTCAGTCCTTCAGACCTGACTGACAGTTTTTCCCGTCGGTCTGACAACTTGATCCTCTTTGTCAGACCGAATGTCTGACACTCAGTTTGACACTTGGTAGACAAAAACACTGGAAAAATTCCTATTATTAAATTTTGCAACATTTAGTGTTCACTTTCCTGCTTCTCTGGATTATTGTTTACTTCAATGATTGTGAATGACCTCCAAACATGGGGACATTTGTGTCTTTAAACATTTCGGTCTGACAAGAAGTCTTTCGGTCTGACAAGACATATTTGTGTGTCAGACCGAGTGTCTGGCAGAGCACTGATGATCTTTGAAAAGCCTGTTCATGTCAACTGATATTACTGTATTTCCTTGCTTAACAACGGGGCATTACTTTTTCATTCCATGTTCTTTCTTTTTTCCCAGCCAATATTGGAATTTTGAAGCAGCCTATTTGAAGCACCTTTTGGTAATAGTATTTGAGGTTTAGGCCTACACACACTTTAAATTACCATTTAATAACTTTTTTCAGTAGGTCCCTTGAGGTAGGGACTTCATATGCAAGGAATAATGTTATTCAGAATGATGGACCTTGAAAAAATACAAGTTGCAATCAGCATTCAACGTTCGGGTAAACCAACCTTAACTGAGCGAGCAAACACGAGATGAGATGGCGATTCACACTTTAGCACCGTTTTGCAGACTTAGGATCGTTGAAGTCACATCATTTCAACATCTTTTTCCAAAACTGAAAACAAAATAATAGTATTAGAAGCTGCACAAATGGATCACAATGGAGTGATCAAACCATTAAAATATAAGTGTTGGTCACTTGACCATAGGGGAATATGGGTACTTCAACTAAAAGCATGCACAAAGAATTTCAGCTCGAAATTCTGTGTTCTGGCGGGAACAGTTATACCTCTGGGATTCTGTTTGCACAAAATCGAAGTGTCGACTCGTGCAAAAATACCAAAAAATCTCAATCAAAATGTGTAAAATATATTTATATTCCCTACAATAAAAACTTTGCCCTATCTCTCTGAAAAATGCCAACAGAAAACACTCATTTTAATGTTACATGAAAAGATGGAAATTGCTTATTTAATGCCATGAAATACAGGGATTTTTGGAAAAAAGCTTGAAAATATAGGAAAATATAGTGAGCAAAAAAAAATAGGGAAATATAGGAATTTATAGCAATTAAATATAGGGCCGCTGGGAGCCCTGCAAAATCACCAATTATCGTTAATTGATTCCTAAATTCGGTTGGAAGTTAATCACATCGAATCATGCGATTTTTTACATGGAATACAGTAAATTATAAAGATTTTTGTTCAAAGTTACGAAATTCTATCTCTCACATCTGCTATTTGTAAAAACGTGCTCAATACAACTCTCGTTTGGCGCGATCTCGTTGAGACAAGAGAAAATTGTGCCGATGGGATGTAAACAATGCGGATTTTTAGTTGATTTCGAGCAATTTCGCATGTATATACACAGTAAATGATTAATCCACCTTTATTAGCGCCATGCACAATGTGTATCAAGAAAAAATTCATCTGTTTACATGTGTTATGGTGCCAGTTCAATTACATGCATTTTACACATGGTGAAGTTTCAGTACATGTTGTCAAAAGTCGGCTGCATCAGATCATTCAGTTGAGGATAATATTAAACACTAAACTTGAAATTACTCAATTATAGATCGACTTACGGCTGTCAAGCATCGACGTTGAATGTCACCTACGATTTACAGCCTTAGTTAATTTCTCAGCTTGTTGAATAGCAACATTGGTATAGCCTGAACTGGACTCGCTAAATTGGAAATTAATTGGTGGTAAACAAGCCGGCGTTGGTCTAGGCCTACAGCAGAGAGCCAGGTTTACTACAACTATCCACTGAACAGAACCTGCGGGCTTGGCCAATACCGTCCCGCTATCGGGCGATCCCGGCTCGATGAACATCCTCGAACTTAACATTAATTTGTATTTCATAACAGAAACAGCCCAGACTCTACTGCACTGTCAGCCAGTCCCAACAAACACAAAGACGTTTTTTAGACGTTTTATGGACGTCTATTTTTGGTTCTGTGGACGTTTTGTTAAATGTTTTTCCTGCCTCCATTTGTAGGGGCCAAGGAAATTGCCAAAAAAGTTTTTTGAAAATGTTTTGAAGCTCATTTTTGTAAAAGTTTTTTTTTAGGTTTGTCAGAACATTTTTCAGAAAGTTTTAAAAATGTTTTTATTGAGACTTCCCAAAACGTTTTGAAAGAACACATTTTAGCCCTTTTTTACCTGGCTAGGCAAAACGTTTTTATAATGTCTTATTGTGGTTTATTGGTTGAACCCTTCAACCTCACATTTGCTGACATACTTGTAGATATTAGGCCTACATAAAATAGAACTCGCTAACACAATTAACGGTCTGAAGCTTTTATACAAAAGCATGAAAGAAAATCCATGCAAGGTAATATGAAACATTACATCTTAAACAAATACATCGCGTCACCTGATTTTAAACATACCATAAATATTATTACTTGAAGATCTATCTATTGAATTCTTTCTCTTATAAAGTTTTAATTTAGTCGGTACATTTAGATCACAGCAAGTCAGTGACTTTCCTGATAGTTCTTGATATCAATCCATTGGTGTTCTCATACTCCAAACATCTCAGGAACACTTTTCCAAGTAGTCATACATCTTCTTACACGTCCATGGGGTATCTCCAGATTGAGGGCTTCATAATGAAACTCCAATAGTCCATTTGTCAAAGGTAATTCAACAAGTCATTTGTATCCCTCAGAGTGCATGTTTATAGCATGGTGGCTGAACCAACATGTATAATATATTAATATTATAGTCCTTCATGCCAAAGGCAATGTGTACAGTTTTTGCAGCTTCACAGCTTCAAAGGTATCTCCAAACATAGTAGACCTTGGGAACATCCCAAAACAACAGTAAATTACAGCTTCCTCAAGCCAAATGTAATATTTTTGAATGTATAAAATGCTATATCTCCATCTTTTGGCTCTTCTTGACTTGAACAGGATGTGACAGTTCAAATCTGAGGAACCAGGATGTAGGTTAATAGTCCTGGGTCTGATAATGGTGGGAAATGAGCATGGACCTTTTTTATACATCTAAAAGAGGTTTTTCAAAGTTGTCTGGACAAAAACACGTGGAAACTTAGGCACAGAACAGCTAAAAGACGTCCTTCCAAAACATTTGTACAATGTCCAGAAGTAACTTTTTTGAAGATCTTTTCCTGTCTGTCAATTGGCAGTATTTGAAAACCTTTTTTGTAAACCAAATATTAGTGTATTCACAGAACGTCCAAAAAACATCCCTTCAAAACTTTTCAATAATGTTTAGAATCAACCTTTTAAGAAGATATTTTCCTGATGGTTTTATTGTGGTGTCTGAAACCGTTTATTGAAAACCAAATGTTAGTGTTGGCATAACACTTCAAAAAGATGTTTTTCCAGAAGTTTTCTCCAGTGTCTATTAATGACATTTTGAGTATCTTTTCTTGACTTTTAAATTGTGGTGTTAGAAAATGTTTTTCTGTGAACCAAATACAAACTATATGGCAAAACGTTTTATAAACGTCTAAAAAACGTCTTTTAAAAAAATAACCAAAAAAAAACCAAACAAAAACGTTTTGGAAACGTCCTGTGTTTGTTGGGGTGTTGTTTAGGAAACCATGAACTTTGGCATTTGCAGCTTTCACAAGTCTACAGGCCTGTCTGTGTTATAAGCAAGGCACACATTAACTGGGACACACAAAAACGTACATCTATAGGCCTATCATATAAATGCAGCCATGCATGAATAATTTGTCAATGTAGGTCCGCCATTTTCTATTTACTGAGCAGCTTGGTGCACACACTCACACCCTTTCTAGGTTTCCTTACACTATTCATGAACGAAGATACCACCACAAAATGTGTGCAAGCCTATAACTATTGAACAGTTCACAAGTTCGTGCAATAATGTGTACCTGTCATAAGAGCACTTTCTGAACAATACCACCGCGCCCAACCTCGATTTCAAAATAAAAATGGCGGCGCGAGCGCTTCCGGTTGCAAAATGGCCGCCGCGAGTAAACAGAAAACATGGCTGCCGGCCGTTTTTGTGATCCAGGGCTGTAGCTTGACTTCCCTGTAGCAGCAGAATGCAGTGGCGTTGTTGACTGTGCACATGTGTTTGAAATGTATCTCACGAAGTTAAATCTACACACGACATTTATTTATAAGCAGACTTGTACTGCAAAATAAGCCTGCCTGTAATGCTGCAGCAGTCACTCAAATGATCAATGCTGCTGATGTTGAGTGGCTGTCACTGAAGCATAGGTACCATGGCTTAGACCTGGTGCATAATAACTACCAGCCTATTTGTATACCTTTGCCTTTCCTGAATCTTGACAGGCCTATATAGATCTAGGCCTAGGCCTGTTTGATCACAAAGCAATTAATGCTTCGTAACCATCCGAATAAATATCAAGTGTAACTGACTTTCATGGGTGATAGCTGTAGATCTATACGCATTACACGTGGTAAGAAAACAATGGCTACTGACGTAATTTTATTGTGTCCAAAGCAATCTTTTGAATTCCACTTATCTGTGGACAATTATAGTGGCGACATTCGTACTTATGCTACCGGAGGAGGGGAGGGGCCCGGAGGGCAAACGCCTCCCAAAAGTTTGGGAAACACTAAGATTTGGGCAAAAAGGCTGAACTATTTGAGCAGATTGTTTAACAAACATATAATTGAAAACTCACATTTAAATCTGAAGAAACTGCCAAACGTACCCAAGTACTTTAGAGATTTTTCATTAAAAATTACATGCGGAATTCTGAATTCCTGTCCCTTTTGTCTGCCATTTTGAAAAAGCGCTCTCCCCCAGTTCTTGGTTCACAAGACCTCGGATGAGAAGAGCTGTGTCATCGTTAGGGTGGGACGATAATCGATATATCGCGGTATCACAATATATATATATCTTCCAACATTAAATATTGTGTGGTTGTCTGGCAATTGAAATTAACTATTAAAACTTTATTCCTTTAACATGCTCTGCCTTTGCAGTCACAGGTGATGGTTTTTAATTTCACAAAGCATAAAAAGGGCGTTTCTGTCATTTGACAACTATTAAAAGCAAATTAATACTAATAGTAGCAACCGAGAGATGCTGACGGCTGTTCACGACGCAGAAACAGACGCCCATCACACAAGTAGCCACATAGACACGCCAAGACAGACGAACAGTCAACACCCGAGTGGGCCAATAACTGTGAAAGTTACGGCCAACTAAGCTATGATGCCATTATGGCTAAAGATATTGCGATATCAACAATATCATGCTATATCGTGATATATTGTATCTATTTTGTTTAAAACTGCAAAATTCTGAATTTGCATCGCTCTTGTACGCCATTTACGGGCGGATTTCTTGCTTTTTCTTCTCTTTTATGGATTCTATGACACGCGATATATCTTCTTATCATGATATCGTGATATCAGCCTCACAAGATATTGTGATATCAAAAAACCATTATCGTCCCATGATCTGTCAATTTAATCATGGTGTCCACAAATTTGAAAAAATTCAAGAAATCAAACTTCGAGTTCAAGTCGTACTTACATACAACCAACACTATGACTAGGGATGGGACTCCCATCCCTAGTCATAGTGTTGGTTGTATGTAAGTACGACTTGAACTCGAAGTTTGATTTCTTGAATTTTTTCAAATTTGTGGACACCATGATTAAATTGACAGATCAGCATTTCATATCGAGCGCTGTTGTGCTTAAAGCTTAATTGATCAAGTCACAGTGGTGTCACTATAGGGGGGTGCTGGGAGGGGGCTGAGGCCCCCCCCCCAAATGGAGCATTCAACCCCCCCCCCCCCGAAAGAAGAAGACAGGAGCTTTAGACCCCTCAAACATGCATTTATAGTGACGCCACATCCTCGGTACCTGGCGTGTGAGGGTGGTGCCGCCACTGTCAAATCAATTCCCAATATTGCACTTCCTTAAAACTTTCTCTTATCTTGCACAAAACTTTCTGTGTAGGCCTATGCTCCTTCACAAAAGGTGCTTTCACGTTTAAAATTTACTGTAAAAGATTCCTGGTCAATACGATTATCAACATCAAACTTATCAATATTCGATATTTATCGATAATTTCAAATTTGAAGTAGTCATCGAAGAAAGCTCAAAAAATTTATTGCAGGAGGACAGATACATCTTCTAAATCAATTGTGACTAGACATCTCAATCACTTATTGATAGGAACAGTGCATAATTGTGAACCCAGAGACATACATGACAGTGGAGAATTACAATTGAAGCAAAAAATGGTGGAAAATTTATTATCAGACTTAAGTACTGACATGTGAAATCGATAGAACTGTCAGAATGGTTTTCTGAATGTCTACCAAACTTTACTGAAGTCAAGTCATTGAAGTCGGAGTACAATTTACTGTGATCGAGAGATGAGCCAAAACGTTCATGGCAGTAGGGGCCGACCAGATGATATATATGGGTCAAGCCACAAAGGTGCTGCTCCAAAGCTGAAAACAGCTGTCAAAAATTAATCTTGTAATTTTGATACGAAATTGTGAAATATATGCTCTGCAAACATGTACCCATACTAAAAATATGATAACAAAGGATTAAACCTTCCACTTTTTTAGGAATAGCCATACAAATGGGAAATTGAAAAAACGTAACATTTTCTCAAGTTTACATATTTAACTTTCCAGGTGCCTATTATCTTCAAAATTAAATGCTTAGAATAAAATATAACACCCCTGGGTCACCTTATAAGTGTTTTGAAAGCTCTCCATACACATATATTTAATATTTTATTGATTCAAAATTTTAAAAACGTAACAGGACAATTAGAGTTCTGAGCACTGTAGCTGTAGAAATAATGATGAGATGTTAACTCTTCAGGTACTTATTACACATAGAACGTACATAGGTATTTTCTATGCAATTTTTGTAGGTACAAACTACGTTTTTATAGCCACTATAAAGAATTCAAAATTCAAGCAAAACGTACGGTAACAGGACAGTAACAGGACAGTAATTAACTGTGCAGTAACAGGACAGTAACAGGACAGTAACAGGACAGTAACAGGACTCATTCAGATGTCTTTAAAACCCTGGAGGTTGAAGAATTTTAATATTTCAGCCTTGCAATGGTTCAAAATATGTGCCATGTGCCTTATGCAATCTATATCTGAGTTATATTTCTTATATTTCGTGTTGTTTTTTACCAATTGAATGAAAATAACAAACAGTAACAGGACATCTGTGTAACAGGACAAGTAACAGGACATATATGGGTAACAGGACATGTAACAGGACAGGCATGTATTAATGGTGGCCTGTGGGCAGTTAACCATAGGGAAATGTGTATCTGTGTTTCTAGAATCTGTATGAAGCATTACAGTCAAGTACCACTAATTGGTTGTAGTTTGACAGTAAAGAAATTGCTGTTGTCCTGTTACTGTCCTGTTACTGTGTTTTAATACAAAATACTCCGTCAACTATTGCCAACCTTTTCAAGAGTTACTTTACAATCAAAATGCAATCTAACAAATCTGTTAGGTACGAGTTAGTTCAAAGTTTCTTAGGCCATAGGGCAACTGTAACACCCATCAAAGTTGTTACAATGTTTTGTGACTGTTAAAAACATAACAGGACATGTCCTTGTTACCTTAAACAAACAGGACAAAAAGTGGCTGTCCTGTTACATTTTTACCTTTTCAGGGGCGTAACATGAGAGTAACAAGGACAAAAAAGGACAAATGCCCCTTTTTCTTCATGCCCTGGCCTTAATTGTTGTTCCCCATACTTCCAAATTGGCATATTTCTTATTCCATCATTCTTCTGCACTCTTGTGAAATAAAAACTATCATAACAGTCTTTCAAAATGTGAAAGGACAGGGGGTAGAATTTAGGCTGTGTAACAGGGACACGTAAGGACATTATGCAAAATCTGTTTTTTTCCCTATTTCTGCTTCAAAATATCCTCAAAACTGGATTGTATCCTGTAAGCATCACTTAGGCCGACATATGTACACTATTTTGAGTTAAATATTATCGTAAAATAAAAAGTTATCACAATCTTATGGCGAGTAACGAAAAACAGTAAAAAATGTTACTCTGGAAGATTTACTTATATCTCATCAAATAAGAGGTTCCGAGGAGTTCACTGTGCATGAAATAAAAGTTCAAGACATGGGTTATCATTTTAAACTTTAAAAATGGACAAAGAAAGAATTTCCTTCAGCTAGTAAAGTCATCTTTAGGCCATGTCATGCCAAAAACGCCAAAAAACGTCATTTTTGGCCTGTTTTCAGGACTAAAAAGTGGTACAGCTTCTTTATTTTGTGTGGTATTCACCTCAAATTTTCACACAATTTATTCTAATATGTATAGTTCAGTGTGGCATTCATTGAGATTTCCTCAATTAAATCCCCTTCTAACCAGCCACCTCTGAACTTAGAGGACATGTTTTACAGCTCAGAAGCAGCACCTTTATGGCTTGACCCATATATAGTTGGGGGCTATGGATTTTAACCGGGACTGACTTTTTTCATGATGCGTGGATGAATAATTTTGTTTTGCTTGTGAAATTTTAACATTTCGGTATCCAAGCTACAGGTGGAAACAAACTTCTTTTTTTTTCATGTGCTGAACAAACTTTTTTTTTCGTGTAAAGTGGAAATTAACTTTTTTATTCACTGAAAATCTGTAGCCCCCAGAGATCTGTTCGGCCCCTTAGGGCCCGGGCCTTCCTTACTGAAGCAGTTTTGAAGTGATCTTTGACAATGTTGACAATCGATGATTTGTACGATGCCTTGATGTTACATATTTACAGCCCGGCCTGGGAGAAATTGGTGTTTCTGACTGGTTGAATTCCATGTTCTCTATATTCCAGTATCTTTACCTGTTTCAATGCATATATATATGTCCCAGGGAAAAGCAAAGTATAGGGGACATAAGCTACATTGTGACACCTTGATGCAGTATGTACACTGAAGACCAGAGGTCACCTCAAGGCTTGCAACAGCAACACTTGGGGCATTCTCGGAAAGGTTGCAAGCATTTGTAACCCGTGTGACACTGGTAAAGACGATTTGTTTACGAACATGCCAGACTTGACCCCCATGGTTCCCGGAGGATGCCAAGTTACTACCAATGCCATTTCTCACCAGTAGTGTTTCTGGCTACTAGTACCCCAGGGGAAAAAAAAGGTACATTTACAGCATAGAAAAGTACAAAATCAGTATATCCCATATTTGGTATCGGAGTACAGAAGGATAAAAGAAGTAAATTGCGCACTGACGATTTGCATAGTTTTAAAGAGACTTTTTCACACAAATTTGGCATTTGCAGTATAGTCCAGCAGATAGCCGAAACCATTGTGCACTCCGTGTTACAAGCATGAGATTTGGCACAAATGACCTTCTGAATATATTTAAAAAAATTGGATATGGAGCCATTCTGAAATATTTCTAAATTCAAAATGGCTGCCATTTCAATTAACTATGAATTTCATTCCATATGATAACTGATAATTAAGTCACATATATGTGGCTTAATATTGTCAAAAACATCAATGGATAACATTGCAAAGGCAGACACATGTATCTGATGTAATTCAAGATGGCGGTTGGCAGCCATCTTGGATTTTATCATATAAATGATACTGCTATCCTTCAGCTCTACCACATCATGCAGCACATCAATTTTGGGGTTTTTGTATCAGCAAAACCCATTTCTTTAGTCATTTTGGTGATAACTCATCATTGACTATAAGGTTGGAGTAGTTCCAGCTTGCTAATCATTGAAAACTGTGCATGAAACGCCCAAATGAATCTGCCGTTGTAAATTGTAATTAAGGACAAGAATAAGTCATTTTCATCGAAAAGTAACAAACATCTAATGGTGTGTTTCTCTTGCATTGGGAGCTATAAGGAATAATCAGTGGAACAGAGGGAGGGACATTGGAAGTAAAATAACTACAAGGACATTGGATAGTCCTAGATGCATTAAATGTGAGTGTCATCCTGTAGGTTTGTTCGATGTGTCAAATTGACTCTCTTGTGCAAGTCAATAGACATTGGATTTTTGAAACCAATCCATTAAGTCTGGCAAAACCTTGTGCATTTGCAGTATGTTGGTTGCAGATGCTGTATGGTGGAAGATTAATTTATTTCTTTGAAAATCATTTTGCTTACTCTTTGTCTTTATTATGCATCATAGCAGCACAACAGCCAAAATGTTTTCACATTGTTGATAGCTTATCTCTCTTTGGAATATCAATGTAGTATGACATAATTTTTCATATATATATCAACAGAGCTAGACAATTAAGCATGTGCTTGATTTGAATCACTGGCGCCATAGTTCCAGCGAAAATTGTGTGATGGTGTCTTATCATGCAGTGACTGACAATATTGTTCATAAGTCATAACCCCTTGTCCATTGGTGCCAGTATGTGTAGCTGATTTTCAGGGGACAGGAATATCAGTTTTTTGGCATCCCACAGACTATCAAGAATTGCAAACCATTAATAATAATAATAATATGGATTTATATAGCGCTAATTTCAGTAAACTGCTCATCAGCGCTTTTTCAGATAGAATCACTTGTAGGAATTCTGGAACAAATGGGTTTTTAGATTCTTCTTGAAGCTTTCTAATGTTTGTGCAGTTCTCACTTTTTCAGTCATGGTGTTCCAGAATTTTGGTGCTGCATAGGAAAATGCTCGATCTTCAAACTTATTTTTGTGGCATGGAGCAGGTTCTGCTAACAGCAGTGTGTGGTTGCTTCTCAGGTTTATATGTTCTTGCTGAGATTTGACTTGAACAAGTTCTTGGATGTATTGTGGCGCCTGATTGTTCATTGCTTTCCATGTAGTTGTCATCAATTTGAACTGAATTCTTGCTGTGATTGGTAACCAGTGCAGTTGTTTCCTACTCTGGCTGACTCAGTCGTGTTTTTTCAATCTCTCAATTAGTCGAACTGCCGAGTTTTGAGCAACCTGAAGTTTATTTAACAATCGGGTAGCAGTGCTATACAACAGCCCATTTCCTTAGTCTAAATGAGGGGTGGCAAGTGCATTGACAGCAGTTTTAACTATTTCCTTGTCCAGGTTTTTTCAGTCCGCAAATTCGGGCCGACCCGCATTTTAGTGCATCCGCTTCCCAAAAATACAAATTTTTGTCCCGTAAAGTCGATCTCGCATCAGAGCGGACGTCAAGATGACGAAGCGCTCAAGTTCATTTTATGTTTTTCTGGACATTTTCTGTCAAATCTTGGCAATAAAACAAATTTTTTAGCTGGATATAGCCTTATTGAACCGAACCGAAAGTGCTGCTTTGCCTATTGAACCGAACCGAAAGTGCTGCTTTGAAAACCGGTTCGGGAACCGGCCAGACTGTACCGGTATGGCCGGTATTTATCAAACCGGTGTAGACCCCTACTATGTACAGGCAACACAAGCAAATTAGTTTGTAAAGCAAGTTTGTGTCTGGTTCGCTAGTGTTACGAAACAGGCAACACAAGCAAGTGAGTTTGTTATGCTAGTTTGTCAGGCAAGTTGGCTCAGTTTGCAGGTGCTACGTACAGGCAACACAAGCAAAGTTAGTTTGTTAAGCAAGTCTTTGGTTTGCAAGTGAGTTTGTTTGGTAAGTTTGTCAGGCAAGTTGGCTCAGTTCGTAAGTGCTACGTACAGGCAACACAAGCAAGTTAGTTTGCCAAGCAAGTTTTTGGCTGGTTCGCTAGTGTTACGTACATGCAACAAAAGCAGGTTAGATTGTTAGGCAGGTAGGCTGAGAGTTAGTTAGAATCGAGGATCAATCAATTTGTGATTGACCGAAGAAGTAAGTAAGAATCGGTGACCAATCAATTAGTGACTGACCAAAGGAGTAAGTTAGAATCAGGGATCAATCCATTAGTGACTGACCGAAGGAGCAAGTTAGAATCAAGGATCGATCAATTTGTGAATGACCAAAAGATTTAGTTCGAATCGAGGATCAATCAATTAGTTGGATCAGGCAAAAGTTAGCAAGTCTCTCAGGTCTGTGAGTGGCAAGAGTTAAGAAGAGTGAGGCTCTGAGGTCTGTCAGAGATTAGAGGCAAAACTAATGAGTCTCTCAGGTCTGTGAGAGGCAAGATCAAGTCAATGTAACTGAAATATTTCACAGGTCAAAGCGAAATTTGAAGTGTGTCAGCTGCTGAAGGTTTGCTGCAGAGCAATTTATGTTCCTGTTAAGCTGAAACAATTAAGTCATATTATGTGAAAGGCAAACAATTTGTGAAGTTAAAGGTAAACAATTTGTGAATTACAGCTGAGTGACGACTGGCCTCATCAAACACTTAACTATACCATACCCTCACAAGGACTTCAAAGTCATCTGACATCCAAGAATTCTTCTCTAACCTGTTATAGGCTTGTAGCATGGGAATGTGTACAGATTCTGGCCACCATTGGGTGGAAAATAAAGTGTCCTGTAATATTCAATATTGAACACCATTTCAAAGAGGACCATCCTAGGTACTAACCAGGGAAGTTTCAGAGCTTAATACCTCCTATGTGTTGAGATACGTATCTACTCCCATTGTGAAGTACTACAAAACATGGCGTATTCTACAATTTTTCCCACTCAAGACATAGGCTTTACCTCAGGCCTGCAATACAAAAATGCTTTTATTACCAGTGCTTGGTCTTGTGGCTATGTCTACGTCTTCAAAACTAATAACTCTCCAAAGCATCTTTCGATATCTGGTCAAATATGTGAGGCCAAAAAATGGGACGTACGCCAAAACGTGACGTACTGTGGCTGAGACATTAGAGAGGTTTTGCTACACGTTTCCGTGTGACGTGTACGTGGGAGTTTCCATGACAACAATGTAATTAGATAGCACTTGTACACGTATACGTCACATGTGAACGTGTAGCAAAACCTCTCTATTGAGAGAGCTTTGTGGTAACTTTAGCTAATGCTTGAACTGTTTAAGGCAATACCCTATTGTGGCTATCAAGCAATTGTATTCTCTACGTTTGGACATGATTCGGGACTGGTTCTGACTGGGGGTCTACACCGGTTCGATAAATACCGGCCGTACTGGTACAGTCTGGCCGGTTCCCGAACCGAACCGGTTTTCAAAGCAGCACTTTCGGTTCGGTGTAATAATGCAATATCCAGCTTAAAAAGTTGTTTTATTGCAGAGTTTTAACAGAAAATATCCACAAAATCATGAACTGAACTCGCCAACTACGTCATGTTGACGTGCGCTCTAGTGCGAGATCAACTTTCCGGGCCCAAAAATCGTTTTCTCGGGAGGCGGATTCCTAAAATGCGGATTGGGCCCGAATTTGCGGACCGACGGTACGAATCATGTAACGATCAAGTGTATCGATGATACGAATCGTATCGAATGTCAGCAACGATATAGAGCCCTAGTTCTGACCATTCGTTTTTTTGGAGGCCGGGACGTACGCAAAAATGTGACGTATTTTTCCAAATATCATAACTGGACCTTTTATCAAACACATTCAAAGAACCAGTTTAATATATATACCCCCAAAATATGACCAGGTAGTACAACTACTAACATACCATAAACAGCTCCCTTGAATCATTGGTATGTCTCTGCTGTTGCAAGTTTTTTGAGGAGCAGAAATGTAACATACTCTGTAACACGGCACTATGATCCACCGTTGGAAGTCTGGATGCTCCAGGTTCACCATACTGCTCAAACATTTTAATCTCATAATATGTCATCATTTTATGAGGAAAAACCTTAATGAAACAGGTTTAAGGGCGTTGTTCACCGCCATATGCAAAATTACCGTACTCTGTTTGGGCCACACTATCAGCTCACATAGAAATATTCACAAAGAGATGCCAGACTACATAGCTACCCAAGCCCAAAAGGCACTTTTTGCTCTACATGGAAAAATGAGACCCTCTTTAGGTTATATACCCCGTCCTTAGCTATTAAAATGTTTGACAGTTATATACTACCTATCCTATTAAATGATATACATGATTCAGATAAATTTCCCAAGCTGCGCTCATATAAATTGTTTAAGACCAGTTACTGTCTGGAACCCTATCTAAATCTAAATCTCTCTAAGAAAACATACTGCAATATAGCAAGATTTAGAGTAAGCTCTCATAATCTCTCATAATAATAGAAACAGGCAGATATGATATTCCAAAAACTCCAATAGAGCGAAGAAAATACGATAAATGTGACACAGGTGAAGTAGAGGATGAAATCCATTGCCTCCTAACTTGCTGTGATAACGCTGTCCCCAGGTATGAACTTTTACATAAATTTAGCAGTCTGATCCCTAACTATAATAATCTTGATAAAACCCAGCAATTCATATCAATTCTTTCAGACAAAAGGCCCAAATCATACAAGCCTTAGGGACCTACCTGAATAAAGTAATGAAGTAACAAGAATATCTCGGGAATAATTATGATAAATATAAATAGTACTTTGTAGCTGAAAGCCTCTCTGTCCACCAAGCGAACAATTGTCTTGTGGCATTTTGTGAAACTATTGTGTGATAACTGCGATTATTGACTCAGCAATGTTTGCCTGAGCTGACTGACTGGTGCTATACTCAGCCTATAGCATGAACGTAATTGAGCGGTTGCCGCTGTTCATGCTTGCCTGCTTTTGTAATAACCAAAATGATCATGAACAACTCCTTGAGACATTTTCTTGTGACATGGACATGACTTGTATTTGAATGACATTGGACACTTGTATTTTGATATATTTGCATTTTTAATTCGATGAACACGGACCATTATTGTAAACTACCTAAGATTTGACTTTCATTGTGTAAATTTCTTATAGATGTAGAATAGTTTTTGATTTCTTTTATTGTTGTATTTTTTCCTATTTTTAGCGACACATGTATCTTCTTGATATTCAGATGTCTAATAAAACTTTATATATATGTAACATTTGGCTGCAGTCAAGAAAGGCTATGGTGATGGGGTGATCTCCAAAGCGGATATGTGTACTGATGATATAGTTCTGCTATACACCATATATGGCTATTTCAAAACATATTTAAACAGTCCAACAAACATCTTATTTTTATTTGGTAACATAGATATTATAGTTGATTTTTAAAATGTTAAAAAATGTATTCAATGAAAAGATAAACATGGAGATGTTTTGGCACCAAATATACGCAGCTTCTTTATCATTGCTTTTCCTTGTAGACTAGCATGTATTTCTGTTTTATTGTGAGTAATTCCAAGTAGCTAGTACTGCTTGGAAATATTTTCCAGTCACTTCTTTGACCCCCTTTTAGCGGCATGTCCCTATAAAATGTAAAATATCCCCTGTTTTTTACTCTAAATTGCAAAGTCGGATCCAAAGAACAATAGGACCCTTAACAAACTATATATATATCAAATTGACCGTCATCAAACAAGAGCTCTATCAACTGATAAAATTTCCAAGAAATAAAGCTCTAGTACACATTCCCGTGCTACAAGCCTATATTCAAACACAATGTCATCAGCTATATCACCACATGCCAAATCTGAAGCACATCACTTGGAGAAGGCATTCAAGTTTGATGAGGCCCAGATTATACAGACTGTGCTGTAGGTGTCTTTAAATGTTACTGATTATCTTCTGTGCTCTTTACCTCATGTCATTCTTTTATTGCTAGAAACTTCAGCTGATAATGAGTAGTGGCTCTGAAGAAGCGGTTTCTGACATCTCCGTCGGAGCATATCATGCCTGCCAGAGTGCTCAGAAAGATGTCAACATTTACTATTCTCCCCTTCCTGCCACTGTTTCAGATGACTGTAAACCAGCTGCCTTGATGGTACATGGAATGAGTTTGAAAAAGAGATCAACAGAATTGTTAAATCCCAGGTATGCAGCTAGATTCCTGGCAGCAGACCAACCACCTTTCACATGAGCAAAACAGATTCAGTGGCAATTCCCTTAATCACATGAGGAATCTTAATTTATTATCATGCTGGAAAGTGTGCAGAAAGCTTTAGGCCAGTGGCTGGCCATTGGCTGCTAGAAGGAAGCAGATGGGTAGAAAGTATCATCGATGCTGAGCAGAGTCCTTCCTTAAAGTCTACACACTCTTTCAGGGATCCAATACATACTCCTTCAGCTTACAAGAAATGCTATTACACCTTTAAATGCCAAGAGTGTGCTTACAATTAGCAAATGGTGTGTGCAACAAGTGTCTAAGTTTCCAACTTTTTAATGGTGGAAGTCAGTGTTAAATATGCATGTATAGTTACTCCTATTGGCATCAACTCAATCAAATGTACCTCAAAGGTAACATCATTGTGAAAAAAACTGTGGGAACTTTTCAGCCCTTCCATTGGATGATGCCCAAGAACGAAATAAGGAAGATGTTTGGGCTATAGGCAAAACCCTGCCTATTAGGATACAATTTATACATGTACGGCCAGTTGGTGGTCCTGAAGTACAGCCCATGCTTTTCAAGATTTTGAATCATCCATCGAGCAATTATCACTGTGGCAAAACTGGACGAGGGTAGCTGAGTTACCCTCGTCTCATTTTGTCAAAATAAATTGAAAAATCTAGGTCATCCCATTGGATCCCATGTTAAAAGAGGACGAGGGTAACTGTTTTTCAAATAATGTGATGACGAGGGTAACTGAGCTGATGATGACTAAGGTAACTGCATGTAAATTTTGTGTCAAAATAAAACAGGTTGACCAAACTTTATTTGAAGAAAGCTATTGGTCACACTTAGTCCGAAAAAGGCTGACTCAAAACGAAGCATATTTCGGTCTAGGTCACACTTGGAATGACAAATACAGGAAATTCAATTAAAATCCGACACATTTAAAGCAAAAATCAATGAAATTTGATATGATTGCAGTCACAAGTATCAGCACAATAGCACAGTGGTTAAAGTTTCTATCTGGAACTGAATATTTACATTAGTGGCTGTTTTCTAAATGGCCTGTCAAAGTGAGTGTTCCACAAATTTATGAAGCATACTAGTGAAGTAATTGTGACCAATTCCCACCGATTCAAGGACTCAGTTGGACAAAGGCCTAACATTTAGTTATTTTCGCACCAAGTGGGCCTATATATATGAATCTTAAGACCAGTCTCCGGTAAGCCGGTGAACGCAGTCAGGCCGCAGACTGACGAAATTCCAGTTTTGGGTGTGAATTGGCTTCCAGGGCACCAGGACAGCTGGCAATGTTATCACCACATTGTGAAAAAAAATGTCAATGTTGTGTTCAAGTTGTGGCAATGTAATATCTACCATTCATTTCTAAGTGACAATAGACAATCCCTCCACCAATTAACAATGTTGTATTTACATTGTGTACCATGCATTGGGTGTATTTTTATGAAGCTCTGCACGCGTAACAAGTATATACATATTATTATCCAAATTTGTGCTCATCAATACAAATCAATTAGCCCTCTCCCGTCTATAAATCCCTCGTGGGCTGAGAATCTAAAGCCTTCAGTGATGTTACACAAACTGCCAAACCGACCAATGAATATTTGTTCTGCAAATGTAGGAGGGACGTTGCTATTTTGGTCTGATATTTTATCATACTACCCATGTAACCAGGGCAGTGGATCTGCCGTAAAATATTGTTCAGGATTTGCCCTGAATGGATTGTCTTGAAATTCCCATAAATTTAAATGCAAATTTGCCCTGCTGCCGGGGAAAGGGGGGAGGGTTGCAGCCCCCTGACCCACAACAAAATATGCCTATATGCATGAAGGATTTGGACAATGAATATATATCCGTGCACATATTTGGTTATAATTGCAACAGCTGCAGTGCTGAAGATATATGAGGCTGACTTATCAAGGCAAAGGCATATTTTCTACAGATTTAAGACATGTATATGAGTTTATTTCATACATATTTTTAAACATATATATATGGCAACTTATAAAATTAGCGTGATTGCTAAATATTCCAAATATTTCTTTCCGTGTTTTGTTTTTCAAAACAGGGTCTGCAGTCCCTACGAGGATTAAAATCTGATTTCACTCACAAGTAGATTTAAAAAAATAAATAAAAATCATCGGGCAAAAAAATCACCTGTAGTTTTGTAATGTTGAATCATCTTGAAAGTAAAAAATAGAAGTCGGACCAATGAATTATTCTGGCTTTTGAAATAATATAATATTACCAGTGTGGCCTGTAGGCCCACATAGACTAAGATGAATCAGAACAGGTATAAAGTTTGTACTTTAAAAAGAGGACTAACTTTAGACACAAACTGATGCATTTTGAATTTTCATTCATTTATTAAGTGCACCTTAATGTTTGAAGTGGTATTTCTGCGTGACATTTATTAGTCCATTAAATGTAGAGATGTAGAGAAGTTGAGGACGAAACCCGGAGGTTGTTGTCCTATCAGTTTATTCGGTTAGAGACGAATGGGCCCCTCTCTCTGATGTCCTCTTCTTTCCTTGTATTCTACATCCTCTTCCACTGTTTCCTTTTATACCTGTTCTGAAATATGTTGGGCTTTGGAATCTTTGTTTTATTGCTCTGGATCCCAGATAGATAGATAGATAGATAGATAGATAAATAGATAGATAGATAGATAGATAGATAGATAGATAGATAGATAGATAGATAGATAGATAGATAGATAGATGTGGTAAGTGCAGCCCTCTAAGCCCAGTTCTGGGCGCTCACAAGGGTTGATTGATGAGATGGGAGGGAGAGCGGGAGTCCTCATCATGTTACACATTTACCCCATCAAGGCATCTGTAACACAGAAAATGTTGAGAAAACAGGCATGTGGGTGCATTTCCGATGCGTAAATATTCAAAGAGTCAATCCGATGCCCAAAATTTGATAAAATACGAAGTCAGCATGTACACTCCTGGGCAAAGAAAATGGACCAACCTAGAATTTGATTTCATTTTATTAGTCTTTGATTTTTACATGATATATACACCAGGTAAGCTTCATTTCCTGTCAGTTAATCAACAGAAGCATTTTCTCTGTATAAAATTGCTTTTCCTCTTGATTTTAGCAGAACAGTTTCTTGGCTGCACTTCTTGACGACTTCATGCACTTCAAAATGTGCATGTTATCCCATTGCTGTTTCAATGATTTTCAAAGCACATTTGCGTTACCATATTTTTGTCACAAAAAAATGTCAATGTTGTGTTCAAGTTGTGGCAATGTAATATCTACCATTCATTTCTAAGTGACAATAGACAAGCCCTCCACCAATTAACAATGTTGTATTTACATTGTGTACCATGCATTGGCGTATTTTTATGAAGCTCTGCACGCGTAACAAGTATATACATATTATTATCCAAATTTGTGCTCATCAATACAAATCAATTAGCCCTCTCCCGTCTATAAATCCCTCGTGGGCTGAGAATCTAAAGCCTTCAGTGATGTTACACAAACTGCCAAAACCGACCAATGAATATTTGTTCTGCAAATGTAGGAGGGACGTTGCTATTTTGGTCTGATATTTTATCATACTACCCATGTAACCAGGGCAGTGGATCTGCCGTATATTGTTCAGGATTTGCCCTGAATGGATTGTCTTGAAATTCCCATAAATTTAAATGCAAATTTGCCCTGCTGCGGGGAAAGGGGGGAGGGTTGCAGCCCCCTGACCCACAACAAAATATGCCTATATGCATGAAGGATTTGGACAATGAATATATCCGTGCACATATTTGGTTATAATTGCAACAGCTGCAGTGCTGAAGATATATGAGGCTGACTTATCAAGGCAAAGGCATATTTTCTACAGATTTAAGACATGTATATGAGTTTATTTCATACATATTTTTAAACATATATGGCAACTTATAAAATTAGCTTGATTGCTAAATATTCCAAATATTGCTTCCCATGTTTTGTTTTTCAAAACAGGGTTTGCAGTCCCTCCGAGGATTAAAATCTGATTTCACTCACAAGTAGATTTAAAAAATAAATAAAAATCATCGGGCAAAAAAATCACCTGTAGTTTTGTAATGTTGAATCATCTTGAAAGTAAAAAATAGAAGTCGGACCAATGGATTATTCTGGCTTTTGAAATAATAAATATTACCAGTGTGGCCTGTAGGCCGACGTAGATTAAGATGAATCAGAACAGGTATAAAGTTTGTACTTTAACAAGAGGACTAACTTTAGACACAAACTGATGCATTTTGAATTTTCTTAAATTTATTAAGTGAACTTAATGTTTGAAGTGCTATTTCTGCATGACATTTATTAGTCCATTAAATGTAGAGATGTAGAGAAGTTGAGGACGAAACCCGGAGGTTGTTGTCCTATCAGTTTATTCGGTTAGAGACGAATGGGTCCCTCTCTCTGATGTCCTCTTCTTTCCTTGTATTCTACCTCCTCTTCCACTGTTTCCTTTTATACCTGTTCTGAAATATGTTGGGCTTTGGAATCTTTGTTTTATTGCTCTGGATCCCAGATAAATAGATAGATAGATAGATAGATAAATAGATAGATAGATAGATCTATAGATAGATAGATAGATAGATAGATAGATAGATATATAGATAGATAGATGTGGTAAGTGCAGCCCTCTAAGCCCAGTTCTGGGCGCTCACAAGGGTTGATTGATGAGATGGGAGGGAGAGGGAGTCCTCATCATGTTACGCATTTACCCCATCAAGGCATCTGTAACACAGAAAATGTTGAGAAAACAGGCATGTGGGTGCATTTCCGATGCGTAAATATTCAAAGAGTCAATCCGATGCCCAAAATTTGATAAAATACGAAGTCAGCATGTACACTCCTGGGCAAAGAAAATGGACCAACCTAGAATTTGATTTCATTTTATTAGTCTTTGATTTTTACATGATATATACATCAGAGAAGCTTCATTTCCTGTCAGTTAATCAACAGAAGCATTTTCTCTGTATAAAATTGCTTTTCCTCTTGATTTTTTTAGCAGAACAGTTTCTTGGCTGCACTTCTTGACGACTTCATGCACTTCAAAATGTGCATGTTTTCCCATTGCAGTTTCATTGATTTTCAAAGCACATTTGCGTTACCATATTTTTGTCACCTTACATCAACATCAATATGACCCAAAAAAAAATCACAATTTGATTGATATTTATATTTTGTCCCAGCCATAACATAGTCAATACATTGTTGCATAGCAAATACTAATGGTCACATTCGCTTCGTGGGCATTAGCCTGTCATAGTGGAACAGCATATTTTGCACCTTTTCTACAAGAAAAACCTTCCAAATGGTCGGCAGAAGGCCCTGATGCATTCTCTTTACATACTTAGAAGCTTAGATGATTTTTGATCCCTCCGCAGAGTGCTTGAAAAGGGCTCACCACACCATTATTCCTCCACTACCATGTTTGACATAGTCTGGATTTCAACTAATTTCAGAACTTGCGGGCTCATACTGATGTTAATCTAAGAGGGTGAAAACCCAGTAACATTTAGGAGCCTCGGAAAGCAGTGAAACGGCGATGGGAATATATGCACATTTTGCAGTGCACAAAGTCGTCTAGAAGTGCGGCCAAAAAAAATGTTCAATATAAAAAGTCAAGAGTAAAAGCAAATTAATACTGAAACAATGCTTCTGTTCATTAACTGACAGGCAATTAAGCTTTTTCGATGTGAACATCGGGTAAAAATCAAAGCCTAACAAAATGAAGCCGATTTCTAGGGTGGTCCATTTTTTTTGCCCAGGAGTGTACTTATGGAAAGCTTGAGTGACATAATGACATTGGTGATGATATATGTATACTATTGTATAGTGTACCTTAAGAACCAGCAGCCCCATGCCAAATAGGTCTCACTGGTCACCCTGAAAGGGACAATTACCCTCGTCATGTCAACAAGCATGATCACAGTTACCCTCGTCTCGGGATACAGTTACCCTCATCATTTTCATGGTGCTTTAAGCCATTTCTAGACTCTCACAGCCTGAATTTAACTTGGCTCTGTGTTGAAATGTGATTTTAGATCGATTACAACCATCATACCCCACTTGGATAAGCAGCAACAGAAGCCATAGGCTCAAATTCAATGATACATAATATTTAAGGCTAATTTAGAGACGAGGGTAACTCAGTTACCCTCGTCCAGTTTTGCCACAGTGAATTATGATTAGGCTAAGTGGAACAAGCAGCAAAACTGCACCATAGGCCTACAAACAATCCTTATCCAGTCTGCATTCCTGAATGATGTATTAGCCTTTTCGTAATTTCCTTGTTCGACAATCCCTTTCTTGTGCATACCCAGGATCAGGTTGTATCAATTGAGTCAAGAAGACTGGCTCAATCATCCTCCCATTGCAGGGTTCGTTTACACTTACCCTGCTAACATGCACATGAAATGACGGAGTGTGATGAGAATGTCAACCTTTTGCTCATTTTTCAAAATTCTAGTAGCGCCATCACAATGTATATGACCAGATAGCTGACATTTTGACCGATCATGAGGTGGCACCTATTTAGTCTTTTTCCGTCCAGAATTCTTGTGTGAAGACGGAGAAAAATAGTTTTGATGATAATATCAAATACCGACTAGCTTCTTTTTTGGATGAGGAGGCTCGCTATGGTGGGAGATTTTTGAAGGTAATTATTAAACCACATGGACGTATGATACATCATTTTAAAGCTTGTATTCAGTGGCGGATCCAGACACGATAGTCTAGGGGGGTCTGGACGTGTTTCGGCATTCGCGGGCCCGCGTTATCGCAATTTTTCTTCAAAATGCTATTATTAATCTTGGTGGTCTAGGGGGGGCCCGGGCCCCCTAGGCCCCCTCCTGTATCCGCCACTGGTATTCATAAGAGTATAATTTTCCCATCTGCTTTGAAAAATTCTGAATTTTTCAATAAACCAACGGCTCTCCTTTTAAGTTTTGAAGCTTTCTCGGAAACAGTTCTTGTAATTCCGTCACGAAAAACTTGAAAAAGTTTTTCTCTTTCAGCAATGAATCAAGATAATAGCACAAAACTTTGTTTTTTCTTTCTTAATACATGTCACTTTAGGTAGCACTAATTACTTTCATCATAATTGGGGTTAAATTCTAAAAATAGCGCCGTGACAGAATTACAATGGCCCGTGACGGAATTACGAATGCTACGTGACGGAATTACATCAGTGTTTTCTTTGCAGAATGTCATCAAAATCAGATGTGGAACAAAGAGATAAAGAGGAAAAGACTTAAAGAAAATGCAAAGGCTTATGTGGAACACCTTAAGAACTAATGAGATATATATAATAGTATCATGCACATTTTAGAGCTCAACAAGAACCTGCGGGTTGCGCAAATTGCGAATGTGGAACTTTATTTCAGAATATTTTTTAATTATATCTGACTTCAAGCTGTGGAATTGAAAGGGTTAGGCCTAACTTTTAGAGAGGGATTAGCTAGATCTTATTAGCTGAAATTATTCTCTAGGCAAGAGGATACAACGGTAAATAGCAGGTGAGGTACAGACGCAGAAGGAGTAGTTGTCAAGAGCAAGACGTAGAGCAGTTGAGATACTGTAAGCACGCAGAAGATGTGCACAAATAATCGGAAACTATATTTTTTTTTATCACAATGTGGCATGAGATTTGAGATTTGTGGTAAGTCATAGAACTATAATGATACAGCTTGAAAGACCATTGAATGGTGCATATGAAAGAGACAAAGGGAATGTTTCTCAAAGTTGTATTTTCCAGTGTTGGTGATTGCCATTTCAAGATGAAATTATCACATAACTGGCAGTCCAGCACACACCCAGTACATTCAAGAATGTCCAGGGTTTTTCAGTTGCTAAAGCAAGAAACACTTAACACAACACGCCTCCATTTCATATCCCATGGAGTTTGGATACACTGTGTTCAAGGAGTGGAATTCAAACCCATGACCTCTGTACTAGTGTTTGCAAAAACAAGCACTCTTAACCTTTAGGCCATGGGGAAGTCCAATACAATATATATGTAATCTGTAATTTGTTCATTGCCAATTTCCCTCCAATTAACCCTCACTTTTATTAACAGTTTCACCAGTACTGGAAATGGAGTGACAGCGTTTGCCAAAACACAACTTTTTAGCATGCTGCACTCAGTTCTTTAGGTCCACCTTGGAAGAAAGTCAGAATTGCTGTAACGTATACATACGTAAATGGCCGCCCTCCTCACAGGACCTCTAGTTTCCATTTAATGGCCCCTAAAACCAAATTGCATGATTTCTTTGCCCTACATGCTCCTTTAGAGGGAAGCAACATTTTCATAGTTAGAGGTTTGTTACACATCTACGTATCCTGTATACCTGTAGTCCTGTACCTGCGTAGGAAACCTACATGTTCACGGGACCTGTATTTCCATATGTGTAACAAAACCTTCCTGATAGACTTACTCTACATGGCTTTCATATCACCAGTAAAATCTGACTTGCCATATTGACGTGTATTGAGCAAATTAAACATTCATTATACTGTTACTTACTATCTAGGGTACTAATTAAGAATATGGGACTATCCTATCTGTTTAGAAACAGTCAAGATCTGGTTGAATGATGTCTTCTAGGTACAACTTGTTCAAAAAGCAAAACTTATAACCATTGCAAACATATCATATTGGTATGTACTCAAATCTTTATCAGAGCTCAGTATTTGGAATGTGGAGACATTGACACATTTTTACTGCATTGTGTGAGGGTTTTTGATTGATTTGGTGTTTTTACTTCTGTCTGCCACACCTTTGTCCCAAAGTGTTGCATCATAAATTCATAAGTTAATTCCAAATTTCTCCTGCATGGTCAAGGTAAAGTTGGCTTAATAAAATCTGGTCCAAATCAGTGAAAAGACCATGTATTTTTTCCACAGCTTCACAAACTTAAGCTGCGCTGTTTGTGAGTTCAGATGTTTATAAATAAACATGCTTGCAAATCAAGTCAATTTAATGGAAGGAGTTAAAATGTTACAAAAAAAAACGTTTTCTTGATGTTGTTGCATTCATGAGTTTACGTACTGTATGATTAATATTGTTCATTGTCATTGTTACAAACAATTTTAAAGTTTTCAAAAGCATTATTATATTCATATCAAAATTGTTCTTTTTGATGTACTGGTGATTAGTTGAGATTTTATTAATAATAGTATGTTCTGTCATAAATGTGATTGAAAAATAACTTATATCAAAAATCTATTTTTGTTGAGTGACTTATTCTTGTAAAAAGACACTGCAATTACTTGACACATATTTTTCACAATAAATTATGAAAGGTTCAGTAAATATTTGAGGATCTGTAGGGTTTAATATATGGGGAGCCATTTTGAGCTATTTTGGTAATTCTGTCACGTTGCTCGTAATTCCGTCACAATGACATTCAACAGGGTAAAATTGAAAGACAAAATCATTCTATTAACGCAGGTAGTGGCTTAAATGAACAACCAATATGTCAAGCGCAGTACTTGAGGACAACCGATGATGTGTTAATGTATGATTCACAGAGATTTAATGTGTTTCGCGTGTTGCCGGAAAGGGGGTAGCAAGCAGCGTAATTCCGTCACGGTGTTTTCTGCCACCCTTATTTTATAACCCTTATTAATTTTTCCCTCAAATTTACGTTCTAATTTTAGCTGAGTGTCACAGCAATATAAAAAAAAAATTTCAATACCCTATGTAGAGTGTATTTTTTGCTGCAACAAATTGAATTCATAATTTCCACTATTTTTCGTAATTCCGTCACGGTGGACTTCATGTATAATCCTTTTACAGCTTTTTTCCGGTGTTTAAAATCTGTTATTTAAATAATTGTAAGTGGTTTTTTTTTCAATAAATATATCAAAACAACAAACAAGACAACTATGAGCTAACTATGAAACATTCAAATATACATTCAATTGCTTTTAATTAATGATCTCAAACTATGAACTATGTTTGTCACGCCGCAGGCTGCTTAATCTTTCAATGACTACTTCTCTGAAACACAGCTCATGTTGTCAGGGTGGGCTTACCCAAGGCTACACTGAGAGGTGAGGATGGCCTCAATATGCATATGCTGAACTTGTATGAGCGCAGCTCATGGCTGCCGAAGGCAGCCATGAGCGAAGCTCACTTAGCACAAGGACAGCTCATTCTGCGTGGTGCTCCTGTCTACAGTGACTGCCTAAACAGGAAGAGCCTGTAGTTGCCATAAAAGTGGAGCTAGTAGTTTAGTCAGACTTAAATTTGGTAAATAATTAAAATACCTCAAACATCTTCCAAAATAGCTTTAAAATTTAAGTCTTGGCATATATAACAACCTCCAATGATATTTTTAAAATCAACATGCGTATCAACATTGGAAATAATTATTTACATACACCTGATTATAAGAAGTGACTGAAAATTCAAAGTCAACACAAAAGTTAATGACTTAAATGGCTCACCAAGTAAGAAAATCATAACATCACTTAAGGTTACATAATCTCAAATTATGTAACAGTCTAATAGTAAACAGTCATCTCGGAATAGCTATGGTTTTATTGATCTCAGTTATGTAATATCAACAATTTAACATAATAGATCCAAATTTATGGATCCAAATTTAACACAAATTTGAATCACACAGCTGTCAGTGCAATTTGTCTATCTATCTATTTATCTATCTATCTATCTATCTATCTATCTATCTATCTATCTATCTATCTATCTATCTATCTAATCCATCTATTCTATATATTCTATCTACCCATAAATTTTCCCAGTCCTTTAAAAGATAAATTGGCCTACTGCATGGAAAGTTGAAGATAATGCAGTAGTTCTATGACAATGCTGCGCAAATTTCATGGCAGTGCCATTTACATATTACACTATGTTGAAATAGTCTTCGGACTCCTAGCATTATCAAGGATCGGCCATTCTCAACAAAATTAATACTAATACTTATCATAAGCTAGAGCCCATGGGAGCTCTGGAACACCCCAACATATAGCATTTCCACCAGGTGTCCTTGTTGCATGGTCCTTCACAATGATGCCACCTACTGGCATGTTCTACTGACTCCAAAAGATTATGCATAACCTGCTGGGCAAACTGCGGGAGCAGGTTGTAGTACCGTTGTACCACTCATGAATGCAGTTTGATAAATGCAAACAAAGTAAATTTATCCTTCATGCAACATGGCAGAGTGCAATTTGTTTAATTGGATTGCCTTAGGTATGAAAGTTACACTAATTAAGGGCATGTTAACCAAATTTGCAGCAAAAGGGTCAAAAGAAAATTGGCCAAATGCTGCACATCCATGAGAATGACAACCTTTTGCTCATTTTTCAAAATTCTATTAGTGCCATCACAATGCATATGACCAGATAGCTGACATTTTTGACCGATCATGAGTTGGCGCCTATTTAGACTTTTTCCATCCAGAATTCTTGTGTGAAGACTGAAGACGGAGAAAATAGTTTTGATGATATTTTATCACATTCTCTCTCAGACTCTCAGTAGCAAATCAAGATAATAACACAAAGCTTTGTTTTTTCTTACTTTATACATGTCACTTCAGGTAGCACTAATTACTTTCATCATAATAAAAATAGCACCATGATGGAATTACAATGGCCCGTGATGGAATTACGAATGCTATGCGACAGAATTACATCAGTAATTTCTTCGCAGAATGTCACCAAAACCAGACGCGGAATGCAGAGATTAAAGAGGAAAAGACTTAAAGAAAAATTCAAAGGTATATATATGAGGAACATCTAAAGAATAATTATATCTTGAACAGTAAAACCATTAGAGCTTAACAAGAACACTCGGTTTGCGCAAATGGTGAATGTGGTAATTTAATTTAGAATATATTTTGATTATATCTAACTTTAAGCTGTGAAATTGAAAGGGTAAGGCCTTACTTCAATGTAACTTTTAGAGAGATATTAGCGAGATTTTGTCAGCAGAAATTATTCTCTAGCAAGAGGATACAACGAGGTGAGATACAGACCCAGAAGGAGTAGTTGTCAAGAGCAAGATGTAGAGCAGTTGAGATATTGTCAGCACACAGAAGATGTGAATAATTGTACTATATACTTTTTATCACAAAGTGGGCATGAGATTTGTGGTGAGTCATAGACCTATAATGATACAACTTGACAGACCATTGAATGGCGCATATGCAAGAGACGAAGGGAATGTTCCTCAAAGTTGTATTTTCCAGTGTTGGTGATTGCCATTTCAAGATAAAATTATCACAGTCCAGCACACACCCAGTCCATTCAAGAACTTCCAGGGTTTTTCAGTTGCTAAAGTAGAAACACTAAACACAACACGCCTCCATTTCATGTCCTACGGAGTTCGGATAAAACTGTGTTCAAGGAGTGGAATTCAAACCCATGACCTCTGCACCAGTGTTTGCAAAAACAAGCAGGACCATGGGGAAGTCCAATACAATGTAATCTGTAATTTGTATATTGACAATTTCCCTCCAATCAACCCTCTCTTTTATTTACAGTTTCACCATGCAGTATACTGAAAATGGAGTGACAGCATTTGCCAAAGCATAACAATTTTTGCATGTTGCACTCAGTTCTGCAGGTGCACCTTTGAAGAAAGTCAGAATTGCTGTAACATACATAAAATAGCCGCTCTCCTCACAGTTCCTCTGATTTCCATTAAATGGCCCCTATAACCAAATTGCATGATTTTTTTGCCCTCTTTTTCCTGTTTAGAGGAAAACAAAATTTTCGTAATGTTTTGTTACACTTCTTCGTATTATGTATACCCAGTCTCCATGAGACTGCTTTATGTGTTAGGCAGTGCAAGCATTGCACTGCAGTCTCCGGATATTGGCCATGCAAATGAGCACAAGCAGCATGCAAATGAGTATGATATGGCAGAATGAACTTCAAATAAAATTGTTTTCTTAAAAGTGTGGGAATTTTTAAATTATTGGATAAAAATGTAATTGTTTATAATTTTAAGTTGTCAGTCCCAACTGCAAGTTGTTATGTGACAATAGGAGAAACCAAACAAAGTGACATAACAAGTATTTGTAATTAATTACACAAGGTGTTTTAGGACATAAAACCCAAACAATAACTACTGTTTATAAAAAGTTATGTAACCAGTCAGTTAAGATATTTGGAAAATAACCAGTAACAATTAAATGTTATGTAACCAAACAGTAAACATTTTTGGACAATCCAATATCTGGAGTCCCTCTGACACTTCGTGTCATCGGAAAAATAGGGACTCATGGAGTCTGATGTATACCTGTACCTGTGTAGGCAACCTACAGCTACCTACATGTTCACGGGACTTGTATTTCTATATGTGTAGCTACTGAAACCTCTATGATAGACTTACACTACACGGCATTCACCAGTAAAACCTGACTTGTGATATTGACATATATTGCGCCAAATAACTATTCATTATACTGTTACTTACTATCCAGTATACTAATTCAGAATAAGGCAATTTTCTTCGTGACTATCCTATCTGTTAAGAAACAGTCAAGATATGGCTGAATGATATCACTTAGGTACCACTTGTTCAAAAAGCAAAAATTATAACCATTGCAAACATATCAGACAGCAGCGAAAACTCAATACATCCCAATTTGCTGCTGTCTGCCACACCTTTTTCCCCAAGTGTTGCATCATAACTCAGTTCATAAGTGTTGACAATTATCTATAAAGATTATTTCCGAAATCATTGTGGACCATTTCTATCATTAAAACATGTTGTATGGTTGTAAATGTATTCCTAAGTTAATGCAAAATTTCTCCTGGTCAAGGCAAGGTTGGCTTAATAAAATCTGGTCCAAAACAGTGAAAAGACCATGTTATCATTCACTGACCCACTGGGTCCAGTGAATCAACAGTTCATACGAAATTTCTTACACACCTCCAATATTTTTAGACTCTGTCCCAGTATCCTGAGGGCATGTCCAGTCTTCTCCTTTACACACACATTACTTACCATGCTTTCCTAATGTGTGACATCTTTAGATTTTTCATTTAGCCCCCAGTTTTGACATTAGGAGCAAAACATCTAACTTGCCCCTTATCTCAGCATCTGTCAATTTCGTTCTGTAAGTTTTTGCCATCCCCCTCTTTTTGAGCCACCCCCTCCTTTTCAGTGCACCCTTGTTGCTATAGCAACTGTAGTAGCAGGGGGTCAACCCTCCAGGAGAGAACTTGCCAGGCCCACTACTGGCATTGCATACAATGTATACACTGTCACTGGCCTTTACAGGAATTCGCATTAAAGTTGACCAGTTGATTTCCATTGAAGTGATTTTCAGCAAAATTGTAATATTCAATATTAAACTGAAACTATTAAGATAAATCTGATAATTCTGGCCTCAGTAATAAGGCATATAACTTTAGAAAACAATACCCACTAAGCACTGGGTTCAAGACTGGAAAATAATTAACTAATTACAAATTAAAATATTTATTACATATTTCAGTAATTGTCAGCAATCAAATTATTTAGATAGTCTATCTTTGTATTGTTCTATCTTATCTTTCTATCTTATCTTATCTTTTAGTCTTATCTATCTTATCTTTCTGTCTTGTCTATCTTATCTTTCTATCTTATCTATCTTATCTATCTGTCTTTTCTAACTTATCTTTCTGTCTTTTCTATATTTCAAGATATATATATAATAATTTTTGTATTTTGTTTTCTTTTTGAGAGAAAAAAAGTTTAATGCAGTAATACCATGGTCTGTTGTCTGAAAAGGTGTGAACTTGAATTGGATGACACTGTTGTTTTAATTGAGTCATTCATTACATAATTAAAGAAAATGTGTCAGGATAAATTGTACAGGTAAACGTCAAAGTCTGTATACATAGCAATTAACAAAATAAAAGGATAGGCTTATTATATTTCATATAGAACTAAATTTTATTTCAGTTTAAATTATTTCTATTCAGAAAGGGATAATAATATTATATTTGTCATAAAAAATAAATTGAAATGTTGAATTTCTATGTATAATTTTCATTGGTCGGCATTTTGCCCCGATCATTAATAGGGAATTAATTAGTGCTTCTGAATGTAATTTCATTATCTTTATCCAAATTATCTTTAAAAAATTATTTAACATTATCAAATCAACATTTAACTATGATTGTTAAGTTTATCTAATGCCACAGTACAGTTCTACCCAAAAGTTTACATACCCCAATGCAAAATGACCAATATCTCTATTTCCAGGGCAATTTTAGCAACAATAGGAAAATGATACATGAACTACAATGCACTGCATGTGGCTGAACACTTCTGAACCATTGAAAATTCAATAGCAATGAGATTCTATGATATTATCGGTCAATTGCAAAAGTTTACATACCCTTTTGTAATATCATATATTTTCCCCCTTGGATCATGAACAGATTGCAGGATTTTACTACATTATTTCATAAGTCCTCAGAGGACATCTGCAGTGATTTTAATCCATTCTGCTTCACAGAATTTTAATCCATTCTGCTTCACAGAATTTCTGTAACTTCACATTCATTGTTGGTCTCAGCCGGGGCAGGGTCTGTCTCAGTACCATAACTGATCAATAACATTCCAGTCTCGAGGGTGTCAAACCACCAGAGGACCTTTTCCCAACTGTTCTGAAAATATTTTTGGCCAAAGTTAGTGGAAGGTTTTGGATTGTTGACCTGTCACAGCGACTGGTTTCATCCCTTTCTTAACTTTCACAATGCATCATGTTGGTTCTCTTCCAAAGTTTTATGGAAATCAGCGATACTAAACATTTCTTTGGTCTTGACAATGTCTCTGGTGATATTCGAACTGAAACAGCTGCAAAGCATTGAAGGTGCATCACCCTGGTTCAATCTAGCAATGGTCTTCTTTTTATCGTAAATCTGAATAAACTCCTTGCAAACACAGTGCAAAGGATTTTAATGATATAACACCTCAGCTAAGTCTCGTCTATCCAAAACCATTTTGGCAGACAGCTTGGGACTTACTAAACTGCCTTGGTGTACAGCAGTCAAGTTTGTCCCATAATCACCCCCGCCCTGTCGAGGCATGTCTATCAGGTATGCAAGCAAAATAGTACCATTCACAAAGTGAACAAAGGTGGTGCATTTTTGATACATAGTGCCTATTTCAGTGCAAACAGCACTGGAATATTGGTCAAGTCTATTGAAAGTAGTAATGGCACTGATTTCCATAAATTTTTGGAAGAGAACCAACATGATTCAGTTTGAAAGTTAGGAATGGAGTGAAACAAGTCGCTGCATCAGGACAACAATCCAAAACGTTCCACTAATTCTGAACAAATAAATTTCCAGGACAGTTGGGAAAAGGTCCTCGGGTGGTTTGACACCCTCCAGACTGGAATGTTATTGATAAATTAATGTATGATCTGAGACAGACCTTGCCCCGGCTGAGACCAACAATGAACGTGGAGTTACAGAAATTCTGTGAAGCAGAATGGATTAAAATCACTGCAGATGTCCTCTGAGGACTTATGAAATAATGTAGTAAAATCCTGCAATCTGTTCATGATCCCAAGGGGGAAATATATGATATTACAAAAGGGTATGTAAACTTTTGAAAATGTCAGAAAATGCAATTGACCGATAATATCATAGAATCTCATTGCTATTGAATTTTCAGTGGTTCAGAAGTGTTCAGCCACATGCAGTGCATTGTATTTCATGTATCATTTGCCTATTGTTGCTAAAATTGCCCTGGAAATAGAGAAATTGGTCATTTTGCATTGGAGTATGTAAACTTTTGGGCAGAACTGTATAAAGCTTGTAACAAGAAATTCTTTTTAAAAAAAGAATTGTAGGGACCTAGTATTAAATATGAGGTTCTTCGAACACATATCTGTAATATTCTATTGATTTCTTATGTATGTGCTGTTACATCTACCTCCAATGTACCGTTCATATAACTGTGATTTAACAAACCTACCTGTTACCTCATGATTAGGCATGCCTAAATACAAGTGTTGGAATCACAGATACCAAACCAGGCAATGAGCCTTTGACATTATCTAACTTGAACAATTCATTGAACATGAAATTTCTATTTCTATAACAATTAATTCCGACTTGCATATTTGGATTCTTACCCTTTCCATGTGCTTATGAACATTAGAGCAGAACTTTGTGGGAAGTTGAATATTTGAGTATTTTGACACTTACTCATAAATACTGCATTAGAACATGTCCACAACTCAATAAGAACGCTGTCCACAACTCAATAAGAACGCTGTCGACAACTCAATTCGAAGGCGTACCCTCAAGTAGAACACCACTGCAGTACACATAAATTGATGACACATAGTACTTGGCTGATTATTTTTGTCCCAATAGTAAGGGACCTTCCATGTCTATTACTTCCTAATTTGGAGTATGCAACACAGATCTGAGATGGTCCCTACAAAAAGCATCATTCTTACATCAGGTAGCTAGACAAAAGACAGCTCTGACCAGATAGATAGATGAAAGATAGATAGATAGGGTCATTGAATCACACACTGCAAGCAGTTTGTATAAGTAGCACTGCACCTAGATTGCTACTGTGTATCCCGTAGCAATCAGTGTTATGTACACCTTTCCTATGCCCCTATCGTGTTGACCTCTAGTTTTTCCACAACTTCACAAACTTTAGCTGCTCTGTTTGTTAGTTCAGATATTTACAAATAAACATGCTTGTAAATTAAGTCAATTTAACGCAAGGAGTTAAAATGTTACAAAAAACAAGAACCCAGGGTTTCAAAATGGAGGTGCTTAATTACTGGTTAATTATTAATAAACTATGTGCTAAATTTCAGAATTTTACAAATAACCCATTTTCAAGCCTCACAATATCCTTGTGTATATGTGCTATGGAAAAATGAATACTTTCCACTAATTATAAAGAACTAGGAAAGAGCTTTAAAATGATGCATGGAAATGTGTGTGATTAACCCGGTAGCCCGACCTCCTTTATGTGGAAGGAGCTGCACATTCATTTTGGTGACTATCCTATGATAATGAGATGAGAAGACTGAAAATAGTGGACACACTCTATTCACTATAAGATTTTTTTTCTTCTCCGTATTGAACACTGGATACAACAGTTACTGACACCTCTCTAAAGAAAATGTTTGGCGCCAAAAGACATTTCGAACATGCTCAAATTTCAAATTTCCCGCCAAAACTTCCATTCTCTCATTGTGACTGCATAAATGGAGATGTGTACACACCTCCATTAAAAAAGCATTTTCTTGATGTTGTTGCATTCATTGGTTAACATATTGTATGATTAATATTGTTTATTATCATTGTTAAAAACAATTCTAAAGTTTTTAAAAACTGTTATCATAGTCATATCAAAATTGTTCTTTTGATGTACTGTTGATTAGTTGAGATTTTTAAATGTGATTGAACAATAAATTTATTAAAAACCTATTTTTGATAATTATCCTTGTAAAAACACACTGCAATTACTTGGCACATATTTTCACCATAAATTATTAAAAGTTTGGTAAATATTTGGAGAATTCAATGAATGGTTTAAGGCCTAGTTCAAAAATAATGAAGCCACCCAGCATATTTTCTGTAGGGGTCTCAAAATATGAGAATGGCTGTATACGACAACTTAATGGTACATCATTGCTTTAAGTACATTCTTGTGCAAATTTCCTGAAAATTTCACGACATTCTGTCTCAGAGTCATTGGGATAGAGTTGAATTACATTGAAAAACAAGCATTTTTCACTAAAACGTGACATAACATTTTTGACCACTTGAATTCTTTCAGTTTTACAAATTTGAACGTATTCTGAGGCAATTTCACCAACACTTTTCTGAATCTCTACATCCTTAGGCTTCATAAATCCATCAAATAAAGTATTTATATTTGCCTGTGTTGACATTATTTAGCTATTTGGATTCAAAGGTTGACTTCCAAAAATTAAGTCAAATTTGACGCTTACTGATCTGGGATGCTCTAGTGTCCCTTTGACATGTGTCAGTTGAATCTTTTGGCCCTTAAGACCAAGTCTTATATCTGCTTACCCATTTTGGAGCTTCTTATGGTTGTGGAAAATTCAGTTAACTAAAAAATTTCAATGAATAGCAGGGTAGGTGAATTCGTCGCAAGCGTAACGGCCAGAAACCTTTGTAATGCCACAGAGCAATAAAAGCTCCGTTTTAAATCTGGTTTAGCTTGTAATATTGCAAAATCTGTGTATTTTGAGAAACAATCAAGTAATCCTGGTCCGCAGCTGGTTTCTGTTGGTAAAATACAAAGATTTCTTAAATGGGGCTTTGTTGCAAGAGTAACGCTATGGAAAATATCGATCATATTTTCATGGTTTTCTTGTAAGAAGTAAATCAATCATTCTAGTATTACTTGTAGTGATAATCAACCCAAGATTTCAGTAGTTGGAGTATGTTTCAATGTTTAATTATCAAAATTTTGCTGTTTGTGAAGCTTTCCTCAAAATATGGGGCCGATTTGTCAAAGAAGGTAATAACCAATACAAATTTCACTTTAATTATGTAAAATTGTTTACTCTTACGCTTGGGTCAAAACCAGACACTTTTTTTTACAGTTTTTGTGTCACACAATTACCCAAAATTGGCTTTTTTAATGGAAAAATAGGCTAAAAAACACTCTTCTATCATCATTTGCTCTGTCCGTATTCACTTATGTGGCACTTATTTGGTACCAACTCGAAGCCCACATTTGGGCGCATATCACAGGATAGGTGAAATTGTTATAGAGGAAAATATATATACATCTGGGGAGAAAATATGTAAGTTTTTTAAAAATATTGCAACAAAATTTCGAAAAATACTGTTTTCCTCATAAAATATTCGGTGAATTTGGATGAAAACAGCCATGGAGACTTAAGAGTATATGAGTTTTGTCATCCAACAAAAAAATTAGATTTAATTTGAAGATAAGTTACCATTTAGTCTACTTTTCTTTTACTGCCGTTTAAAATTTTAAAAAAATTGGTAATATTTTATCAGTCATTTCCACAAACTGCAGCAAAATGGTAAATACAGTTTCTAGAACTTAAACATGTTTGTTACAATATTATGTAGTCATTTGATACTCATAAAAATTCTAAAATTTTGATGGTCATGTCACACTTTGGCTTCAGTATTTTTGAACTAGGCCTTAATATGGGGAGCCATTGTGGTAATTCTGTCACGTTGTTCGTAATTCCGTCACAGTGACATTCACCGGGGTAAAATTGGAAGACAAAATCATTCTATTAACGCAGATAGTGGCTTAAATCATCAACCAACATGTCAAGCGCAGTACATGAGGACAACCGATGATGTGTGAATGTATGATTCACAGAAATTTAATGTGTTTTGTGTGTTGCCGGAAAGGGGGTAGCAAGCTGCGTAATTCCGTCATGGTGTTTTCTGCCGCTCTTATGTTATAACCCTTATTAATTTTGCCCTCAAATTTATTCTAAGTGTCGCAGCAATATAAATAAAAATAATTTCAATACCCTATGTAGAGCGTATTTTTCCCTGCAACAAATTGAATTTATAATTTTCACTATTTTTCGTAATTCCGTCACGGTGGACTCCGTGTGCAACAACGCAAGGGAAGCTGATTGAAGAGGCAAGCTGTCAAGCAAATAAGTAAATGCGGTCTGCTTTGTGATGAGTTACACATCGAAAGAGACATTTCTTCGATATTTGGGAGACCATTAGAACAAGAAGTGTTACACAGGCCTTGAGAACATACATAGAGCAACCTGGGGCAGACTGGGCTGACCCCGGGGGGGGGGGGGGGGTACTTCGCGGACTTTTGCATACGGATGCGCCACGGCAATTTTGAAAACCAGAACCATTTTAATCCGGAGACTGTGCCAAAACCACAAACCATTTTAATCCTTCAATAAAATTTTTGGCAACCAATTTAATCTTCATGGTTTTTAAACCATTTTAATCCTCTTTTGAAGCCGATTCTAACAGTACGAAACATATTGGGGTTGCAAAAACCAGAACCAAATTAATCAGAATTGTCAAAAAACCATAACCATTTTAATAACCTAAACCATCCAGCGGCGCCTCTATATACACTCTCATAGAGTGAGTACCCCCTCCCTCGGGGGGCTGACCCCTTTAAATGATACTGTCAAAAGACACTCTATCCAAAGAAGATGAACAAGGACAATTCCCAACAGGTGCCACTGGTGTATGGTCCTGCATATGATGCCACCTACTTGAATTATTTCCATATCATAGTTTGTTTGTTTGTGTTTAACGCCTCTGCAGCACCTTAGTGGGCTATATCGAGGCAGGCGATCGCCGTATGATGATGAGATGAGAAGACTGTGAGTCTGGCACATAACCTATTAATTCAGGGATGCCCAGGGTCTTTCAGTTGCCCCAGCATAGAACACTGGATACAACCCGCCTCCATTTAATGTCCCATGGGCTCGGACTAAAGTGAGTTCCCGGGTGAGTCCATATCATAGAACTGACAGGCCGAGTAAGCATGGATCATGACTTTACTTTAGTCATGAGATTTATAAGGCGAAAATTAAAACTAGTGTTGACAGGAGTTTCAGGTACAAATCCAGGAGACCCTGATATTTTAAAATACCCCAATAAGACATTAATTGTTGTGTCTTTTACCAAAAAGTTCCATGAGAATGAACAGTGTGAGCTCTATTTCAGGTTTCCTGATTTTATGCACAAAAAAAGTGACTTTTTGAAAGTCCAGATTGCTATGTGACCCATCCTAAAGTATGGGGGATCTCGTCAGAAAGTCAAATCAATTAAAACAATCACCATGTGAGTAAAGTTTGTCGTTTGAAATAAGTTTGCTTAGTTTATATATTCCTTTTGTCATTGAGACATGCACATTTACATAAGAAGTTGAGATTGGGCAGGTTGGACCACCATGGCTGGGGCACGTTGGACCTTGGCAAAGTGGGTTGATTGACAATGGCAAATCAGCAAAAATGTCATCTGTGTAATTATTTAACATTGATAGAGCACCTAGGCAAGTCAGTATAATAATGACATGCAATAGTTTAGTTATTTCATCTTCAAGCCCTTTCAGCTGGGCTGCCCTTAGAATAATTACTGGTTTGTTTAATATTAAATGCTTCAGACTTTTGTGAATTAAAATAACTCATCGGTTGAGAGCCAAAAGATCAAAAAGTGGACCAACATGTCCCAGTCTCCCATACGTATAGCCCCTGACTCAGAGAAATAGACTCAGGCAAGAAATACACAATTGAGGATAGGCTGTGGCAGAAATTTAAGGTGTATTGTCATAATCCAAGGGAAAATTTGAAATTAAAGACATTTGATTGGGATGGCCTGTAACCAGACATTTTGGAATTCAAAAGAGGACATTGGCCAAGACAAGAAAAAGGGAAGTTGAAAAATGCCAATATCCCATGAACCAGCCCTTTCTGTTTTCTAATTAACAACTAACTTGTATCTGATTGTTCAAGGATTGGCATGATGGCATCATGGGCCATTCACAACAAATACTAAGGTGGAGCCCATGGGATCTCCTAGCTCTTCCCCAGCTTTAAGAATTGACAAGTAAGATGTAACAACCCTAACATAATTATAGTCATTGCCACCAGATGTCCTTGGTGCATGGTCCTGCACATTGATGCCACCTACTGGTAATTTTTACCGACTCCAGAAGATTAAATGCAAATAAAATCCATCATGCGCACGCTATATGTATATATATGGCAAAGGCAATTTGTTTAATTGGATTGTTTCAGCTGAAAGTTACAAATTAAGGCATGTTAACTAAATTAGTAAAAAGAGTCAAAAGCAAATCAGCCAAATGCTGCATCACAGATGAAGCTGATTGAAGAGGCAAACAAGCAAACAAGTAAATGCGCTCTGCTTTGTGATGAGTTACATAATGAAAGAGACATTTCTTCAATATTTGGGAGACCAATAAGTGTTACACAGGCCAGGAGAACATAGAGCAAGGGGCAGACTGGGCTGACCCCGTTTAAATGATATTGTTTTAAAATGACGCCATCCAGGAAAAGAAAGAATCAAACACTCCCAGTAGTTGGGAAAGAAGACGAACAGAGAACAATATTCCTCATAGGTGCCACTGGTGTATATGGTCTCCTGCATATGATGCCACCTACTGGAATTATTTCCATGTCATAAAACTGACAGGCCCATACAGTAAGCGTAGCTCATGACTTAAGATTTATTAAGCGCGAAAATTATAACTTGTCTTGACAGGAGATTCAGGTAGCAGCCGAGATATTGGGCACGTTTGATCTTAGGGCACATTCGAATGGTTCAACCATCCCTGATATTCTTAAAATACCCAATAAGACATTTTTTGATGTGCCTTTTAGCCAAAAAGTTCCATGTGCTTAAAGGGAAAAAGAGAGATCTATTTCAGGTTTCCTGATTTTCGGAGAAACAAGTTACTTTTTAAAATTCTGGATAGACTGGATTCCATGAGACTGCTTTGTGTATTGTGCAAACATCTCACTGTTCCCCACTCTCCCCTACTGTCATATTCAAATCAGCTCTTGGTGCAGAAGAAGCACCTCCATTGTAAGTTTCACAGTAGAAAAACTTTGGCTGCATAGCAGCAAACCTTCAGCGAACAACTTCCTAACACTGAATGTGGCATTCCATCTAGGCAGCGGAGTGGATAGAAAGACAAGACCAGGGTTCTTGCGATGTAATTGACTCATTTCACTTTGTTGTAATGAGGTACTGAACACAAAAGCAGAAGCTGAGATATTGATGTTTATAAAAGTATGTCATATCGGTCGAATGAATAAAAAAAAAAACGTGCAAGTACTGTAAGCAGGACAGACAGTTTATGGTTCCAACAGAGGCACACCGGTCATGGATATACTAAGGAGAAGAAGAAGAAGAAGGCATGGTTGACCTTTGACTCATGGAAGCCAGTCCATTTTAGTTTCTTTATATATTTTTTCCATCACAGAAGGGCACCAAAAGTGACTAGTCGAAAGTTAAAAACCTACAGAGAATGTAGAGTAAATTTGAATGAGATTGGTGAAAGAGAGTGACCTCGAGTGTGCTTATGAGATTGCATGAAATTCTTGGGGTAAGAGCAGCTGTGCTGCTAAAAAGGTTTCAACAGTACACCTGTATAGTACCTGTTGGAGGACGGAAAATGTATGCATGACATTTTTCAATGGAATATCAAAGTCTCTTGGCTCTGCTTCAAGACAATGATATAACGAAATTGGTCAAAATTTAATGAGTGGCAGGTGTACTTTTACATCAATGCTATAATATATTAAGTATCTGTGATCATAACATATTTTGTAATACTCCACTCATATTACTAAATGGTGGGGACCAAACCGTTTGACACTTTTCCCTATGGAGCCTCCAGTAGGCCTATAGCATGCTGGCTGTAGAGCTAATATTGTACTATAACAAATCTTATCCTAAAGTTCAAGAAGCCAGCATAAAAAGACAAAAAATCCCTCACTTGCTCTAGAGAATGGCGGGAAAACAGTGATTAATCAATTACGTTTCGATTTTAGGCTATAGATTAATCGATTTTGAAATTCTCTGATCGTGATAGCCCTATCATGAATGGTAGTATACACATACATGTATTACCTATGATATTGTCTAGTTGTGCCTTTTGGTGGTCTGTTTCAGGTCAACTTGTATCTTTTGGGTGTTATGAAGTTGTTCGCAGATGGTTTTCTGCTATACAGCTAGCCTATGTTTATAGTATCTTCAGAATGATCATTTGTGTTAATTGTGTATTATGATTTTGGTATACATTTTATTGAATTTATGTCACAATGACGGCCCATTTACAACAAAAATTTTAAATGCAGCGACAAGACCGAGGTGCTGCGTGATTCAACTTGCATCGAAGGCAGTCCGGTGAAATTGAGAACTACCTGCTGCTGCCACCTGGCACAAAGTCAGTTTTGTAAACTATAGCATTGCTGCTTCCAAGAAATATTTCCAATTTCATGGCACATTCGCAAAGTTTCTATTCAATATTGAGGTAAACCAGAGTGAGACTGGGCAATCACATTATCTAAGGAAGTAGACTAAGCCATCAGCATACTCAAAAACAGCCCTGCATGGTTTCTTCCAGACAAAACTTGTGTGAGTTCACAACACTGGTTTATGTTGACTGCTCGCTGGAGCTTGTGGAATTGCACACTAGCCACTAGGTGGAAGTGGAAACACTTGCCACTATATGTTCTGCCAAGGCTTGAGAAAGCAGTGAAAATGTTATGAACAGCGGTCAACTTGTAGACAGCATCAAAGGCCTGTCCCACAGTTTAGTGAACATCAAGTCTCCATCATCACTAAATACAGGCCTATTTATGCATATACCTATATAAATATTAAAACAGTTAATAAAAATAAGCCCCCATTTTAAGAAAACTTGGATATATAATATCAAAGACCCCTTTTTAAAAAATTTAATTTTTCACTTGTCTAAAAAATATTTTTTAATTTTAGGCAAAGGGTGCAAAAACTCTCAAATTGTCGTCCAACAAGTCTAAACAGTAAAAATGTTTCAAAAAGTCCTCAATTGATTATTATGAAACTGAATCTTTGGATAGCTACTTGATAAAGTACTCAGCTGGTGGCTCCCCCACAAGGTGAAATTTGTCATATCTTAGCACTTGGTCCTGCAACTGGTATACATGTGTAAACAATGCATAGCAATTGAAAAAGCCACATATTTGTAAAAACACGGGCGCCTTTTCGAAGGCTGTTGGCTCAGCCAGGAATAGGCATAATGCCACAAAGCTACAAATACACCCATTAAGGTTTCATATACAGACCTATCATAAGCAAACTTAAATAAAAATCAAAGAAGGAATCTTTCAGATATTCAAGTATATAAATTTAAAGAGGGACTTTTTTTTTTTTTTTTACTGTTTATCTATCTAATTTAAATTGTTTCAAAAGGCATTTTTTCTCTGAAACTATAGAAATCAGAAGATACTGTAACAGATCAAATGAAAACCATATGAATTTCAAATAGACCCTACATTTTTTGCATAAATTGACGTAAAAAGGAATATTAAATATTAGCTTATATTGATTTCATAAAATATTTTATTAGATAAATTATAAAATAAATGTGTTTTTATTGAAAACAATACTTTTTATATCAAAGAAACATCAAATCATCAACGAAAATTGAAATGAAATACGTGGAGTAGTGTATAGTGCAGAATACTAATACCTAAATTTCAGGACTGGGGTCAAAATAGCATGTCAGAATATCAAAGGCAAAGTGATGTCTTGAGAATTATTGAGGGTCGACCCTCCTTTTCTTGCTGCTCTTTCTTCTTTCCCTCTTTCTTTTGATGCTCTTCTTGGACCGGTTTTATTTTCACGTTCCTAGAAGGGCGGCCTCAGTGAAGAGACGAGCGGCGGACTTCAAAGGCCACAATAGCCCGCCATAAGTAGGCCACTACACTGGCTGCCAGGGCTTCCAGGCTGATGAAAGACCAACATCAAAGCAATAATTGTGACGTTTGTTTATTTTCTATGCAAAGAACACAATTGCCCCTATGCAACAAGCATTATACACCATAATGCCTCACTTTATAAGTCCATTTTGTGTTATTAATACAGCCCTTGCATGCTGGTACACACATGCTTTAATGCAATTATATAGTACAATTCTTTTTAATTAAAGCATGTACGTACCTACATATAACTGACCCCTCTCTGTTGGAGAGCTTTTATCTTTCAATTTTTCACCAATTATATCTCCGGAAACTAATTAAATCCTCCTTTCATGAAAGGACATGTTGTATCAATTTGGACACCATGTTATGCATGGAGCCTACCCATGAAAAATGATATGATATCATTATTAAAAAAAAAAATGTATTAGGTTAAACTTTTGAAGTCTCCCAAAGAAACTAAATTAAAACTTAAAGTAGGCCTATATCAAATCAATTTATTAATTACTAAGTATTGTAATAAAAATAATTTTAGTAGCCTAATAAAAAAAATAGACGTGTAATTTCTACGTACTTTTACTTATAAAAATACCATTTAAACTTTCTTGAACAATTCTTGAAGGAGCCCCATGGCTGTATGTCGACTTGGTTGGGCCGTCCAACAACAGTAGCGGATCAAGAGGGGGGGGGGGGTTATACGAGATTTAACCCCCCCCCCAATTCTCTTGGATGTAGTCTAAAATTCAGAATATTGACATTTTCGTAAGCCCCCCCCCCCTCGTCAAACATTTTCTGGATCCGCCCCTGGACAAGGCAGAGTTCTCGTGTTGAGTCGGCGAGGCAGCACTTCAAAGGGTTTTGAATTACCGCGCAAACACAAAACTTGCAAGACAGCTCACAAAGAAGAGCTGAGGGGCGATGAAAAAGGCCTGGAAAAACTCCGACATCAATCATCTCCTTAAAATTTCAACCACAACCAATGACCAACACTTCAAAGAGCCGCTGACCTACATCTCTATAATCGTCAATGTATAGAGTCTGTATAAACCTCATGAGTTTCAACTCAACATGCTAAATAGACCAAAAATAGCAGAGATCTGCCCTTTTCCCACAAAATAGCAATTGTTCAACTTTAAAAATGTTTTCATAATATCAGAGATCTGTTTAGAGACTTTAATATATACATTGCAATAAAGTTAATTAGGTTTCATTAATTTGAACTAAGAGACTCATGTTTAATTGGCTCAATTAATTAATGAACAATTCCCATAAATTGATTTATTATTATTTTTTGGTTATTCTGGATCTGGACCAATGTGGATCAGCTTGAGCAGATTACTTTAAATAGCTATTAATCCGTCTACTTTTTAAGAACCTCATCTGGTAGATTTGGCATAAGGGCCTATATTTGGCTTCGTTTAATTGTGGAGTCATTATCGAGCTAATTTGAATTAATACATTTTTTTTTAACCTATAGATGATATTTTATCTTTAAGCACTAATTGATTTAATTTTTATTTCAAATAAGAAGTGCAAATTATTTAAATAGGCCTAGATGAGTAGCTGTGGCTGAACCAATTAAGAACCAATTAACCAATTGCCTAGGAATAAAACATTGATCCAAAATTTTATAGGCATAGATTTAACCAGTCCTGATTCACAAAGGTTGAGTATTGGACCAGCCAAGTCTGAAGTGGAGTACATGCCTGTGACCCCTGTTTTCCAAATTGGACTGTTCTGACACATTTTTCGGAATGTTGATTCTCTCTGGCTTGTGATTGGTGCGGTCTTTTCAGAAGACGTGACGTCACTTTGTACTACGGTCCTCCGCTGGAGTTATGTCCCCTTTGAAGTGTGAACGTCGAAACTTTTCAAAATTCACAAATTGAGAACTAGCTGGAACCGGAGTCATGACATGGTTTATAAGGTGAGTTTGAAACTTCTTAAAACTTTCTGTTGAACTTTTTGGGATGTTCTTGTAAACGTTAAATGGGTTTTGTTTGGGAAACCCAGTGAATCCCCTTAGCCATTTCTGACATGTGTTTTGTGTGTACATTCAACTGGCGGTGGAGCACCCCAATATTGTGAAGCTAATGCTAACATGAAAACACCATGTCTAAACTTTGCAGACTTTTTGTTGGTCCAATCTGGCTTGTCTTGTTTGTTTATTCATTTAATCTTTAATTGTCAGTTTCCCAATCCCAGACCAATTAATTAGTTGGAATGATTGACAACTCAGATCCACTTAATTAGTTATCCAATCTAGACAGGCCTTTTGTCAATTCACGTATATTATACTGGATAGATTCTAAAGTTATTGCTGTTGCAAAACTTAGTATTTCTTATCCTCTATTTGCATGATGAATGTCAACTGGTCAATGTTGTCTTTATACGAGTTTGAATTGCCCTCCTTAGTCCTTAATTGTTTTTTTCCAATTAGCGAGTTTGGGTACCTTTTGGGGGCAATTATTAGAACAAAAAAGTTGATCATATTATTTTAATGTACTCTTAGTAAATATAAGATGCAAAATAGTTGTAAATGATGCACAGTGCATCCCTTGCCTCGTCTCAGCTGCGGGGTGAGGATTTTCGCTAATTTCTTGCCTTGTTGAAATTCCCGGCAGGTGCCCCGTGCTCATTTGCATAAAATCATGGCGGCCTCCTATCCACACTGACCCGTTCTGAGCTGAGCGAAAACGAAGTGATTTCCATGGTTTCAGGTACTCATAGACAGGTTTAAGGGTTGTTTATATACGCGAGAATGCATGTGTGTTAACTTTGCCCAAGTTTGTGGCTGTTCTGGGAGTCTACGGAGCTTGAAACGAGTTTGAAAGTTGCTAATGTTTTGGCCCGAAATGCCAGTTCATGAACATGGCTACCGCTGCAAAACACACAACCCCGAGAGAGGGGTTCAAACTGACAAATAACATTCAGCATAGGTTTCTTGGGTTGCGAGGGACTTGGTTGTTTATAATAGGGGTGTTTAGTAATTTATTAGGTAGAAATGTAAGTTATGATTAGGATGTGCCATGTTGTGTCATTTTGCGACAAAGGGACTTGGTGGCCATGGAGCTGTCACTGACAGTTGCACGGGTGTCAAATTTGAAGGTGGCATTTTGGCAGTTGCTGGCCCTTTATAGTTAGCCAAGGGCAGGGGAACTACAGACAAGGTAAAATATGCCAGATGAAACGGTAAGAGGGCCCAATGGCTGTCCCTTCCGCTGGGAGAAGCCACACAGCAAGATCAAAGACAATGGGTGTGAGTTTATTGATTGCATTGGAGTAACATACAGGAGCCCTGTAATCATTTCTGCTTTGGTAATATGCCCTTCTCTTTTGCTTCATAGTGCCTAAAAGCCCTCACAATTATTAACCAAAGGGTTATACCCCGTCCTGGCACTCAGGAAATGCTACTAGCAAGATTTTTTTGCGGAATCAAATAATTGTGTCATCCAGCCCAAAGCTGGCATGCTGATCCGATGCGCTCTTTGTGATCAAAGGAATATCTGCTCCAGTTCCATTTGTAATATCGTCACCAGACCTTTGAGCAATCATATTTTGTGAGAGAAGCAGATGAAATGCCTCTCCTTAAGTGTTGATTGTTGTCCTCAGCTTCTTACTTGATTATTTGTCATTTTCATCCATGTGATTTAATTTCTAGCTAAGTGTTCACCTCGGGCTATAGTAAATACTCCACCAATATTGCATTTTGTCCTAACCTTAAATACATGAACTTGAGTAATTTGAAGCAATTTGGGTTGAGCAAATGCAAAGAAAGATTAAATTTTCTGTGATCTTTGATGTGTTTAGCTGTCAATGAGCTCCTTTGATGTGGTAATTGTGTGTTTGTCTCATGTGATTTGATGCATATTTTCTTGTCTTCTTCTTTCAGAAAGGCCACACAACAATGAACATAGAGGTTCAGAAGTTCCTCAATGACTCGGCAGCCAATTTCTCGGAAAGTTCTCCGAGACCGCCAGTTCCGGGCGAGGAGAATGAGCTCGCGTCCAACGGGGGAACCTCGACCCGCTCCAGTGGATCCCATAAAAGTCACCTCTCGGCCAAAAGTCACACGTCTTCCAAAAGCGGTCGCAACGAACACTCTCCGGCAGCCACACCTCGGCGCTCCAACCTGGAGGGCAAATATGCCGGACTTAGCGGACTCAGGGACGGTCGCGATGTGGAGGCCCCCTTAGGATTCGAGCCTGAGGGGAGTGCCGCTAACTCGCCTCCTTTCACGGAGAACAGCTCCCCACCTTACCTCAAGTGGGCTGAGAATATACATTTCTTGCTCGAAGACAGTGATGGGATAAAGTTATTCAATCAATTTTTGGAGCAAGAGCAATGCTCAAACCAGCTTAGTTTCTATTTCGCTTGTCGAGGTTTCAAACTTGTCCCACCGGACGACAAGCTGAAAGCGACCAACCTCGCCAGACTGATCTATCGCAAGTACATCAAAGGCGAGGCGCTCAAACTGCTGCCCGATACGAAACGGGAGATCGCGGACAAGATCAAGCAGGATGTGGTGGACCAACACCTGCTTGATTGCGCACAGTTGGAAGTATACAACTCCATGCAGACGGACACTTATCCAGTGTTTCTCAAGTCCGATCTGTACGTGCAGTATATCCAAAATGGTGGCGAGAGCCCCAAAACTACAAGCAATACCTCAAGTGGATCAAACAGTGTGCTGCCGGCCGTCGGACCACTCCCCACGTTACAGGAAGGGGAGGAGCTACGGCACGAGGATTTGGATACGACACAAGAGAGCAGCAGTAGCGCGACTTTGGTTTTAACGCAAGAGTCGCTGCGAGCAACTCGCTACACGCGCAGTGCCATGCCCAAACGAAGACCTGAAGGGTAAGGTTTGCCATGCCAAGGCAGCTTGCATACTGCAGGTTATTGCTTTGATCCTCCAAACACATGATCAAAGGGAAGATCCAATACTGGGGGGACATCTCAAAAGGCAGTAACTCCATTTCAAAGAGGCTGAGATCAAAGTGTAGTAGAATGCTCAATATCATCAATTACAGACCTGGTTAGATTCGAATGTCAAAAGACATCCTGGCAAGAGCCAATATTGAAGATTACGCATTGTATAAAATGCAGCTTTTTTATCAATTGGGGCTCTGATTGGAGTGATACATGAAAGTGCTGACGCTGAGCGTCATACATATTACAGAAGCACATAATCCAGTCCGCTTTGAAATGGAGACGACTGCCACATCAAAGTGGCCCAATATTAGATTGCCATTGAGGGGCCAATGTGGCAGAGGAAACATACACAGAATTGTACACTGGCTACCATGCAAAGGGACCATCTCTGAGGGACTGTCACTTGCTTTAAATCAAAGGCCGGAGTCTTTCATCATGGCATGCTCTTATAGAATGATAGAGCATTAAGAGAAAGGCATTTGGCACTGATTCAAAGCTAAGAAGCCAGGGCGTTAGCGGACCTCTTGGTTCTGTCAACTTCCCTGGGGAAGACCGCCATCCCACCTGATGTTTCCACTGGAGTGCAATGTGTAGTGTCACATAGTCATATTATGTTAATTGTGAATTAATTGGTTCTTTGCATGGCTCAGAGTACAGTTCTGTGGATGGTTGAATTGAAGTGTTTACTTCTTTGTATTGATTTATAATTTCATTGACGGTGTCATTAATAGGTCTTATATATTGTCTTGTATGTCGTATATGTATATGGAACGCTGTTGCACTTATTGTGTGCTGATACTACTAAATTGCTGATGTATGGAAAATCGATAATATTGGTTCCAATAATTGAGATTGGATATGAACCATTGGTACCCATATAGATCTGTTAGTGAATAATTGTTGTGACATCCAATATTCAATTGCAATATTGAAGGATTCTGAGATTGCTTTGAGCGAATTAAGTTTATCAGGGTGTTATTGGGCTGGCTTAAGTCTGTCAGAATGGTTTTATGGTTGTTGTTGGAGAAATGAGATGAGTTCAAATAGCGGAGTTAGAGGAGGATTGTATTGTTGATCGCATATCTAGAAGAGTCCTGGTTCGGAGAGATCAGTTGGTGTTCTTGTGTGTAATTTGCTATCGCAGATCAACAGACTCATAGCCTGAGTGGTTGTGCATACCTTTAATGTATATTTGTTGAGATAAGAGTGACACTCAGGTATATAGTTCAAAGTGGACCAAGGAGCTGTTAAAGGACAGGTGATATTCGCTGCTAATCTCCTTGTCTGTTTACTGAGGCTTGATTTATAAATCTTCATTCTTTGATCTCATTAATATGTTACAAATTCTGACATAGGCTGAGCTGTTCAAAGGGCCTGGCATAAATGATGTATACACAGGGTTGCTTAATGTCAACAGACTTATCATTATGAATACCATTATAATGGGCCGAAAAAAGCTACATGAAAGATAGGCAAGGTTGCCTGTTGATAAAGGATGAAAGAAAACAAGCTGTAGTTGATGGACTTGGCAGTGTTTGTAATGTAAGAAGAGATGGTTTAGTGGCAGCTGAAAAAAAAGGGAAAAAAAGTCAGTGGTGTTGTACAATAATTGTGGCAGTTGTGTGGTACTGGAGGTAGCATGTGAAAAAGTCCTGCCCTCTGGTCTAGTCAAGTTGCTGGCAAACAGTTCACACAACTTACATGCACAACTCTCATTTTCTTTGTGGCCTAACAATTTGCAGATGTTGGTTTCAAAGCAGCATGTAAGCATGTTATCTCTTGTATAATGATCTGTTGGGAACTTGGGGCAAGTTTGCTTTTACTGCAGCAACTGGAGCGTCAGTTTCTCTTGTTTTATGCTGAGTGTTCGCAGTTTGTGATTAGTTTAGATTGTGATGGTCTTAATTTGGGCTGCCATTTGGGCAGCGATTTAACCTGCGAACCTGTAACATTCCCATACAATATGATGCTTTTTATGGCAGGGTGTAGTTTCCTTTGTAGCCAAGTGAGATTTTGGCTCGGAACAAAAGCCAGAAATTGTTTTGTTCCTCTTGTGGTTCTTATAATTTGGAGAGCATGTTTTTTTGCATTATGTGTTTTTCTTCCAACTTTAATGCAGTGATAACTCAAATTTTCTGGGCTATGGTCTTATGATTTATGTTCTGCCTTCTTAGTGCACAAATCATTATTCAGTTGAGTGGGGTTAATATAGCATGGTTTATTTGCAGTGTTTACGAGTTATTACTATCGGGAGAGCAAACTGTTTCCGCAATATCGGATGCTTTTGAGTGAAGTGTAATTGGGGCCATTGATGCTCTTTCCTGCCTGTTTCTGGTGCTTTAAATTGAGCAATTATTCAAATGGAAGTGTGAGTCTCAGTTGGGCTCAGTGAGGTGCTGGAACCTTGTTGAACAAGTGCTGCTCTTTCATTTTGGGCTTCACCTTCACTGGTCTGCATCATCTGTTGCCATGGGTAACAGGTGTGTCTCTCTTTGATCTTGTCTCTCTCTATTTCTCAACTATGTTCAGCTCTTGGCAGGTCACAGCTCTCCTCAACATAAAACCATGCCATCTATATGACATATCTCCTGCACTCCACCACCACTCTTTTTATGTTCATTGTTCTTATCTGTTCTTTCAAACAGGCTAAGTTTTTTACTGCCCTGGGGCTTTTTGTAAGGTCTGAGGAAATTGGAAACATATTAAGTGCTCTTTGTGAATCAGCTAAGCTAATACTAGCTGTATTTGTGCATTTTGTGTACTGTTGGATGATTTTAACTTCTTTTTTTTTGTAAAATTTTCTTTGAATTTGATGAAGATGAATTGTGGTCGTTTTCCTGTGAAGTGAATTAGTGAAAGATGACAGGCCATTTGAGTTGTCCCATGTCAGTCATGTGATGCTTTTATGACAACACACTGTCATTAGGACATCCGGAGTGAGAGAGATTGTTATTAATGACGTCATGAGTCACTTGGTGGTTTGGTGGGTAGGGTTGCTGGTTGCATGTGCCAAGAAGTGCAGGTTGGAGGCCAATCATGCATCGATTTGTCAATCAATGGGATCGTCTGTCCCTTTCATGTTTTTGTCTCAGACTGCTCGTTTAATGCACCTCTGAGAATGCTGGTTGAGCTGGCCTGCAACCTGCATCCACTATATTTGATATTTCAATCATATTTGCAATAGTCGTCTGGATTTGTGAGGATGTTGGCTGCAGCCCCGGTCAGCCATGCTGTTTGGGTGGGGAGCATCCATTGCTGGCAACCCAACCGCTCCCCGCGCTTCATTATAACATCAAAGGGAATCCGTTTTGCTCGCCTCTTGCCTCCGCCCTGCTCCTCTCTCCTTTGAACTTCTCTGCCTCTGACAGGGGTGGGAGAACTTCATAACTTCTCTCAGACTGCTACAAGTTAAAATGGAGCATTTCTGGGCGATTTCTGAGGCAGGACTGGCCATTTTAGACACGGTGCATTGAAAATACACAGCATAGGCTGCCAAAACATGGAGCAATGACTCACTGCTCCCTGAGGTGGATGTGGGGAGAGGCCCCAGATGGGGGCAGAAATAACACCGTCACATAAATCTGGATTGATTGGCCTAGATGAGGGGAAACGAGGTCAGGGGTGAAACCCTCCCATTGGCCACTCATACATTAGGCCTGATTATCTCTAGAATAATCTAATATTTTAATGGAATTTCATCAGCAGGGTTTCTCACGTCTGTAATGTGCCTTTTGTCTCTGCACAATGGCATTTGTGTGGGTCTATCTTTGTTCTGGGGTCTCTTGATTATTCCCTGCCAGTTATGCTGGCTCTATTCCTATGATGGGCACTGGGTCTGTGAATATGGACACTACACGCATAACATTACATATCCTGGCAATGCTAGAAATCTCTGCTTGTCTATTATACAGACGTGTATTACAGTATTAGCATTGGCACGATGATCCCCTGAGCTGCTTAGTCACACCACCACCAAGTATTTGTTTACATTTACATGAAAGGTGTGAAGATTAGCATCCGTGTCACAGGGCAGGACATCCATACATTGATGTGGACCTGGCTATCATGGTCTTATGTATGATGTAAAAGTCACAATGCCAATCTTGAATATCTTTCCATGTATAGTTCTAATAGTTAATGAACACAACACCTGGATTAGACTTTTAGATCCTTTGTGGCTTTGTAAATTTGTCCTTTTCTCTAAAATTAATGCCTTTATTGTGGCAAATGTCTAAAATAAGCTTCAAAGAGGTGGGGGCAGTTAATCACTTGTAGGATTATTTAGAAGTCTTTTGTTTTTTGCACTATATTTAGTTCCTTTACCTTTGATGTCTGTTGATAAGGTGATATAAATTGATATCTTGAATCACTGGTGGCCTATCTCTGGGATCTTTTAAATTGAATGTTGTTGATAAGGTTTATTAGGAATCCTCTTACATGCTATGACATTGCTATGTTGCAAGTATGAATAACAAGAGGGGGAGAGATTTATAATAAGTTAAAATGTTGAGAGAGGGACAAAGAGACCAGGACAGAATAATAAAGTTGGCAGGGGAGAACTCGAACAGCATGTTCATAAAGTGAGATTTTACCAGGGGGTGTTAGACAGGACACAGAAGTGAAGTTAACACATACACTGGGTCAGAAACTGGCGGCGGCCCTTTGATATTGTGTGTGCCTCTGGCAGTGGGGGGAGGTAGGGGGGAGAGGGGGGGTAAGGGGGTCTACACGACATAGCAGCCCTGCTCGCCAGCCCTGTTGCCCCACGCTCCGCTGATCTAAGGTGCCGACATTTCTAGCCTGTAACTGGGTCTGACCTAACCCCCTGTATACCACTGCTCACCCCCTATAGCCTGTCACTCGTATTCTAGAGCCCATGGCTTCTTGCAAGACTCACCGACAGTCCTGGCGTCAATTATAAGCCCCCCCTCCCCTTCCCCATTTCTCAGTGAGCCTTCATACATGTAGTCTGCACTTTTTTCTGCAGGATCCTTGCAGTGGCTTGCATATCCCCCTGTATAACTTGCACCCCCCTATTCCACCAGCACTGTCTCTCACTCTTCAGAAGTCTTTTTACCCCTCACCCCCTCTCCTTGAATGATTTTGCCTACTTGTGTAGCATATAATACCCCATATCATCAAAAGCCACAAAAAAGAGAAAAACTCATATGAAAATGTAATCTTCTTTGTGAAGGGAAACCAATGCCAACTCTGGGCCCTTTGATCTTCGCCCGGCTGCATGTTACGTACAGAAAACTTGATCAGAAGAAAACTTATTTATTTCTCTGTGAATGACCCCATGCTGGTCATATGTGCAAGGTATACTGAAATGAAAAACTCAGTGGCCTTTTAATTAAGCATTCTGTCAAAGCCTCATGTCATCTATTAATGACTTCTGAGCCCTGTGTGAGTCTATCAAAACTCCAGAATATAGAGAGAGTCATTATCATACAAATGAGCATAAAACTGCTCATCTCTCGATCCTTTCTAATGCTATTAAAATGTTAATCAGTTTTTTTATTGGTTTATGATAATGAGCAGCAAATTAATATAAGTGCTTGCCTCAGGTGTGAAATTCGATGCTTGTCTATCAGGGAGGTTTGTGCACGTGAAAAAGTGTGAAATGATTTGATGAATCTTAAACTTCCAAAGCTTGTTTTAATAAGCCTATTTAAAAACACTGACACACTATCAAGGTGTCTTTTCTTTCAACAAAGATTTGTCAGCTGTTTTGGTTTTTCTCTAGAGTTCTCTCAACTTCTGTGGATCAGTGGTGGAGTTGAATGTTTGAGAAAAAAGGTTTGGTTTAATGCTTGGGTGTCTCAGGAGTCAGTTCAGGAGTAATGTGTTATGTTTGCAAGTTTTTGAGCTAAATTTCTGCAGTGTTGAATGTATGGGAACTTCTAGATCATTTAAACGCTATACTTGGATCTTTGTGTCTTCTCAATGTGTGTGTGTCAACTTGTCAGGAGTCTCAGACAAGATGATACATTTCAAATTATTTTCTGACCTAACATTCTTGTCCTGGCTTATTATACATGTGTAAAGAGACATGGGAGGGGGGGCGGCTAGCTCAGCTGAGAAGCCAAATGCTGGGTCCTGGGTCCAATTCCCACTCTAGCCGGGTCACCTGAACTTATGTTGAACAGCAGTTTCAATCTTTCCTTTCCGTTGTCTCATTGCTGTGTCCTGATCATGTCCTAATTAGCGTACCAAGTGCTAAAATACAGGACGTAATGTCCCAGTCATCCGCATATATATCTACCTATACATGTGTAGTTTGTGTACGTTAGCAGATGAATCTGAGATGGTGTAGATGCAGATGCAGTTAAAATGTGGAGGGATGAGTAGTGTGATTGTGGCTGGCAGGAGTATGGAGTTGAAGCTGTGTATTTAAGGGAGGCAAATTAGTTGGTGATAGTTGATGCAGAATGTAGTTGGGTTGGGGGATGATGGATAGGTGTATGATGGCATGGAGAGTGAGAAAGTGGGAGAGAGAGAGAGAAGTCTCAGGGAGAAGTCTCAGGGAGAAGTCTCAGGGAGAAGTCTCAGGGAGATCTCAGTGAGAAGTGAGGAAGTAGGATGGCCTAGTTTTGTAGTTACATCTCTGCTGGGCTGCTGAGCTGGTTGCTGAACTAGTTACTGAACTAGTTGCATAGCTTGCTGGGCTGGCTGTTGGTCTCTGTGTGATGCTAGTAGGGTACTTTTCTCTTTCTATTTTCTTTTTTTTCCCCTCCGAAGTTTGGAAGGTGAGCATGTTCCTGGCAGAGACCCCTGCAGCAAGGGTAAGCTAGGGTGCATCTCTCTCTCTTTCTGCCAGTTTCTGATCTCTCTTGAGTCTCTGTGTTCTTTCTGGCTGGTGGCAAGCAAGGCAGAACAGCCTGTTGCCCTCAGCACTAACATTCTGTAGCATTCTGCTGCTGCAGCCCTTATTGCCATGGTAACAGGGGGTCAGAGGATGGGGCGGTGTGTTCAAAGGACCAGGTTTTGGGGCGACCCAGTACACCCCCCAGTACTAGGGCCATGGGGCCTTTGGCAAAACCTATGCAGGGCATTGCAGGCGGGCTGGGGTGGGCTGGGGCGGCTACTCTGATAGTCTATCAAATTCTATTAGGTTGAGTCTAGTTGGCCCTTTGAAGTCCCGGTTGTGTTGTATAAGAAACCTAATAGTTCTGTGCGGAGTGCTCGTATGGGGGCCAGCCCAAGGACTCAAGGAGGTAGCCTGCTCCTCTGAGCTCCACTGGACTCCATTGGACTCCTGGCACTCCAGTGTTTGTATGTGCTTGTTCAGGGAGTTTAGCTGACCGTGGATGCTCAGCCAACTCCTGACCCAAGTCCTGACCAAGTCCAGTCTGGCCAATGACCCTGGGACACACAACATCAAAGGGTGTGAAGTGACCACAGTGGTCAGACTACACCTTGACCTCGCGGCCAGGTTACTCCTCTGCAGCCTCCAGCCTCAACGACCTCTTTCATGTCAGATCCTGCTGCAGATTTACCATACAACTCCTTTGTTTTTGTTGTCTTTTTCTACAAGTTGAGATAACTTCTTGTGATAACTTGCTGCCCTCTGGTATAACCCTGCACACAATGCTGTTTTCTGTAGCTGGCTGCACAAAGAATTGAAAGAAACTACATGTCACAAAGTATTCAGCAATGTTCAAAGCATGTTCTAAGAGAGTTCAAATGTTCAACTTGAAAAGTCATTGAGTGCCCTGTGCTTGCTTCTGCATCAGCAACATGCATCATGTTCATTTGCTGTATACATGTAAGACTCAGCAGAGACATGGAGTCTGCAGTATAAATGTGAGTCATGGTAACATGGCTCTTCAGGCTCTTCAGGCTCTTTCCTCTTTGCTTTGAAAATTTTTACTTGTGCAACTGATGTTTGATACCTCGATCATACTCGTATGTCAATGCTGCAAGTATGGTCCATTCTGCTAGATTGTAAGTTAGATCTTAGATTTAGGCAGTTGTGAGGCAATTTGTTGAGATAAGTTCAGCTAACCTATCCCAACCATCAGCCTATAAAGTTGTGATCAAATCATAAAATGAGAACTGGTATCTTAAAATGTGACAGTGAATTATGTGGTTATCACCCTTATGAATGAAGAGCAAATTGCAAATTTTGAAAATGGTCGATTTCTTCTGCTAATCAGCGTCAAATAATTAAAACATTTAACTAAGTTTTAAAGAATATGTATTATCCAACAATACATTCTGCGGAGACAATTCATTTGAGATGTCAAAATTTGCTATCTCATCAAAACCATAGTATATTTTCTTAGACATGACTTTTAGACCTCCTATTTTAATGTACTCTAACTCTGAATCACTTTAAAGTAATAATTCTGACATAAAGTTGCATTAAGAGTGGTGTGCATTTGATGGTATTTGAGGCTTGAATCCCTGAATGACTTGCAGGAGCTTGGGGAGCAGTCTTCCATGTCTCTTACAATGGCCCACCTGTCATTTTAGTGATGCCATTTTTTTGTGTGGACAAAAATACTCCAAAGCTTGAGGTTCATGAACACCATGTGCATCTTTAATAGGCTCAGGTGCATTGTATTCTTGCATAAGTATACACCTTACATGACATATACAAAGGAATGCACTTTTTTCTGTCTTTTTGTGTTGTTGGCTCCATCATACAATGTATATGTATGCCTTAGATATTATGTATGCCTTAGATATATATGTATGCCTTAGATATATGTAAGTTCAGATGTCTCTGTATGTATACTGTGTATACTGTGTATGCTGTATAGGGGCTGTGGTTTATGGAATAACTAGCTGTAACTATTTCTCAGCTCTTACTATATTAGCCCTATACCTCCATTGATGGTCTTTGGCATTCAGTTAATGTTTTGAAGTGGAAGTATGGTGATTGTATTTGACCCCTTTCAAGTTTTTCTTTACTTTTTTTTTACTTTTTCTAAGAAGTAACCTCTTGAGAGGAAGTTGACATGGAAGGGTGGCCAAACATGTTCACACATTTCCATGTTGCAAATTCATGGCTACACACATGTATAAAAGTTTGAAAACCACAAGTTACTTATGAATGCCTCTGCTAACTTGAGCTCATGCTATTTGACAGCTGTCAGCCTGTCACAGGCAATCTCTCCTTCCTATCTACCACACTGCAATCTAATCTACACTTGATATTCTGCTTTTTTGTCTAGCCTCGACCTGACATAACTGGGTCATGGTCTATTTATAGCTCAAGTGGAGATTCCATTCTGCTGTTGGAAAACCCCACGTACACATAGGAACTGTGCAAGACTTTTTGTAGGGCAGGCAAGCAAGCATATGAGATCTAACAACAACCTCAGCTGAACATGCTGAAGCTGGATAATAAAACATGATTTATTCTGCTTATCTGAATAATGAGGGTATTTCCTCCTCACCACAAAGAAGTATGGGCATGAGTGCTGCTGATAATGGTGTGATATACACCCTGTGTCAGGTTTACAATGATTGTCCACAAACTAGTTAGCAACTAGTTATAGGAACTAGTTAGCAAGACTCAAGTTCTTGTACTGTATGTTCTACATGATGCAACAATGTACTACTTCAGTTTCCTGCTGTATGACCTGACCTAATACATGTAGCACTTTCTTATTTGATTTATTATGATTTGTAAATACCTGCTATAATATAAGAGCCCATAAGAGCAAACTTCAGGTGTTGTTACCTGTTGCAGAATTGTGTTGAGCACACTCAAAGAGTGCACAGGCTCTCACGGAGTGGGCTGTTAATTGCTCTTGGGGAAATGTTTTCACATGTTCAGAAGTTCACTGGCAGTAATTAGAGACAAAGGGCTGGAACCTAAGTGGTTAACTTTTGAAATTGTTTGAAATTGCCATTGTATGCACAGAGAAGTCATTAGCAACATCCTATGCCTGGAGGTGTAGCTTCTCGGCTACCATTGAGTGACACTGTTCAAGTAGAGTTCAACAGTTGTCTTTTTCTGTCACTTTGTAGTTAGCTGTTTGTCCATTGTTGTTTGGTACATTACTTAGTAGTAACAACAGATAGATGTGTGATATTAGAGATGCTGGTGATTGTGTGTAAAGTGTCTCTCAGACCTGTGAAAGCCTGTAAGGGTCTGTACTCTGTAATTACCAGGAGCGTAGCTGCAATTGACAGTGTTGGGGTCTGTCGAGCAAGACCCTGTATTCTATTGTAGTCCTGCTTCATTCCTGTTGGATGTCCTGCTTTATTCCTGTTGGAAGTCTTGCTTATTCATGTTGAAAGTCCATAATCCAGTCCTGTTGGAAGTTAATGCATAGTCCTGTTGGAAGTCTTGCTCCAGTCCTGCTGGAAGTCTTGCTCCAGTCCTGCTGGAAGTCCTGCTCTAGCCCTTTTAGAAGTCCATGCCCAGTGTTCTGTTGGACGTCCTGCCTGTGTCCTTGTGGAAGTCCTGCCTCTGTCATGTTGGAAGTCCTGTTGGGAGGTCCTCTGTTGCATCTGAGCCCAATGTTGTTGTTTTTTCGAATGACTCCAGGACATTCCTTAATGACAGGGTGGTGGCAAGGTAGCCTGACTGGGGCAGTTCATGGCAGCTTGACCCTTGCTAGAGAACTGAGAGTCCTGTAAGAAGTTCACAGGAATACACAAGATTGACTGCATGTCACCACAACACAGAGAAGTCTCTGTGCTCCCCTCAGCAGTGCTTAGTATAAGTCTCAAAACCAACACAAACTGTGTAAGGCCTTATCAGGGGTCTGTGTTGTAAAAATGTCATCACATTGCACTTTTGGAACCCTCAGTAATTGACACCACATGCATGGCTGTCACTCAGACTAATTTTCAACCCCAAATGAAAGACACACCCAAACAGGGTTTATTTAAAAACTGTTAAGTCATGCTCTAGTTTCTTAAAGTTATTGCAAATCAAATAACATTTAATATGATCCAAACATGACAGGATTATTATTAATTTTCAAAAAATCACATGTAAATTAAATTTTTGTAGAGATTCCACTCAAAATTTCCCATTGTGAATGATATGTGATATGTGTTCAAGATGATATTGCATACAATTCTTATAAAAAAAAAAAGTACAAAAATAATATAATTGGAGGGGGGGGGGGGTACTGAGCAGTGAGCACTTAAGAATACTTATTGCATGTTTTAACACCGATGAAACTTTTCATAAGGGGACACAGGTCCAATATTGGGGGGTGGGGATGTACCTGCCTAAGGTATGACTCCGAAAGTTCACAACTTAGCATCATACTAAGAAGTTTTGGGAAATTGATATTTTACATGATAAAGCAGTGTCCAGATGGATGGATGGATGAGTGGGGCTCTACATCCTTTATGCACTTGGTAGGCTAATTAGGACAGGAGGAGGACACGGCAATGAGGCGAAGGATGATTCAAACAGCCGTCCAACATAGGCCCAGGTAACCCAGCAAGAGCTGGATTCGAACCCTGGACCCAGCGATTGGCAGTCCAGCACGCTACCACTAGACCAACCCTCCCCCTAAAGTAGTGTCCAGAGAACAAGCTTTTTCTTGACTTAGCGGGCAACCGCTAAATTTCTGGGTGGCAGGGGTTCGATTGTTTTTTTTAAAATTAAATAATTTCTTTATCAGTAATTGTGGAAAAACAAGTCAATTCTTTCTTGAAAGGTCTATAATATTTGCCTTGTTGGCTGGTGAAAACTTATCTGCCTACCTGAATAAATAAAATAGGTGTATTTCATCAACCTCAACACTGTATTGACTATTTTAGGACATTGCGCAATCAAAATAAATAATTATGTCCCGCATTTCCCATCGACAAAAATCCCTAACAGAATATCTAATGGTCCCCTCCTGAAGGACTTGTTACAGCTGAGGACACGAAAGTGATTACCTAAATTATACAGTTGGGTAAAGCAGTAGAGAAATTTCACAGTTTTCCAGCAAGCTCAAGTACTCCAAACAGAAAATATGGCAGGGGGTCAAATACTTATTTTCCCCACTGCACAGTTCACACTTTAAAATAATGGCACAAGCCATCGGTTGCAAAGAGCCCAACGTGGTGCTGACTAATGATCAGTTTTCAAAATACTAGGGACTTTAATTTATTGCTGGAAACTTTTTTTGCTCGACAATTTTCCACCCCACATGTGTTTCCCCCCAAAAAATTCCCCACAAAATGTTTTCCAATTTTTTTTCCAAAATGTTTCCCCGACGATCTCTCCTACCCAGCCCCCAAATTTTTCACACAATTTTTTGGCCAAAACATGCTAATTATATGAGAATGAATTTTGAGTATATATTATAGCTTTTGTACTGTCATGCTTATTACAGAGATAACAAATACCGCAACTAAAATTTTCAATTATGAATAAATTAGTCTCAACTGCAGTACAGTGGAATGACACTGACTACTCAGTCCAGAGAAACCTGCGCACAGCTCTGTTCTACTGAGTCTCAGTGAGTGATCATGTGTGTGGCTGCAGCATGAAAACTTTTCATTGAAAAGGGTAAAGAAAAACATCTGTTTTTGGTTTTGGTGAATCAAGGAGCAAAAAACACGAATATTTATGGACTTACAAATGACCTTAACTTGTTAAGGGCATTTTAGGAGATGGTGTGGAGATAAGCATTTTGGGTGGAAATCGGACTTATTCTAAGCAGTGTCAGAGTGCAATCCAGTGCTGCTTACCCCAAGTTACTTGTAAGTGCTTACAGCCAACTACAAGGCAACTACAAAGGCAGCAGCACAGCCAAATGCTATTTGCATCGATTCTTCTTATAAAGTTTGCATGTAACTTCTCCCCCAGGACACTATTTAACTTCTAAGTCTCAAGACACTTAGTTGTTTGAAAGCAGAACATTGCAATTTACTCATCATATAAGTTGCAATGACCTGAGGCTGGTTGGTAGGACTTGCAAGTTACAAGGCACAAGTTGAAAGAGACAAGTTACAAGTTACAAGACAGCACATGATGGCTCTTGCTCAGAGAGTTGCTCTGCTCAGATTTGCTGCCAATGGGTCTTTGTAACCAATTGTTGACTGCCTAAGACACAGCTTATGACCTGTGGCATTTCCTTGGCTAAGAACTACTTGAGCTGGTGAAATGATTTTGAGACTGGCTAGATCACTGAACAGTGCTGAAGGATCTCAGGTAGTCTCAGCTGTTTAAGTATAGGAAGCAGGAAACATTAGCATGGCCAGCAGCTCAACAGAAGCTCAACAAGGGCAGGAAATGTGATAATGTATGCCCACTCTAACATTGCTAAGAACTTCGCTTTCAACCGTTGAACAAGTTGTGGCACAACATAGGTCTTTGAACTTTGAATGTACAGATGGTCCGATTCTGGTATCAACTGTATCGCCAAGAAAAAGCAATGGTCCGATAGTCGATACCGGTATCAACTGTATCGGCACGAAAAAAGCAGTGTGTATGGATCTGTATCGGAACAGAGCCACAACTCCGTATATAACCAATGGTATCGCTATAAGGGAAAATAGTTCCAAACTACCAGTATCGGTGTCTGTATCAGAATCGAAGAATTGGTTTCGGTGCATCCTTATTTTGAACCAGTCACAGCATTGTGACAATCAGACATAAGTCCTGATTAAGATTTTAGCCATATAAGGTAGCAGTCTTTAAGGTGACTCAACCATGGTACACTGCACATACTTCTGAGCAACTTGTTGCCTAGCAACATAGCGTCACCACTGCTGCAGGCCCTGAAAAAGTTGTGACGTTACCATTTTCTGCTCTCTTTTTTTTTAACAGCATGGCAGCCAGTAATTTGCTATTTAAATGAGATCTAATGCAGATACAAGCAAAATTATTTTTTTATTGAATGCAGTAACACCTATTCTATTCTAATTCAAAGTTTCAGCTTCTCGTCTTTATCAAAAGAATTTCTCAACTAATTTCAGTCAACTGTGTCTAAAATTGTCTTTATTTCTTTAAATTGACATTGGCATATTCATGGTACTGCAGTTAAAAACGACTCGGTGAAATTTTTTTATTTTTGGACATTGTTCGACAATAACTTGTTTATGATATATGCAAATTTAAAAGAAAATCTGTATGATCGTTTTCCTAAAATTTGATTACTGCCAAAATTGATGCATGAAAAATCTGCAATTAATTAGTGTGTTTGTGCCCTTTGAGCTCTTACAGAAAAAAGTATTTTAACTTTTTCTTCAAATTTGTGGCAAATGTATTGGTTTACATCCATGGAAAGACATTGCTGAAATTTTTGTCTGACAAATGCATGTAATGCTTTATTCAGTGATACATAACCAAAAACTCAATTTATAACTTTTAAGCAGTCATCAGGCCAAATATGCTGTTACCATGGCAACCAAATGAGTCGGTGAAATTTTTTTATTTTTCATTTTTGGAATGTATGGGTCCCATAGACTACCTGTGCAAAATTTTAGAAAAATCTGTATGATCAAACTACCACGCTTTAGTCACCTTAAGCAGAACAATAGCACACTTATTAGCACTGGCATGGGCTGATTTCTGCAAAGAACCTCCTCAGTCACTCTGAATATTTACAGTGATATTGAGTCATACAATAGCAAGAAAATACATTCAGTCATAAAAGGTGATAAAACACCTGAGATGAGATAATCCCTTTGAAGTCGAAGCTGCTTATCTTTCTTGTTTATCTTTAGTGCTTTGTGCATAATAGATTCAAGGCTTGTGGCCCTGCCTTGACAAAATCAGCAACTTGAAAGTTACTTTATTGATGATATATTATAGAATGGACCAATATTCAATAGTGACATCACTGACATGATAAAAGGGCATAGGCAATGAGCACATTGAAGTTTGACAATGCTCTGACTTATTGATATTGGCATGATATATAATTTATGCAGGTGGATGATCAGAGGATGGGTATTAGAAGGTCAGGGCTGTTGTGTTAGGTTGTTTTGTCAGTCCTGGTGAGTAGCAGTCATAAGGTTACTGCCTAGCTGCTTAGGTGCTTTTGATCTTTTATTAATCACTCTCTTTGTTGTGTTTTCTTTGCACTGCTTTTTGTGCCGTTCAATGAAAGTTCTCCCTAATATTGATCAGCCTGTTTACCAATTCTGATTGTGCTGAGTGTCTAGTTCACAATTTGGTTGAGTAACTTGAATTAGCAGACTGTCTCACTTAGATGTCTAACCATGTTTTGCTAATTGGTGCCTGTGATCTTGTGAAGTACTACCAACTTAGTACCAAGTGAGTATTAAAAAAAGTACTAAAATGTATCTAGTTAGTGACTTGTGTCACTTTATCAGTGATATTCTGATAGATCTCTTTTAGCTTATTATCTTGTTTTGATTATCTTGTTCCTCAGTCTGTTCCTGCTACATAATGTATCTGTTACTTTGTCTGTGTTAGAAACTTACAAGGATGTTGTTAACTTAGAGGCTTGTTAACAAGTTGTTACAATGTCAGGCTAGACCTGTATCACCGAACTTGCACAATTGCCCAGCCCCTGGAAGTAATGTGATTGATATATTGATTTGCTGGAATTGGTTTCTCAGCTGTAAACTCTTGTTTTCTTAAAGATCTATTTCAAATCAGGTGAAGTGACTCAGTTACAGCTACCTCGGATAAAAAAACACTTAGTTCTTAAATATTTTTTGCTAGGCTTGTCCTTTCAAGTGCTTGCTATTTCTGCAAGCAATTAGTGTCGATTTAGGAATAGGATATTGGTTTAGCACAATTCTAAGATCTTCTAAGAGGAGGTGAAATCAAAGAGGCAACATTTGTTGTTGGTTTGTCGTGACTAAGTTGAAATGGATCATGAGATTGATCATGTTGGTGATGAGGGTTTGATGTGGCCATATGGCAGCCAAGACCTTACCAGAAGTGTTGGTATAACAGTTGAGTTGGGGATAACTTGAGTAGAAAGGGCCAGGAGCCTCTAGGAGGTGGAGCAAGGACCCTCAGGGTTGTTATGACTGTTAGGTTATGATTGTTGTGTTACATTATGAATTTATGATTAATCCTGTCAATATTAACAGATTACAACTAAGATAGAAAGGGTAGAAGCAATGCCCTCCAAGGGTCCTCTGGGTTTGTTAGGTTGTTGTGTTACATTATGAATGTATGATTAATCCTGTCAATATTAGATTATTAGCACACAGGATGCTGTGTGAAGTTGTTATGCAACTAAAAGGTCTTTCATATAATTACGTTGATTGCATTGATTAGTGAGGGTGACAGGGTCTGTTCACAAGTTCTCATCTGAGTCTGTTTGATTATCAATTCCTCATTGCTGTAGGTTCAACTTGGTTATTGTAGTTGCCTTGATGATAAACGGCCATTGAAATCACTAATTAGCAGTGTTCAACTGTGTTCATCTGTGTAGTGTATTTGCCATTTGTGGCCTGCTCCCTCCATCTTGCCTCAAAGCAGCCTCAAAGGGCTGATTGGCCTCCAGCTATTTGATGTTCTCCTTTGAACATCCTCCAACTTCATCGTGTGTTTCAAACTGGGCTGTGATCTTTGAAGCCCTCCATGCTCCGCTGCCCCACTTGCAAGCAACATTGCCAGCCCCAGCTGTTTGAAGTTACTGAAAGATGCTGGCCCCCATTGTCTCTCTTATGATTGACTCTGCCCCTCTAACATACAATATGTAAGTAACTAGCTCAAAAAAGGGAAGATGTATATGTAAAGCACTTAATAGGACACATATGTGGGTCCCTTTAACTTCTTAGATGTTGCTCCCATTCCACTCTTTGTAAATGTATCTTCAAGGGGATGCTTCCTAGATATATAGTACTTCAACAGGAACCCCTGTCATTCCAATGCCATTTCACTCTTCTCCTAAGTCTAGTTGCTACCACATGTATGCTACTTGCATCACACTCTGACACTTGTGTCTACCACTGTTGCTGCTCTTGTATGGTACTTAGTGTACTTTACGTGTTTCAAGTACTTCATGCATGGAAGTGTACTTCACAAAATACTCAATTTGAAGGTGAAAATTCCCGGAACACTAGAAATTGCTTTTGTGCCAAGTGCTTGAAAGTCAAAATTCAAAAGCATTGATTGAGCAGTACTCAAGAACAGAAATTCCAGAATCATAGCCAAAAGATAGCTGAGAATCTCTCAAGGGTCAAGACATGAAAATGTGAGTGAACATGATTTCATTACATGCTACAATGATTTAATAGATTAACCCGATGCTGCATGCAGTGACTAGTGACTTGTAGGGGACTAATACATTGACTGAGTAATGTTTGAAGTGACTGAAGTATTGACTGGGTGACTGAATGTTTGTTCTGGGTGACTGTTGTTGGCCCTATCCCTGTGGTGGCCATATTGAGAGGGTCCCACGTGTGACTCATGTGAGTTGACCTATTTGACCTTAAGGTGACCTTGTCAAGTGGACAGTGTCAAGGTCACTCTTCATAATTTAGCCTTGCCCCCTGATTGACATGTACTGACCCATGAGAAGTATTTTGAAAGGGAGGGGTTGGTTTTATCGATCATTTGGTGACTTGATGAAATTGTCATGTGTTTAGAGGTGGACCTGTCAAAATAACCTGTGTCACCTCCCTGCTGACTCCTGTGTGTGAAATTGTGAATGTCTGATTGTATATAAATATATCTGTCAATCATTGATGAATGTGCATTTCTCTGCTCTGCATAAATATGTAAATACATGCCAAAGGGTGTCAAGCCTTCTATTGAATGATTTAAATCTGGTATTTGGTCTTGTTTTATCATCAATACTGGCTCTGAGCTTGGAGTAACTAGCCTAGTTACTCCCAAGTTCTGAGCATGGTCATGACCTGATACGTGTATTTTGCCTATGCTTTGTCCTTGGTGGACTAGTATGTTCAAAACCTGACTTTTGTGTTTCAATGGGTCATGATTATGCTTTTACACAACATAGGAATGGATAGGTACATACTGGTAAATGTAGTAATCCGCAGTGGCATGCTACACATTTGGCTGAATAGTGGAATTCATTCATAAGTTGGTCAATAAGATCGTTTTATGACCATCTAAGACCCTTGTCAGGGCTGTCACCTGTTGCATCTTGAGTGGTTTATAGCAGGAAGGGAGCTGGGCAAATGAGCTGGATGAGGAGTTTATTTGGGTGAGGAATGTGTAATGCATATGACTGGCCATTATATGCCATATCACAACAAAGGTAGGGCTATATGTCTTGGCAACTGTACACTCTACTACGTTGTACCTGTGGACCAAGAGTGGACCTATGTGGACCTATGGCCACATCAAAAGCATTTTTGTCCACACCTTTTTCTCTCAGGTCTGTGTGATGACTCTGTGATGACTTTAGGATGACTTTGTGGTTGCTCTTTCCTGACTTTACTGACTCTTTGGTCACTCTTTAGTGACTTTTTGGTCACTCTTTGGTCCCTCATTGTGTGTGGTGGTCACATGTTAATTGCACCATCAATAAATATGTATGTTAATGTGATCTGTTTGTCTTGGATCATTATTCATCTGGTTTCTGATCATCCAGGTCATGTCTAATCCTCATCTTTGCATTCCAGGTTATTTCTTCAGCCGTCTAAACGCAAAGTGAACCCTTACCACATTTCGTACGCACCAACCTCAGCTCAGGATAGCGAATTACAAAGTTTATCGAGTGATGCTCTAACGGACGACACAATTTCATTAACCGACAGCAGTGTGTAAGTACATTTTATTTTTGTGTGTATAAATGTATGTAATATTCTCATTATTCTGTTGTATTTGTAGTATTTCCTGTAGATTTGCATAACCTGGAGGTTTTAGTGATACCATCAGAGGAAGTGTCAGTATTTAGGAGAATTAGTTTGTTGCCTCCACTGTAGAATGCATTGGCTTCATTGTGAAAACAGAAAACTTCAAGTATAGAAGAGGACTACAAATTTTTAAGTTTCATTAAAAATATAAGTCTGAAGGTAAAACGTGTAAATCTGTGTAGTGTGTATGGAAGGAAATGCAAGGGCTGTATATATTCATGGATTTTCATATACACTTCATACACATCCTCTTTGCTGTGTTTGTGCCAGGTTCACATACTGTGTACCAGGGAGTGTAGGAGGATTTCATTACGAAAATCCTTTGATGTCACTTGGTATTTTATGTCAAAATGTCACCATGGTAATATAATGAGCAGTGACTCAGATGTGTGTTGTATCTAGTGATGAAAAAACCTCAATTAAGGAAAAGGGTGAATTAGGCATAAAAAGGGGTGCAATCGGCTTGAATCGAAGGATGGAATCATAATAATAGGGTGACAGATGATTGTATTAGCACCAACTGATCCATCACTCCCTTAATACATTGTGACGTTTCATTAAGACCTCAAGTTGGGCACAGACCGTGCCTGGGTGACATGCTGGGTGGAGGGCATTGAAAGGGCTTTCAGAAGACCTTCACTTTGCTGGTCAGCAGATGACAGCCCTGATGACCTCACGCCCTCCTCTGTCATGTCTGTCCCTTGGGACTTGATGGGAGCTAGGTCCTTTGGAACTCTGGGTCTCTCAGGGCTTCTCAGGGCATGCAGGACCTCTGGGTGGACCTCTGAGCCCTCATAGACATTTTAACCATTGGGGGGTATGCTGGTTATTGGATCAGCTGATTAACTTATAGGTCTGTTTCAATCAACCATGCCATCATTGTGTCAGTGCTCTGTATCAATATCTAATTATATATTCAGAATTTTGTATGATTCCCACACTGTTCTCTAGGTCCATTCACTGGTATTTCACGTAACGCATTTCTGTTCAAATCTCTTCCCATATTGTGACTTGGCAGATAGATATCACAATACGTTGCTGCATGCTGAGTTGAGAAGAAAGTAGCATTTTCAGAGGCTGGTGGTCCTGATTTGAACCCGGTGTTTGGTGGAATATGAGTAGGAGGGGGAAATTGTGCTTCAAACGACGGTTAGGGCTGAGTGCTAATCGCTGGCTGAGGCCTTTGATGTGTGGCCTGGGAGCAAGCAAGGCCTGATAGGCCAGCCCAGTTATCCGACAGCTTGTATTGGGCTGATCAAAGGCAGCTAAAGGGAACTCTGATAATGAGGTGTCCAGTTTCCAGCAGTCCGGTTTGATTCTGGTT